>CM069907.1:38210388-39410388 GCA_036172215.1 Camellia granthamiana | reverse complement strand
GTCGCCACCACCACACCAAGAGCAGCCACCCCTTTTGTTGGTATATCCACTTCAAACCCCCGAACTTCAGACTATCTACCCCGAGGCAAGAGGGTCTTCACCCCACTCTTTATGCCTTTGTCTAAGGCTTTAGGGGTCCTACTCAGGAAAGGACATCTGAAACCGTTAGAACAACGGCCCCTACCAGATCCTCTCCCTGCAAAGCATGACCCGGCTAAGTACTGTGCTTTCCATCAACAAACCGGTCATGACACCGACGGTTGCATCCGTCTCTGCCACGAGATAGAAAATTTGATTGACAATGGGGTCATCCCCGCACCAAACTCTGCAAAGTCTATCGGCACTTGATCAGTGAACCTGTGTGGGGATAATGTGATGTGATCAGGGGATGGACCACCTGCGAGCGACGCTCAGTTTACTCCAGATGTGGTGTATGGCACGCACCGTTTTGAGCATTTGTGAATGCTGGTTTTTGTGCATTCTGACTTGGGTATTGGGTCAGTCTTGTTGTTTTGTTTTGAGTCTGTCTTTTTGTTTTGAGTCAGTCTCTTTTGTTTTGGGTTTGTCTTGTTGTATCGAGTCAGTCCTGCTATATAGGAGTCGGGTGATTCCAGGGGTGTTACCTCAGGCATCACCATTTTGTTTTGTGTTTGTCTTTTCATTTTGTTTTGAGTCTGTTTCTGCCTTGGAGCCAGTAACACCAACAGATTTGAATGAACAGCAGTGTTTTTTTTTCATGCTTTTGTGTTTGCTTCTGCCGTGTGCCAGTTGTACCAGAAATTCCAAATGAGATGGCAGTATTTGACTAGAAGCTGTGTCTTTTCTGTGCCTTGAATTCATTGCATCGACCTAAGTTTTCCAAAAGCTTTTTGAACACTACGGTGAAAACGAAGAGGAAGGAATTCCTCGGGTTTTGTAAAAATTTGATCAAACTGAGAGAAAGAGAGGCGTGCTAAGCCCTTAATGAATGAAATCATGCTTGTTAGAGTGAGTATTGAGAAGGACCCTGGCTTGATCCAGACTGGTTTCACACTATCTTCAGCGCGAGTGATTTGTCGCTTTCTTAAAAATTTTCAAAAACAAAATGTTTTGCGCGGTCCTGCGAAGACCTGTGTGGAATCGCTCTTGAGATTGTGCAGCCTAGGATCGCTCTCATCCTCGAGACTCAACCCCTTTGCTTCCAAACCTTGAACTTGAATTCAGAAGGTTCAACGGTCAACTACGACGTGAGGCCTGTGTGGCCAGATTTGAAGCAGCCCTTGAACAAGAGGCTAGGAGAGTCAGATCAAGAAGATCGGAAGATCAGAAGAAGCTTGCAAAGCTAGAACAGAAGTACCCTTCGACCTAGGGGCAAAAATGTCCGATGTGCTCGAAGAGCCGAAGATGGATCATTCTGCAAATCGATACAACAGCCACTCTCTTGGATACAGATGGCTTCGAGATCCTAAAACCATTTGGCATGGACTTGTTACACTTTTACCCTTTGAGAGGCTCGCTGGGCCGAAAACCCGGAAGGGCGACCTAGGCAAAAGTTAGAGCAAGAAAAAGAAAAAGAAAGAACAAAAAAAAAAAAAAAACAAGAAAAAAAAATGCAAAAAATATACAAAGAAAAGAAATGTGATGAAAAGAAAATGAAAAAATGCAAAAAAAAAAAAGAAGAAGCAAAAGGAATGAAAAGAATAGAAAAAAAAGAAAAGAAAGAAGAACAAAGCTCGCAAGGTCAAAAACCTGCAACGGGTGCCTTGGCAAAAGTTAGAGCCTAACAAGGAGAGGTTAATACACGAGTGTACCTTAACCCCGAACTACGTAAGGCTTGATTCCCATCTTTGGGATACGTAGGCAACTTCATTCTGAAGTCCAGCCGTAAACCGATTCAAATTCAATTGTGTCCATGTAATGGTTTTGACCATCCTTGCCTTCTCTGTATCCGAGAGTATGGTTGCAATCATCGCTCCGAGGACTGACTACAATGCGCTGCGGTGCCGTTCAAACAAGGGGCAACTTTCCGTTGCCATTCAATGCGCCGCGGTGCCGTCCAAACAAGGGGCAACTTTCCGTTGCCGTGCAGCTCTCTTCAAGCACGGGGCAGTTTTCCTTTGGATCCGAGGTTGTGCATATCAGGAGTAGGTTTCATGCTCGTTAAGCAAGTGGCCGTTTGCAAAAATAGTTTTTGAGAATTTTTACTGAGGTTGACTAATTTTCTCGAAAATTGTTCCATCTTTTCCAAAAACTGGACCATTTCTTGGACCCAAAAAAAAAAAGGAAAATTTTCAGTGCTCATAGCCTGACTTGCATGATTTTAAATCAGAAAATTGAACAAGCATGTTAATCTAACTCTCATGTGGGTCAAAATTGTTTTAGTAGAAAGCAAAAAAAAAAAAACAAAAAAATGGCCAAAATGATGAACTAGGGGCGCAGTCGAGTCAGGAGTTATGTCTTTTCCCCTTTGTCAAAATACTTGCCAAGAAGGGCACTCTACCTGCCAGAAAAGGCACAACTGAAGGGCACAACAAAAGGCTGAAAGCTCTCACCCTCCAAGCAGCGAGGTATCAAGCCAAGTGCGAAGCGCGAACTGGAATGGGGCAAGATATTCCACCCCCTCATCTAGACGGATCTGATCATGTCCAAACTCCCCAGCAGAGCATCGTCAACTAATGCCAGCTGCAGATTTGCTACACACCCAGATGTAGCGCAACCCTTCTGTGGGAGGAATTCACTAGCTGCGTGCAGAAGAAGAAGAAGAATCTAGCTGAGTGCTAGGGGCACGAGCCCACAACTTGCTGTTTATCCATCAACCACCCAGGGGAGGGATTGAAAAATGAGAGATTGAAGAATAGAGAGATGTGCGATGAGAGGAAAAGTGAGAAAAAGGCTTTTTAAGAAAAACAGAGCTTGAGGGCTGAGTGATGTGAGAACCACAAATAAGAAAAGGGTGGGAAACACTACCCGGTGAAACAGGCTCCCTGTGCACGTCTGAGTGTCGTGTCTTTTTGTTTTATCTCGTTTCTTGTTTTGAGTCGTTTCGAGTGTTACTCGATGTGTCTAGGTTGTGTGCCTTTTATTTCCTTGTTGAGTCGTTTTGCTGTGTCCAGTCGTAGGCTCAATACCTGGTCGAAAAACTCATCTCTCAATTTCAAAAATAAAATTGTTTTGTGCTCTGAGTGCCGTGCTGTTCTCCACATTTGTGCAAAACAGAATTTGTTCTTTCATAAAACCGCAGGATTCAACTCAGGTCATATGAGAACAGTAGAACCAGGACCTATCTGAAGCTATAGTGGTTCCGGACTGCAAAGCGAAAGCAAAAGAGGAAAATGTCGGGCATCTGAGTTTGTTCCAACTTCAGTAGGCTCCGAGATTGTATTCCGTGTGTACCTCTTCGGGTCTTGCCAATGCTCCGAAGTATGAGTGTGCCTCTACCTCAAGCTCAAGATCAAGTCTACCTCAAGCCAGAATGGCGATCAGAAGTGCTCTCTCTGAGTACCAGTTCCTTGCCGGGGTCATCTTGGCTATGTTCGCAATGAGTTCCTAGGAGACCAACTGCGACGGTGGAAACTAGAGTTCGAATGGCTGTTGCCTAGAACGCAAAGGTTCGGGATTTCCGAGACTAAAGTCTGGTTTAAATACCCAGAGGCGTGTCCTCGGCTTGAAATCCGTATGGAAGCCCCATAGGTTGAGATAGCGTGTATGCACCTCAATTCTGGATACTGGACCAACCTAGTCTGTCACCCCGTTGGAGAATAGGGAAAGTTGTGAATATGATCAGGAAAACAAGCAGCAGCCGTAGCTCCTACATACAGATGTTGTTACTTGTCAGCATTTCAAAGCCTTTGTACTGTGAGTTCAAGGTAAAGTGTTCGAAGAGCACGAGGGGAGATCCCCGTCAGAGTAGAGCGGTTCACCGCCACTCACCTCAGGAGGTGCTTTCTAAAGCGCCGCTTTGTCCATTTATTGCTTTCCTTAAGCATCATGCATTGTAATGCATTGTACCTATCAAGTTTCTTTCTCAGTCATGCACAGTATTGTATGTACGGTTCATCCAAAGAAGTTCCGTTTGAGATCATTTATTAGTGTATCAATCACACTTCATTCATTTAGTGTATCAATCACACTTCATTCATTTTGTGTATCTATCACACACATTCTCACTTTTGCGTATCTATCACACACTTGTTCACTCAGTGCATCTATCACACTTTGTGTTCACCTTTTGTGTATCCATCACACACCTTTAGTGTATCAATCACACTTGTTCACATAGTGCATCTATCACACTTTGTGTTCACCTTTAGTATGTCTATCATACTCTGCTCACTTTGTGTATCAATCACACTTTGCTCATTCGTTGCATTGTTATGCACATTTGTCTAGCATTGTTATGCTCATTACTTGCATTGTTATGCACACTTCACCTGCATTGTTATGCACCTTTTCATTTGCAGTTATCACTCTTTCTCCTCGCGCGTGCGACGGGTTAGTCCTCTTCGGTTAAAAGCATTTGGAATACGTTCCAATGCTTACACTATTCTGAAACACTGGGATACGTCCCTATGTTTCTCCTTCTTTGGTTAAAAGCATTTGGAATACGTTCCAATGCTTACATCATTCCGGAACACTGGGATACGTCCCTATGTTTCCCCTTCTTCGGTTAAAAGTATTCGGAATACGTTCCAATGCTTACACCATTCTGAAACACCGGGATACGTCCATATGTTTCTCCCTCTTTGGTTAAAAGTGTTCGGAATACGTTCCAATGCTTACATCATTCTGAAACACCGGGATACGTCCATATGTTTCTCCCTCTTCGGTTAAAAGCGTTCGGAATACGTTCCAATGCTTACATCATTCTGAAACACCGGGATACGTCCCTATGTTTCTCCCTCTTCGGTTAAAAGCGTTCGGAATACGTTCCAATGCTTACACCATTCTGAAACACTGGGATACGTCCCTATGTTTCTCCTTCTTTGGTTAAAAGCATTTGGAATACGTTCCAATGCTTATACCATTCCGGAACACTGGGATACGTCCCTATGTTTCCCCTTCTTCGGTTAAAAGTGTTCGGAATACGTTCCAATGCTTACACCATTCTGAAACACCGGGATACGTCCCTATGTCTCTCCCTCTTCAGTTAAAAGTGTTCGGAATACGTTCCAATGCTTACACCATTCTGAAACACCGGGATACGTCCCTATATTTCACATTCCTTGCAGAACACCGGGATACGTCCCTACGTTTCTCCTCTCTTTGCGGAACACCGGGATACGTCCCTATGTTTCACATTCCTTGCAGAACACTGGGATACGTCCCTATGTTTCTCCTTTTTTTCTAACCTTTGGGATACGTCCCTAATCTCTGGGATACGTCCCTAATATCTGGGATACGTCCCTAACCTTCGGGATACGTCCCTAACCTTCAGGATGTGTCCCTAACCTTCGGGATACGTCCCTAATCCTCTGGGATACGTCCCTAACCTTCGGGATGCGTCCCTAATCCTTGGGATACGTCCCTAACCTTTGGGATACGTCCCTAACCTCCGGGATACGTCCCTCTGTTCCCCCCTCTTTGGTTAAGAGCATTTGGAATACGTTCCAATGCTTAAACCACTCCGAAACACTGGGATAAGTCCCTACGTTTCTCTCTTTGTTCCTTCCTCAGCATTTCATTCGCGCTGTCTTGCGCACCTCACCTGTACTTGTTAGTACATTACATTGTTTTGCATACAAACCGGCTTCGCGTAGCGTGTAAGTCCAATCTTCAAACCGGCTTCGCGTAGCGTGTAAGTCCAATCTTCAAACTGGCTTCGCGTAGCGTATAAGTCCAATCTTCAAACCGGCTTCGCGTAGCGTATAAGTCCAATTATCAAAATCTTCCCGCGTATCATTTTGCATCTTGCCCCCTGCCTGCGGGCATGCCTGTGAGCACATCTCTGTTTATCTTGTATGATTGTCTAAGTCTTCGGCCTTGTCAAAAATGGGTCGTCTCTGGGCTTTCACATTCACTCCCGTCACCTGTGACTTCCGAGTTCTGTCAAAGAGGGGCAACTGTAGACTCCCCATTTTTGACTGACCTTAAGACTCAGACGTCACCGATTGAGCGCTTGGTGATGTTGTATACTGTGCTCGTTCTGAGGTTGCGGAGTCTCGGCCCTGAGCCTTGCCTCCAGACTTCCGGACTTTTCTGTGCCTTGCCTCGGTTTGTGAACCAAGCTCGGTTTTCTCTGTTTTCTCTTCCTGAAGGGAGGGAGAGGTCTCGTAGATCATCTCTCAGTGGCCGTAGGCTACGTTTCGTGGTCGCAGGCCATTTTTCCCATTTCGGAGCCCGGTTCCTAGTTTTCGGAGCTGTCAGGCCGTGTGCCTCGGTTCGGGACCGCCTGACCATCTCCGATTGCCCCAGTTTTTGGTGTGCATCTTATTTCCTCCCTTTTGAGGGACACTGTGGTCCGAGAGACCAACTTCATGGTCGGACACCACATCCGGTGCCTAACAGCCCACTTTCGGGGCCCCCGAACTGCGTGTTTCGGCTTCTGAACCTTCATTTTGCATTTTTGGGCTCCGACCCGAACTTGAGATAGTCATATTTTGAGGTCCTTTTCATGTTTGATTAAGGACCTTTTATTGTTTGAGATCTCCTACTGCCACTTGCTTCTTTACCCTCTTTTAGGCCTATTTTGCACGGTATTTTAGGCGTACTTGTGGGCTGTGTTGGACTTGGTCGTAAACTACAAAGTGTCTTGTTTTGAGCCCCTCTTCAACTTTGTTGAAGGACTCTCGGCCGTTTGAAACCCGTAGCTACCACTTTCCCTTTTGGCCTTTTTGGCGGGAAACTTGACTAGTTTTCCCCCCTTTTTTTTCCCTCCATTTTTCTACCCCTTTTTGCCTATATATACAGCCTTCCAGATCTGTTTTAAGGGTTAGAAATTTCTGTTTTGAGCTCCTACATTATATCTCTCTCTCTCTCTATATTCCAAGTACCAAAACCCTAAAAATCTTACACCATTTCTTCACCATTTCTTCATCATCACCCAACACCACCATCACCACTCCATTTCCAGCGGCTGGAGGTGGTTTTCAGAGCTTAGGAGGCAACATTTTTGGTCCAAGAGGCAACAAAAGGGTCGGTCTACAAGGGTAAGTTCATTTCCCCTCTTTTTGATCTCTTTTTTGCCTCATTTTTTTAGCCTCTTTGCTTGTGGTTTTGAGCTCCGACCAAAACAGAAAATATCATTTTTTTGAGCTGTTCTTCATCTTTGTTTTAGGACTCAACCCTGTTTGAGTTTTCCATTTGGTACTTGCCTCAATACCACCTTGAATACCATTATTTTGCATGCTATTTTTAGTTCGTGTGTGATCTGTTTCTGAGCCTGATATGAATTGTGAGTAGGCCTATTTTGAGCCTCCCTTCAACATTGAAGAAGGGCTCAACCATGTTTGGTAACTCTATCATGCACTTGCTTCATAATCTCTCATATTTACCGTAAGTTTGCATGATTTGTTTGGCTTACATGAAGTCTGTTTTGGAGCATGTCATGAACTGTGAGTAGGATTATTTTGTGTCCCTCTACAACATTGTAGAAGGGATCAACCTTGTTGGGGGTCTCCATGTTATACTTGTCATTATATCCCTCTTTGACCCCCATTTTTGCATGCTTTGTTAGGCCTATTTTGATTCTGTTTTTGGCCATGATCAGTACTGAAAATATCCATATTTTGGCCTTTTTGTCATGTTTTGTTAAGGGTCCAAGGCTGTTTGATGAATGTATGGCATACCTCATGTTCTAGCCTTTGTTGGCTTCATTCTTGCATGACATTTTTAGCAAGTTTGCATACTGATTTGAGGGTTGTCATAAACTGTAAATGTGCATATTTTTGGTCCCTCATCAGTGTTGTAGAAGGGAATTTTTCAGTTTGAGCATCGCATGTACCACTTGTTTCAATACCCCTCTCTTGGCCCCCATTTTTGCATGTCATTGTTGTCCTATCTATGCTTACTATTTGGCCATGTTTTGTACTGTAAAAATGCTATTTTGGGGGCTGCCTTGCTACTGTTTTGCATGTCATGTACCAATTATGCATGTTTAGTATGGCTATAGGCCATTTCGGGTGCTTAATATCGCATTTCGGGACCATTCCGTGCATTTGGTGTCATTTCCCCACCTTTCGGGACTGTTTTGCATCATTTGTGAGTGCTGAAATTCCATTTGCATGTTTGCATATCATATTCCATGCCATTTCATGCCTTAGTGCCATTGTCTCGGTTTGCGTGCTCGTGTGCACGCATTTCGAGACACTTCATTTTCATCCATTGGCCTCCCATATGAGTGTGACTGAGGTTCACTCGTGTTGGTGTAAGCCCATACGGCATTGCGTATGCCATTGCCTCGGTTTGCGTGCCTATGTGCACGCATTTCGAGGCACTTCACTTTTATCCGACGGCCTCTTATGTGAGTGTGGCTGAGGCTCTCTCATGTTAGTGTAAGTCCAATTTGCATTGTGTATGCCATTTTAGTCTCATTACATTCCGTATGCCATTGCCTCGGTTTGCGTGCCTGTGTGCACGCATTTCGAGGCACTTCACTTTTATCCGACGGCCTCTTATGTGAGTGTGGCTGAGGCTCTCTCATGTTAGTGTAAGTCCAATTTGCATTGTGTATGCCATTTTAGTCTCATTACATTCCGTATGCCATTGCCTCGGTTTGCGTGCCCTTGTGCACGCGTTTCGAGGCATTTCATTTTTATCCGACGGCCTCTTATGTGAGTGTGGCTGAGGCTCTCTCATGTTAGTGTAAGCCCATATTGTATTGTTTATGTCATTTTAGCATCATTGCATTCCGTACGCCATTGCCTCGGTTTGCGTGCCCGTGTGCACGCATTTCGAGGCATTTCATTTTTATCCGACGGCCTCTTATGTGAGTGTGGCTGAGGCTCACTCATGTTAGTGTAAGTCCAATTGCATTGCATATGCTATTCCATGCCTTAGGGCCATTGCCTCGGTTTGCGTGCCCGCGTGCACGCATTTCGAGGCATCTCATTTTCATAGCATTGTGCATGCTAGGATTGTATCTTAGTTGCATTTCATGCATATCATGCATATTGCATCGTGTTCGGGATAGGAGTTAGCCCGGGCACGGGAAACGAGGCACGTTTCGTAGTCCGAGTGACGGAACGGGTCTCAATTCCCAAGTCACCGACACTCCGGATTACCCATGATGGAGTTAGGTTTTGTTGTAGCATTCATATGCATTCATCCTATATTGAGTTGTGCAATCCGACTCCTCGGCCATCATGCATCGATATGCGCGATTGGTGGCACGTGGATCGAGGCATGCATATATTTGTGAAATACATTGCTATGCCCCTTTCATGCTCTCTGTTGCAGCAAAATGAAGAATCAGCAACTTTCCGGAGTTTGGCACGCATTTCGAGAAACATTGCAAACAGAGGCTAATTGGGGCATCCTAGTGGATTTCCGCGCAAGGCAGCCCAACATGCATCATTTCATTATCCGAAGCGGAGTCAAGGCAGCCCCCTGGCTTGCATGCCAGTTTACAGTTTTTATTACTTAATTTGTATATTATTCAGACTGTATTATTCTTTCATTTCGGACTGTATTATTTATTCGAACCCTCTGCGCGAGGGCATAATTGTAATAAGTGTGGGTGAGTGTGATGTATGTCTTCCAACCCCACGTCTTTCCTCCCTTTTATTTACCCGCTTACGATGGTTAGATATAGGGCATATTTCAATTAGCATACAGTATGACAGCATGTTTGCATCATTCATCTGTTTTGCACGCACCGGGCTCGGCGCATCATACAAACTGCATTTGTATTTCAATTCCAAATTGAATACGTGTTAGTTGTAGCATTTCACATGCCATGTTTAGAATAGCCGAGCCTGCTATAGTTTGCATCTTTGCATGTGTTGCATTAGACATTTCAGTATGATTAGGTCCATGCATGGATTTCTAACAAGCTTCTGTTTTGGCTTGGAGTACTCGGTGAGTTTTATGCTTTAGCATCCTTGCATGCGTGTGAGTGTTGCCATGAATAGCATGCTTACCATGAGGCTATGTGCTTATATGATATAACTGCCTTGAATGCCTGTGGGTGGAGGTTGAGTTACTTGGATTGGACAATTCATCAAATGTTTGTTTTAAGCCCACTAGATAGTGGCAAAATCATGTTTTCTAAGCCCACCCGAGGGTGGCAAATCCACGTCTTAGCCTACTTGCGAGTAGCACCATCAAACCATTTTCAAACAAACAAACATGAGATGTTTTGTTCCAATTCAGGCGATTCAGTCTATACTTGTATGCTGTGCGCATCACATAGTAACCTAGGCTAATAACCGGAATAAGAACTCACAATGTTTTCAAAATCAGATATCATGGTTAGTAGAGGCCGGTCTTTGACCGGGCGAGCGGGGGTGCTCACGAAGTGACCTTCCCCAATCGTACCCAAGTTCCCGAGCCGAGGCAACTTTGGTGATGACGGACACGTGGCCTTTGGCACCGAGTCAGGGTTTCCTAAATTTCCCATTTTAAAATATTTAGGTGGCGACTCTGTATCTGGCGAAGCAGTCCATGTTTGGCACTTCTTTCAAAAAAATCTGTTTTCTCAAAACGATTTGCCGGATTTGGACTCTTTGGTTCAAGATTAAGAACCATGACATTCGAGTCCTTCGAACTGTAGTGACCCAATATCGAACCAGAACGCGGGGGGGGGGGGGGGGCACTCGCATTCCCCTTTCCCCGGGATGCGTTCGGGGACATCTACATTTATGAAGTAATTCAAATTTGAAAGGTCGTAAACCGAAAACCGCACCGAGCCGAACCATTTGAATTGGTGCAGTTTGGTGTGGTTTAGGAAAAAATTCAGTCTGTATCAGTTCTCAATAAAATAGAATCAACATTATCGGTTTGGTGTAAATTTCATCTAAATACCGATCGTTCTGAACCGATTACACCCTTACTTCTTGTGAAAAAAATAAAAGAAATGGGCAGTGGACTATTAAAGCAAACCTTGGTAAAAGGATAAATTATAGGGGTTATTACAACCTGGTAATGTCAGAAAAAAATATATATACAAATTCATGAAAAGATTTCTAATTTAATTACTATTACTATTTATAAAGTTTCTTATTGATTTTTAATTATTTTTTTAACATTCCCCTAATGTGATATTTCTCCTAAATTATATTAACACCTCTTGAAGTTTAAATTTAATATAGATCTCCCCTCTACCTTGCATAAAGTACGCTGCAATCCCTGTAAGTGTCTTATTTGAGACTTGAGTTAACATAAAATTTACAATTACCTTATTAGCCTCACACTCTAAAATAAAATTACCTAATTATCCCAATCTAACAGCATAATCTTCTTTCCCAACCCACTCTGTCATCCTCATCCTTCACGGAAAATTATTAGATACTCCCGGAGTATCACGTGTTCATACTCCTTTATTAATCATCATTCATCATGCCTCTCATGTTCCTCAATCACACAATACAAAATCATAATACCCCACTTCTCTACCAATCAAAACACAATGGAGCACCACATGATCGTCCTCTAAGGGTGCCCACTAATCACCCATCCTTTATACCATCCACCATAACCAACCAAAACCTATCCCATTTGTGTCACTGCTACCAAATCCATCACCACCCCACCCCACCATCCATGTTTGTCACTACCACAACCATTGACCAGATCCCAACCACAACACCAATGTCTATCTCCACCACATCCACCAATGTCCATCCAAATCATGCCGACATTATCAAACTTGCCATGTTCTTTGGGAATGAAAATGCCTACCAATGTCCAAGGACATCAAGAGTACTACGGACCAAACTTGGTAATCTCATTTTGTGTAGTTAAAGGGTTAAGACCGTAGTCCAGGTTTTTGATTTGCTATATACTGAGTACAACCCTCTCAGGGACTTGTTTAAGAATAAAAAAGAGAAATCTCATGTAAATACCATCAAATAAGGTTGCAAGAGAAACACTTGTTGAAGATTTTATATGAATACATGATGATTGTGAGAAGATGCTGAAGAAGAGATGAGAAAGAAATTGATTGTGGAAATATGTACTGCTATGCTCGATTTTAAAGGCAGAAGGTTGCAATGTGGGGTTTCAGGGGTAAACATGGCATTTTCCAGATAATAATTGATGACATAAGAAAAATATGTTAGTTGACTCAACGGTCAATTAACAGAGCGGAAGTTTTGTGATGTGACTATAAATCTCTGGGAGGATATGCAATTTGTAGAACCACAAGGGTACTAATGTATTAGAGAGAAACCTCAGGGGGTGTCAATGTAACTTATCCTTGCTAACATTTGGCATTTTGACATTGTAGCAATGTCAAAATTTGGCTTTGACTATCCATTTTAGCATTTTATCAATAGAGATGCTCATAGTTATGGGGAAATTCTATTACCACAAATCATATTGTCTCTATACACATTCTTTCTTACTCCACACACTTAGTAATTTGATTACTAGGTATTTATCTCAGTCCACACACCCCACATTCCAAATATACCCATTTAATAAAATAATGTGTGCACACTCTCATATTAGAGGAAATTCTATTTCCACACACCTACTTATCTCACTGCACATCATTTCTTAGTGCATACATTTATAAATTTGGTTATTGATTATTCTTCTACACTTGATGTTTCAATTATACCCTAACTCATATCATTGTACGCACACCACCTAAACCTTCCTTCCACACCTTTACTATAGCGATCCCGATTTTTCCTTCCTTATTTACTGTATTCTGGACTCGGTTCCGTTGATAGTTGTTGTCATCTGTATTTTATTTCCATCCTTTAATGCTTTGGATTGGAGTTTAGAAATGTCTTGGGCATGTTTCGAACAGGTTGGTTGAGCTTTAGTTCCATTTCTTGTTGCCCAGATTTTTGGTGGTCTGCTCGAGCGGATCCCTTCGCACTTGAGCGGAGTTTGCACACTTTCAGCATCTTGTGCGTCTACAAAAGTACTGCAAGTTTGTTTTTCACGCTCGAGCGGGTGTTCGATGTCTGTAAAAATACTAGAAGAGTGTAATCTACGCTCGAGCAGGTGTTCCTTTGCGCTCGAGCGGGTGGAGTTTTGCAATTGTGTCTTGGCGCTCGAGCGGGTATATTTGAGCTCGAGCGGGTTCAGCTTTTGTGTTTGACGCTCGAGCGTCTTATTCTCCGCTCGAGTGGGTCATACGTATATTAGTTGGCAGTTGGGTCATTTTAGATCACTTTTTCAACTCCTTTTCTCTCTCTTACTTTTCAAAACCTCCATTGGAGAGCACCTCACTCTAAAACTCCAACTTCTCTCTAGGGTTGGATCTAGTATGAGTGATCTTCTACCCTTGGGCCTTTGTAAAAAGTGTGGAGCTTGTTGAGGGCTACATTTTGATCCGAAAATATTGGGGTTTAGAGCATTTCGAATTTCTTCATCTTCTTCCTTTGAGCTCTGAATTTGAGGTGAAGATAACTATTCATTTTTATGATCTTTGACTTAAACTTTTAGTCATTTTGATTTAATGTTGAAGTTGGGTGATTTTGGGTGTGAGGGTTTCAAAATGAATAAATAGGGGTTTTGTTATTTTGACTCATAAATGTGTGTCTTGGGTCTTAAAATGATGGTATTGATGATTGTTGATGATATATGGGACCTTTGGGTCATTGTAGAGAAAAAGGGGAGAAAGCCCTAAATTTTGGATATGAATTAATTTATATAATTAATTTGGGAATATTGGGGAAATATGAAATTGAGTTGGAAATGGTGAAATTGGCATAACATGAGATAGAATGGTGGAGTTGGATTTATTAATCGCCCATTTTTGAAAATGTTGATTATATATCTGTTGAGGCATTTATTATTTGTTTAGAAATAATTGCTTTGGGCTATCAGTGGAGGATGGTCTTGATTGTTGTAGACAATGCATGATGATTAGGTGAACTAAAACTAATCAATTGGATATGTCATCGAGTATGGCAGTTGGAATAATACATCAAATTTATGTATTGATTGATCGTGTATATGATATGTGTTTATATACATTGTGTCGTGTGGGAGGAAATAGGGGATGTACTCCACGGTTTAGGGGGAGATAGGGGATAAACTCCTAAACCGGGTATTGTTTGGGAGGAGATAGGGGATTTACTCCATTGATACAGCAAATATGTGTATCTATTGAAGTATTGATATAGCAAATATGTGTATCTATTGTGAAGTATGGAAGTATTATTGATATGAGTTGTTATCTCATTTAAATTGTTAATAAAAAAAATATTGTTGATATGAGCTGTGGTCTCATGGGAACTGTTTGGCCAAGTTCTGAGCCATGTTTATGAATTGAAAATTGGTTAAGTATAGGAAAGAGGAATGAAACATGGACATATTTGTCATGTAATTGAAATGAATTATGAATTGACTTATGTGAGTTAAACATTTATCAAATGCTAATGTTTTAGTTATTGCTTATATTATGTTTAGCATATCTCTACTGGGCGTTAGCTCACTTATATGGGATATCATTTTCAGGTACAGGTGCTATGCCACCTCGAAGGACGTGACTTGGGAGGCTTGAGGTTGTTAGACCCTTTTTGTTGTTTTTGTTGTATTACATGTATATCAAGCCAAGGGCTTATTTTGTGTAGAGTTAGTACTCTCCTTTTTATAATCAAATGTTGACTTGGAAAGTTGTAAGCCTATAAGACATTTGTAATACCTTTTGTAAGTATACTCTCATGATTGTAATATGAAATCTCTTTTCTTTATCGTGAATGTATGATACTATGGGTGTATTTTGAGAGCGTTACAACTTGGTATCAGAGCGTACCGGGTTTGAATACTTTGGGTACGTGAGAAGTGGTTAGTACCACAATGGGTTTGTCTCGCTTGTTAGAGACTTACGTATGATATTATGTGTTTATTTGATAACATGTTTATGTGACTATTTGAGTATGAGATTCAGTTTCTAAGATGTTGAGTTTTTTTTTTTTTTTTTTTTTTTTTAAATGTGTATAGAGAAAATTTAAATATAATATTAAGGGTGTGTTTTGGTGTCTATTACGGTCATTTTATTTTAGGATATAAGTGTAATTATTTTAATGTTTCATTAAGTGTGTACACAGAGGTAAATAGAGAAAAAATCTATTTTCCCACACCTACCTACCTTTGTACACACACTTAATAATTTATTTTTTTATTACAATTTTCTCTTAAAATAAAATTACTAAAGTGTCCTTATCTTCTCCACCAAAATCCTAATTTCTTCATCCCCTCTAATAGCCGCTGCACTTTCAGACCTTCTTGTTGAGATATTCAAAAATTGCAACTGAGTAAATAACATCAGTGGCTCCAACTCACCCATAGAGAACTATGATTTCTTATATTCGTGGATCTACACGTAAACCCAAACAAGAACTTGTTCCATCAACTTTTCTCTTCATCTTCAATCCAAACCCTAATTTTGCATATTCAGATCAATTTTGTATTGTGAATTTGTAATTTGATTTGTTCATGGCGGTTTCACCCCATGGTTTTTTGCCAAGAAAGTGTCGACCGTCGGCCGAAGCTTTCGTGTCGTCGAACTTCTCCAACCACCAGCTACTCCAATCTCTGGTTCTGATTTCGCAAGAAATTTTGTCTCTCAAACCTCTCTGATATCACCTCAGGTGAAATTCGGCTTCGATCGTAAGCATAACGAAGCTATACATAATGAAAATTCTTTTCAAGACCAAAGCAGGGAGAAGAAACAACACTTAAATGGGTGTTGGTTTAGGTTTTAATGTTAAAGAAAGGGATATTTTTGGCAAAAATGATTGTGTATTGAGTAAAATTATAAAATTCAAAATTAGTTAGTATGTGTATTGAGAGAGGATGTGAAATGAGATGTTTTGGTGTGTGAAAACAGAATTACCCATAAATAGATATGTGGAAATACAATTTTCCATAGTTATGGGACCATCAGTTAAAAAGAAACCATCAAGGTGCCTTTTATTTACAAAATGGCCTCTCTCATGTCATTCTTGTCCAGATAAATTCTGGAAAAGTTTTAAGGCAACACAGTATTTAGTTAGTGTTGCCTATCATTTGCACATCCACACTAGCTGATTAATTCATGGTGTAGCGGTTGTTGGAGAAATACTGACTTCACCTGAGGAGTGAATCGATTTGGAACAAGCACTAATGAAATGTGCTGTGATTTGTGAACTACTTTGCAAGCTGCTTTCGCTGCCTTGGAGGAATTTCACATTTGCAACTTGCCTAACATAACAGAGATTTGGGAGAAGCAATTTCTTCCAGTTCCAAAAACAGACGCACAATCCTTCGAAAAATTGGCTGTCGTGAATGCCACTTGGTGTGACAAACTGGTGAATGTAATTCCTTCGAGTATTTTTCCAAGGTTAAAAAATCTAAAATCAATTTATGTAAAAGGTTGTCCAGAGATGGAAGTGATAGTCTCGAAGAAAGAAAATGCAACTGTCAATGGCGATATCATTTGTTTTCCTGAACTAAAGTTCTCTGTCATTTGACAAATTTTATAACCTCAAAAGTTTCTGCAGCAGCTCTACAAGTTTGGAAGCACAACCATTGTTTAATGATCCGGTACAGATGTCCTAACTCTTTCAATTAGCCATGGCCATCAGAAAGCACAAGAAAAAGGACTTCTATTCCAATGAAAATATTTGTTTTGAGTTTAAATCTGTACTTGATACAAGTCCTAATATCATACATAAGTGGATTGTACCACACCGTGGGGTCATCGTGAGTCCCTACTCTTGTATTTAAAGCCTTGGCAATTCAATATTTTAATTTAAAAGTAAAAAAATAAAAAATAAAAAATGCAACAACCTAAAAATTCAAAGATTCCTCTTTTTTTTTTTCTTTTTTTTCTTTTTTTTTGCACATATTCTCATAAAAAATCAAAAAATCATTCCAAAAAAACTAATTTTTTTGGCCTCATATTTTAGCTAAAAAATAAAAAAATTACAAAAATAGCCTATTTCCAAATGAAAAATTAGAGATTTTACCTATGATTATAGCTACATGATTTTAATACATTTTTAAAATAAAAAAAATGAATACAATATGTTTTTAAAAATAAACCTTTTAATTTTTTTTAAGACAATAAAATCATGTGATTAGGATTAACGGAACAATCTAAATTTTTT
Source organism: Camellia granthamiana (assembly GCA_036172215.1). Lineage (NCBI taxonomy): Eukaryota > Viridiplantae > Streptophyta > Magnoliopsida > Ericales > Theaceae > Camellia > Camellia granthamiana. The sequence continues at coordinate 39,393,199 of CM069907.1, read as the reverse complement.
TTCCTGAATGAGTTGCACACATGGGGCCAAAATGAAATTACACTTGCCGAATTTTGAATGGAAAAATATCATGTGCAAAACCAGAGAGATTAAGGTAAAATTCAAACAAACTATAAGCACCAGTGTAATAAATAAATTATATTGCATTGGTGGTCCTATATTTTATTTGAATTTCAATTTGATCTCTCTAATTTTATATGTGATTTTTTTTTTCGGTTTAAAATGTTAATGGTGTATAATGCAGGAATTACATTACAACAAAATTGTAATCTCATAGCTTGACCTTTTTCTTTTCCCTTTTAAATTAATGTTGCTCGATAGTGATATCTGAGAGTTTCTAAATATTGGTTTAACAATAATGTATTGAACCTCGCAGGTTGTATTCCCTAATTTGGACAACCACAAAACTTTCTACACATAACCCTTCCTCAACCTCAAAACTTTCTACACACAGTGGTGCCTAATGACATGAGTTTTTTATAGTTGTGTTATGGTTTTTGATAAACCAATCCTATTATTCCACCCAATGACTCATACAATACCAATTACAAATTACTGAAAAATTATTAAACAATCCCAAATTATCGCATACTTATCAACTAAAGTCTCAACAAAATGTCATTTGTCAAAACTTAGAGTAGATTTTTTCCTCTCCATTTCCAATTTTACACTTAGCAAAGCTCATACATTTTTTTTTTTTATTCTTCCTATAATAGAAAATAATTCTATCCACAATCATACTAAAAAATATTGCCTATAATCTTATTTGTTATCCTATTTTCATACTTCAAGACACATGGTGAATGAATCTCATGTCATTTATTAATGTGGGTGCTACTGTTGAGCAAATTATTAGGTATCCCGGAGTACCACGCGTCCACGTTCCTTCATCAATCATCATTCACCATTTCCCTTATTATTCCTCAATCACCCAACACAAAATTATAATACTCCACATTCTCCATCAATCATAATATCATGGAACACCACGTGACTGTACTCCCGGAATACTCAATAATCACCCCTGTTGTCTTATGTCTAGAGTAAGAAAATAGAATTAAAAAAATATTATGTATACTCTTTTTCATTGTATTAAATGGATAGTACATCCAACACTTGCCATCCCTTGATCCATTGGTGATGAAGTGGAATTTTGGCTCGCCTAATATCACAAAACATGAATCACCATCATCACTGAGGTTCAATTCCAATCAGCAAATTATCCTGCTTCATTAAGTTACTAAACAATATGAAAAAATAAATTTTGATAGGTTGCACTCCCAAAGTTGAAAAATCTTTGTCTCGATCAATATTTACAATGATGACTTTTGAAAGAAAAGGTAACCGTGAAATGTTATGAATTCTAATTTATAGAATTTCTTCCTTAACCAAATTTATAGTGAATTACTTTTTTTCATTTGGCATTTTTTTTTTTAAATTTGTTTTGGAATAATATGAAACTAAACTTCCTATATTATTTTATTTCCTTGTACATCATTTTCCTTTTATTTAGGAATGTGTAATTATGAATGAAAATGATGATAAGGAAATTGAGCAGGACAAACAGCGACTTCTAAAAAGGGAGGTAATCATGCAATGTTACGAATTCTAATTTGTATATTTTCTTCCTCAGCCATATTTATTATTTATGGTGGTTTTTTTTTTTTTTTTTTTTTTTTTAAATCTTGGAATAATATGAAACTAACCATATATATTTTTACTTCCTTGTATGTCACTTTCCTTTTATTTAGGAATGTGAAATTATTAATGAAAATGACGATAAGGAAATTGAGCAGGACAAACAGCGACTTCTAAAAAGGAAGGTAATCATGCAATGTTACGAATTCTAATTCGCATATTTTCTTCCTCAGCCATATTTATTATTTATGGTGGTTTTTTTTTTTTTTTTTTAAATCTTGGAATAATATGAAACTAACCATATATATTTTTACTTCCTTGTATGTCACTTTCCTTTTATTTAGGAATGTGAAATTATGAATGAAAATGATGATAAGGAAACTGAGCAGGACAAACGATGACGTTTGAAAGGAAAGGTAACCATGAAATGTTACGAATTTTAATTTGTATAATTTCTTCCGCATCCAGCTTCATGGTGAATTACTTTATTTTATGTGGCAATATATATATATTTTTTAAATCTTGGAATAATATGAAACTAACTTCCTATATATTTTTGTTTTCTTGTATGCGGCTTTCATTTTATTTAGGAATTCCGCAATTATGAATTGAAATGATGATGATAAAGAAACTAAGAAGGGCAAATAAACATTTCTCCAACCTTTGACTACGTCTATGACTGATGGTTAAATGGCATGCGGCAAACAGTAAAGTAAGTTGATCATCCTTGACTATTATTACGAGGCATGTTAAACAAAAACACAAAATAAATAAATAAATAAAATCAAGAAAAAAAATGTGTAGCTTAGATTAATTTTAAGTGTAGGATTTACAATACCAATGTCAGATCATAACCACATTTTTTTTTTTTTGGTGTGTTAATATATTTGTGTGTTTGATTTCTTTGACGGTAGCATTATGGAATTGGTTTCCCTCCAATCCACTTTTTGGATGGGAGGGTACAATTTAGTATATTGTGGGCTCATTTTCAGTCTATATTAGTAATTCGAACTATTCAACTTTTAGTGTCTTTAGATTAAATTATTCATGAAAAAAATTAGGTTGATTTGATATTGATAGTCACATGTTTCAATCGAATCTTTAAAAAAATGGATTACAAGTATAATTTTGCAAAAAATAGACCATCCATATTTTTCAGACACATGTGATCCAAACATGTTTGTACTAATTTCTAATCAATCTAATTTTTTTTTTTTTAAATCACTAAAAACGAAAATAAGCTAACAAAAAGCCAAAAGAAATCCAAACACCCAAAAGTTATAAAATTATGAAGAATGTGTTAGCATAATGGGCATTGGCGTAGCTACATTGTAATCAATGGGTTCAATTGAACCCACTGAAATGTTAGACATAATTGATGTTAATTCAATATTTTAATTAACACTTTGTAATTTCATGAGATAAATTTAAAAAAATTAAGTAATATTTTGAAATTTCATTAAAATGACACTATTAAATTATATTATTTTAAGAGAATGCCAACTTTTAACATAAAAAAGTATTGAATTTTTTTTTCTCTCTAAAATATGATTCATATTCAAAACATAGATCAAAATCAAAAACAAAATGAGATATTTCTAGCTTTGTACATTAGTGCTTTTTTTTTTTTTTAGTAAGTTAATACTTGTGCAATGTATTTTGATTATTAATTGACTCCACCAACAATAAATACTGGCTCCACCACTGATAATGGGTCACATTTTTAATGAAATTAACAAAGTGACCAACAAATGAATATACTTTTAGTGAGTCGCACTTTATGTTTTCTTAAATGATTAAAATTAAAGGCATTTTTTTCTCCGATTATGAATCTCCATGCATCCTGTACGTATTTGATGAGAGGAAAATTCATATTTTGTTGTACATTTATGAGAGGGTAATTTATGTTAATAAATTGGGCCGAGCTGGAGTTGGACCGAGGTAAGCCCAAACGTGACTGGAGTCCGTACTCTGGTTTAAGGAGTATTGCGGTAGTCCGGTTGACAGATGAGCATGGTGTAACCCGGTTTCTGGTTACTCCGGTTACATCTTCTAAACCGGAGTACGAACGTCTTCTAGACCGTTTATGGTAGTTCGGTCGGACGCTTCTACGGATAGTCCGGTCTTGGCATGTGAAACCGGAGTAGAAGTAAGGAATGGGAAAGCCGAACTAAGAGTTGGTTCGGCCAGATTTGCCTATTCAGTACGGCAGTGGTACTTCGGTCCTAGAGTAGTCCGGCCATAAGAGGAACCATCTCACTTGGTTAAGCAGTGAGGGGGGGTGTAGGAGGATAAGCATTATCTTCCAGGAGTATGAATCCAAGGAGGACTCTACGTAAGGAAGAGTAATCCCAGAAGGACTCTGCATATGGAGGAATTAGAATCCTACCAAGATTGTGCCACGCGAAACCTATATAAACTCATTAATATCACCTTTGGAGAGGTAATGCAACTTTTGCTCCCTGAATACATTGAGCTTTTGCCTTCTTGTCTTGCTTACTGACTTAGGCATCGGAGAGGTTTCCGGCACACACCCGCCGGCCAGCTCACGTTTGTGTTTACAGGTAGTAGAACGACGACGTACAGGGGAACGCGGGCTTGATCAACAGGATTATACGAGAAGGTATATTTCTTTCCCGTACAATTGGCGCCGTCTGTGGGAAATTCAGACAAGAACAACCTCTTGATCAAGCTTTCTTTAAAAAACATCAATGGCGAACAACGAAGATTTGCCACAGTCCGCCATTGACGGACAAACACCTGAAGGAGGAGCGAGGCGCGAAGGTCTTCCCCTCGTTCCCCCCATGGCAGAGTTGGAGCCGCAATGACAGAATCCCAGGAGGGATACTAGGGGACGGAGGCGACATAACAGTCCCCATCCCTCTCGTTCGCAAAGCCCAGAAAGACAAAGGCGCAGGATTGATCCTCAAATTTTGGAAGATCGCGTCAGAGAACAAGACGAATTGATCCGTAAGATGGCGGCGGACATGGAATCCTTAAAGCGCCAGATGAAGGGTAAAGAAGTGGCGACAGGAGAGGGGCGCAACAAGAAGACGCCCCCTCGCCACTCAGAGGGTCGTAGTAGGAATTCTACACCCTCTCAACCAGAGAACAGAAGCCTAAGAACAGGCGACACGCTATCTAGATCTTCCAGGACTCGTCACTCCAGGTCTGAGAGGACGAGGTCTGAGAGGTCGTACACTGAGGGAAGCACCTATTGGCCCTCACATACGCATCAGACGAGGTCTAAACAGACGGAATTACCCAGATCGTCCGACCTACGATCCATGCTAGAAGAGAAGGCACGATGGAAGGAGGATGCCAGAGCGCGCGATCCACACAGGGTTCCTGCCTTGCAGCGGTTGGCTCCTCGGACGCATGGAAGCGTCGAGGTTGGAATGCCAATACCGCGCCCAGCATACGAACCAACGGACAAGGCATTGGCGAGGCTGCAGACCTCACCATTTGTCCCAGCAATAGAGAACGCACCTCTTCCGTCAGGCTTCCTACAGCCTAAATTCACAACATATGAGGGGAAGACGGACCCCTACACGCACTTGAGCCACTTTCGCCAGGTCATGGCTGTATACCGGCGGAATGAGGCCTTGATGTGCATCCTATTCCCTTCGAGCCTCGGCGACCTAGGCTTGACTTGGTTTGAAAAACTTCCAGAGGGCGGCATAGCCTCCTGGGCGCAACTGGCAGAGGCGTTTGTAACTCGGTTCAGAACAAACACAAAAACCCCGGTGGAGATCGACCAGTTACTCTCCATCGACATGGGCGACAAGGAGACCCTGAGGTCATATAACAGTCGCTACTGGGAGACATTCAACCAGATTGGGGACTGCCCAACTAATCTCGCCATTGCGCAATACAAAAGAGGCCTTCCAGTCGGGAACAGACTGAGGGACTCTATCACCATGACTCCGCCCCTCACCATGGAGGCCCTGATGGAGATAGTGCATCAGCACATCAGGGTAGAAGAGGATGGCGCGCGTGCCAAAGCAAAAACTGGCGCGACCACGACACCGGAGAAGAAAACCTCAGCAAAGGTCAATACGGTAGATCGCCAAAACCAAAACGGACGAGGCAGGAGGGACAATGGCGAAGACCAGGACAAGAGATAGTTGAGAGTCCGTACCGCCATTACCACGGTGTTTAAGAAACCGATCTACCGTATACTTAGTGAGATACGAGACGAGCCCTTCGTCAAGTGGCCAGCCAAGCTTGGTGAGGCGCAAAAGGATTACGATGACAGATCCAGGTGCACCTTCCACAAAGAAAAGGGGCACCGCACTGAGAATTGCACGCCATTGAGGCAGCATCTGGAAGAGCTGGTGGCGGTAGGCCACCTGGACAAATACATAGAAGGAGGGGCACAGCCAGCTCCTCAGGACCAGAATATGCCCAATGGAATGCCAGTCGACGCCCCACCTCAAGGCGTTATTAACGTAATTCATGGAGTCTTTGAACCTGAGCGTGTGTGCGAGCTCAGAGGTTCAATTAAAAAGGCTGAGCACTTAAGGGAGGTACTAAGTGCCCAACCGGTTGTTAAGAAGGGAAAGACAGAGGCCACAAATGTCATGTCTTTCTCGGATAAAGACTTGGCAAGGATTTACTGCCCCCACAACGATGCCCTGGTCGTCACTCTCCGAGTCAAGGATTTTGACGTCAAGCGGATTCTGATTGACCAAGGTAGTTCATGTGAAATCATGTACTATGAAACCTTCAAGCAACTGAAGCTTCAAGACAAGGACTTAGCCCCTGCCGTATCCCCTTTGATTGGATTCAATTCTATGCCGGAGTGGCCAGTCGGCAAAATCATCCTTCCAGTCAAGGCAGGGAGCGTGACGAAGCAAGTGGAGTTCTGGGTGCTGAAGGTCCCCTCCACTTACAACCTTATCTTGGGCAGAACATGGCTGCACGCCATGCGCTCAGTAGCGTCCTCCTACCACCAAGTGATGAGGTTTCCCAACGACACCAGAGTAATAGAAGAAGTTTATGGGGATCAAATCATGTCAAAGCAGTGCTTTGTAACAGTGAACAGCAGCCGCGCTACCAAAGGATATGTTCATTCGGTGGAAGAACCAGAGAGTAACGAACTATTCGCGGATGTTGGCAAAGCGGCTAGTCAGAAAGCAGTGGAGGACTTGGTGGAAGTCAGGATAGATGAGAAGAACCCAGATAAGTTCTTCCTACTTGGCTCGTCGTTGTCCAGCACTGAGAGATTGGAAGTCTTGGAATTCCTGACCTCCAACATCGAAGTGTTCGCCTGGACCCCATACGACATGCCAGGCATCGACCCCAACTTCATCTGCCACCAACTCAATGTCCACCCTTCCGCCAGACCGATCATTCAGCGCACTCGCAGATCGGCACTCCATCACGCCGAAATAGTGGCAGAGGAGGTAGGAAACCTGCTAGAAGCAGGGGCAATCAGAGAGGTGCATTACCCCAAATGGATCTCCAACACAGTCGTGGTGCCAAAGAAGAATGGCAAGTGGCGTGTCTGCGTCGATTACAAGACAGTCAACAAAGCATGCCCGAAGGATAGCTTCCCCCTACCAAGGATAGATCAATTGGTGGACCTAACAGCTGGACACAGCAGGCTTAGCTTCCTTGACGCATACAGAGGCTACCATCAGATAGCCATGCACGAACCGGATCAGGAAGTAACATCCTTCACCACTCCAAGAGGACTATACTGCTACAAGGTCATGCCCTTTGGCCTGAAGAACGCAGGGGCGACATTCCAGAGAATGGTCACAAAGATGTTCGAGCCATTGTTAGGCAGAACAATGGAGGCTTACATCGACGACATGGTGGTGAAAAGCAAGGATGCGGATGACCATCTAAAGGACCTAGATAAGATGTTCTAGATCCTGAAAAAACACAAGCTGCGCCTTAACGCTTCTAAATGTGCATTCGGTGTAGGGTCTGGCAAGTTTCTGGGTTTCCTGGTGACCAACCGGGGTATTGAGGCAGACCCCTCCCAAATCAAAGCAATCCAGGAGTTAGAAAGGCCTAACTCAGTGAAAGAAGTGCAGCATCTCACCGGCATGGCAGCAGCACTTAACCGATTCATCAGCCGGTCTTCAGACAGATTGCGTCCATTCTTTCAGTCATTAAAAGCTAAGTTTAAGTGGGACGAAGAATGCGACCGAGCTCTGGAGCGTTTGAAGGAATACATGTCTTCTCCACCACTACTTGTCACCCCAATACCTGGAGAAGAACTCTTCCTCTACTTGGCGGTATCGCAACATGCGATTAGTGCAGTGTTGGTCCGCGCAGAAGGGATCCAACACTTGCCCATCTATTACGCCAGCAAGACGTTATTGGATGCCGAAACAAGGTACTTGCCACTGGAGAAACTGGCATTGGCCTTAATGATGGCTTCAAGGAAATTGTCGCATTACTTTCACGCCCACACCATAGTTGTTCTCACGGCCTTCCCACTCAAGGCTTTATTCGAAAGGGCGAACTTTTCTGGGTGAATTTTGAAGTGGGCAGTAGAATTGGGACAGTACGACATCAAGTTCCAGCCCAGAACCGCAATAAAGGCTCAAGCACTTGCAGATTTTGTCGCAGAGTTCACCCCCGGAAGTCATCACATCTGCCCAGTCGACCTGACTGAAACAGCCGAACTAGGGAGGGAGGTTGACGTCGGAACAACGCAACCCCTAGTACTGGTTGCCCAGCCAGGCCCCAAGGCGGACCAAAGTAAAGAAAAGGAGGAAGAAGTGAACAATGCTCCACCAAGTCAGGACTCACCGACAAACAAAAACTTGGTGCAAACAGAGAATAAGGGGCAGACACCAAGCATCGACTCTGAAGAAGCCACCAGCAACGTGGAAGATCCCAAGACATCATCTGATCCCTCCACCTGCTGGAAGTTGTTCGTTGGAGAGATGTGGAAGCTCTTCGTGGATGGAGCATCCAATAAGCATGGAGCAGGACTTGGCATAGTCCTCATCTCTCCAGACGGCCTAGTAGTGGAGCAGGCAATCAACCTGGGTTTCCCAGCATCAAATAATGAAGCAGAGTATGAAGCGCTTCTAGCCGGTCTCAAGTCGGCATTCTACATGAAGGTCACCGAGCTAATGGTTTACAGCGACTCGCAGCTGGTGGTAAACCAAATATCTGGCGACTATGAGGCAAAGGATGATAGGATGGCCAAGTACCAAGACTTGGTCAGAACAGAGATAAAGAAGTTCGAAGTAGTGAGAATAGAATAGATTGGAAGAGAGGAAAACAGCAGAGCAGACGAACTAGCAGGCTTCGCCTCAATGGCGGATACCACCATCCCTCATCCACTACTAATCGACTATCTGCCTAGACCAAGCATCGAAGACCCAGAAGCAGAGGAAGTATGTTGTGCGGAGTTAGGCCCTTCTTGGATGGATCCCATCATACTGTTCCTAAAAGACGGCACCTTACCAGAAGACAAAAAAGAAGCCAACCGAATAAGAGCAAAGTCACAGCGATTCTGGCTCTCCCCGTCCTTGGCATTATACAAGAAGTCGTTTTCGGGACCTTACTTAAAATGCGTTCACCCCAGCAAAGTGGAAGCATTCCTCTTCGAAATACATGAGGGTGTTTGCGGCAGCCATCAAGGAGGAAGATCATTGGCGTACCGAGCTATTTCACAAGGATACTGGTGGCCCTACATGCAGGCGGATTCAGAGAAGTATGTCAAAAAATGCGAAAAGTGTCAGAAGTTTGCGCACCAAATACACCAACCTGCCAGAGAACTACTACCATTAACTAGCCCATGGCCTTTCGCAATGTGGGGCTTAGACATAGTAGGTCCACTTCCAACTGCACCAGGCAACAGAAAGTTCTTTCTTGCGGCAACAGACTACTTCACCAAGTGGGTGGAAGCAGAAGCCTTGGCATCAATTAAGGAAAAAGATGTGAAGAAGTTTGTTTGGCAGAACATCATTACTCGCTTCGGCATACCAAAAGCACTGATCTCAGACAACGGCACTCAGTTCGACGGCAAAATTTTCAGAGGCTTTTGCGAAGAGTACAAGATAGAATTCTACAATTCTACACCGGCGTATCCCCAAGCAAACGGTCAGGCAGAGGCGTCAAACAAGGTAGTCTTGGACGGATTGAAGAAAAGGCTGGAGAAAGCCAAAGGCAAGTGGGCAGAAGAGCTCCCTCATGTTTTATGGGCTTATCGCACCACACCACGGCGGTCAACAGGAGAAACTCCATTCTCCTTAGCTTATGGCATGGAAGCAGTCATCCCTTTAGAAGTGGGCCTTCCTACAATTCGGAGCGAAAACTTTGATCTAGACCTAAATGGGGAAGCCATCGCATTAGAACTTGACTTGGCAGAAGAAAGAAGAGAAAAGGCATTGGTTCACATCGCCTCCTACCAGCAAGAATTGTCCAGGAAATACAACAAAACAGTACATCCAAGACAGTTCAAGATCGGCGATTGGGTACTTCGCAAGGTGATGGGAAACACATTGGTCCCAGGAGATGGCAAGTTAGGGCCTAACTGGGAAGGTCCTTACAAAGTGGTCGGATTAGCAGGCAAAGGGGCATACCACCTGGAAGATGAGGACGGCAAAGCAATTCCTAGGCCATGGAACACTGCCAATCTTAAGTTATTTTACTTTTAGCATTTTTCTTTTTAAGTATGTGTAATTTTCTACTTCTTCAATAAAACAAGTCTATTCTTATTTAGTATATTTGTTTTCCGTAGAAAGCGGCTTTAGTAAGTTAGTAGCATTGTAAACATAGTTGGCCGGAATAACCAACTATTAACCCTTCCTAAGCCCAGGATAAGGATCCAGGCTGCAGGACGTTTGGTCGGAATAACCGAACATTTTATTCTAAGATTGGCTGGAAAAACCAACTTAGAGGTTGGCTGGACTAAACCAACACCCCTCCTAAGCCCAGGATAAGGATCCAGGCTGCAGGACGTTTGGTCGGAATAACCAAACATTATATTCTAAGTTGGCGGAAAAAACCAACTTAGTGGTTGGCTGGACTAAATCAACACCCATCCTAAGCCCAGGATAAGGATCCAGGCTGCAGGAAGTTTGGTCGGAATAACCAAACATTATATTCTAAGTTGGCGGAAACAACCAACTTGGTGGTTGGCTGGATTAAACCAACACTTGTTACTCTTCAGCCGAAGTAAGTGTATGGCCGAAGAGTGGTTGGCTGGATTAAACCAACACTTATTACTCTTCAGCCGAAGTGAGTTATATCGGCTGAAGAATGGTTTGCCGGATTAACCAACACTTTGTACTCTTCAGCCGAAGTATGGTACATCGGCTAAAGAGTGGTTGGCTAGCAAGTTAGAATGGTAAACCGAAATCACAGTTAATGAAAAAATCATTGCAAATGCAAGCATACTCCAATGTAACCGAAATAAGAGTTGAAGAAATTTTCATTAAACTACAAACCAAGTACAATTCAGGAGAGGCTTCAGCCCGGTTACAAAAAGTTAATAAAGGAAAAACAAAATCAACCAAGAAGCGCATCAAGTTCAGCATCAAATTCTGCATCATCATTCGCCTGGAGTCCGGTTTCGGAAGGGAGATCGGTTTGGGGGTGGAGTTCGGTGTCAGCCGGAACTTCGGTATCAGTCGGCTGCAGCTCAAGAGTTGGATCTTCAATAGTTGACTTAGACCGAACTGCTTGTTCATTCGGCTGTTCGTTAACAACCGGTGTATGAGATGGCTCCTCATCTTCTTCATCATCATCATCATCTTCATCACCACCAGACCCCTCGAGAAAGGCTTTTTGGAGATCGGCAGCGTACTGTGCCAATGAAGCCGGGATAGAATACGATGGAGCATTGTATACCTCGGTGTCTGGTGTACAACCGAGCCTCTCCACCGCACTCCCCCAGCCACATTTGAAAAAAAGGTCTTTGGCTGCGTTACATTGGAGGATGTAGGCGTCTTCGGCCTCCTTAAAGCCTTCTTTTTCAGCCTTTTTGATGTCCTCCTTCAGTTGGGCTATCTCGGTGTCCTTTTTCTTCTCTATCTTAGCCAAAAGGCGTAGGTACTTGTCCTTTGCCTCGTTGGCAACCTTTTTCTTTTCGGCTTCAACCGAATTAGCGAGCTCGGTCAGACGACCGTTTTCAGATTGCAGCTCAGCCAATCGGTTTCTGGCCTCTTCAAGCTCGGCCGCTTTTGCTTCGACCTCCGCCATGGCTTCCCTTGTACTTCACCGAAGTTCCATGACCTTTCTATGAGTAACTTGATTTTTTTGGATGGCCTGCAAAGAAGGAGTGACGTTAGTCGAGCTGAAAGTCTTGAAAAAACTGGAAAGAAAGAAAGACAGTCACTTACCAAGATCATGGACTTGGTCGAAGACCGGATGGACTTCAGCTCGGTGTTGAGCTGTTTGTAGTGGTGTTCCATGTCCTTAGGAAGACACACACTTTTGGCTAAGTTGAAGGCCATTAGATGGTCCTTCTCTGTCACGACCGAATCAGAGTCGGTAATATCTCGGTTATTGAAGGTTAGTTCAGGGGCCCATTTGGAGGAAGACGTAGTTCGATCTGTTTGCTTCGGTTGGGGGCCTGGTTGAATGTTTGGAGGACTTGGTGGTGGGATGGTTTCGTCTTCATCGACAAGGTGTGGCTCGGTTAAGTTAGTCCGGGCACGCTTGCTCGGACGAGATGTAGAGGGCCGCTGGGACGGAAGTGCTACCACGGTTTGAGTGGTCCGCCCGGCTGGTGGTACATCGGCAGGATTGGTCTCGGTTAGCAGGGCCTTCAATCTGTTTCTTTTCGCCATCTCCTGTTCGGCTGAAAGAGGCACGAGGTTGATTTGAGGCAAGGCAGGGTCCGGTTGTGGTCCTTCCTCCAAAAGAAAATCAGTCACCCTCGCTTTTCGGCGACCGGTGTATCTGTAGGTTGGCTCGAAGTTGAGGAGTTTATTCCAGCTTCTCTCCCTCACTCTTAGCGCGGCGCGAAGAAGACCGAGGTTGGGGTGGCCGTAGTTGGAAAGGAGGTGGGCTTTATCTGCAGAAAAAGAAAAGAAGTGTTAGTTCGGTTCAGAGCAGAAAGCCGAAATGCAGAAAAGAGGAAAAATGTAAAATACGGCCGAAGTATGTATACCGGGCTCTCCCATTTTCCAGTTTATTCTTCGGCCAGGAATCTGGGCTTGAAGGTCTTCAAAATTTCCAGAAACCCAAAAGAAATCATTGTCGTTTAAGTCTTTGTCCGGTGTATGTTTTATTATTTTCTCTCGGCCACGGCGTACTCTCAAGTAGTAACACCAGCCTTCATTTTTTGATCCTATAGAGTATTGGTGAAGTATCTCGGCCAAACCTAGGTTTAGACCGGTTTGTTGGTTCAGTGCGGCTATACCCATGATTATTCGGTATGTGTTAGTGGACAGTTGGGTGGGGCATAGTCTGGTTTGCCTTAAGAATTCACAAATCAAGGGTTGGACCGGGAATCTAAGTCCGGTTTCTATTATGGATTGGAGGGTAAAGGGGACAAAGCCTTCGTTGTCCCAAGGATCTACACCTTGTTCGGCTAGGGTGAGGTTTACATTGGCTGGGATATGGTAATCCTTTCTAAATTCGGCTAAGCTGCCTGGGGTTTCCACCAAAAATCTGTACTTCCCCATTTATTGAATAAACTTATAAATAAATTAGTTCGGCTGAGAATTTGTGCTCGGGAGCTCGGTTGAGCGCGTAGAGGGAGTGCCTGGGCAACCTAAGTCTGCAAAGTGGAAAAACAAGGTGTTAAGCACAGATCGTCGACCGTGCTACAAAAACAAAACAGGAAAAGACAAGTCTTACTTTGGCTACGCAGTATACTACGGGATCTACTTCGGTTTTCTTAAGGTGCTTGGCTATCTCGGTTCACCAAGATGTTCTACCTATGGTTTCTTTTATTCCAGTTAAGTGTAAGCCGCAGCTTTTCTGAGTTCGGTTTAGGAACTGGGAAAGCTGGCTTAGCCCTCTAGGCTTAGCCCGGTCGAGGCTTTAGGAACTTCAAGCTCGGTATGTTTTCATTTCGGCTAGCGTGGATCAGTTCATGGCCTTATGAAACTATTGAGACATGTTCAAATCCTAGTTCGGTTTCAGTCTGCCTAGATTTTTATACAGCAAGAACAGTGTTCTAGTTCGGTTGAAGCATGTGCAAAGATCAAAAAGGTGTTCTACTTGCTAAATCAGTATGTTCAATGTGTTCTTGTGAAGTTCTTCACAAAGTATAGATACGGTGTAAGAAAAACAAAGTGTTTTGCAAAAACACATAACATAAACAGCTATGAACTAAAACAAAAGCAAAAATAAAGAAACAAGATTCAAGATGCATACTTGGAAGAGGGGAAGAATCTGGAAGGTGGAAGCAAAGGCAGCAATGGAAAGCACGAACACAGCAAGCTCGAGCTCAGAAATCAGGAACAAGAGAGAGAAGAAGTATTGAGAGGATAGTGTAAGTATTTCAATCCAGATGAGATGAAGGGACTTCTAGCGGGAACTGTTTAATTTTTTCGGAATACGAGGGGCGGCGTGACAGTTGTGTATAGCCAATCAGGACGTGCCACGTGGCATGGGGAGGACAATCGATTCGGTTTCTGCAGGATGAAGAGACGTCTTCTGACCGGACTTGCACAGCTCGGCTGGTTTTTAGCTCGGCTGGATAAGCTCAACGGTTTTTAGCTCGGATGGATAAGTTAAATGGGTTTTAGTTCGGCTGAGGAGGCTTAAAGTTTTAGCTCGGCTGAAGTAATTGAAACTATAGCTCGGCCGATAGACAGGTAATCCCGATCATGCTTTGCAGACGGAATTAAGGGGCAATTGAGAGGGTAATTTATGTTAATAAATTGGGCCGAGCTGGAGTTGGACCGAGGTAAGCCCAAACGTGACTGGAGTCCGTACTCTGGTTTAAGGAGTATTGCGGTAGTCCGGTTGACAGATGAGCATGGTGTAACCCGGTTTCTGGTTACTCCGGTTACATCTTCTAAACTGGAGTACGAACGTCTTCTAGACCGTTTATGGTAGTTCGGTCGGACGCTTCTACGGATAGTCCGGTCTTGGCATGTGAAACCGGAGTAGAAGTAAGGAATGGGAAAGCCGAACTAAGAGTTGGTTCGGCCAGATTTGCCTATTCAGTACGGCAGTGGTACTTCGGTCCTAGAGTAGTCCGGCCATAAGAGGAACCATCTCACTTGGTTAAGCAGTGAGGGAGGGTGTAGGAGGATAAGCATTATGTTCCAGGAGTATGAATCCAAGGAGGACTCTACGTAAGGAAGAGTAATCCCAGAAGGACTCTGCATATGGAGGAATTAGAATCCTACCAAGATTGTGCCACGCGAAACCTATATAAACTCATTAATATCACCTTTGGAGAGGTAATGCAACTTTTGCTCCCTGAATACATTGAGCTTTTGCCTTCTTGTCTTGCTTACTGACTTAGGCATCGGAGAGGTTTCCGGCACACACCCGCCGGCCAGCTCACGTTTGTGTTTACAGGTAGTAGAACGACGACGTACAGGGGAACGCGGGCTTGATCAACAAGATTATACGAGAAGGTATATTTCTTTCCCGTACAATTTACACCATCAACAGTTGGCATTGAAGTTATGGGCAAGCACAAATTTGTTGGGGAGTGTAGAACGCTGAACTACCTCGTGCAAAAATTTGCTAGTTTCTCTATTTGGCCAATAAGAAAGGTGAATGTTTTCTAATATTTGTCATTTGTATATATTTTCAACCACAATCGTTTAGTTTTATAGCTTCCATTGTGAGCTTGATTTCACATTCCATTGTTTATGAACAGCTTCTTGAGTGTGCATGTGTCGACACCCCCATTTTGACCGCCCTTAAGACTTGGGCGCTACTGATTGTTTACTTGGTGATGAAAGGTGTGCAGTGCAAAGGTTCGATTTCTTCGGCAAGGACAGCGTCAAATCCAAACCCCACACCCCATTTTGGACCAAGACTATTTTGAATGGTTTTTAGACCTTAAAACCCTCTCTTTCAAAATAGTTTTTGAAAGAAAGTTCCTACGATGTTCCGAGGCTCACATTTTGTTAAATGTTGCACTTTTCGGTAAACCGAGTAACGACAAAGTGGAAATGAATGAAAGAGAGATGAAATCTTTGAAAAATATTTGAAAACACCTTGTTTAGGGGTTTGGAGATGAAGAAAATTGGAGGAGAGGGAAGAAACCAAGTTGGAGAAGAAGATGGGCATGAATCGCTAAGAGAGAGTCGAGTGGTCCTCGCTAAATAAGGCCTATCCTTTTTTATACTTGAATTTCAGCTATAAGGCCACCACCATTGGAAATAAGACTTCTGGGGCTTCATTTTTCATTCAAGAATCTCCTCATGCCAAGTCCGGATGGGAGAGATATGGCTGGTTGAAGTTAGGCATCAATCCGGTTGGACCGAAACTGAGCAGTCTTCCCTAAAAGAGGGATATCTCTTAGAAAAATTTGAATTTTGATGTGAGGTTTCTAGCATTGGAAAGAAGACTTCCGAGGCTACAATTTAGACTGAAGAATGACCTGAAAAGGAGTCCAGATAAAGGAGTTGTGCCTGGTTGAAGTCGGGGCCTGGGGTTAGTTTTTGCCGTCGGCCTCTGTGGGAGTGTGTTGGCCACAATTGGAGCATGCCGGCCACAGGTCGGCCAAAAGTGAACCTTATCGGCCACAAATGGTGGCCGGTTGGCCCCCAAGATAGTCGGTCAGCCAGAAATGTCCAGGAAGCCCAGAATTGGCAGATATTTCCTCTCCAGCTGTTACACACTGCTTTAGATATTTCAGAATTGATATTTTCGACCAAGGCTCTTCTTTTTGCTATATATGAAGGCCATATCTATCATGTTGAAAGGTTAGCAATTTTGGGAGCCTCTCTCTTTAAAAAAATCCTCTCTCTCTCTAGAAAATTTGTGAGCAAAATTCTCCATCTCTCTCTAGATTTCTCTCTCTCTTGCCCATTCGTGCATAGAAGTAGAGATATACAACTAATTTGCCAAGGCATCCTTAACCAAAATTGCTTGTCTTTGGGCTGAGATTTCTTGGGACTTTGTTTGAGCTCCAAAAGGTGGATTGATCTTGGTTTGGTGCCTCTTTTGTGCCTAGAGTGCTCCTTGCTTCAAAGGTATAATACTTACCTTCTTTAAGCTTGCTTTGAACACTTGTTTTTCCATCTTTTCAAACTATTTTTGGGCTGGTTTTCAACTGCAAAAGCCTCTATTTTTCAGTCCTAAAAATGGTGGTTTAAGCCTTGTTTGGTTAGGGGGTGTTTCCCCCTTTTTGCTCCTTGGCTTGTAAAGCCTTTTGAGCCATCTCTCAAAGCTTTTTAACAACCTCTTTTTAGCCTTTTAACCACTGAAATCTAGGGAATTTTTAGTGACAAAAATCTTGTTTCGAGGTCCCAAATAGGAGGGGATAGCCTCCCCTCCTTGTCTCTCCATGCTATACCTAGTTAGCGTTGCAAAGTAGCATGTTTTTGT
Source organism: Camellia granthamiana (assembly GCA_036172215.1). Lineage (NCBI taxonomy): Eukaryota > Viridiplantae > Streptophyta > Magnoliopsida > Ericales > Theaceae > Camellia > Camellia granthamiana. Next base: position 39,376,111 of record CM069907.1, on the reverse strand, counting down.
GACTTGTCTTAGCTTAGTTTGAGAATGTTTTGGCCTTTATTTTAGCATGTTTAAACTCTGTTTTTGGCTGGTTTGGCCACTCATTACTTGCATCTTACACTTGTAGTGTAATCTTGCTCACTAGCTTAACATGCCTAATGAGTTAGCCCATCTTTCTACTCTTTTGTAGCTTAGTTCAAGCATGTTTTTGGTGTTATTTTGACATGCTTTAACTCTATTTTTGGCTGGTTAGAGCACCCCTCATTTGCTTCTTACACTTGTAGTGTAATCTTGCTTACTAGCTTAACTTGCTTAATGAATTAGCCTATCATTTAAGCTTGTGTTAGCTTGCCTCCAGCACACTTCTGCTCATATTTTAGCATGCTTTAGCTCTGTTTTGAGTCGTCTTAGTCATATGGTTCATGTATTGCATAGCTATAGTGCAAGTGCCTTAACTAGCTTTGAGTTTTAGGGCCTCTAGCATGCTTTGCTTGGGTTGTTTGCATGCCATAGCATCATTTTGTATGTGATTTCAGAGCATATATCAATGTCACACTCTCACATATTCCACTCTTTCATTGCTTTTAAGAGCTAAGTTTTGAGCCTTGTTTGTGAGCCAACACATGAGCATGATTTTCATGCACCTTGTGCCTTAATTTCAGCATATTTAGGCTACTATTTTGGCATGATATAGCTCTGATTTGGGCTGGTTTGGTTGTTTGTGCATTGTATTGCATGCCTCTAGTGTTGTGTCCTTCACTAGTCTTGGTGTTCATGGCTTTAAGCATGTATTGCATGAGTTGTTAGCATGTTTTAGCATCATTTGTCATGCCATTTTAGCACTGAAAAATCCGCCACCTCCCTCATTTCTTCACTTTTGATTTGCTTTGGGGTTGCTTAGTCTTAAGTTGTGTTTAAGCATGAGTTAGAGGCTTGTGCTCAAATGGCTTTAACCTTCTTTTGAGGGTTCCTCCTAGTCAAAGGCATGGTTTCTCTCATGTATTAAATCATCTTTTGATTGACCTTCCTCTCATTAGAGGACTTTCACATTGGACTTAATCGGTTCAAGGATTAATCGATAATTTAAAATGTGTAAACAAAATGAGTCAAGTAAAATATGAATAAGATAAGCATATTTTGTTGCATTGCATGGGTTTGGATCGGACGTTAATCCAAACATAAGAAATGTGGGACATTTCATACTCACAGTGATGAAACGTGTTACGTTTCTTGGTCGGCGTTACCCTTGATCATGCATGATAGGGTGGTGGTCTTTTGAGTCTTATGTGTGCATTCATTGAGCCTTGCACAAGCCTGATTCTTTGGCCACCATGCATTGAAAATGCTTGGTTGGTGGCTCGAGAGTCAAGTGCCATATTCCTTTGAGATTGAAACATGATAAGGAGTGTGGAATTGCATACATTTCCTTGTAAATGCACAGTCTTGCCTCTGTTTGTGCTCTGTTGCAGCAAAATGAGGAATTTTAGGGAAGTAGTTGCCAACCGGCCACATGCCCTAGCCGACCGGCCACCTAAGCCAGCCGACCGGCCACCAGTACTGCTCGATTACCACGATTTCGGGCCGATGGTCCCTCAGGGTGTTCTTGAGATCAAAAAGAAGCAATTTGAAACTTGGCACAATTTTCAGAGGTCCCAAAGAGTGCAAACAAAGGCATCTTGAGGCAAGGCGGTGGATTTCCGGGAGGACGCAACGGAGCATGCATATCTCCCTCGCCCGTGAAGCCATCTTTATCGCTTTGATAACTAGTTGTAGTTAATTACATGTGCCGTAATTAATTTAACGTAGCACTTTGTAATATTTTAATTAGCTTAGTATAGCTAGTTATTCAATTTAGTTTGTAATAATTAATTAGCTAAAATAGTTAATTAGTTGGTTTGTAATAATTAGCTTAGCTTATTTATTCGAACCCTCTGTCGAGAGGGCAAATGTTGTAATAAGTGTGCGTGTGTGTGTGAATGTCTTCCAACCCCACGTCTTTCTCCCTTTTATTTATCCGCTTTCAGTGGTTAGATTAGGGATCATTTTCAATTAACATACCTTATGCTTGCATGTTTGCATCATTCATTTGCATTGCATGCACGGGGCTCGGCGCATCACTCAAACTGCATCGTATTTCAATACACTTACTTGAATATGTGTTTCGAAGCATGTTTTCAAAGTATCGCATTCATATGCCATCTTAGATAGCCGAGCCTATTTTAGGTGCATTATTGCATGTGTTGCATTAGCCATATTAATATAGTTAGGATCGTGTATATTTCTAACTAGTTTCTTGTTTTGGCTTGGAGTACACTGTAAATAGTTACGCTTTAACATCCTTGCATCAGTGTGAGTGTTGCCATGTTAGCATGCTTGCCATGAGGCTATGTGCTTAAATGCTAAATTGCATGAATACTTGTGGATAAAGGCTTGATTACTTGAATTAGAACAATTCATCAAATGCGAGTTTTAAGCCCACTTTGTAAAGTGGTAAATCATCATGTTTTAAGCCCACTTGAGGGTGGCAAATCCGCGCTTTAGCCTACTTGAGGGTAGCAATTTCAAACCATTTTCAAAAACAAACATGAGATGTTTTGTTCCAAATTGAGTGATTCAGTCTATACTTGTATGTTGTGCGCATCACGTAGCAAGTTAGATAATAATTGGAATAAGAACACATGTGTTTACAAAAACAACATATCATGTTTAGTAGAGGCCGATCCTTTGATCAGGCGAGTGGGGGTGCTCATTTTAGGACCTTTCCCTCTCGTACCCAAGTTCTCGAGCCGAGGCAACTTTGGTGATGACGAGCACATGGCCTTTGGCACGAGTCAGGGTTTCCGAAATTTCTCAAAAATAAAATATTTAGGTGGCGACTCTGTAATCTGGCAAAGCAGTCCAATTTTGGCATTATTTGATTGAAAATTAGTTTTCCAAAATGATTTTCCGAATTGGACTCTTTAGTGATTTATCAGTCTTACATTGCACTTTGTGAGATTAGATTCAGAACCGTGACAGGAGTCCGAACTGTAGTAGCTAAGAAACCAATTCGCGCCCTCTCCGAAAGGGGGGCACGTAGAGAGACTTCAGGCAGTCTACAGTTTCTGGTGACTCTGCTAGGGATTTAGAGAACTTGACTCGAACATCATGATATGTTGTTTTGTTTACACTTATGTGATTCTTTGCATTGCATTTGCATTGGCGCACCTAAGTCACAATGTTTGCCGTCTGTTATTCCTGAACGGTTTACCGGAGGCTTGGTTGGAAAAGTGTGCCATAAGGCTGACCGGTTACAGGCTCTGCCACGATGGGAACACAAACCTTGGTTTTACCGAGGCACCCTTTTTGACCATTTGACCTAGTTACATATCGGAAGCCATAGAGACTGTTCCAAACTAGGACAGGTTGCTCACCCGAATGCAGGATTGTTTGAAACCGTATGCGTGCGTAGTGAATCCTTAATTCCTGACGAAACTAGGACAGGGTAATCCTACCCCACCATAGGGGTGTTTTGGCCCTCGCTTGCTTGGTATGTGCTGTTAGGGTGTGTCTCTACAGGAATCTACATATCAGTTGCAAGTTTGGTATCTGAGTTCTGGGGCAGAATTCAGTAAAGACTACAGTTATTTAGCTATGCTCATATCTATTCTGGTGAAATCAGGCTGAGGTGCTATCTATTTTCTCTTTTGCAAGGTAGTCTTGGAACCATAGCTTCAGAAGGCTTCAATATCCCCCGAGTACATTGGACTTGTATCGATAGACTTTGTCAAGTCAGAATTGGTTCAGAAGCAACCTGTGCTTACCTCACCCCCATCTGTTACAAGACGAAGGAGGTTTAGGAAGAATTCACCAGTGCAACTTCTACATCAGTCACCCCTCAGTTCACCCAGGTCTAGTCTGGTCAGGGAACAGTTGTCTAGATTCAGCTCAGCACGAGATCAATCACCCATTCCCATGGCTCAGTATCCCCCAGTTAGTGTGGAGGAACAGATACAACATCTATAGCAAACAGTCGAAGCACTGCAACACGGCACTGCTCGTCAGGCCGAGGTCATAGCTCATCAAGCTGAAGTGATAAACAGGCTACAACAACAACAGTTTCAACCGGCAATAGCTTTTGCATCTCATGCACCTCCCACGGGTAACCCGACACTCGGGACGACTGCCCATACTACTAATGTCCAAGAGACTCAGGACAATCTGGCGGAGCCAATCCTAGAACAGGCCTCTAAAGCTCCTGTCTATCAAACTGAAGCTCCATTTGAATTTGAGGTTGACCCAACTGCACTCAAGGTCAATAAACTAGAGAAGTTATTCAAACGAGCACAAGGAGTAAATTCCATTCCGAATTTAGAAGACGGGTATACTGAACCTGCAGTTACCTTACTAGAGCGGTTCAAAATTCCACATATTGACCGCTTCAACGGCTCCGGAGACCCAATGGTACATCTTCGCCTGTTTTTTGATATCTTGAGGCCAATGGGTTTGACCCCGGCCCAAAAGTTGTCTCTCTTCAGCCGAACCATGTCTGGGATAGCCACAATCTGGTATGCGAAATTGGAGAACTCTGTGAAACATAACTGGGAAGAGATGGCTGAGGCCTTTATTGTTCAGTACTCCTACAATACACAGATCGAGGTCACAACTCGTGATCTCGAAGTCACCCGCTAAGAACCAAATGAGGGTTTCTCAGAGTTCGTGACGAGATGGAGAGCAAAGGCCTCGATAATGAGTACAAGGCCTTCCAAAAAAGATTAGATCAGGATGATTGTTCAGAATCTGCATGGCAAGTTGTTGCAGAAGATGATTGTTTTACCCCTATCTACCTTTCCAGAGTTTCATAAAATGAGGGTTCAGATCGAGGATGCCCTCAGACAAGGGATCTTTGTCAAAGATAATGAGCCTTTGAAGAAGAATGTTGTTCGTAGTTCCAATGCTACTACTGATGCTAAGACAACTGCGAAATGCTCAGAAGTAGACACTATCACCACTGCCCTCAATGGCCAAAAACCAACCATTTCAAATTGGCCCCAAGCCCGAAATTTCCATCCTCTTTACATGAGTCTCTCTCAAGCTTTGAAAATGCTGCAAGAAAAAGGGCACCTAGAGCTCCTAGAACCTCAACCCCTTCCAAATCCTCTTCCACTAAGATATGACCCAGCTCAATATTGTGTCTATCATCAACAACACGGTCATGATATGAACCGTTGCATCCGTGTCCGTCATAAGATTCAAGATCTTATTGATGAAGAGACCATAGCTCCACCAAAAGGACCTCGAGCTAGTACTGACCCATCACCTCCCCATCTCAATCTAATTCATATAATGCCATCCACCTATGACCCCAGTATATGCATCACCCCAGCCCATTTACCTATGCTTGAGGTGTTCATTCCAGACAACATGGACTTATGCATGATGAATGCACTCGAACCGCAATCATCTCAAACCCGTGAACCCATTATTTCTTAGCTGATGAGAATGATTGAAGATCTTCAGAGAATAGTGGCAGATTTAGCCTTCGGGATATTGGCTCCGTCATCGGCCACATCACATGCTAGAAATTTCACAACAAAAGGTTCCCCAATCTTGGAGCGAGTTGCATTGGAAGAAGGCCAATCCCTCGGCAAAGTCGAGGCAAGTGGTAAGAACAAGGTCGGGGCAAGCATCGGTCCCTATGAACATCTTCAGTGGGCTGTTGAGGCTTTGAAGGCTGAAGGACTGAACAAACAGCAAGTGTTCCCAGTTGTTGCAAAGACTGTGGATGACGCTTTTGTCACTCAGGATGAGAGCATTCTGAATCAAGGGGCAAGCCGGAAAAAGGGCTATCATATCAGAAACGCCCCTTTTAGCACAAATTCAGCATTTAGAAGAGATCAGCAAACCCAGTTAGCACCTGCCAACCCCTTTGCTGGTACATCCATAACTCCACAAACCGTGAGTCATCAACCCTGAGGTCGGAGGGTCTTCACCCCGCTTTACATGCCTTTATCCAAAGCCTTAGGCGTCCTGATCAGAAAGGGGCATCTCAAGCCCCTGGAGCCGCGGCCATTACCAAATAACCTCTCTCCCTCACACAATCCGGCCAAATATTGTGCCTTCCATCAACAAACCGGTCATGATACTGACCTTTATTTTCGTCTTCGCCATGAAATACAAGATCTGATTGACATCAAGGTCATTGTCGCACCAGGTCCTACAAAGTCTATTGGCACAAGATCAGTGAACTTAGGGGATAATGTGATTATGTGATCGAGGGATGAACCAGCTGCTGATGGCGCTCATTTTACTCTGGATGTGGGGATGGCACACACTGTTTTGAGCAATTTGCGAATGCTGTTTATTTTACTTTCTAACTTGGGTATTGAGTCAATTTGTCTTGTTGTATCAAGTCAGTCCTGTTGTGTTAGAGTCGGGTGATTTTAGGGGTGTTACGTCAGACATCACTATCTTGTTTTTGTGTTTGTCTTTTGCGCTCTTTCTTTTGAATTTGTTTCTTCCATGAAGCCAGTTGTGCCAGCAAATCCGAATGAAACAGCTGAGGTTTTCACCTACTTTTATGTGCCTTGAAATCATTACATTGACCTAAGTTTTTCAAAACCTTTTCTAACACTGTGATAAAAACAAAAAGGGGGGAATTCCTCGGGATTTACAAAAATTTGATCAATTGAGAGGAAAAGAGGCATACTAAGCCCTTAATGAATGAGATCATGTTTGTTAATTTGAGTACTGAGAATGATCCTGGCTTGATCCAGATTGGTTCTACATTGTCTTCAGCGTGAGCGACTAGTCCCTTTCTTAAAAGATTTCAAAAAATATTTTGCGTGGTCTTGCGAAGACCTGTGTGGAATCACTCTTGAGATTGTGCAGCATAGGATCACTCTCAGTCTCGAGACTCGACCCCTTTGCTTTCAAATTTTGAACCTTGACTCAAAATGTTCAAATGATCAACCACAATGTGAGGCTTGCATGGCCAGATTTGAAACAGCCCCTGAACTAGGGGCAATAAGGTCGTATGACATCAAAGGAGGCCCACTAGGTCAGATTTGGAAGCAACCCTTGAACTAGGGGCAAGAAGGTCAGACGTGATCAAAGGAAGCTTGCAAAGCTAGATCAAAAGTAGCCCTTGAGCTAGGGGCAAAAATGTCAGATGTGCTCAAAGATTCAAAATATGGGTCATCCCGCAAACCAAGACTGGCAAGAAAGCCAAATCCGAGAAATAGAGAGAAGAAAGTTTATTGCCGAAAGGACAATCGAGTTCTTGTCCACAACACTAGGGGCAAATATAGCCCCCATTGGATGGGCTCCTACATCATCAGCCAATAGCAGCCATTCTCATGGATTCATGGCTTCAAGATCTCAAAACCATTCAACATGGACAAAGTTACACTTTTACCCTTGAGAAGCTCGCTGGGCCAAAAACCCAGAAGGGCGACCCAGGCAAAAGTTAGAGCAAGAAAAAGAAAAGAACAAAAATGAAAAAATGAAAAGAAAAATGAAAAGAAAAAGAAAAGAAGAACGAAGAAAAGAAAAGAAATGAAATGAAAAGAAAAACATAGCCCGCAAGGTTGAAAACCCGGAAGGGCAGCCTTGGCAAAAGTTAGAGCACAAAAGGAGAGTGTCAACACCCGAGTGCACCTCAACCCCAGAACTACGTCAGGCCTGATTCCCATGTTTGGGATAGTAGGCAACTTCATCCTAAAGTTCGGCCCCAATCATTTTTAGCCTGCTTGGCTCATCCATGTTGATTGGTCTATCCTTGTTTAACTCGGCTATCTTGTCCATGTGCAAATTGGCTTATCTTCGTTTAGACTCAGTTGTCCTACTCTGTTAGAAGATTCAGCTGCAAGATGATTCAAGTTCAGATCTGAGGTTGCGCATCTCAAAAGTAAATTCTATGTTGGTCGTGAAGTGTCCATTTGCAAAAAAATAGTTTTGGGAATTTTTAATGAGGCTGACTAGTTCTCTAAAAAATTATTCCATTTTTCCAAAATCGGACCATCTCTTGGACCCAAAAAGGAAAATTTTCAGTGCTTATAGCCTAACTTGCATGATGTCAAATCAAAAATTAAGCAAGCAAGTTAATCTAACTCTCATTTTGGTCAAAATTGTTTTAGTAGAAAACCAAAAACAAAAAATGGTCAAAATGATGAACTAGGGGCACAGTTGAGTCAGGTTTTCTGTCTTTTCCCCATTGTCAACATACTTTCCAGAAACGACATGATACTTCCCTGAAAGGGCACCGTACTTGCCAGAAAGGGCACAACTGAAGCTAATAGCAAAGCACCGAAAGCTCTCTCATCCTCTAAGCAGGGAGGTATCAAGCCAAGTGCGAAGCATGAACTGGAAATGGGGCTGGATGTTCGGTTCCCTCATCTGGGACGATTACGCCCAAATTGGCATTTGACCCGGAATGGGGACGTAGAAAATGCAATGTGTGAGACCAATCAATTGTATGCCTAGCCAGTGGGACATGTTGTAACTCACCTCGATCAAGCTCAGCCAAGGGCATCGTCAACCGATTTCAATTGTAGATCTGCTGCGCATCTGGTCGCACTGCAACCCCTCTGTGGGAGAAACTCACAAGTTGTGAGTGAAAGAAGGAGAATCTAATCGAATACTACGGGCAAGAGCCCACCACTTCCTGTTTATCCATCAACCACCCAAGGGAGGGATAAAAAAATCAGAGATATTAAAGAATAGAGAGATGTGTGCTGAGAGAAAAAGTGAGGAAAGGGCTTTTTAGAGAAAAATAGATTGAGTGCCAGAGTGATGTGAGAATCATGAATGAGAAAGGGTGGGAAACAATACCCGGAGAAACAGGCTCCTCGTGAACCAAGAGGTCTCTCGCCATTAGAACACTTATGAGTGTTGTGTGTGTGTTTTTGTTCGTCTTGTTTCTTGTTTTGAGTTATTTTGATTTTAGTAAGTGTCAATAGATGTGTTTAGGTTGTTTTTACCTTGGTTTGTCCTTGTTGAGTCGTTTTGACTGTAGTCAATTGTAGGCTCAATACCCGATCAAGAACTCATTTCTCAATTTCAAAAAATCGTTTTGTGCTCAGAGTGCTATGTCGTTCTCCACATGTGTAAAACAGGATTTATTCTTTCATAAAACTGCAGGGTTCAACCCAAGTCATGTGAGAACAGTAGAACAAGGACCTATCTGAAGCTACATGGGTTCCAGACTGCAAAGCAAAAGAAAAAAGGGAAAATTTGGAGCATCTGAGTTTGTTTCAACTTCAGAAAGTTACGAGACTGCATTCCAGGTGCACCTCTTCAGGTCTTGTCAATGCTCCGAAGTATGAGTGTACATTTACCTTAAGCTCAAGTTCAAGCATGCTTCAAGCTAGAATGGTGATCAGAAGTGCTCTTCTTGAGTACCATTCCCTGCCAGAGGCATCTTGGCCGTGTTTGCAATGAGTTCTTAGGAGACTAACTGCAACGGTGGAAACTAGAGTTCGAATTGCTGATGCCTAGAACGCAAAGGTTCGGGATTTCTGAGACTAAAGTCTGGTTTGAGTACCTAGGGGTGTGTCCCTGGCTTGAAATCTGTATGGCAGCCCCATAGAATGAGATAGCATGTGTGCGCCTCAATTCTGGATACTAAGCCAACCTAGTCTGTCACCCCGTTAGAGAATAGGAAAAGTTGTGAATATGATCAGGAAGAAAAGAGGCATCTGTGGCTTTTACATGCAGAGGTTACCCCTTGTCAGCATTTCAAGACCTTTGTACTGTGAGTTCAAGGTAAGAGTTCGAAAAACACAAGGTAAGTGTTCGAAGAACACAAGGGGAGATCCCCGTCAGAGTAGAACGGTTCATCGCCACTCGCCCCATGAGGTGTTTTCTAAAGCGTCATTTTGTTTGTTTATTGCATTCCCTAAACATCATGCTCTACATTGCTTGTAACATCTATCACATCATCGTACTTTGCATTTATTTGCATCATATGTTATCTTGTATCTTTTATCCGTTTACACTAAGAAGCGTTTAGAATCGTTGTCCTCTGGGGCTATCTCAGGTTGTGTTGAGCGCGCTCCTAATTATTTGTTTTCAGACCTCTTCTCACGATTTCAGCGTGGTTATCGTGTTCCTTTCCTCACACGATTTCAGCGTGTTTGGAATTTATCTTAGGTTGCGTCGAGCGTGCTCCTGATTGTTTGTTTTCGGACCTCTTCGCACTATTTCAGCGTGGTTAGAGTGTTCCTTTCCTCACATGATTTCAGCGTGTTTGGAATTTATCTCAGGTTGCGTCGAGCGCGCTCCTAATTGTTTGTTTTTGGACCTCTTCCCATGATTCCAACATGGTTAGAGTGTTCATTTCCTCACACGATTTCAGCTTGTTTGGAATTTATCTCAGGTTACGTCGAGCGCACTCCTGATTGTTTGTTTTCGGACCACTTCTCACGATTTCAACGTGGTTAGAGTGTTCCTTTCCTCACACAATTTCAGCGTGTTTGGAATTTATCTTAGGTTACGTCGAGTGCGCTCCTGATTGTTTTTTTTTCAAACCTCTTCTCAAGATTTCAACATGGTTTGAGTGTTCCCTTCCTCACACGATTTCAGCGTGTTTGGAATTTACTCAGGTTGTGTGGAGTGCGCCCCTGATTGGTTTGTTTTCGGACCTCTTCTCACGATTTCAGCGTGGTTAGAATATTCCTTTTCTCACACAATTTCAGCGTGTGTGGAATTTATCTCAGGTTGCGTTGAGCGTGCTCCTGATTGGTTTTCTTAGGACCTCTTCTCATGATTTCAGCGTGATTTGAGTGTCCCCTTCCTCACACAATTTTGGCGTGTTTGGAATTTGTTCCTTCTCCTCTCACGATTCCAGCATGGTTGGAGTTTGTCACCCCTTTGCATCTGCTGCATTATTTGTTACATTCATTGCATCATATCATCTTATCACCTGCATCCTTTCCATGTTAAGCTTAGTCTGGCATGTGCTCGTACATTTCCTTTGTTAAAGCATGGTTTTGTGATAATGTGTACATGTCTATTCCACTAATAGAATTGTGGTCTGAGGGTTTCGACACCTTTTCTATGTTGGACGAGGTTTGTTTTGTGTTCACGCCATTTCTAGGTAAAGTGTAGTTTGGCATATGCCTTCTTCACTTCATCTATTGCATCCATTGCATCGTACTTTGTTTTGTTGCTTTCAACATGTAGGATCACGATCTTTCCTCAGCAGATCATTCCTCGCTTATATCATGCCACCCAATTACTTGTTTCTTTCTGCAAAACATATAGTTCTGCCTGTGCACACGCCTATTCCACTAAAAGAATTGTGGTTTGAGGATTCCAGCACCTTTTCTATGTTTAACGTAGTTTGATTTTGTATCTCCATCCCTTTATGATATTTGTGTGGTTTTGCACTATTTGTGGTTTGATTATCTCAATTACATTCCATATCATGTGCATTGATTCGTTACATTGTGTATCATTTACATTTGTTTTGTTATATCGTATCATTTGGATCCTACCCCTAAACTACGCTGGTTTGATTCCTTGCAAAGGGATACGTAGGCAACCCTCGGATTCAACCAACTGTATTTACATTTTGTTTATTTTCCCAAGTCTTACGGCCTTGTCAAAAATAGGTTGTTTGTGGGCTTTGACATTCACTCACGTCATTTCATGACTCTGAGCTCTATCAAAGAAGGGCAACTATAGACACCCCATTTTTGACCGCCCTTCAGACTTGGGCGCTACTGATTGTTTACTTTGTGATAAAAGGTGTGTAGCGCAAAGGTTCGATTTCTTCAGCAAGGAGAGCGTCAAATCCAAACCCCACACCCCATTTTGGACCAAGGCTATTTTAAATGGTTTTTAGACCTTAAAACCCTCTATTTCAAAATAGCTTTTGAAAGAAAGTTCTTACGATGTTCCAAGGCTTACATTTTGTTAAATGTTGCGCTTTTCGGTAAACCGAGTAAGAAAAAGTGGAAATGAATGAAAGAGAGATGAAATCTTTGAAAAATCTTTCAAAACACCTTGTTTAGGGGTTTGGATATGAAGAAAATTGGAGAAGAGGCAAGAAACCAAGTTAGAGAAGAAGATGGGCATGAATCACTAAGAAAGAGTCGAGCGGTCCTTGCTAAATAAGGCCTATCCTTTTTTATACATGGTTTTCAACTATAAGGCCACCACTTTTGGAAAGAATACTTCCGGGCTTCATTTTTCATTCACGAATCTCCTCAAGCCGAGTCCGGATGGGAGAGATATGGCTGGTTGAAGTTGGGCATCAATTTGGTTGGACCGAAACTGAGCAGTCTTTACTAAAAGGGAAATATCTCTTAGAAAACTTTGAATTTTGATGTGAGGTTTCCACCATCGGAAAGAAGACTTATGGGGCTACAATTTAGACTGAAGAATGACCTGAAAAGGAGTCTAGATAAAGGAGTTGTGCCTGGTTGAAGTCGGGGCCTGGGGTTAGTTTTTGCCGTCGGCCTCTGTGGGAGTGTGTCGGCCAAAATTGGAGCATGCTGGCCACAGGTCGGCCAAAAGTGAACCTTATCGGCCACAAATGGTGGCCGGTCGGCCCCCAAGATGGCCGGTCAGCCAGAAATGTCCAGGAAGCCCAAAATTGGCAGATATTTCCTCTCTAGCTGTTACACACTGCTTTAGATATTTCAGAATTGATATTTTCAACCAAGGCTCTTCTTTCTGCTATATATGAAGGCCATATCTATCATTTTGAAAGGTTAGAAATTTTGGGAGCCTCTCTCTCTAAAAAAATCCTCTCTCTCTCTAGAAAATTTGTGAGCAAAATTCTCCATCTCTGTCTAGATTTCTCTCTCTCTTGCCCATTCGTGCATAGAAGTAGAGATATACAACTAGTTTGCCAAGGCATCCTTAACCAAAATTGCTTGTCTTTGGGCTAAGATTTCTTGGGACTTTGTTTGAGCTCCAAAAGGTGGATTGAGCTTGGTTTGGTGCCTCTTTTGTGCCTAGAGTGCTCCTTGCTTCAAAGGTATAATACTTACCTTCTTTAAGCTTACCTTGAGCACTTGTTTTTCCATCATTTCAAACTATTTTTGGGCTGGTTTTCAACTACAAAAGCCTCTGTTTTTCAATCCTAAAAATGGTGGTTTAAGCCTTGTCTGGTTGGGGGGTGTTTCCCCCTTTTTGCTCCTTGGCTTGTAAAGCCTTTTGAGCCATCTCTCAAAGCCTTTCAACAACCTCTTTTTAGCCTTTTAACCACTGAAATCTAGGGGATTTTTAGTGACAAAAATCTTGTTTCGAGGTCCCAAATAGGAGGGGATAGCCTTCCCTCCTTGTCTCTCCATGCTATGCCTAGTTAGCCTTGCAAAGTAGCATGTTTTTGTGACTTTTCTTAGCTTAGTTTGAGAATGTTTTGGGCTTTATTTTAGCATGTTTAAACTCTGTTTTTGGCTGGTTTGGCCACTCATTGCTTGTATCTTACACTTATAGTGTAATCTTGCTTACTAGCTTAACATACCTAATGACTTATCCCATCTTTCTACTCTTTTGTAGCTTAGTTCAAGCATGTTTTTTGTGTTATTTTGACATGCTTTAACTCTGTTTTTGGCTGGTTAGAGCACCCCTCATTTGCTTCTTACACTTGTAGTGTAATCTTGTTTACTAGCTTAACTTGCTTAATGAATTAGCCTATCATTTAAGCTTGTGTTAGCTTGCCTCCAGCACACTTTTGCTCATATTTTAGCATGCTTTAGCTCTGTTTTGAGTGGTCTTGGTCATATGGTTCATGTATTGCATAGCTATAGTGCAAGTGCCTTAACTAGCTTTGAGTTTTAGGGCCTCTAGTATGCTTTGCTTGGGTTGTTTGCATGCCATAACATCATTTTGTATGTGATTTCAGAGCATATATCAATGTTACACTCTCACATATTCCACTCTTTCATTGCTTTTAAGAGCTAAGTTTTGAGCCTTGTTTGTGAGCCAACACATGAGCATGATTTTCATGCACCTTGTGCCTTAATTTCAGCATATTTAGGCTACTATTTTGGCATGATATAGCTCTGATTTGGGCTGGTTTGGTTGTTTGTGCATTGTATTGCATGCCTCTAGTGTTGTGTCCTTCACTAGTCTTGGTGTTCATGGCTTTAAGCATGTATTGCATGAGTTGTTAGCATGTTTTAGCATCATTTATCATGCCATTTTAGCACTGAAAAATCTTCCACCTCCCTTATTTCTTCACTTTTGATTTGCTTTGGGATTGCTTAGTCTTAAGTTGTGTTTAAGCATGAGTTAGAGGCTTGTGCTCAAATGGCTTTAACCTTCTTTTGAGGGTTCCTCCTAGTCAAAGGCATGGTGTCTCTCATGTATTAAATCATCTTTTGATTGACCTTCCTCTCATTAGAGGACTTTCACATTGGACTTAATCGGTTCAAGGATTAATCGGTAATTTAAAATGTGTAAACAAAATGAGTCAAGTAAAATATGAATAAGATAAGCATATTTTGTTGCATTGCATGGGTTTGGATCGGACGTTAATCCAAACATAAGAAATGTGGGACATTTCATACTCACAGTGATGAAACGTGTTACGTTTCTTGGTCGGCGTTACCCTTGATCATGCATGATAGGGTGGTGGTCTTTTGAGTCTTATGTGTGCATTCATTGAGCCTTGCACAAGCTTGATTCTTTGGCCACCATGCATTGAAAATGCTTGGTTGGTGGCTCGAGAGTCAAGTGCCATATTCCTTTGAGATTGAAACATGATAAAGAGTGTGGAAGTGCATACATTTCCTTGCAAATACACTGTCTTGCCTCTGTTTGTGCTCTGTTGCAGCAAAAGGAGGAATTTTAGGGAAGCAGTGGCCAACCGGCCACCAGTACTGGCCGATTACCACCATTTCTAGCCTGTGGTCCCTTAGGGTGTTCTTGAGATCAGAAAGAAGCAATCTAGAAGTTGGCACAATTTTCAGAGGTCCCAAAGAGTGCAAACAGCGGCATCTTGAGGCAAGGCGGTGGATTTGCGGGAGGATGAAACCGAGCATGGATATCTCCCTTGCCTGTGAGGCCATCTTTATCGCTTTGTTAGCTAGTTGTAGTTAATTACATGTGCTATAATTAATTTAATTTAGCACTTTGTAATATTTTAATTAGCTTAGTATAGCTAGTTATTCAATTCGGTTTGTAATAATTAATTAGCTAAAATAGTTAATTAGTTGGTTTGTAATAATTAGCTTAGCTTAGTGTAGCTTAGCTTATTTATTCTGACCCTTCGTCGAGAGGGCAAATGTTATAATAAGTGTGCATGTGTGTGTGACTGTCTTCCAACCCACGTCTTTCTCCCTTTTATTTATCCACTTTCAGTGGTTAGATTAGGGATCATTTTCAATTAACATACCTTATGCTATCATGTTTGCATCATTCATTTGTATTGCATGCACTGGGCTCGATGCATCATTCAAACTGCATCGTATTTCAACACACTTACTTGAATACGTGTTTTTAAGCATGTTATCAAAGTATCGCATTCATATGCCATCTTAGATAGCCGAGCCTATTTTAGCTGCATTATTGCATGTGTTACATTAAACATATTAATATAGTTAGGATCATGCATATTTCTAACTAGTTACTTGTTTTGGCTTGGAGTACACTGTAAGTATTTACGCTTTAACATCCTTGCATCAGTGTGAGTGTTACCATGCTAGCATACTTGCCATGAGACTATGTGCTTAAATGCTAAATTGCATAAATACCTATGGACAAAGGCTTGATTACTTGAATTGGAACAATTCGTCAAATGCGAGTTTTAAGCCCACTTTGCAAAGTGGCAAATCATCGTGTTTTAAGCTCACTTGAGGGTGGCACATCCGCACTTTAGCCTACTTAAGGGTAACAATTTCAAACCATTTTCAAAAAAAAACATGAGATGTTTTGTTCCAAATTGAGTGATTTAGTCTATAGTTGTATGCTGTGCGCATCACGTAGTAAGTTAGATAATAATCGGAATAAGAACACATGTGTTTACAAAAATAACATATCATGTTTAGTAGAGGCCGATCCTTTGATCGAGCGAGCGGGGGTGCTCATTTCAGGACCTTCCCCTCTCATACCCAAGTTCCCGAGCTGAGGCAACTTTGGTGATAACGGACACGTGGCCTTTGGCACGAGTTGGGCTTTCCTAAATTTTCCAAAAACAAAATATTTAGGTGGCGACTCTGTAATCTGGCAAAACAGTCCAATTTTGGCATTATTTGATTGAAAATCAATTTTCCAAAATCATTTGTCGGATTGGACTCTTTGGTGATTTATCAGTCTTACATTGCACTTTGTGAGATTAGATTCAAAACCGTGACAGGAGTCCGAACTGTAGTAGCTAAGAACCCAATTCGGGCCCTCTCCGAAAGGGGGGCGCAGAGAGAGTTCAGGCGGTCTACATCATGCAACTTGAAAAACTATTTAGCTACCTACAACTGTAATAATATCTATGTGATTGTGTGTTAATTTAGTATATGATTTGCGAGAGGATTTGTGTATATGATTTTGAATGCTTGGTATGCTAATTATTAAGAGAGATACATTTTGGTTGCATTTGAATTATGAGTTTTGAAAAAGAAAATAAAAAAATGGCAGTGAAATATAGGCAGAATGTAACTATATTTCATTCACATTTTACTCATATTTTCTCTTTCACTTTTCAAATTTCTATTCAAATTCATAATCTAAACACAATCTTGGAATGCATTACATGGGAAATATTATGAGAGCTATTTATGTCCCATTTGCATTTTGATTGTATCTGTCTAATTTTGTTTTTACGAACATAATAGGATTGGTTAAGAAAATTCGATTCGATTAATTAGTACTTCCATGTACATAGATCATTCATGAAAAAAGTTAAATTGATCGAATAATTATAATTACATGATTTCAAAAATTTGTCTTTGCAAAAATTGTACAATAATTATGATTTTAATAAAAAGTTTGTTGTACACTTTCTTGAAAAAAATATGTTGAAATCTTGTGATTACAATTTCAAATCAATATAATTTATATATATATATATTTTAATTTTTTTATAAAGGAAAATGCTAAAAATAGCCCTTGGGGCTATTGTTAATGTTGCAAAATGTATAAAATGTGTAAAAGGCGTATAATTATATGGGTTTGGTTTCTCTCAAGTTATCATCTCGACTTGAGAGAGCATTTGAGCTTGGTAGGCCTATTTTGGAACCGATTTTAGTGATCCGAATCGTTCATTTTAAGACTCATTGAGTAGAATATTCGTGTTAAAAATCAAGACGATTGGACGTCAATAGTTATATGTTTGAACCATATTTGTTTTAAAAAATAATTGATGAAAATAATTTTAAAAATAGCATCCATTTTTTGTAATACAAGTTTGATCCAAACATATAGATACTGATATTTGATCATCTTAATTTTTGGAATGAATATTTTATTCAACGAATTTTTAAAAGTGAATGGTTTGGATCACCTAATCGGTCAAAAAATAGCCCTACCAAGCTCGAACACTCTCTAGAATATGAATCTATGAAATGTGAATTGCTAAGATAAAAGTTAATTAGATACAAATATTATACCCTAAGGGTTACAAATTCCAAGGTTTAATCTGGTTACAATAAAAGTGGGTTTTTCTACCCAACACACATATAGCTCTTGGCTTGTGCAACACCACCCGGGGGTTACCTGCATGCTGTTAAATAGTTTAGAGCCTCGATTCTCTTTGATCTAGTTTTCAGGAGTGCAATATGAAACATAGATGAGAGTTCAAATTTGGCAACTTTTATTGAAAATCCATTTTATTGCAAAACATTACAAGAAATGGACAATGTCATCAGATCTCAGAATCACCACCTAATATTTTGGAAAAATTAGTAAACTCGTAACTTGTGCCAAGGCCACTGTTCGTCGTAACCAAGTATGCTCAACTCGAAACCTTAGGTATGAAGGGGGAAGGTCATTAATTGAGCATCCCCACTTACCTGATCAAAAGATCGGCCTTTACTAACCATGATATGATTTTTATTTCCATTATGTGTTCATATTCTGATTATTTAATAACACTTAAAAATTACTATGTGAAGCAAACACATATAGACTGTGTTGTTCAATTTGGAGCAATTTGATTTCATTGTTTTGAAAATATTTTGAATAGTGTAATCATAAAAATCAATTTTATCTCAAATTAAATAACACAATCTTCACCCACTAGCATGCATAGAGTTATGTCAAATAAGCAACTAGCCACATGGTAGGATGCTAAACATAGTAAAAAATCATACACAAGCGGGATGTTAAGGCACAAAGCTTACATATTTATCGACATCCCGCAAATAGGTACAAAACAAAGTTAGTAAAATATGTATGCTTCTATATGCAAGACCCTAATGCAACTCACTCATAAAATGCAATTACAGATGTGGCTTCTAATATATGACATGTGAATCAACTCAAAACATGAGATAGTGCACAAAATCACATAATAATCTGTTAAACTCACGGATGCAAGTCTAGCCACATCTTAAGTCATGAAACATGGATGCAAAGCATGGATATGATGACAAGCATATACAAGATGCATATTTACAAAATACATAAAGCAAAATAAAAGAATGAGATATAAAGAAATGGGGCGGGAAATTATTACAACTATAACGTCCGCAAATTAATTGCACAATACAACTCCAAACAACTAATACAAAGTGATAAAAGTGAAATAAGAAGCTTTCATTAATTGGAATTAATATACAAAAGGTGACACATGCAGTGTACATTCATAAATAGTTCATCCTGAATCTACAGCATGTGTTACAAGTAGTAATAAAAAATGAAAGCTAAACAAGTATTTATAGGCCCTAAAGTCTTACATCTTTCTAAGACTTTGCTTGGTTACAACAAAATGAGTCAGAAGCTCAATATACATAAAGCCCTAGGCTTGAAAAGAAAGTAAATACAAAATGAACAAAAGTGAGCTTCAGCTCCACAGTCCTCCCAAGCTAAGTTCTTAGCAGAGGCATATCACTAGCGCCTGAAAATGGTTTTTCCCAAGTAAGGTGAGCCAAAACCTAGTAGAAACAATCTAACACAATTTATAAATCTTAACAAAGATATAAATATGATTCGTATATGCAATGTCGGTAACACATTCATTTACCACTCTTTTGCAAACTATGCCATGCCAAGTTTTATATCACAACTCATTTTATCTCAGTTCATGAGTTACTTTCATTTATTATAAACAACCAAACTGAGGGTACAACTCAAAGGTTCTCAATTCAATATAGTCATCACACAAACACTTCCATTTGCCATTTTACGAAATTTCGTCTGCGAGAATCGACACCCATGTATACACAATGTTTTCAGGACTTTTACCCTAGACGCACATGCCAACTTAATTCAACGGAGTCCATCCACTTTCTTCTCCCAAACATAGAGCACATCCCTTTTCTTATCCCAAATACCATGCATATACAATGCATTAAAACATAGTCATATTCAATGACAACCAATAAGAGATTAGTTTCAATTCACCTAATCCTCATACAATTTCTACAATAATCATGGTTATCCTCCACCGATAGCCCAAAACAGATATTTCTAAATAGATATACAATCTCTAAAACAGATAAATTATCCAAATTTCCATAGGTGAGAGGTAATACATGTCTAACTCCACCATCCAATTTCATGTTTCCTATACCAATTTCATTATTTATGCAACATAATTAATTAAGAAGTTTTATGGCAAACACCTATTTTTGTCCGAAATTCCTCCCAAGTACCAAAATCACTAAAATTCTCACAACAAATCCTATATCTATTCCTGTAATCATCCTTTTTGCATTTCCATTACAAAACCCCTCATTTGATTTTACTTCCCAAACCCTAGGTTTGCTCAATATCATTCCAAGTTTCAATATTTCTTACACAACAACAAATAACTAAGTTAAAACTCATAGAAGAGTGTAGGAAGTCCCTACCTCAAGCTTAGAAAACCAATGCAACAATGAAGGAACTTCAAAGACACCGAAACAAAATCTTGTTTGGATCAAAATGGAGCTCTACAGACACTCTATCTTTTTAACAAAGGCATCCGAGTAGAGAACCCAATGGATCTAGGTGAAAAAGTAGAGAGAATGTGAGTTCTAGAGAGAGAAGCTTAAGATTTAGGGTTTTGAAATGTTTTAGAGAGAGAAGGAGATGAAAAAGTGATATAAAAATGGTTGTTACGAACTGTTATACGCACAGTCCGCTCGAGCGCAAGAGTTGACGCTCGAGCATCATACACAATAAGTTATTCCGCTCGAGCACAAAAAGTGACACTCAAGCTCCAAGACGTAATGAAAAAGGGTATACCGCTCGAGCTCAAGAAGTGACGCTCGAGCACAGAATACACGCTTCTAGTAGTTTTGCAGAGTATAGACCATCGCTCGAGCACAAGAATGGCTGCTCAAGCGCATGACCGCTCGAGCGTAGGAAACACTACTCGAGCGTAGAATACATCCTCCCAATAGTTTTGCAAACCTGCAAAAGAACTGAGAGTTCACAAAGCCTGCTCAAGCACAAGAAGTGCGGCTCAAGCGGAGGAGTAAAATCCTGGGCAACAAAAGTTTGAAAACCAAGCAACCAACCTGTTCCAAACATGCTCAATTCAGCCCAATAACCAAACTCAACTAAGAATAATGAAAAAAGACATGAACACATTCAGAAACCATAAGACTCGAGTCTAGAATTTCAAATGGGTCGGGTCAAAACCAGAATCGCTATAACAACTTTAGAATATTACAAATCTGAGTAAAAGATGAGAGGAATAAAAATAATTACAAGAAATTATATCCTCAAAACTCTCTCTAATTAACACACAAAAAAAAAGTATAAACAGGAGCTTCAGGGGGCCTTCGGAGATCATCGGAGGCTGTTCTACTCGACACTAGGAAACTGCTTTGTTTTGTCTAGGAGAGGGTGGCCAGCCGGGCAAAAGAGGAGTTGGCTGGTCAAAAAGTTAGTCAGTCGGCCAATTAATTGGCCGGCAGGCCAATAAGGCTAGGCAGAGTGCTCTATTTTGCTCAAACACCAAAAAAATAAATGGGAAATATGCAAGTGGCTCAACTAACCACTTCCAGTTAGCTTATAACAAGTTTTATAATTTGAAATTGAAGCAAGAAAAGCAATATAAGAAAGAAAATGCAAGAAAGTAAATGAAAATAAAAAATGTACAAAATTCACCTTCCAAGGAAAGGATTTGATTTCCAAAATTCCTTTTAATTACTCTCAAGCTTAGGTAGTGTGTTCTCAATTCTCAATTTGAAATTTTGAAATTCTAGTTGGAATGGTGTTTTTGGTCGGTTTATTAGTGTGTGGGGGGGAGAAGTTATAAAACTATGTTTTTCTCTCAATTTGAACAACACTCACTCTCTTTTGAATTACGGCTCTTGAATATGGCTGTCCCAGAATTTATGTAATGATTTTGATACGTGGAATATGAAATATCAGTGTATGTTTGAAGAGATAGTTTTGGTTCCATGCTTCAAGTTCTCTCTTTCTCTCTATATATCTTTCTATTCAATTCTCTTTTCTTCTTTTTTTCTTTTTTTTTTCATTCTGATCTCTCTGTATCTCTATAAGCAATCAGAGAGGATTACTAAGTCAAGGAGGAGGGAAACAAGGTAGGAGAGAAGGGTGATGGGGTGACATAGGTCAAGACTTTTGATGCCACCTTTTGAGTAAGAGAGGAAGGCTCTTTTGACAATGGAGACCAAAGGAAGATAATGGAGGGTGAGAAAGTGTGTATCTCGTGCATGATTGTATCAATAAAGATCTAGAATAGCATGTTCCACACACTTCTAGTAAAAATTTTGCCGAAACTACTCTGTTTCTGGGAAAACTAGCCGACCAGCCAAGTTCTTGGCTAACCAACCAAAAAGTTGGTCGGCTGGCCAAAACAATGGCCAAGGCCTAACTAATTTGCACGAAATAGGATTTTTCAATAGAATTATCATCCTTTCCTCCTATTTTCACTCTGTTCTTTACTCAAATTCTAGAGAAAATGTTTCATTTTGAAGTCTAAAAGTGAGCCTCGAAACATTACAGAAATATTCGAAATGAAACGCAAAAAGAAAGTTTTCGAAATAGAGTTTTGAGTGGGTCTTGAACACTTGGCCAAAACAAGCTTACGGTTGGAAATGAAAGAAAAATTTCATCTTTCTTACTGAGAACATTGGGAGAAACACATTCCTATTTTCCTCATCGAGTCATCGAAAAAAAGCGCTCAAGTCTTAGGGCCGGTCAAAAATGGGATGTCTACAGCTTGCAAAAAGTTAAATAAAGAAGAATCGAGCCTTATGCTCCAAAAACATCCTCCATGCTTTCATCTCGGTGAAGGTACACTATTAGCACTTGAAAAGTTGTTTTCACACAAGGATGAGTATAAACCCCAGCATAAATAATCTTAATAAAGTCTATGAAGTTTAACATTATCATGAGGTCCAATGCACATGAAATGTCGTGCCAAAATTTAAATTTTCTCATTTCGAAATTTTCATGCCATGCACTTGTTTCAAGAATCGAAATCCACCAATTAATCATTTGATAAAATAAGATTGGTAAATATGACACTGGTAACCCTAGGCTGGTGTTTGCAAGTAGGCTCTCAAAGAACTACCAAAATCACTTTACAATCTCCTAACTAGATGGAACTTGGTATCTACTTTGCGCGTGTTTCGAACTTTCACCGTAGACCTCAAGCTAACTTAATTTACAATCAACTACACCCTCTAACCAAACTTACCAAGGTATTTACCCCATTAACTCAACACATTTCCAATATTTCCAATAAATCAATTTTGGAAGCCAATTACTCAAATTCAATGTAATGTTAAGCATGAATTTGTAAATATTTCAATTTACCTAATTTGCATTTGAGTTCTACAACAATTAATACAACACTTCACTTGTTGCCAAAACAATTATCTCTAGTCAAAATATAAATTCCCAGAGACAATAAATAGTGCATAATTTCATATTTTCAATAAATTCAAAATAGGAGTAACAATGAAATGTTTCAACCTCCTCTCTCCCAACTCAACCAAGATTCATAATATTTCCAAAAATTTTAGGATTTCTCAACAACCAATCATTTATCCAAACTCAACTCAATCTAGCGTTTTGAGAAAATTAACGGAATCCTCATTTAAAGATGGTTTTTCTCAAAGATCATAGAATTTCACAACAACTATTTTCAAACATTAAAAGCCTTGAAATGTTTTGAGGAATTTCCCTTTTTGGCGCATTAAATACAAATTTAAATAAAACCCTAATCTCTAATATAACTCGAATTACCAAAATAACAAATAATAGAGGCAAAACACATACACAATATTTAGAAAAATCCCTACCTCAAGCTCTATAGGAGAGTAAAGCGAGAACATTCAAAAAAACTAGCATCATCAAAAAACAATTTCCACATGTCAAAAATGATCCCCTCAAGATGAACGTCAAAATGACCTCAAGAACTAGGGTCTAAATATCAATGGATTTTTGTGGATGGAGGAATTTATGGGGGTTGTTCAGCGTTTTCTAGAGGAATTAGAGAAAAGAGAAAAAATGAAGTGTACAGAGAGAGAGATAAGTGAAAAGTGAGGGAAAGACAAGAGGTGCGTCAAATTTCAACAAAAAGGGGTTCAAAATTCGAGGCTATCCATTTGGCCACACGTGCGGTTTACTGCAAGTCGAAAATCTAGTTTGGCCACCTCTACCGCACGTGTGGACCAACTCCCCGCATGTGCGGGCCCCAATCTGCATGTGCGGCCCAAACCCTCTGCACGTGCACAACCAACTCAGAAATCCCAATTGTTGCACTAATCCTCTCATGTGGGCCTCTCCTAGCCACACTTGTAGGGAAACTTGATAGTCCAACAATCATTCTAAGGCATTTTCTACACTGGTTCCACCCTTATGCTCAAAACTCAAAAATTTTAACTCAAGAATCTTAAGAACGTTAAAAATAAAAGGGTTTACAACACTGACGTGTCACACAATACTCCACAACTCCGGGATTAAAATAGATAGTTCGAAAATTAAGGATTCAAGTTGGGTCCAAAACCCGAACCATCACATTTATCTTAAAAAATCCTAATATCAGGAACCTTAAACTAAAAAAAAAAAAAAAAAAAAATAGTACATTTTCAAATTTGTGTATATTTTTTGAATTTGTTTTTTTAATAGATTTTTACAAATATTTTATTTTTTAGACGTAACTAAGTTAAGTGTATTTAAAAGTAAAAAAATTTACTTAAAATATTTAAAAAAAAATCATCAAAATTGAAAAATATGAAAAATAAAAAACTCAACTTTTAAAAAATAGATAAAAACCAGACAATGCAATCTCTTAATTGTCACATCCAACTATTCTTCTTCCTATCCGCAAATTACATGGTTGATTAAAACCCTCCGTCGTTCACAGAGGAAACATAGGCTATTCACATAGAAAGCAAGAATCTCACCTGCGTGAACCAAATAGATGTGTTGGGAAGGCACTACAAAAGTACTTAGCATTTTTGAATACGGCCCGCCGCCCCCCCCCCTTCTGCTTCTATTTATATACCCACAGGTTTGTATATGTGTGTATATAATCACATTGTTATTTTCTCAATTTTTAATTCATCCTGTCAAAATAACAAGTAACAAAGAAGTGCAATGAGAGAAGTGTCTCATATTTTGATTATTCCACTTTTTGCATTCTTGCTTCTTTGTAAGTATTCTCCCCTTCTTTGTTGTATCTATTATTTTTGTATAATTTTGGTGTAATTGTCAATTGGGTCATGATAAAAAATTTTCCATGTATTGGGTTATTATTGGTTTATTTGTCATAATTTGTTTTCAATTCATTAGAGCATCTCCAAGCTTTTACTATTTTTTTTTTTTTTAATCAAATTTGATTTCAAATTTCAAAACTTGATTTGATATGAATTATTTCAAATTTTTCATCAAAATCCTTTTAAAAATTTTCCTTTTATCCCAAATTCCCTTTTTATTCTAGATTTCCCTATTCATCAAATTTGATGGGAAAAAAAAAATTAAAAAAATTTCTTATCTTCAATATTTTATCTTTTAAAATTTTTATCAAATTTAAATTTGATAAAAAAGAAAGTTGACGAGTTCTCAATTTAATGAGAAAGAAAACTGTCACCCGCGTTCTTATTAGGGATAGAACCACAGATGGGTGTCATCTCGCTCCTCTGCTTTTGGATAACCCTCATAGATATCTATTTCACAACCAAAAAAACTTCAGCACTTTCTTTGTGCTAGAATCCCCAATTTTAGGTGTATGTGATTGAAGAATAAGAAGAGACGTATTCAAAAAAATTTAGAAAATGCTAAGTTGCTCTAATTATAATTTTGATAGGACTGGTAGGAAGATGGAACAGAATATATAGTAGGTTTGATCCTGGTTTATCATGTAACGAGTTAAATAAAATTTGATTTATTTATTTTTCAGGATCTGTTTTGTAATTTTCTTGGCTAATTTGTGAGTTCGGGTATTGATTGTAGTTGGATTGGTATGAATTTGCAAATCTTTTAATTGTATTCTTATTATTATTATTATTATTATTATTATTATAGTTGCAGTGTAATGGATCATGTTATTTAAATTGGTTAAAACAAATTATTTACTTTTCAACTTCGACTTCGACTTCATGAGGCTCACACAGTAATTTTTGAGTTTTAATAATTATTGGGTCTTGAGTATTAAATCTAAATATAAATTTAATTTTTGGGGTCTTATTTAATTATGTTAATGATGTGGATCACCTTGAATTTATTTAAATTATTTTATATTTTAGTCTCAGTTGGAAATTTATTTTAGATGATTAAATTCATTCATTTTGAATCTAATTGATTAAATCATAACTCATTTATAATCACCTATTTTGTTGTTGTTATTATTATTATGGTCATTATTTATTTTATTAACATGAGAGAGTTAGGAATATTAATGGTGTGTATCTTGAAGCAAAAAATATATTTTTTTGATAAGAAAAATTATATCCTTTTATTATTTATGTTGCAAGATATATATTGTTATTAAAATATACTTTTGATTATATATATAAGTGTATGTATATCTATATATAGATATTTGAAAAAAAAATTAAATTGAACAACTTTCAGGGAGGTAGACCCACGCAGGTGCTGCTCTCCCCATTCCCTTTATATATATATATTGTTATTAAAATATACTCTTGATTTCTTTCCTTTTGTCTCCACTTCTCACTCGGCTCTCTCTCTCTCTCTCTATCCTATTCTCTATCCTACTCTCTAACCAAACCACAAAACTCTTGCCTTTTGTTTAATCTACACAAATCCATTAATTTTGTTGCCATAGTTCTTAAGGCCATTTTGACAAGCATTTCAAGGGGAATGTTTTGACCAGTGGAGTTTGAAATTCGATAATATCGAAAATTTGGATTTTTGCCTATCTCCTCTTCTATCTTTTGAGGTAGGAATTTTCTAAATATTATATATGTGTTTTAGCATTATTATGTGTTATTTTGATAGTATAACACTTGAAGAGATTTGAGTTTTTATTAAGGTTGTACTTATTGTATAAAAAGGGAAAAGTTCTCAAATTCTTTTTAAAAGTTTCTTATTAGTTAAGTATAATTTTTTTATGACTCATGGAATTATGGAATGTATTTTTAAAATGAGAAATTCTCAAATTTTTATAAACCCTAAAAACTTGAGATGTTGAATTTGAGACTTCTTATGGTTAAATTTATGAAGAATTGCAAGTGTTGAAACTCACGTTTTATGAATAATGTGAAATTGAAAGTGTGTATTCAAAAGGATGAGATTGAGTAAATTGTTGTTGAAAACATTGGAAATTTTGGGTTTCTTTTGAACGTTGATTAAATTGAAGACATTGACGTCTAAGAATTATTTATTATGTTGATATTGATGGGAATTGTTGAGTATTCTCTTATTGTATATTGTCTATTGAAATTTACATTTCGAATAGATATAACTGTTTTGAAAATCGGTGGAGGGTTGTGTTGATTGCTGTAGAACTCACATGCAAACTAGATAAATTGACATATTTACAAATTCATGCATAGTATTGATCATTGCATAATCTCATGATCTAATTTTGCATTTGATTTGAGAAATTGGCTTTCGGGAATATTTGTTGGAAATATTTGAAATGTGCCAAGTTATAAGATAAATATCTTTGTGAATCCAGTTAGGGGCGTAGAATTGAGAATTAAGTTGTCTTGAGGTCCATGGTGAAAGTCTGAAAACACACATGGTGTAATGCCCCGAAAATAAACACACAAACCCATCTCATGAGCGGAAATATAATAGAATTACATGCTTTCGTTCATCAGAATTTGATATACAAAATGTAACACATGTGATATACATTCATAAATGGTCTATCCTGAGTCTACAACATGTGTTTCAAGTATACAAAAGATGAAGGTTGAACAGGAATTCAAATGCCTTGAAGGCTTACATCTTTCTTAGTCATTGCTTGGTTACAACAAAAGAGAGTCTAACTCTATACAATTAAAGCCCTTGGCTATACAAAATAAATACAAAAATATAAAAATGAAGCTCTTGTTCTAAACTCCCTCCGAGCTACTGCCTTG
This sequence comes from Camellia granthamiana, assembly GCA_036172215.1. Classification (NCBI taxonomy): domain Eukaryota; kingdom Viridiplantae; phylum Streptophyta; class Magnoliopsida; order Ericales; family Theaceae; genus Camellia; species Camellia granthamiana. Next base: position 39,348,524 of record CM069907.1, on the reverse strand, counting down.
GCGAAGGCATATCGTCAACACCTGAAAATGGTTTTTCCTAAATAGGGTGAGCCAAAACCCAGTAAAAATAATCTAACACAATACATGAATCTTAATGAAGATATAAGTACAATGTGCATTTATAATGCCAGTGGTAAAACATTCCAATTATATATAATCATAAAGTACCAAAATTCATAGCTCAATCTTTTTTCCTTTTTGTCAATTCAAGTTAATTCGTTTTATCTCAATCATGAGTCAATTTCATTATCTTTCAAACAACCCATTTGAGACTACAACTCAGTGGTTCCCAAATTAACACAATTATCACACAAACACTTCAATTTGCTATTTTACGAAAATTTCATCCACGGGATTGGCACCCATGTATGGCGCGGTTTTCGGGACTTTCACCCTGGACACACAGGCCAACTTAATTTCAATGGAGTCCATTCCCTATCTCCTCTCAAACAATGGAGTATATCCCCTTTTTCCTCTCAAACAATCATATATATACAATGTATTTAAAACGTAGTCATATTCAATGACAACCAACAAAAGATTAGTTTCAATTCACCTAATCCTCATGCAATTTCTACAACAATCATAGTTATCCTTCACCGATAGCCCAATACAGATATTTCTAAATAGATATTCAATCTCAAGAAAAAATAATATATTCAAATTCCCAAAGGTGTGAGGTAATACATATCCAACTCCACCAGTTATATCAACGTCTATCCAATTTTACATTTACAATACTAATTTCATTTATTTATACAAAATAAATATTCGAAACGTTTTAGGGCGAACTCCCCTCTTTCCCAAATGTCAGCCTAAATGTCAAAATCAACCATTTTGTCACACTATAACCTTATATTCAACCCCATAATCATTTATGACCCATTCACTTTGGAACCCCTCATTCGATTTGATACCCAAACCCTAAGTTTGTTCATAATACCCCCAAATTCCACCATTTTCACACACTAACCCATAACTAAGTTAAAAACTATGTGAAAATGTAGAAAATCCCTACCTCAAAGAGAGAAGACGAGCCAAACAAGGTGAAACTTCAAAGATGCTGAAACATAACTCTATTTGGATCAAAATGAAGATCTTATGATGCTCTACCTTTTTCCCAAAGGTACTAGGGTGGAGAACTCAATGGATCTAGGTGAAAATGTAGAGAGAGAGGGTCACAACCTTACGATTTGAAGGAAATAGATCTGAAAAGTGATGTAAAAAGTCATTTTCACGAACTGATATACGCACAGTTCTCTCGAGCGCAAAACCAACGCTCGAGCGTCAGACACTGTTGCACTTGTACCCTTTTAAAACTTTTGGGAAGTGTATTTGAATCCTTTATTTTATTTTGGGAATCTTTGGTGTTGTTGTATCTTGGTTTTGGAGGAGTGGAAATCAATTTAAACTTATTGGAATTATTCGTTCACGCTTGTTTAGGTTGAAAAGTTGTTTGGGAACTTAGAAATCTTGTTCTGGGGTCGACACCAATCTTGGTAGTGTTGACACTTGCCTTTTGTTGTTGGCCTCAAGGGTCGACACCAGTCTGAGAAGGTTCAACCCTTGTCGTGGAATTGCTTGCTGAAATTTGGTGTCGACACTAGTTTGGGAAGGGTCGACACCTTGCCTGTTGCACTCTTTGCTTTTCTGTCTGAAAGGTCGACACCTCTACCCGAAGGGTTGACACCTGATTATAATTTATAGCCTTTTGGCTTGGTTTGGGCCCTACTTTTTGGGGGGTTTTGACTTGTCCTTTTATTTGACTTCAGGGAAATTTTCTACTACTATAAATAGACCCAAACCACTTTCCTCTCATTACTTTTTCCTCCTCTTTTCCTCTCAACCTGTGATTTCTCTTTTTTCTCTCTAAAACTTGACTTTTCGCACCTAGATCTCTAGATCTACTCACCTAGAGTGATCTTTTCACTATGGTCCTTTAAGAAAGATTGTAGATCTCGTCAAGGGATTCCTTTTGGTTCGAATAGTTCATGGTTTCGTCGCCAGTGAATTTTGGGTTGTCATCTCTTCGTTTCAAGATGTAGGGATTTCTTTGCTTCTTTCTAATACCTCGTCTATAGATAGATGTGTGGTAGATCTTATTGGATAGAAACCATATTCATTATGGATTTTCTTGAAAGCCATGAAAGGGGATCTAAGGTTTGATATTTGTGATTGGAATTGTTGAGTTGTTTGTTGTTTGGGTTAATTGGGGAAATGATTTAATTTGTTTGTGAAGAGAGAGAGAGGAAAGCCCTAATTTAGTATTATTGATTTAATGGATTTAAAAAGGGAGGAAGTTGAATAATTTTTTTATTTTGCTGATATGGGTTGTATAATTGTGTTTATATCAAAAGAAAATAAAAGGAGAAGTAACCACGGTGTTGGTATTGTTTTAGATTAATCATGTAAAGTTGAGTTGAGTTATGGTTTTGATACCAATGGAATTGGTTTTGTAAAATAAAGAGGATGGATCCGGTTTCGGCTTTGGTTTTGTAAAATGACGAGAATGAATTTTTAGAAAATGGTTGGAGTCGTATGGATTGTAAAATAAAGAAAAGTGGTCTTTTTGAAAGAAAATGAAATCATCACCCTTCGTAAATTGATAATGAACTTGAGGTTGGATTTTCAAACTGTTACATATTATCATTGTTATTGGACTGAAAGTCTTGCGAGAATTGGATTTTTGTTTTCCTTTCGTATTAGATGTAGAAATGGATAGATATGAATGTAAATGGTGGAGTTGGATATTTGTCATCTTTCACCTATGAAAATATGTATAGTTTATCTATTTTGGAGATTGTATATCTGTTTAGAAATATATGTTTTGGGCTGTTAATGGAGAATAGTTATGACTGTTGTAGAAATTGCATGAGGATTAGGCGAATGGAAACTAATCTCTTGTTGGTTGTCATTGAATATGACCATGTTTTAAATACATTGTATATGTATGATATTTAGGAGGAGAAAGTGGATGTACTCCATGTTTCGAAGGTGATAGGAGATAGACTCCATTGAAATTAAGTTGGTCAGAGTATCTAGGGTGAAAGTCCCGAAACCGCGCATACATATATACATGGGTGCCGATTCCCGCGGACGAAATTTTCGTAAAATGGCAAATTGAAGTGTTTGTGTAATAATTGTGTTGATTGAGAACCACTAAGTTGTAGCCTCAGTTAGGTGTCTAAAATGTAATGAATTGGCTCATAAATTGAGATAAAATAAATTAACTTGAAATAAATTGTCATGAAATGAAGTAAGACTAAAATGGCTTGAGGTGTATCTTTGGCCTCGCATTTCGTTATGGGAAGGTGTATCATTGGTTTACCGTGCTTAAGGCAAGTAGAGCAGAACTTATTTATCATTATTATCTCAGTGTATCCGTGTATATTATGGGTTATGATGGCTATGGTTCTGGAAGGCCAAGTTGCCTCATTCATTGAGTAGATAGTTGTTGGTTGCCTGTTGTTTTCCCTTTGTACTCAATGTATATATGTACAGATACGAGTGTGTTGGAAACAAATATTGTATTGAGATTGTAAATAATGTGAAGGACATCGGATACTTGTGAACATGTTTCAAAAAGGCAAATTAGGTGTAAGTCCGGAAAGTAGGAGAAAGCGTAATGGGCTTTGGGAAATTTTTTTTAGGAATTTGTTACTGTTATATGAGTTTTGGCAAAAGGTAACAAGAATGAAGAAAAGTAAATTGCTTATGTTGTTGAATGAAATGAATAATTTTGAGAAAAATTCTTATATGAGTGTGTTTCTATGTAAACCGTCACATTATGTATATGTTATGATTTAAAGCATTCATGATCAGAGCTATCTGTATATTGTTATTATTTGAGATCCCTACTGGATTTTATGTTCATCCCACGTTGCTAATTTTTTTTCAGGTGAATGTCGAGAAGTGTTTCAAGATCGAGGATCTTCTTTATGTATGGGCCACATGGCCTTTTATTTGTAGGCAGAATGCCATTGATGTAAAAGGGTTGAACCCTTTCCTTTAATTTAAAAGATGTAAGCCTATGGGCAATTTATTTATTTTTAACTTATGTTGCATTCACTTCATATTCGAATGAGAGAACCTTCAATAATAGCACTCATTATTGTATTAAATTTCCGCGCATGATCTCTTAAATTGTGTTATAATAAAGTATTTGGTAATGGTATCCATTGGCATAAAAAGTGGGGCGCGATAGACAAAATAAGTTGTTCCGCTCAAACACAAGAAGTGATGCTCGAGTGCAAAGATACAATAAAAGAGCATTACTGCTCGAGCGCAAAATACACACATCCAGTAGTTTTGTAGATAACAGGCCACTGCTCGAGTGCAAGAGAGGCCTCTTGAGCATAGGAAACGCTGTTTGAGCGTAGAATACACTCTCCTAGTAGTTTTGCAGACCTGCAAAAGTACTAAGAGTTTGCAAAGCTTGCTCAAGTGCAAGAAGTGTAGCTCGAGCGAAGGACCAAAAATCTGGGCAACAAAAGGTTTGAAAACCAAGCGACCAACCTGTTTCAAACACAACCACAACAATCCCAAAGCCAAATTTAAGGGAGATACAAGGGAAGCAAGATATAAACAATAGTATGAAATCATTAAACCTGAGTTCGGAATACAACAAGGGTCAGGTCAAAACTGGGATCGCTATACATGGAGTAGGTACCGGGTTCTTTCCGATTAGGAGCTGGTAAAGTGGTTTTGGTAGTGCTTTGAGAGCATTACCAATGTCGTATTTACTGTCCCTTATTTTATCAAAATTGGGTTAGGAGGATTGTTGTGACTAGATTGTATTCGCCCTATTTGGTAGAGATAAGCTATATATCATGTGGATTATGCCAAGTGGAGGTGAATCAGGGCGTACAGTGAGTACACCTGGTGGGTCAACCCTTTTTGGAAGGTATTCCGTTAGTAGGACAAATTGGACTAGGTCTTCCAAATGATCCTTCAAGGCATAGCATTTGTCGATCGCAAGCCTATGCTCTTTATGATATTCGCATCTCAAGTCTCTCTGTCTCAGGTCTAGGGACCCGGACATCTTTGTTAGCCATTTGAAGGAAGCTAGATGTTGGATATATTTTTGGTAGAATTTTAATGATTGGCTTGGATAGTTCTGTGTATTTCTTATCTGACCACCTAGAGCGCCTATTTTCTACCTGATATTTTTCATTTTGTCAGCGCAAATCTCGACAGTTCTCTCTTTTCGATCGGCCTCTTGGCTCTGGGTTCCTTGGGGTTTTGTTCGGTGGTGCAATAGTCAACGGCTGCACCAGGATAGGCGCTACTGAATCTGTAGTTTGCAGTCCGACTTTAACTCGGATTGCATCATCTTCCACTTTGTAATATTCTTCGACCTTCTTCATCAAGGCCTAAATTGTCTTAGGGGGCCTTCGAGTTAACGAACTCCTGAGTGGACTATTGAGATGTTGTCCCATCTTAAAAGCAGTGATTGCCATGGAGTCGTTGCAATTATCATCCACTAAATTAAAGCACTCTCAATATCGTTTGGCTTGATTTTCATTGCCCACAAAGAGTCTACTTGTTTCGGCTGGGTCTCATTGGTGATAAATCTAGCCCTGAAGGATTTTTGAAGTTGATAAAAACTCTCGATTGAAGCCGGCTCATGCTTGTAATACCATCTAACGGCAAGCGGTCCCAAACTGTTAGGGAATATTCGACACATGAGTGCCTCGTCGTCTGCATGCAATGTCATTGCTTACTTGTAATGACGAATGTGATCTGTGGGGTCTGACTTTCCATTGTAAAGAGTGAACGATGTTGATTTAAACTTCTTAGGCAAGATGGCCTTGGCAGTATGTCATATGAAAGAATCATACTGGTCTTTTAAATCTGAATCATCGTCTCTCTTTTTACGTCTAAGTCGCACTTGCGGAGGACTTCCACCATCTGATGAGCTAGACACATCTACTCGGCCTTGCTTTCTGGGTTTTTCTCAAAAAGAATCTAACATACTGCTACCATGCCCCCGAGGCTGATGTTGTAGCCTTTTCTGTAATCTTGGCGATCACCCGCGCTCATGGGAAGGTACTTAATTGTTGGGACTTTGCCAACTCATGATGCAAGCGCTCGTTCTCTACTGCCATGTCTTCGAGACACTGTTCACTACATAGCATCTAATTCATCAATCTTTGCATGGCATTCTCTGTGAACGTTGAAAGCTGAAATAGGGTTAACGGGTCAAAATTCAGAGACCTCCTTGCGAGGGTTTCTTCTGGACCTAAAGTTACTCCTGCTATAGCATTTATCAACTTCAATGACTAGAGGATATTGATTTGGGTTTGCCATGGATGCGTTTGAGTGTTCCTATAGACGGTGCCAATTGTAAGGAGGTGGTTATGGAATACTCCTTCAATCCAAACAAGCCCTTATAGGATCTTCCCACCTGCCGAAATTAGTACTCCGATGGGCAAGTTAGTTTCTGTAGAAAGATTGGTGTTTTTTAGTTTCTTGGTGTTTTTTAGTACTCTGATTGGTGGTGTTTTTTCATTTCTTGGCGTTTTAGAAAGATTGGTGTTTTTTAGCACATACCTGCTCCATCAGCCTCCCTTCTCTTTTTATAGAGTCACTCTCCTTGATATTTTCTCGATGCAACTTAGCCCTCTATCATCACTTTGTCAGGGCCCATCCCCTTACTATTCTTTCTCGAAAGGGACAGTGGTCCCACCTAATGGGACTATGCTGATTTGCTTGACATACTCGACTCTGATGTACGACACAAGTACCCTTAACTTGGTGCTCTTTGTCTTATGTGTCTATTTGGCAATTACTTTTAGTCCAGCGGGCTTTGGCTTCATTTGGCCCATCTTAGATGGGCTTGGATGCTTTTCTTGCCGTTTTAGGTCTACCCTCTTTTCGGCTACCATAGTCAATGAACAGTTTTTAAAAGGGGAAAGAAAAGATATTAGATATAGAGAATCAATTGAGTGCAGTGTCCAAATGTTTCTCTTCTAAAATTGAAATATCACACCACTGTTTGTTCATGAACTCTCTTGTACACCACTTTGACTTATTAATTAAAACTTCCTAGCGAGAACAATTCAAAAGTTCCTAAATCCAGAACAAAAATCAAAACCTATTTACTCATTTCACAGAAATCAAAATCCTACAACATTATCAAAAACAAAAATAAAAAAACCTAGAACTAGAGTGAAATAGGAAATATCTAGCACTTGTGTCCTTTAAACTATTGAAGAGTGTATTCAATTTCTTTATTTTCATTTTGGGAGTCCTTGGAGTTGTTATATCTTGGTTTTGAGGAAGTACAATTCTATGTGGACTTGTTAGGGTTGTTCGTTCGCGCTTGATTTTGTCGAAAAGTTCTTTAGAAACTTAGAAATTCTATTCTAGTGTCGATACCATGGGTTCCTGGGGTTGATACCACCTTGCTGTCTTACTCTTGGGGTCTCTACTAGTTTTTCGGTCGACACCACAGGTTCCTCGGGTCGACCCTTGTCTACTGCTATGTTCCGAGTATTGCTACTAGTTTATAGGGTTGACATCACTGGCTCCTAGGGTCGACTCTTGTCTACTGCACACATTAGTGTCTCAGCATTTTCTTTTTGAGGGTCAACACCATTGTCTTGAGGGTTGACTCCTATGAGTTATTTCTATATTTTTTATTCAGCTTTGGGCCCTACTTTTTGGGGGTTTTGATTTACTCTTCTCTTTGACTTTAGGGCTATTATTCTATCACTATAAATGGACCTCAAACACACTTTTCTCATTCACTTTTTCTTTTTCTCTCTCTCTCTTCCCTCTTTAAACCATGAATCTCTCTCTCTCTCTCTCTCTCTCTCTCTCTCTCTCTCTCTCTTAAAAACTCAACTCTTCTTACATAGATCTCTAGATCTACTTGGTTAAAGGCATCTTTTCACCTTTATCCTTTGAAATAGATTGTAAATTGTGTCAAGGGCTTTCTTTTGATCCAAAAGGTTTGTGGTTTCATCAACGTTAAGTTTCCTCCGAGATTTTCTCTTCCCCTTCTAAGCTTGAGGTAGGGATTCTCCGCACTTTCTTATGATTTTTAACTTAGTTATTTGCTATTTCTAAAACAATATGTGATTTGGGGATTTTTGGACAAATATAAGATTTCGGTTTGAAATCAAAAGAGATGTTTTCAAATGGATTCTTAAAAAGGGTTATGGGTCTGTAAACAATGATGAGTTGTGATAAAATGATGCGTTTTTATCATTGGATTTGGTTTTTAAAGAAAAAAGGGTTTTGGCCCTAAATATCTCAAATGTTGATTTTGTATAAATAATTAAAATTGATGTTGGAAACATGAAATTGGGTTGATATTGATGAGGATGGTGGAGTTGGGTATGTATTACCACTCACTTCTTGAAATTTGGAAAGTTTACCTTTATGGAAATAAATTACTTGTTAGAGATATCTATTTTGGGCTATCGGTGGAGAATAGCTATGATTGTTGTGGAAATTGCATGTGGATTAGGCAAATTGAAACTACTTTCTCATCCATTTGCATTTACATTGTTACACATTGAAAATGTATATTGTTTTCAGAAAAAGGGGTGAATCTGGGAAAAAGAAGTTGTTTCATCAAATAAGTTGGCATGTGTGTTCATGGTGAAAGTCCTAGAAACCACGTGTATAGATGGGTACCGATTCTCGCGGACGAAATATCCGTGAAATGAAATAGTAGCGCTTGTATAGCCAACATTTATATGGATGCCGGTTTACGGTTTCCCGCGGATGAAATATCCGTGAGATGGCAATAGTAGCGCTTATATAGCCTACGTTTACATGAGTGTCGGTTTATGGTTTCCTATGGACGAAATTTTTGTGAAAGGTGATACTTGTCTAGAGATTCCTAGAGTTGTGATTCACTACCCTATTTTGTAATGTAAAGGAAATGATTCTTGAATTGTGGCATGAACCTAGCATTGCATGGTTTCGGAAAGGGATATAAAATGTTTTGTTACGAGCATTGCACATGCATTTCACCCTTATATCTTTGTTAAGATTCATATACTGTGTTGGAATATTCTCTACTAGGCTTTATGCTCACCTTACGTGGCTGAAAATGTTTTTTAGGTGTACATGTATGTATGTGGACCTAGACGTGAAACTATGTCTGAAACTGTGTAGAGTGGTTTTGTATTTGTAGGCCATGGGCCATAAATGTTATTTATTGGTCGTGTGCCATACTTGTAAGGGTTACACTCTTGTGTATGATGTAAGTGTACGAGTGCAAAATAATCTTCTCGTATAATCCTGTTGATCAAGTTTGCATTCCTCCAAACAACGTTGCTTTGCCACCTGAAAACACAAATGTGAGCTAACTGGCGGGTGTGTGCCAGAAACCCCTCCGATGCCTAAGTCAACAACCAGACAATAAACAATAAGCTCTGTGTATTCTAGAGTAAGAATTGGGATGCCTGTACATAGATCCTGTATTCTAGAGTAGGATTCCAACTCTCTTTATAAGAGTCCTCCTAGGAATCACACACCCTACTCACTATCAACCAAGTGAGATGGTTTGCACAATCCTAGTAGAACTCTACGCTCCTTAGCAGAGTCCTCCTAGGAATTACATTCCCAAGGATAATGCATATTTTGATAACTCCTTACTCACTGCTTGTCTAAGTGAGATAGTTGCAACTCTTACTCTGGCTAGCACAAAACATAACCGTGCTTACACAAATCGGTGCTAATTAAGTCAATTTAGTCAATCTAGTCTTTGGAATGGCCTCCTACCGAGCTATCTTTTAGCTCGGTCCGATTTCCACAGATACCTCGGTTTACGACCGCTAGACCAGGCCACTAATAGCCCACCTTTGACTGAACCAATGCGACCAAGGACCAAGGCTACCGAGATAATTACCTTGGTCTGTTGCTTGGCCCAAGACTATATCTATCTCGGTGCATTCAAATGGACTTACTTTGCTCGGCCCAATTTATGCATAAATTACCCTTTCAATTGCCCCTTAATTCTATCTGCGTAGCATTATTGGGATTATTTTCCTTCAGCTGAGCAAAGAACGCCCGACTCTGCCGAGCTAGAAAACTTGTTCGGTTTCAATAAGTGTTATGAGTTGCTCAGCACATGCTTCCACTAATCTAGCATGTGGTGTGCCCTCATTAGCCCCGTTCTCCTGTTACAACCGTCATGCCAAAAATTTGAATAGTCTCGCCTTTTTGCCTTCAACCTATATACCCTTCGAGTTTGTAATCGCACAGCAAGTCATTCTTTCTGTGTAACCGGGGCTATATGTCCCACCTTTTGTAATCATCTTCCAATTAATGAAAAAATTTTGATCTCTTGGCGTGGTTGTTGTGTTTCTTTTTCAATGTTTTGCATCATTCCCACTACATGCCTAGCCAAACTAATTAGCTTGGCCTTACCTAATCTTGCCGACCTTCTTTGGCTGAGATACGCATCTTAGCTGAAGAATCCAAAAAACTTGTTGGTCAAACCTGCCAACTCGCTTTGGCCGAGGTAACTGTCATCCCGGCCAAAGAGTGCAAAAGTTTTGTTGGTCAAACCTGCCAACTGCCTTTGCCTTCCAATTGTGCAAGGAATCTAGAAAGTTTTGTTGGTTAAACCTGCCAACCACCATTGCCTTCCAGTTGTGCAAGGAATCTAGAAAGAGTTGGTTAAACTTGCCAACCCACTTTGCCCCCAGTTGGGCAAAGGTTTTTGCGTGGTCGGTCCTTCTTGTCGACCGTGTTAACTTTTGCTGAGGGTGTTTTGTCCGACTTTGCTGTTTGTATCGGACTCTGTCTTGATACTCATCCCATTTTTATCGACTAAGATGTGTTGGTGCACTCTCTCCATCAGGGCTTCCATAGTAAGAGGCGACATCATCATCGTTGAATCCTTTAATTTATTGTCAGCCGGCAAACCTCGTTTGTACTGTGCGATAGCTAGGTTTGTGGGACAATCTCCAATTTGATTAAAAGTCTCCCAATATCGGTTAATGTAGAACCTCAATGTTTCCTTCTTGCCCATGTCTATGGAGAGAAGGTGGTCAATCTCCACTGGCGTCTTGGTGTTTGTTCTGAATCTAGTCACAAATGCCTCCGCTAGTTGTGCCCATGAAGCTATGCTACCTTCTGGCAACCTTTCAAACCATGTTAAAACCTATATCGTCGAAGCTAGAAGGAAACATGATACACATCAAAGCCTTGTTTCGCCAACATACGACTATAACCTGGCGAAAGTGGCTCAAGTTCATGTAGGGGTTTGACTTCCCCTCATAAGTAGTGAATTTGGATTGGTGGAAGGTTGAGGGTAATGGTGCGTTCTCTATTGCAGGAATGAACGGCGAGCTCTGCAACCTTACTAACGCTTTGTCTACTGGTTCAAAGGCAAGGCGCAACTCTGGCATCCCAACCTCGACACTCCCATGTGCTCTAGGAGCCAATCGTTAGAATGCGGAGACTCTGCGGGAGCCGCGAACCTGAGTGCCTTCTCTCCTTCGAGCCCTTTCTTCAAACACTATCCGCACGTTCGCTAACCTAGGCAACTTTGTGTGCCTAGATGTCATTTGGTGTGAATGTGTGGGCCGATAGCTGCTTCCTTCTATGTAAGACCTTTCAGTCCTCATTCTCTCAAACCTAGAGTAACGAGTCCTGGAAGTCCTTGATTGTGTATCGCCTGACCTGAGGCTTCTACTTTTAGCTTGTGATGGTGTGACTTGTCTGTCACGATCTTCTGAGTGGCGAGGGTGCTCCCTGCTCTTGCCCACCTTTTCTTCCGCCACTCTTTTGCCCTTTATCTGGCGCTTCATAGTCTCTATGTTTGCCGCCATCCTCCGTATCAATTCGTCTTGTTCCCTTACCCGATCTTATAGAACTTGAGGATCCAACCTTCGCCTTTTCCTTTCAGGGCTTTGGGAGCGATGAGGACTGGAGACCCATCTTTCATGGGTATCCCTCCACGGGTTCCGTCGCTGGGGATCTAACCCTCCCATGGGCGGGATAAAAGGTAGGCTTTCGCGCTTTCAGCCCCCTTTCGGGGTTTGCCCATCAACGGCAGAGTGTGGTAAGACTTCATTGTGCGCCATTGAAATCAGTTAAAAGAGAACATAATCAAGAGGTTCGTTCTTTATGATTATAATTCCCACAGACGACGCCAATTGTACGAGCACAAAATAATCTTCTCGTATAATCCTGTTGATCAAGTTTGCACTCCTCCAAACAATGTTGCTTTGCCACCTAAAAACACAAATGTGAACTAACCGGCGGGTGTGGGCCGGAAACCCTTCCGATACCTAAGTCAACAACTAGATAATAGACAATAAGCTCTGTATATTCTAGAGTAAGAATTGGGATACCTGTACATAGGTCCTGCTATGAGCTTTTATAGATTCTGCCTGGCACAATCCTAGTAGGATTCCAACTCTCCTTATAAGAGTCCTCCTAGGAATCACACACCTTACTCACTACGAACCAAGTGAAATGGTTTGCACAATCCTAGTAGGACTGTACTCTCCTTAGCAGAGTCCTCCTAGGAATTACATTCCCAAGGATAATGCATATTCTGATAACTCCTTACTCACTGCTTGTCTAAGTGAGATAGTTGCAACTCTTACTCTAGTTAGCACAAAACATAACCGTGCTTACACAACTCGGTGCTAATTAAGTCAATTTAGTCAACCTAGTCTTTGGAATGACCTCCTGCCAAGCTATCTTTTAGCTCGGTCTGATTCCCACAGATACCTCAGTCTACGACCAATAGACCAGGCCACTAATAGCCCGCCTTTGATCGAACCAATGCGACCAAGGACCAAGGCTACCGAGATAATTACCTCGGTCCGTAGCTCGGCCCAAGACTATATCTATCTCGGTCCATTCCAATGGACTTACTTAGCTCAGCCCAATTTATGCATAAATTACCCTCTCAGTAAGCATCAAGGCATTCAATTTAATTTATAGTATCTGTGTATGTTTTTAGTTACAGAACATTTATTCGACTTATATGTTGCATCTAAGAATATATGAAATCAGATAAACGCATGTATTGTGTGACTATATTATATTCATTTGCATGAAAGTTGTTATTTATTGTTCATCGTTGGGTGGTTTATTCATGTGAGCCGAACCATGTACATCTGGGGCATGACAAAATGTATATATATATAGAGAGAGAGACTTTGTTTGGTGTTTGGTGTATGCATTTGAGTTGAGATACAGACAAATAAAAAATATATATATAATAAAATTAAACATAAAACTTAAATTATATAGGAATATTTTGTCTTACCACTACTAAATATTTTTTTGTCAGCAAAAATTTATATTTGCCATCCAAATTAACTAGTTGCTAAATATTAAAATTAAAATTATGCTAGTTATTTGGTGATTAAATTTCTTTTAGTCGGCAAGAATTAATATACCACAATTAAATATTTTGTGGTTGCTGAAAATTCAAATGCGCTGACCAAACTAGATAGTTGCCAAATATTAAAAATGAAATTATGCTAATTATCTGGCGATTAATTTTTTTTTAATTGGTAAAAATTAATATACAACGACCAAAAAAGTTCTGCTTCATTTTGATTATGAAGAAAATAAATTGACTTAATACTTGGTTTGACGTTGCTTACGTACCAAGAGTTTTCCCTTTCTAGAAGAATATGGTTAACTATCGAAGGAGTGCCTTTGAATGCGTGGAATATTGAGAATTTCGGAAATATTGGATAGTTATGGGGTCAAGTGGTAGCCATTGATGAAAGAACCTCTCAAAGAAAACATCTTGAAAGGGGTTGGATATTGATTCACACCAAACCAAAACAACCAATTCATGTTTATAGCTATACAAAGTTGTGGTTTAGCAATAGATTTTTTTCAGTTGACCTTTTAATTTTTTTTTATTTTTTTATTTTTTTTGACTATTTTGACTTGAAATTAAAATGTTCCTTTGAGTTGATTTTTTAATTTTGTTTAACTTTTGGAAGAGAAAAAGTGAAAATGTGATATTTTATCTTATTGATTTTCTAATTTATTTTGTTTTTTAAGTTTCGTTTAGAAACAATTTATTTTAATAACTTTTTGATTTTTTACGAAAAGTCATGTAAAAAAATAGAGTGATAATGACTTTTTGATTTTTTTTAATTAAAAGTGAAAGTTTCCAAATTTAGCCCCAATTTTTTTGGCCAAACAAAGCCAAAATTAGAGTTTCTGAAATAGCCTACCGAAAACTGAATATTCTTGGTTCTAATGCTCCAATTCAAGATGAGTCTGAGAGCATTTCATCAATTGATCCTCTCTACACGAGGTTAGTAACGGAGCATGTGGTTCGAACCTCGCTGATGGAGTCGATGAAATTCTTTCTCAGACCAAAGAGGATACTGATGATGCGGCATAGATCAGACAGATTGGTGACTCTTTTGAAGCCACATGTCCAGAAGACCGATCTTGTTTTAATTTTTTGAAGAGAAATGTTACAGATCATGAAAATGATCATGAAAGATTTGTGATCCTTAAATTACCTTGATTAGTGTGTGGTGCTTTATTCTAAGTGTAATCCAAAGATCACAAATCTTTCATGATCATTTTCATAAAGGACTTTTCATAATACCTAGCATTGCTATTTTTCGAATGATGAAAATTTTGAAAGGGACTCTTCTTCTGTCGTGATTCCCAATTCGATTGATGGGGCCTCCATTTTGAACTCGGTAAATGACCAAGTGTTTGTTAAGCCAGCCCCCAGTTGAAGGATCTTGAGCAGGATTGGGTGGGTAGTACCCAAATCCAAAATATGATGGAACGTCTTGTTTGATAACTTAATATTACAGTTTAAAAGTAATAATCTTATTAAAAAATTAAAAGCTAACAATCTGTATTAAAAGTTAAAATTTTTCTTTTTTCTTTATTTTTTATACATTTAAAAAAAATTAAAAAATTATTTTAAACATATTCATTTTTTTATCTCATATTTTAACTAAAAAAACAAAAGGGAAAAGGGCCATTAAAAAAAAGAAATTGTCCCATTTTTGAATTAAGGCTCCCACCGGAGTTTGTTAGCCTTCGAAAAGGCAGAAAGGAGAAATCACTTGATGTGATGCATTCAGAACTTTTTTGGTTCTTTTCAAGCTATTCTTTTATCTTATATTTTTTATTATAATCAAATAAAAAATAAGATTATATTTATTTTTTCTTTTCTTTTTCTTAATGAATTTTTTTGACCAAACACAATTTAATTTTTTTCGGGAGGTTGATTGTCATGTGGGCTCATGACTCTTTTGTATTAGTGCCCGGTTGTTTTACAATTAGATTGAGTGAGGTTTTGTTGGCGTGGGAACTAAAAAAATTTATGTTTAGTTAATGATAATTGGATTAACAAAAATTTATATTTGTTTTGTCATTCTATGATGTGATTAATATATACTCCCTTCGTTCCAAAATAATAGTCTTTTTTGGGGAATCTAACTTTTTTTGGTAGTACAATTATTGTATTTTAAAAAAGTTAGTTTTCCAAAATTACCCTTTGATAGTACATTTTTTTGAGAATATCAATGTCATAATTGTACTTTTTATATTATTTATGAATTTAAAAGAAGGCCAAAATAGGAAATTTATATTAGTTTTGTACTTGATTTTGAAGATGGACTAATATTTTTGGACAATGAAAAATGGAATAAGGGACTAATATTATGGGACGGAGGGAGTATGAAATTTCATAAATACCGTTGGTATTTTTGATATATTTTAATATTAAAAATTACATTTTTGTACTATATTATTTTAATATATTATTTTATGTTGATATATATATTTTTTTGTTATAAATATATTATTATAATATTTTATCTTAATATTAAAAAATATTTTTATATTAAATTATTTTTGTAAAATGAGATGCAAAATAATATTTTTACCTCTAATTTGATGGGATTAGATATCAATACCACTTCTTCTATGGAATTGTTAGTCCATTCCTTGAAAGATTTTTATAGTCTCGTGAGACTCTTAATCCAATGGTCACTTCTAAAACAAACAAGATTTTTTGTATATCACCTGACGTCTAACACTATCCTCCAACTCTAGAACCAAACAGGGCTAAGGATGTTCCAATTACTCGGTGAATTGAAGAACCAAACCAAACCGACCTCTTTGAGTTGTGTTGGATTGATTTTTGAATGCATTTGTTCGGTTCTCAGTCTTCAAATCATCAAATTAATAGGATTGGATTGGTTCTTCTAACTAACTCAAGAACCGAACCTATATATATATTTTAAATTTTATTTATATTGATACTTTTTAAATTAATTAATCTACTACAATTCACTTGATTGGACTTAACAAATTTGAGTTAAATTTCGTAATTGACTTAATTTGTATTGATTGTATTTAAGCTAGAGTTTAATTTAATTTATATTGGCTTGTATTAAACAATTTTTTTGCTCTTTGTTTATATTATGTTTAAATTTAAAAAAAAATTATTTATTTTAATTATTTTTTATTGATTGATTCACTTGTTATTTTTAATATAGTAAAACCATGGTTCTAACCCAAACTAACCCGAGCTACATTGGGTTGGGTTGGTTGGTTTGGTTCTAGGTCTAAAAACTTGTAATCCATCATAATTAGATTGGTTCTAAATTTAGTGCCAAACCGAACCAAACCGATCCATGAACACCCCTATTTTGTACTACAAAGGAAATTCTACACAATAATGTCATTCTTCTTGGAGGAAGTTTATTTTCAGTTCAGTGTGTTCTTGTTAATTGTTGCTGCCCAAATAATGAGTGTGACAGGGCATTGCTTTGGAATGAGCTTCTGTCCCTCAATGTAGTGTGTAAATTAGAAGAGCAATTGGTAGAGAAATAGAGTTGATTGGATGGGTTTCTTATCTTTTACTCTTGGTTAAATCCCTTCAGCTTCGCTCAATAGGGTCTCCCTTCATTCAAGTCTCTCTAATCACTGTCCTATTCTCCTCGTGGATGAAAGTGTAGATTGGGGTCCAATGCCTCTTTGATTCTTCGATGCTTGTCTCACTCACAAGTCTCTCTCTTTCCCTCTGGTTTTATAAAGGAATGGAAGTCAATTCTGGTTTCTGGTTGTGGTGGGTATGTGCTTCTCAGAAAGTTACACGATCTGAAGAAGTGCATCAAAGATTGGAATTCTATTGAATCTGAAATTCATCAGCTTGACCTCTCCTTAGAAGAGTTTGGAGATAACGTCGTGAGTCACGAAGCTAGAAGGTCAAGTTCAGGTGGCTCATTGGACTAAAACTTGCTCGGGTTTCACTGGTTTCTCAATTGAGGACTTTTTTGTTCCATATTGATATGGTAAGGAAGATTAAATCCAAGAAGAAGCGTCTGAGCCTATAATTCCAGTGTTGTTCTGTTCTTGTTTTTGATTTAGTGGTCTTTTTGGGCCAGTTTTTGTTTTGTTTTGTTGGTGTCTTGTTAACAGACTCCCAGTGTTTCCATGGGGTTGCATGTGATCATTTCAAGTTTGAGGGTGTCGACCTAATTAGGATGCTTTATGCTTGTTGTGATGCATTTTCTCTGCATTGCTCTGGTTCTTCTCTTTTCCAATGTTTTTCTTGTAAGAATCCTGGTAAACTTTTTGCTGAAAAAAAAAAAAAAAAAAAAAAAAAAAAAAAAAAAAAACGAACTTATTTTGAAGTCATAAATGAAAAACTCTTCTGCTATGTTTGGTTGGGGGATTTGAGGAGGAATTTGGAAATGGAAAGGGAAAGGGAAAAGGTATGTGAAACTAGGTGAAATATAGGCATGTTTTATTCACATTTCACCTAACTTTTCTATTTCCCTTTCCAAATCCCTCTCCAAATCCCCCAACCAAACACAGCATTAATACATTAACATTGTTTTGAAGAAGAAAATATATATATATAATTTTTCAATTGCCCTCGACAATATTTTATATTTCAGAATTTTTAGTTAATAACTACAATGTTCATAGTAGGATGAGCATGATCTGCATTCCAATCCAGGTGGAGTATCTCATTATTGATACCGTCAAATAAATTATTGGTTGAACTAATAAATAAAATAAATATGGATACTTTAAATTTAAAATAGTAATTATTTATTTCTATTGAAACAAGTGGTCAACAAAATTTAATGGACATGTACTGCTATCACAAAAAATCAACTAAAGTAGTGTTGTGCGCTTGTTCAAATGTAGTAAAAATCTAATAAATTAAACTTCAGCACAATGCGCATGTATAAAATATGGAAGAGACTTCTTTCAAGTTTGTTTTCTTAAAAGTAAAGTGTTGTTGGAATCCACATTGATCGATGATTAAAATCGTTAATGTGTAAGGCTCGACAAGTACATTATCTTTGAAAAAAAATTACATTAATCGGATATTAATAACCAGTTGATCAGATTACATTTGTGTGAACAATTTATTTTTAAAATCAGACTTGCTGTTAACATAAATGTGATTTGATCAAGTGACTATCAATATCTGATCAATATGATTCTTTTACAGAGATAAAATATTGGACGAAACCTACACATTTAACAATTCATCAGATCATCAATGTGAACTTCGTAATTGGCCCACAGAGACCCAACATCACAAATTCAATTTCCAACTGAATTTAGAAAAAGAAAAAAAATATAATGACAGGACAATTGCAATATAAAATTACTCGAGTTATACAATTGCAATGGCAATTCAGAAAAGTGGGAGACTCCATTAGTTTTGGTTCTTTAACAAGTGTGATCTTTCGTTTTTCAATGAACCATTGCGGTTAATGTTTTAAACAATGAGTGCAAATGTCACGATCCGAACCCGTCCTTATAGGTTTGAATCATAAGTGGCTAATAATCATGTGATTACCTACGACCTTAGACAAAATCTAAATCATATTTAGTTATATTGGGCCAGAAGCAGAAGCAAGATTTAAAATTTTGTCCAATAAATTGTGCATACATAGCATAAACAAAAACATTTATACATTAATAACTCATATCCATACATACACAACTAGATATTACATGTCCAAAGACCATTCACAAGTCATCATCATTCAAAATTCAAAAACTTATGTACAAACATGGTCAAACATGACCAATAAAATAAAATAAAAAGATCAAAAGACAAAAGCTTCGCTCGTGAGGTGATCCTTAGTTGACATCACAAAAACACGGATAATCTTTCAGAGGTTCACTAAGGTTAGATATCCCGCTGCTCACCTACATACATATATATAACGAAGTGAGCTAAAATTCAGTGAATAATATCATAATAAAGGAGTTACATGAATGAGTTCTAATATTTGAACATTATTATTCTCATATTAATTTCATATAATAGTGGAATAACCTCAGGTCCGATGCATAACAAAATGACCTTGAGTCCAACGTATAACAGATGTATAGAGCAGAACAGATCATATCTTGACAAAACGACCTTAAGTCCAATTCATTACAGCCGTATAATGACCATTTGGTGAACACATAACAGATATTTAGGCTCATCAGACATTCAGAACAACCTTGGGTCCATCTTATCAAATATACAGAATGACCTTATGTCCATTTCAATTATACAAAACAACCTTATGTCTATCATACACATTCGTATCTCATCAATCACATTCACAGATAATATGTGTCACGACCCAAACCCGCCCTTATGGGTTTAGCACCGTAACCGGCCAGTAATCCGAGATTACCGAAGGCTTGCTTAACAGTAATACAGTAAAACAGAGTACAGGGACATGGCGGAAGCCTATACGGTAAACAAACAATGTCCAATGAGCTGTGACAGTCTGTATGCCAAAAAGATTTTTCATACATTTATACAGAACAGTACAAAACAGTATGCACATTATATACAATCATTCAGAGCAGGGACTAAAACCCCATTGACGCAGTACAGTACAATCTATACAGTTAACAAAACGGTTACAGAGACCGACGGGGGAAAAAAATAAAAGCACCCCTAAGCCATAGCTTGGCAGGCTCGGAACCTCGCAGTAAGGCACCGTGGTTGGCTTGACAAAACTGGAGTTTACCCCGACGCCTCTAGCTGCGGTCTGGTGCCTGTACACCTACATATATATATATGAACAGTGAGCTAAAGCCCAGTGAATAATACAATGCATAAAGAGGTTAAGAATGAATGTCCTTACAGTAACGAAAACAGTTCATTGATTCAGTATATCAGTCATTCAGTCATATGTGGTACATCCATTAGCATAACAGTACAGTAAGCAGTAGGTCTTAAAGACCGAACTGTAATGATGGCCATCAATCAGTAAACAGTAGTGGTTCCACGAGAGAACCGACAGAGATCTCTGTAACAGTAATAGTAAACAGTGGGTGCTAAGGATGCCACAGTACAGTTCAGAATATAGGACATACATTCATTCAGTAAACAATATCAGTTCGGTAAACAGTTCGATTCAATATTCAGAAGATGATCATTTTGAACATATCTTTACACAATTGTTACTCACAGAGTTCTGGGCTACAGTAAGCTAGAGCGTCTCCTCGGAATGCAAACCCTATACAGTTAACAGATTGAACACACACTAAGTTTCACAGTTGGGAAAGATAATAACTTAATCCCTAATTGCCTCGATGTGTCATACATCTATATCCTCATTAAGATGCTTTAAACTAGGCCTAAGAATGCCTAGGATGGAATGAGGATGCAAAGATGCAATCAGAAAATATTTTCAGAATTTTCAATGAAATAGGGTCCCGCTCGAGCGTTAACTTCACCACTCAAGCGGACATGCAAACAAAGGTACACGCTCGAGCGTCGACTTACCCGCTCGAGCGGACCAAAAAGTACTGGATAGGTGAAAATCACGCTCGATAGGGCGCTCGATAGCCGCTCGAGCGCAAGACACAAAGTCCCGCTCGAGCGTCCAATACCCCGCTCGAGCGTACTGCAGAACATAACAAAGTAATGGATGCTCGAATTCCACGCTTGAGCGCTACTTCCCCTGCTCGAGCGGGAGTGCAAAATCTGGAAAACCCAGATTGCACCTTCAAGCTCAAAATCAAGTTTAAATGCAAAATTTTCGATCCTCTTGGGCCAAAAACCTGGAAAACACTTGTAAACCCATGATATTATATATTTCAAAGATCAATTTGAGAAATCAAGGCCCAAGGGTGTTTCAATTAAACTCAATTTCAAACAATTTTCATGAACAAGCTATAACACGGCATGCATAAACTTTTTTCAAGCTTTAGTGCTAGCTCAAATGAGCTCAGATCTTTCAAAAACATGATGACAACATGAATTACAACAATATTATGAACATGCATGTGAGGAATGATGGACTACAACCTCAAAACTTGTCAATATGCACATGCATGCAACAATTGAGCTCTATTTTAACATTATTGAACTAATTCATGCCTTAACTCTACAATTTGACTTGAATCATGCAAGAACAATCTTAAATACAACAATGAGAGGTTCAATTACCTTACTTAGGTCTTGTAATTCAAGTCTAGAGGCTCAATTGACAAATCTACACTTCAATTTCTTTAATTCGCCAAGCAAAATCACAAGATGGACTTAACTCTTTCAATCTCTCTCTCTCTCTCTCTCTCTCTCTCTCTCTCTCTCTCTCTCTATGGTCGGCAATAACAAGGAAATGGGGCTGATGAAATGTTTGCTTAGAGTGTGTAAGGCCTCAGAAGTGATATGGGATAGGCCACTAAGTGGTAGAAGAGTAATTAAGTTCAACATTTGTAATTAATCAATATTCCATCTAATTTAACCATACCAAACCACATTTTAATTAAATATACCATAAAATCACATAAATTATGATGATCATATAACACTATTCGATTTCGGGTTCGGCCGCCGATAAGGCCTTCAATTAGCAATTTAAACAAACAAACTGAACAGATAATTAAACAGTCAAACAGATAAAATGCAATTCAAACAGATACAGGCAATCAATTCAGTTTCAGCTTTCAGTCAGTCAGTTCAGTTACTTTTCATATTCGGTCTCAGTTTAGCAGCAATCGGTAGTCAATCAGTCATTAATCAGTAAACAGTATGAGGGTTGTTACAATATGTTGATTAGACAGATAGAAGGCTCATTCGTAGCACAAAATCATAAGTTCGAAAAGCTTACCACATTGGTAACACTTAGAAAATAATATACAAGAAAATATCTTTATTAAGATATTACTCATAGTGATTTGGTTGTTGATACGGCTTCGTGGATGAACCTACATATCACATAAACATGTACACATATTGAGGCTTGTTGCTTAATCAAATCATTCTTAACTTATTCAATTATCTTATGTCAAGTTCTTACTTATTAATTCATTTGGAGACTCAATTCATGCCTAAAAATGCTTCGAAAAGAATGAGAATGCAAATATGGATAAAACATAACTTTTCAAAATATGCTGAAATAGAACACTTCGCTCGAACGCAACATTAGTTGCTCGAGCGGACCACATGGTCTGCAAAAGTACTGGTTGGTCCGAATCTAGGCTCGATGGTCGCTTGAGCCAATGGTGCAATTCAAACTGAGTTCGTTCGAGTGGTCATTTGGTCGCTCGAACCAGATGTAATGTCTTTGCAAAAATGATGGATACATGAGATGTGCACTCGAGCGACAACTTGTTCACACGAGCGGTGAGGTTGAATTCTAGAATTTACAAAACAAAGTTTGAGCTTCAAAACATGTATGTTCAAATCATAAACTTGCATGGCTTGTTCACAACCCTACAAACACTTAGAAATTCTTTCAAAAACATAACCATGCACTCAATTTCAAACCCTTAGGTCAAAACTTCAAGAATTCTTCAAAATGAAACTCAAATCTTCATGTATGTTGACTTCATTTGCAAATTCTTTTTCGACAACTCTCAAAACGTGAAGTTAAACTTTAAAACTCTATGAATCATGGATGCATGTATGATAAAATTTCCCATTCAAGCTTAGACAACAAAATCATGCTCAAAAATAGTAAAATTCTTCAAAATCACGCATGCATGTATGAATTAGCTTCCATTCCAACAATCATAGCTCAATTCTTACATTTAATCACATAATCTTATTGAATCCACATATTAAATGACTTAGATTCATGAATTATAGTCCTTAATAACACTAATTGTAGCAAGAACTTGAGTTGTCTTCCTCAATTCTCCAATCCTTGAGCAAAATCTTCAAGTTCTCCTTCTCATCTCTCTAAATTGACTCACTCACTTTCTAAAATCAATCTTAGCAGAATTTTGAGTGTATAACATGAGCCTAATCACATTTTTCAACATATACATACCTGTAATTAACTTAAACTAATTAAGTAAGCTTAAGATTAACTAATCTCACTTAATTCTAATTGGTTTAATCTAACTAATTTAATCTGAATCAAATTTTAGTCAAACTTCCCATTAGGCTCCAAAACTTATGCCATTCTTATTAAACTAATCAATTTAAATTTCTGATGTTATTACGGCCTTCAATTTCAGATTTTGAACAGAAATCATAATAGATATTCCTACAACAAACAGATAGACATTCAAATACACATTAAACACATAGATCACATTCAAAATTAAATAGATATAAGTTTAATATGTGGTGGGATCGTCACAGCAAATTTTCCACCAACTTATTTGAACAAAGTTTAATATTAATGACATGTTAATTTTTAAAAAGAACTGACACCACTATCTTCTATGAGGTGCCAAGATAAAAATTAAAAAATAAATAAAAAAAACCCTACCAGTTATTGCAATGGTAGCTGATGATGGCCACAATTGCAATGATTGGTTGAGTCATGAGGAGGGTGAGGAAGAAAGAAAAGGAGGTGATTGAGTGCCAAACGCTATTGTTTCACTTTGGAGAGGTAATTTTGTCCTAAAATTTTCTTCAGCTTCCACTCAGATGGGTGGCTCTAAATGTATCCCAATATTTTGGTTCAACACCCAATTTTTAAAAAATTTTAATACTATTTTGTCCACTAACTAAATGACCAAAATGGCCAAAACCCTTACCCTAACCCCAACTAACCACATTACTTTGGCTAGCAGCCTAACTTCAACCACCTGTCACCGTCCGGAACTACCATCAGACCTTTTCCTCATCGTTGCTGTCACTTCCAACAATGATAGCTGCTCACCCTCCTTTATAACTTCACCACTTCCAACCATCCTCTGCATCTCCTTCATCTTCATCATCATCTTCTTCTTCATTATTATCTTCTTTCTCTTCTTCTTTTTCGAACCCTAGTCTTCGCTGTTGTTGAATTCTTCGTTTCCATCTCCGCCTTCGCTCTTCTGCTTTCTTTTTCTTCTTCTTTTCTCTCATCTTGTCACTAACCGTCCTTGCAGCCCTGTCTTCTTCTTCTTCTCCTCCTCCTCCTCCTCCTATTGAAATCCTAACCCTAGAAGAAGAGGAGGAAGAAGAAAGGAGGATGCAAAGGAAGGGAAAGGGGGCGGCCACGATTGAGAAAAGATGATGGGCGTATGAAAGTGGAAACGGCGGCAGAGGGGGCTTCAACGGAGGCGGGAATCTTGGCAACAAATTATTGAAAGGGGTAATAGTGAGATTAATTAGGTCTTTTGGGGTGTCCAACAAAAAAAAAATTAAAATTAGATTGAGATTTTCAAAGGAATGGAATGCTCAACTTAATTTTTTGGGTGAATTTAAAACTATCTTATCCAAATTCCATGTGTGTAGGTAGAAGTTATTGGACGGTCTGGGTGCAAGTTCAACTGGTGCTCCACCAACATTTAATTGGTGGATGGTTTGATGAATAAACAATAATATAATATCCTCACATGCGCCGACCAACATGGAACTAACCAATGAGAATATGGTAGATGCACCGGACACTAAAAGAAAAAATTAAGGTTTTAGATATTAAAATTTAGGGATAAAATTATTTTTTATAGATTAAATATTTTTATTATAAAAAGTATCGTTATTATAGTTTTAGTAACGAAAATTGGACATTAGTGATAAATTATTATTATTTTGAGACCAGATTTTTTATCTCAAAAAATAAACCTTTTGAGACCAAATTATTGTCTCTAAAAGTCTATTTATTAGTGATATTTTTAAAATTTTGTCGCTAAAAGTCTTGTTTTTAACTTTTCGAGACGACCTTTTAACGACTATCCTCACAACGATAGAAATTGGTCCCTAAATGTCTTTTGCAATAAAATTTTCACTTTTAGAGATTAAAAAATTTGATCTCTAAAACTCTTATATGTTGTAGTGGAATGATATTGCCATGGACCAAAGTATAATTTCACGTGTGTAGGAATAAATAATTTTTGACGTCCCCATTTTGTTTGCAATTATTGAAACTATCACAGAATTGCATTACAATATATAAAAGTTTTAGAAACTAAATATTTTGGTCTTTAAAATTGAAAATTTTGTTACAAAAGACATTTACAGATTAATTTCTATCATTGTGAGTATAGTTGTTAAAAGCTTTAAGCGACAAAATTTTGAAAATGTCACAAATAAATAGATTTTTAGGGACAAAATAATATGGTTTCAAAATTATTTATTTTTTAAGATAAAAAATTTGGTCCTAAATAGATAATAATTCATCACTAATGTCCAATTTTTGTTGTAAAAAATATGATAACATTTTTCGCAACAAAAATATTTAACTCCTAAAAAATAATTTTATAGCTAAATTTTAGACCTAAAAATCTTAATTTTTTGTAGTGTTGTAAATATTTTATTTCACTTTCCACTGACGTATAAAATTAGACAAGAAAGCAACCTTTTCTTTGGACAATGGTAGAGCTTTGATTTTAAATGTCACCGACTAAAATAACTTTTCAATAACGCTTATTCATGACTCTCATCCAAACCATATAATCCAAATAGCGTGAAACACGTAGGGCCTTGCGGAAAGATACCTTCTGGACTCTAATACTCTCAATAATGAGGACTTTTTAATTGTGGGAACCAAATTATTATTATATTAACGGAAATCAAATTATTACTATATGTGCGTTTAAAATATAAATTTTAATTTTAAATTAAAAATATATTTTTTATATTGTTTAGGTGATGAAATTATTTTTTATTATGCCAATCACGGTGATAGATTCAAGTCTTGTACCCCTTGTAAAGGAGAGAATGCCACTTAACAAAAGAAGAGAAAGAGTTTCATGAAAATTAAGTGAGTTATTCATTTTTAATAATAGTATAGAAATAGATATAGACATATAAGTAAATTTTTTTATTCTTTTGTTGTTTTGTTAGTCAAAAAGTAAGTAAATATTTTTTAAGTAAAATATTGGGAGAATTACATAGAAGTTGTGGTTAGAAAAAATATTTACAAAAAAATAAAATAAAATAAATAGTAAAGTTTATAAATATTAATAATTAAAATCATAAATTTTTTTCACAATTATGTAATAATTTTTCAAAACTTACCTTAAATGGTTAATTTTACAGAAAACATTTTACATCATAAAATATAAAATAATCTACGTTTAAAAATTCTATAATTTTTTTTTTCTTTTTTTTTCCGATCATAGTTGATACTATTCAACGTACATATCAAGTTTTATTACTTTCACATATATTTAACGTCTTTTTTCGATATCTTTCTCTCTCTACATACACATATGTATACATACACTACACATATACATATATCATAGTTGAACAATTGATGAGAATTTGGTTTTGAAATGATTTTTGTTTTTGTTTTTTTGTTTTTTTTGTTATATTTAAATCTTTATCGTATTTTATTCTTTAGTAATCACTACAACATTTTAGAAATCAAATTTTTTAGTCTCTAAAAGTGAAAAGTTTGTTGCAAAAGACTTTAAGGACTAATTTCTAT
Source organism: Camellia granthamiana (assembly GCA_036172215.1). Taxonomy (NCBI): domain Eukaryota; kingdom Viridiplantae; phylum Streptophyta; class Magnoliopsida; order Ericales; family Theaceae; genus Camellia; species Camellia granthamiana. Next base: position 39,321,735 of record CM069907.1, on the reverse strand, counting down.
CGTCGTGACGATAGTCACTTAAAGGTTGTCCCAAAAAGTCAAAAACAAAACTTTTAGTGACAAAATTTTGTAAATGTCACAAATAAATAGACTTTTAGAGACAAAATAATTTGGTCTCAAAATAATTTATTTTTTAAGACAAAATATTTGGTCCCAAAAGGATAATAATTCATCACTAATGTTTAATGAAAAATCTAGAAACCCTAGATGTTGATTTGTGATTATGTACCAATTTTAAGCAAAATATAACAATCCCAATCAAACAATCAAGAGAAAGAGACACAAAGATTTTACGTGAAAAAATCACAATTGGACACCTTCCAATTGTGATAAAAAAACCACGGGCAACAGCCACAAGAACAATCCACTAAGAAGATTTAAAGGAATTACACAGGTATACTCTCAATTCTCTAGCGAATTCACAACGCCTAATTGAACCAAGCTCTATGTGCCTCTTCCAACCCCATCTTCAGCACGGAATTGTCTTTCTAATGAGCCACTCCGGATTCCACCAAAGCTTCAGGCTCGAATTCTTCAGAATTCACAACTGAAGAACAACTCTCTCTTTTGTGTATAACAAACAAACATTTGATGTACTCTCTTTAAACCATGAGTTGAATACTCAATAAAACATCAAAGAAAAAAATAACAAAATATCCCCAGATATAAACCTTTAAGAACCAAAAAGAAGATCTGGAGGACTTCAATCAATCACTTAGTTTTGGGAGAAAACTAAGTATTTATAGAGAACCAAAAGTAATCCTAGATTGGGAAGAAAACAAACTCCTTGAGAAATCCGGATTCTGAGGCTCGCTCGAGCGAAGATTTCCTGGCTCGAGCGAGGAGTGTATTTTTCATGATTTCTACTAGTGCCTTGGCTCGAGCGACGGATCCTTGGCTCGAGCGAGGAATACACTCTTTCAGGTTTTTGTATGGACGCAATCCTTGGCTCGAGCGAGAACTCCTTGGATCGAGCGAGCAAACCTTCGCTCGAGCGAGCTCTTCTTGGCTCGAGCGACCAATGGCAGAGATGCAATTTTGAATGCAATTTTGCATTTTGCTTCGGCCGCGAGCTGACTGGGCAGCTCGACCCCCGTAATAATCAGCGAAGTGACAATCTTGAAAGCATTAACATCACAAACTTCTCTGCATGGCTCGAATCGGGTTTGGATTTGCATCTAATAAACTCAGCCTCACTGAAATAAAAGTGCGAAAATAAATACATCTGAAAGGAGTTTTGTCAAACGGGGTTGCCAAGAATAAAAACCTAACATTTAATTTTCGTTGCTAAAAATATAATAACAACTGTACGGGGGGCAAAATATCCTTAGCTCTCCGTACGCCTTGAACGTCAAGCTTCTGGTAACGGCGTCTGTCTCTGCAACACAAAAAGGGGTGAGCTGTCCGGCGGCGGCGCGCCGGAAAGACCCTCCGACGATCAAGTAAGTTCACTGAGGAAGAAGACAATGAAGAGAGAAGGTTTGTGAGAATGAGTTCGTATACCTCAAACGTTCGCCTCCTCCTCCATTTCTAGGCTGGCCAAGCAGCCTCAAGGTCGTGCGCGCACTACCTCTGTTGTCCTTCCCTGGACAGGTGGCAGTGTGCGCCTCTCACCACCTTACGCGTGTAAAGGTTTTGTCCTTCCATCAGTACACACAGAACTGCCTAACGGTATTTAGGCGTTCGTGGAGTAGATGTCCTCTCCTCCACACCATTGGTCCAGGTGGCACCCTTGACCGAGGTTCCACGACCGACCTATTGTGGAAGATCTCCACTACATGTACACAACCGAGCTTCACACCGCCGACCTGTCCCTTTGGAGCGAGTAAAAGGTAGACCACCCCGCCCGGGCTATTTCAGACTGGCTCACCGGACCCAATTGGTTGCGGGGCATGCCGGCCCCCAACCATTCCATCTGACTTCTCGGTCAAACGAGCTATCCATCTCGGCCGGCCGGTCAGAGGTTTGATGGCCTCGCTGTAACCTCGGCCCAGCCCGGGTCGCCCTACAGCTCGGTCACCACTCGCTATTCCGAACTCTACCCGGAACACGGCTCGGCTAGGGCATACTCGCACTTGCTCGGTCAATGTCACCGACCGTGCAAGCCAGTCGCGTCAACGGGGTTAGCTCGGCGTCGTGCCCCTTCGTTAAATCCAACGCTACAATAGCTCGGCCGTACTGCCATGCAAATCTTCCCTCTCAATTGCCCCTTAAACCCATCCGAGCCATCGTGATTGGGTTTACCAACGTGTCCGAGCTACGATCGAGTTGCACCCTCGCCAGGCCGAGCTAGCACAGGGCAACTTTTGCCGCCGTGCAATGATTGAATTGGGAACACTTTTGCCCCCGAGCAATCCCAATTGGCCGGCGACGATCACTGCTGTCCCATCAAAGGTCGTACAACCGTACTGACAGCCGCGTTGCCAGTGCCACGTGTCGTCGCCTTATTTGGTCGTGCATCCTACTGTCCCGCACGCGCAGGATTTCAAACGGCTGCGCCGTTTGGGGTTTCCCTCCATCAATAAACCCTATTCGAAGGGTTTCAGCCCTTCACATTTCACTCTCTCTATCTTCTTCTAGAGCTCCAAACCCTAGCCCTTCTCTGCTAACACTGTCTCTGAGCCCTTTCTGCCATTGCTATCCTCGTGCTCCAGTCTTCGTTCCTGCCGCTGTGGTTGGGTTCTTCAAGGCCCATCTTCATCTCCTGGTAAGCTTTTCCTCCCCCTCATTGCATTTTCAGCCACCGTTTTCATGCTTTTTTAGTTTTTTGTTATTGTTCTTCGTGTTCTTTCAATCCTGCTCTTCATTTTTTGTCCCAATAATTTAACACCCTAGGAAAACTAGGACTGGTGGGCTGGAGGGGGCCTACGTGCCCCTGGCTCCTCTTAGATCCCATGAATCGGCCTAGAACTCAGGATGAACATGATGAACAGGATGAATCCTGTGTAAAACCGAGCTATATGCTCATTCAGATCCATGTTTAGGTCTGTAACCGAGCAAAAAAACTGTTTGTGGTCTCACACTGAGGCTGCCACCGAGCCGAACACCCCATTAGATCGGTAGGTAGGAACGGACCGAGCTGAAACACTTGAACCTCCGCTTGGGACCTTGACCGAGCTAGAGGATCAACTAGATCCTCATGTAGCTCTTAACCGAGCTATAACCAAACTAAGAGGCTAAACCAGACGTGTAGCTAAAACCGAACTGAAACCGACCAAATCCTTCCCTGAGCTATATCCATTAGGAGCCGCGCAATATCTGTCGTGCTAACCCTTGGCCTTATTTTTCAATATGCAGAACAAATAGGACCGACCAAGCCCTTCAGAGTCACCACTGGTGGAGCTCAAAGCCCGAGCAACCACAACATTTTTGACCAAGATACAGAGTAAATAAGACCGACCTAGATGGGGAAATACCGGCTTATGGTCAGCACGCCCGGTGCAATGGCGGAATTCCGTAGAGATTATAATATCCCGGACGATGTAGTTCTAGAGCTCGCTAAGAAGGGGGACACACCGTGGGGAGACTTAGACCGGTGTCCTTTCACGGTTGTTTCCATAGTCGAGGGCGGCGTCCGCTTCCCGGTCCAGCCTTTGCTCTGCGAGTTTTTAAGGCAGACAAGGCTTTGCCCGAGCCAGGTTTCCAATAACACATACAAGATAATAAACGGCGTCGCCGAGCTGAACCGCAGGCTCGGCCTCAATCTCGGCCTCGCAGAAATTTTCCATCAGTATAGCTTGAGTAGGAATAAGAGCGGGCTCTGCTGGTACCTCAAAGTGAAGAAGGGCCGAGCAAAGCTCATAGAGGGCAACCCAGACAAAGAAACGAATGATGACGATTTCCTCTGGGTGTCCGGTAATTATGAGGACACCGAGGCACCCATACCGGGGTGGTACATTAGGAAAGACTTTGGCCACGCTGGTAAGTAGCCCGGCCGACCGCGCAATCTTCTGTCTGCATTTCATTATGATTATATTTAACCAGACTAACACTTGGTCTTTTCTTGCAGATAGACATTTGGCAGCGGACTATCACCGAGCAGATCCCGAAGCAATCCGAGCTCCGCTCCGTCTCCCCGAGGAAGAGCGAGAGGCTTCGAAACTGCTCGGCTTCGAGCAAACATATCAGTACCAGGCACCGCGCAAAAGTCGCGTGACTGACTTTCTGCGCGCTCCATCTCCAGAGCCAGATCCCAACTTGCCACCGATCAGACTCGTCCCTCTCACTGCCGAGCAGGAGATGGCAAAAATTCGAGCGATCAAGTCTATGATCACCGGAGAAGAAGGCGAGTCCCAGCCTCCAGAAGCGACCGAGAGAACTTCTTCCGCCCCCGCCGAACAAACTGGAGGGGCCGTGCTCGCCCTGGCAAGCGAACAGGGGGCTGGCCGGCCAAAGAAAAGGTCAAGGAAAGACAAAACCGGTGAGAGTTTGGCCGATGAAGACTCCACCGAGCTACCCTCGAGCGAGCTAGGCGACCAGGCCGAGCAACGCAAAACCGGCAAATCCAAGGGCAAGGGCCCAGCCACCCCCCCCGGTCTGGGCGCCCCAGTTCGTATACCAAGGCCGAGCAGTTTCCGCTGGAGACTTGGTCCAGGAGGACAGGGATCACACACTTGGTTTCAACTTGACCAAGGGTTTGGCCCTGCCCGAGGATATGAAAAAGCATGACGAGCTATCTGACCTCAAGGTCCTTCGCTCAGCAGCAGAGTCCATAGTGCTGGTAAGTAGAACACTTTTGGCTACAAGTTTTTGTTCGGTTTTTTGCACGGTTTCAGAATACTAACGATCTTTCGTTTGTTTGCAGGCCACGCAAAAGAATTATCTCGCCCATGATCGCATGATCAAGCTGCACCAAAGTCTGCGCGATGCTATCACGGAGAACAAGACCCAGAAAGCCGAGATGGAGAGGCTGAGGGCCGAGCAAGACGTGATCGCGGCCGAGCGGGATGCTCTGCAGCTGAGGGTCGACCGAGCTGATGCGGACAAGCTTGAGGCCGTGAAGAAGGCCAAAGCTCGGTATCTCGCCGAGCTCAGAAAGCTGCGGGATGCTAACAAGGCGGCCATAGACAAGGCGGTAGACGACGCAGAGGACCGGGGATATCAGCAGGGGGAGAAAACCTACGAACGTCAAGTCCGGTCGGCCAAGGACATCTTTTTCCAATGTGGCTGGAAGGCTGCCGTGGAGAAAGTTGGCCTTGGTCAGGATTCTGACATGTTCATCAACCCTCCCCCTGCCTATATCCCGGTCTATATGCTGGCATATTCTAAGGCCGAACAAAATCGTCTTATTGCAAAGGCAAGGAAGGAGGCGGAAGAGGAAGCCGCCGCCGAGAAGCAGGCCGAGCAAACTCCATCCGAAGTGTCCCCGAACGCTGAAGACGGAGCAATTGGTCGGCATGTAGTCTCGGTGGAGGGCACTGACACCGAAGCCGAGGAGAACCTGCCCGAGCAAACGACTTTGAGCGCCGAAGTGACGGTTGAGGAGACCGATCAAAACCTGTCTTGATGAAACATCTTCTCTTTTACTTTCTTGCTGTGTTTTCGTCTCCTTCTTTTCTTTTTGTTGTAACCGGGCTACGCCCTCCTTCTTGTATTGAACTCTTTCTATCAATGAAATACAACTTTTTGCTCGTACTTCTGTTGTTTCTGTTCGGCTTGTGTATGTTTGAATTTCTTGCTTGCATTTTAATCAACTGGCAGGTCGGCGAGACCGCACAAACCTTCATGCAACCTTGCAGTTCCTTGATTTCCAAACAAAATGATATTTTGTACTTGGCCGAGCCAATTCCGCTCGGCCTCGTTCGGTTGGCAACACATAGCCGGCCGAGCAAAAACTAACTCGCCCTTTTGAAGTTGTTCAATACGTCAATATATTCTTTTCGGCCGAGCAAATTCAGCTCGGCCTTATAATTGCTGGGCAAGACACCAGCATTGCAATTCTGCCGAGCAAAATCAGCTCGTCGCTCATATTGGACAACTCACCAATATGCTAGATAGGCCGAGCAAAACCAGCTCGGCTCATACATTGGGCAAAACACCAATGTTTTAGTTAGGTTGGTCATGCCGCCAACATTCCCACCAGGCGAGCAAAACTAGCTCGGCCCTAATGCGCATTGTTCCATACGTGACTGTTTGTGCGGTCTGCTCCCATTCCGAGGAAAACAGCCCGGTCAACCCCAGGTCGGCTCTTGCCCCTGGCATCCACTGTTGCCTTTTGTGTTTTATGATATCATTGGATAGATGTAATACCAAACAAAAAGAGACTAGTTTTCATTACAAAAACATTGTCATCTCTTACATCACATGCCAAAGGGCTAGAGGTCTGAAAAGCTAAGGAACATAAACAAATTACATTTCAAAAGTAAAAGACCTTAAGGTTTGCAGCATTCCATGGTCTGGGGACAGCCTTGCCGTCTAAGTCTTCCAGATGGTATGCCCCCTTGCCAGCGAGACCAACCACCTTGAATGGTCCTTTCCAATTTGCACCAAGCTTGCCTTCGCCAGGGATCACCGTGTTGCCAAGCACCTTCCTGAGGACCCAATCCCCAATCTTGAATAGCCTAGGGTGCACTGCCTTGTTGTATTTTTTGGATAGTTCCTGCTGGTAGGCCGCTATGTGGATCAATGCGCGTTCTCGTCTTTCTTCAGCAAGGTCCAGCTCTAGTGCCACGGTCTCATCGTTCAAGTCTGGTTGGAAACTTTCTAAGCGGATGGTTGGCATGCCAATCTCTAGTGGGATGACGGCCTCCATACCATAAGCCAAAGCGAATGGTGTTTCTCCGGTCGATCGTCTCGGCGTAGTGCGGTATGTCCATAGCACATTAGGAAGCTCTTCAACCCACTTTCCCTTTGCCTTCTCAAACCACTTCTTCAGCCCATCCAGGATGGTCTTGTTTGAGGCCTCTGCTTGACCATTCGACTGAGGATAAGCCGGGGTTGAATTGTAGAACTCAATCTTCAACTCTTCACAAAATCCGCGAAAGAGTTTCCCATCGAATTGAGTGCCATTATCTGAGATGAGCGCCTTGGGTATACCGAAGCGAGTGATCACATTTTGCCAAACAAATTTCTTGACGTCTTTTTCCTTAATAGTTGCCAGTGGCTCGACCTCCACCCACTTGGTGAAATAATCCGTGGCGGCGATGAAAAACTTGCGATTGCCCGGTGCGACTGGGAGTGGTCCAACAATATCCAATCCCCAGAGTGCGAACGGCCAAGGACTTATGAGTGAGAGCAACTCCCTTGCTGGCTGGTGGATCTGGTGAGCAAATTTTTGGCATTTTTCACATCGGCGAACGTATTTTTGCGCGTCCGCCTGCATACATGGCCACCAATAACCCTGCGAGATTGCTCGGTAGGCTAGAGATCTACCCCCAGTATGGCTGCCGCAGATGCCTTCGTGGATCTCATAGAGGAAGGCTTCCACCTTAGAGGGGTGGACACACTTCAAATACGGCCCTGTGAAAGATTTCTTGTACAAGGCTCCGGAAGGTGAGAGCCAAAACCGCTCTGACTTTGCTCGGATCTTGTGGGCCCCTCTTTTCTTCTGGTAGAATTCGATCTTTCAAAAAGGCGACGATGGGGTCCATCCAGGAGGGTCCCAAGTCGGCACAGAGTACCTCGGTTGCTTCTAGTTCCTCAATGCTTGGCCGGGGTAAGAATTCGATCATCAAGGGATTGGGAAAGGTTGTCTGAATGGAAGCGAGACCGGCCAATTCATCGGCTGTACTATTTCCTTCGCGGTTGATTTGTTCGACTCTGATGGCATCAAACTTTTTGACTTCTGCTCGCACCAACGCCTGATACTTGGCCATCCTTTCATCCTTGGCCTCATACTCCCCTGAGACTTGATTGACTACCAGCTTTGAGTCACTGAATACCATAAGGGCTGTGACCTTCATTCTCAGCGCGCTTCTTAGACCGGCGAGGAGGGCTTCATATTCCGCCTCGTTGTTGGATGCTGGAAAGCCGAGCGTAATTGCTTGCTCAATAATTAGCCCATCTGGCGAGGTTAACACGATTCCCAGCCCAGCCCCATGCCTATTGGACGCCCCATCAACGAACAACTTCCATATCTCGCCCAGAAACATCTTCCAGCAATCAGATGGATTCTGGGAGCTTCTCAATTCCAAGTCTCTGGTAGGCTCAATCTGGTCTCCTTGCGCGTCTTTGCTAGGTTCTTCTTTTGATGAGTCGTCGGCCTTTGCTACTGCGGTCAAGGTCTGCCCTTCTCCCGCGTGCGAGCCATCACACATCTCTGTTGTCAGAACCTTAGGTTGTGCTAAATCCGCACCAACCAAATCAACCGGACAGACTGGATGTGTTCCTGGGGCAAATTCCGCCACAAAATTTGCAAGGGCTTGAGCCTTGATTGCGATGCGCGGTCGGAACTTAATGTCGTATTGACCCAACTCCACGGCCCATTTCAGAATCCTCCCTGTAAAGTCCACTTTTTCGAACAGCACCTTGAGGGGGAACTCGGTTAACACCACTATTGTATGGGCATGAAAGTAGTGTGCCAACTTTCTCGACGCCATCACGAGAGCCAACGCCAATTTTTCCAAGGGAAGATACCTTGTTTCGGCCGGGAGCAAAGTCTTGCTCACGTAGAAAATGGGCAAATGCTGAATGCCCTCAGTGCGGACTAGGACAGCGCTCACCGCATGTTGAGAGACCGCCAAGTAGAGACATAGCTCCTCGCTAGGCTGAGGTGTAACCAAAATAGGTGCTGAAGAGAGATACGCTTTCAAGTCCGCCAAAGCACGGTCGCACTCCTCATCCCAAAAGAACTTGGATTTCAAAGTTTTGAAGAAGGGCCTGCAACGATCCGAGGACCGGCTGATAAATCTGTTCAGCGCGGCTGCCATCCCGGCGAGATGTGGCACGTCCTTCGTGGAGTTAGGGCGCTCCAACTCTTGTATTGCCTTGATTTGTGATGGGTCGGCCTCAATTCCCCGGTTTGTGACCAGAAAACCTAGGAATTTTCCAGTGCCAACCCCAAAGGCGCATTTAGAGGCATTCAAGCGGAGCTTGTGGCGCTTGAGTATGGCAAACATTTCTGCTAGGTCGGTGAGGTGCTGAGACTTCTCCTTACTTTTCACCCCCATGTCATCGATATAGGCTTCCATGGTTCGGCCCAAGAGAGGAGCGAACATCTTTGTCACCATCCGCTAAAAGGTTGCCCCGACGTTCTTCAGTCCGAATGGCATGACCTTGTAGCAGTATAAGCCTCTGGGGGTGGTGAAGGACGTGATCTCCCTGTCCGGCTTGTACATGGCTATTTGATGATAACCGCGATATGCATCCAAGAAGCTAAACCTCTGATGGCCAGCGGTTAAGTCCACCAGCTGGTCAATTCGAGGGAGAGGAAAGCTATCCTTTGGGCATGCGCGGTTGACAGTCTTGTAATCCACGCAGACTCGCCACTTGCCGTTCTTCTTAGGAACCACCACCGTGTTAGATATCCACCGAGGGTACTGTACCTCCTCTATCGCACCGGCTTCCAACAAATTCTTCACTTCTTCTGCCACCACTTCAGCATGGTGCAAGGCTGAATGGCGCGTCCTTTGTATGACTGGGCGCGCATTGGGGAAGACATTCAATTGGTGGCAGATGAAGCTTGGGTCGACGCCAGGCATATCGTAAGGCGTCCATGCGAATGCCTCCAAGTTGGCTACCAAGAAATTGACATAATCCGACCGTTCGGCGCTGGACAAAGACGATCCCAGGAGGAAGAACTTAGTCGGATCTTTCTCGTTGATGCGCACTTCTACCAAATCTTCGACTGACTTTTCCTCGGCTTTTCTGCCCACGTCTTCAAGGACTTCCTTTCCCTCGGGCCCCTCGATCATTTGAACAAACCCTTTGGCCGCTCGGCTGCCATTTACCGCAACGAAGCACTGTTTGGCCATCACCTGATCTCCCCAGACTTCCTCTATTTGCCCGTTGGGCGCCGGAAAGCGCATGACTTGATGGAAAGTTGAAGCAACCGCTTGCATGGCGTGCAGCCAACCTCTGCCCAGAATCAAATTGTAAGTCGATGGCACTTTGAGCACCCAGAATTCCACTTGCTTCACAACCGACCCCGCCTTGACCGGCAAGATAATCTTTCCAATCGGCCATTCTGGTTGCGAGTTGAAGCCGACCAAAGGAGATGTTGCAGGAGCCAAATCCTTATATTCCAACTTCATTTGTTTGAATGCATCATAATACATTATTTCGACCGAACTCCCATGGTCTATCAATATTCTCTTGATGTCGAAATCTTTGACGCGAAGGGTCACCACCAAAGCGTCATTGTGCGGCATCTGTACCCTTTCCAGGTCTTTGGTAGAGAACGAAAGGATGTCTTTTTCCTCGGTTTTTCCCTTCTTTACTGCGGGCTGGACCGAGAGCACTTCCCTCATGTGCTCGGCCTTCTTGATCATCCCTCTCAGCTCGCAGACCCTCGCTGGTTCAATGATGCCATGGATGACGTTGATCACACCCTGTGGAGGTGCCTCTAGGGCGGCCATTCCGTTTGGCTCGGTTTGTCCAATCGGCGCGGGCTTGACTTCCCCATCTATATATTGATCAAGATGCCCTGCCGCCACCAACTCCTCCAAATGCTGTTTGAGCGGCAAGCAATCTTCTGTCCGGTGCCCACGCTCTTCATGGAAGGTGCAACGATATTTTGGATTGAAGCCCCGCTGCGCGCTTCCCAGCTTGGCCGGCCAACGGACAAAAGGCTCTCCTCGGATCTCGCTCAAAATGCGGTAGATGGGAATTTTGAAGACTGTGGTAATCCCTGTCCGCGCGTTCAGTTTTCTCTTGGCCTCTTCTGCTGCATCGCGAGGTGCATCAGCCCGGTCATTTCTGCGACCTTTGTTTCTGTCATTTTGGCCGGTTCCTCGACGTTGATCTTTTGGTCGGTCACCGGGGCGGTTTTCCTCCTGCCCGACCGAGTGAACCTTCCCCGCTACCCTTCTGTCCACCGCGACCGGATTGTCCTTCTCGGGCGCAGAGGCAGCATCATCTTCCACACGAATGTGTTCGTTGATCCGCTGCATCAAAGATTCCATGGTGGTTGGCTGATGCATCGTGAGTGAGTCTCGCAGCCTATATCCGACTGGGAGACCCCTCTTGTATTGAGTGATCGCCAGGTTGGTAGGACAGTCGAGGATCTCGTTGTAGGTTTCCCAATACTTCGCATTGTACGCCTTCAGTGAACTCCCAGACTCCATCTTAACGCCCAGGAGATGATCTACCTCCTTCGGCGTTCGGGTGTTTGTCTTGAATCTGGTGACGAAGGCTTCCGCTAGTTGCTGCCATCCCTCGATACTCCCCTCCGGGAGCCTTTCGAACCACTTCAAGCCCAACTCTCCCAAGCTTGCTGGGAATATGAGACACATCAAGGCGTCGTTCCGACGGTGGCCAGCCGTTACTTGTCGATAATGACTCACATGCATGTACGGATCCGTCTTGCCGTCGTACAGAGTGAATTTTGGCTGGTGGAATCCGGCGGGGAGCGGGGTGCTCTTGATCTCCGGGGACAACGGCGTAGCTGTAAGCCTCGCCAGCTCTTTATCCTCCAGTGCTGGGGCTACATTCCTGGGTGCCAGCATCATCACCTCTTCACTGCAACGCACTGGGGCACTCAGTCTCTGGAGCGCCGGCACCCTCTGAACCTCCCGAAGGCGCGCCCTCTCCTCCAGCACGTCCCTGAGATCCCTGGAACGGGCGGAGGTTGAGTATCGCGACGTCGATGACGGGCGCGAGGGGCGATAGGTACTGTCGCGAGTGGTGGATCTGCCCTCCCGCTGGCCAGAGTCCCCAACTCCATAGCTTCTGGTAATGGAGATTGAATGGGTCCTCCTCTGGCGGCGACTGCTAGAGCGAGGGGAGGGGGTGCGCTCACTGAGGTTGCCCTCTCCAGCGACACCCTTCCCCCTCACTTGGCGCTTCAGACGCTCCATCTCTGCCGCCATCCTACGAATGAGGGCTTCTTGGTCTTTGAGTTTGTGCTCCAGGCGCTCCTCACGGGACTCGCCCCGGCGCCGGCGACCCTCGGGACTCTGCGAACGATCTGAGCTCCTTCCGCGCTTATCGCGCCCTCCTCGCGTAGTGGTTTCCAGTCCCGCCATGGTTGGAGCATTAGGGGGGCCTTCTCTTCTTCGCACGTACTCTGGAGTGACATCATCGACGACGGACAGCGGAACTTCATCGTTGTTGGCCATGGAAATGGTCGAAGAAGCTTCCTGAACAAGGGTTAAAAGTCAAAGATCTTCCCATAGACGGCGCCAATTGTACGGGGGGCAAAATATCCTTAGCTCTCCGTACGCCTTGAACGTCAAGCTTCTGGTAACGGCGTCTGTCTCTGCAACACAAAAAGGGGTGAGCTATCCGGCGGCGGCGCGCCGGAAAGACCCTCCGACGATCAAGTAAGTTCACTGAGGAAGAAGACAATGAAGAGAGAAGGTTTGTGAGAATGAGTTCGCATACCTCAAACGTTCGCCTCCTCCTCCATTTCTAGGCTAGCCAAGCAGCCTCAAGGTCGTGCGTGCACTACCTCTGTTGTCCTTCCCTGGACAGGTGGCAGTGTGCGCCTCTCACCACCTTACGCGTGTAAAGGTTTTGTCCTTCCATCAGTACACACAGAACTTCCTAACGGTATTGAGGCGTTCGTGGAGTAGATGTCCTCTCCTCCACACCATTGGCCCAGGTGGCACCCTTGACCGAGGTTCCACGACCGACCTATTGTGGAAGATCTCCACTACATGTACACAACCGAGCTTCACACCGCCGACCTGTCCCTTTGGAGCGAGTAAAAGGTAGACCACCACGTCCGGGCTATTTCAGACTGGCTCACCGGACCCAATTGGTTGCGGGGCATGCCGGCCCCCAACCATTCCATCTGACTTCTCGGTCAAACGAGCTATCCATCTCGGCCGGCCGGTCAGAGGTTTGATGGCCTCGCTGTAACCTCGGCCCAGCCCGGGTCGCCCTACAGCTCGGTCACCACTCGCTATTCCGAACTCTGCCCGGAACACGGCTCGGCTAGGGCATACTCGCACTTGCTCGGTCAATGTCACCGACCGTGCAAGCCAGTCGCGTCAACGGGGTTAGCTCGGCGTCGTGCCCCTTCGTTAAATCCAACGCTACAATAGCTCGGCCGTACTGCCATGCAAATCTTCCCTCTCAACAACATTTTTCGCAACAAAAATATTTGGTCCCTAAAAAATAATTTTATCCTTAAATTTTAGTCTCTAAAACTTTAATTTTTTGTAGTGAATTATATAAAAATACAATTTGTATACAATAAATTTATATGTAATAATGTGTCATATTTATAAACACTTATTGAAAGTTAAATTTCTCATTACTATAGTTCATAATTGTAAAAGTGACATTGACATATAATTTGTAGTCAATTCTACATGAAAATTATGTAGGAATATCATAATCATTTAAGCTTCTTTTTTTTAAAAAAAATAAAATAAAATAAATTACTCTATAACTGGTTTCGCTCCTCCAATTCAACCTGTCATCTCTATTGGACACATGTCGCCGTTTTGATCTAACGACTCACCTGCATTACTCACAGCAAAGGAAAAAATGGAGAGATTTTAGATTACCCTTCTCTGTTCCTCCACCTTCTCCAACTCCAGTGATCACAACAACCCACTTCTTTTTCTTTTTCTGGTAGTTGTGGAATATATAAGTTCTTTAATTTGTAAACTCAAAAATACTCTTATGGATCGATTTTAACTTCGGATATCTTGGTGTTCTAAATTCTGAACTCCTTCAAATTCTCTTCTTATTCTTCTTGTTGTGTCATTGCTTCTTTTAGGAGCTCGAAAGCTTAACAAATCACAATCGCAACCAACTGCGAGAACAATTGTTTCGAAAAGTGTTTAATCGAAAGGTTAAGATTATTTTTTATTAATTAGTAGAAAATTATTTATAAATATGAATTGAATAGAAACCCAACAACTAACTTAAAAAATAACTCTAGTAAAAAAATAATAGAATAAAATAAAATAGCAAAGGATTGATCCCTTGATATCACAAATAAGAATGCAGAGGAATAACAACTAAACAAATCTAGTTGGTTTAAGCTATTAAGTTTAAAGTGAGTTTTCAAGAGTAATGCATTCAAGCAGTGTTATAAGCATTTAATTGTACTTTCATAAACTCTAAGGGTGTATTTGCAATTTAACTTAAATTATTATACATAATTGACCAAATAAACTATTCAATCAAGGGAGATAAGATAAAAAAATTATTCCATTCATATTTTCTATCAGTATTTCATCACAGCAATGGTAGGTATCATGAAAAATCTTTCATGAAAATAATCATGAAAGTTTTGTGACCCTTGAATTACACTTAGAATAAATCATCACATACTAATCAAGATAATCCAAGGATCATAAATTTTTCATGATCATTTTCATGAAAAAAATTTCATGATCCCTAATTTTTCCCATTTCATCATGCTTATATTTATTAACTATTATTATTATTAGTTTAAGTGAGTATTTATTATGCTTTTATGATTCCACGGATATGCAACAATATAGTCCAAAGTACTGCCTTGTGTTTCCTCTTCAATTCATTGCAAGATTTGCAGATAACTGAGCAAAAAGCTAAGGTGAGCTATCTTTGCTTAAACTTTTGTTTGATCACATCCTTGGTTTAAACAAACCACTATAAACTTTTGCAGTTAAGACTTCGATTGATAGTTATTGTTTCATTTCTCTTTCTTCATGTGTTGATCACTGAGTGGGGAGATTTCCATCTGTTAGAACGGCCGAGCAAGGATAACGCCCGGCGTTACAGACTACGCGGCGCCGAGCTAATTGGGCAAGGCAAGGGCCGAGCAACCTGCCTTGTTCGGTTGACGAGGTCAACCGGTAACTTCTGAGGACCGAACTGAAGACCACTAGGTCGGCGAAGTTCATAGCGGGGATTGGAACCGAGCTGAAGGACTAACCGGGCTACGCCGAGGATGCGGCTTGGCCGGCATGCCGTTAGCCGCCCAGCCATGGCGAAGCGGTTGCACGTGGCCGAGATTGGAGATGAAGCGGTTGGAGGCCGGCATACCTCACAACCGGTCAATCTCGATGAACAGTTCGAGGGTAGCTCGGCATTTGAGTTAAGTTCTCACCTGGTTCCAAGTCGCAAGCCGGCGGTATATAGCACGGTCGTGCGATTGTAATTTTCCAGAAGTGTTTGGCCGGTCATGGTACCTCGGTCAAGGGTGCCACCTGGGCCAATGGTGTAAAGGAGAGGACATCTGCTCCACGAACGCCTCAATACCGTTAGGCAGTTCTGCATATACTGGAAGGAGGACAAAACCTTTACACGTGTAAGGTGGTGAGAGGCGAGCACTGCCACCTGTCCAGGGAAGGACAGCAGAGGTAGTGCGCGCACAATCTCGGAGCCGCGTGGGCAGCCTATATATAGAGGGGGGAAGGCGAACGTTTCTGGTATGCGAATTCACTCTTACAAATTCTCTCTCTCCTCATTGTCTTCTTGCTCACTGAACTGACTTGAGCGTCGGAGGGTTTTCCGGCGCACCACCGCCGGGCAGCTCACCATTCTTGTGTTGCAGAGACAGACGCCGTTATCAGAAGCTCGACGTTCAAGGTGTACGGATAGTCGTGGATATTTCGCCCCCGTACAATCACGTTCTGCTTCAATTTAATAAATGCACTTTGCAAAAGCTATATTTTTCAAATTTTCTTTTTATTGTTTAGGTTTGGTAAGGCATTAAGACACGCAAAGGTGAAGAAAATTGATTTTGAAAATTCTTGTGAATCTTGCCGGTATCAAGGAAGGAAGGAGATTTAAAATCTCACATGGTGCTAAAATCTTAGTGGTATCTCTTTTTATTTTGCAGACTTACATGTTTAAATTATGTGCTCTTTTAAGTTTTTGTGAATATTTTCGCCCAATATTTTCATTTCTCTTTATGACTTTTCGTGTTTGTGCAGAATTTTCTTTTCTGTACACCTTTCATTCAAAATTGAATATCTCTCACCATAACTCGGGATTGAGAAAGGTTGATGGTGCTGGATTTGTATGGTTCATATCTTGGTCGTGTTATTTTCATTTTCTTCAACGTTGGCCTCGTTTGGGAACAGGCTATTTTAGTAACTTTTTGGTTTTTTGACTAAAATATGAGGTAAAAAAAACTAGTATGTTTGGGATAACTTTTTGACTTTTTATGAAAAGATGTGCAAAAAGTAGAGAGAAAATAGAATCTTTGACTTTTTGATATAAATTGTTGACTTTTTGATTTTTTTTAGTAACTTTTTGACTTTTATACTAAAACAGCCACTTGCCAAACGAGAAAGTTTCTTTTCCTTTTTCAAATCAACTATTCTTTTTTTTTTTTTTTTCTTTTTTTTTTTAATGCTAATTCTGGCCATAGACTTATCCCTAAGTAGATCAAATACGTGTAGATATTTTGGATAAAATAATTTCATGCAAGAGGGTCTATTGTACATTCTGATGCGGTTGAATTATTAAAAGGAAGGAATACCTTCAGGGATGGGCTTCTAAACAAGAGGATTCTATCCTGGCCCGTATGGCCCATACTAATCCCGTTTTCAAAATTCAAATTGTTAATTTGGTAGGTTCATTTTTTTTATATTATTCATAAAAAAAATTAGATCGATTTGATAATCGTAATTTATTCAATATGTCGCACATCTCCCAAGAAAAAAGAAAAAAAAAAAGACAACAAGTGTATTTTTTTAAATAAACCATCTAATTTATTTATTTATTTATTTATTTATTTTTTGTGACAAATATGATAAATTAATAGGCTACAATTATTAGATGGACCTAATTATTTTTGTGAATAATATAGATGAAGAGTCCATCAAAATAAACAGTTTATATCATTAAAACAGACTCATAATGGACTCTATGAATCCGGAAAACACCCTTCAATCTAAATCTAAAGTAGAAAGAAGACAGGCCTAACTTTATTATTAAAATTCTGATTCACAAAATATGTCATTGGATAAGTTTTGTTTTTTATTTTTCAAAATTCCTTCCGTTCCCCATTTGAAATTTGCTGTGTTACATGAACGATATGAACATGGGTGTAGCTATCTGTCTTGAACCTGTTTAAACCTTTAATCTTAGGATATAGTAAGAGAAAAGTTAGGGATTATGAAATTTTTTTCATGAAAATGATCATGAAAGAGTTATGATCTTTGGATTACCTTGATTAGTGTATGCTGCTTTATTCTAAGTGTAATCCAAGGGTCACAAAATTTTTATGATTATTTTCATAAAAGGTTTTTCATGATACCTAGCATTGCTGATTTGAAGACTAGACTATCAAGTTTTGGGCTCATGGGTCCATCATAAGCTTCACATCCATGATTTTCGGATAATTGATCCTTTACATAATTATGTATAAATCATATTTGAAAACAATTATATTAAATTAATAAAGAGTAATCACATAATTTCAATGCATTGTTTTTAAAAAGTGAATGGTAAATATGATTTTAAAAATAGATCGTCCATTTTTAAGAATAAATACATTGAAATAGTGTGGCTATATTTATCAAATTAATATGATTTTGATCATTAAAATGTAACTTGTGCTCTTCCCATAAATCCAAAATTAGACGAGTATATAGGATTGGCGACAATCAAACTTTATGAGTATATGTAGGTAGGCATATTTTGAACATTTATTTATGGTTCTTGTTAACATGTTAAGAATATAATTAGTAATACTACTTCCACTAGTATGGGAAATGTAAATTACTGGTAGAAATATTAATGTAAAATACAAGTAGAAATAAATATGGTGATTTTTAAAAATTAGATATTTTTTTACATAAACAAAAATTTCTTGGAATAAAAAATAAATAATAAATCAATCCACTAATGCTATAATATTACCACAAAAAATAAAAATAAAAATAAAGTTCAATTTATTTCAAAAGATAATAAATCAAATAAATAAAAAATACTTTATTTAGAATTATATAATCAGTATATGTGTTGAAAATTAATAAATAAATAAATTATATTTATAAGAAAATAAAATAATGGAAGAGACATTAAGCAGTGAAATTCAGAGAAATGCAAAGGGGTATTTTGGTCTCTATGTAAAAACAAACTCTTTAATTCTGACAGCTTTAAAAGTTTCTATTTTTGTATACAAGTAAGAGTAATCAACAATGATTCATCCCCCCTTTTCCCCTCACCCCCTTTGACCCCCTCTCTCTCTCATTGGTTACATTTTCTTTTTCTTTTTCTTTTTTTTCCTGCTCCTCCAATCACCACCCGCCACGTGGCAAAGGGGGGGGGGTGAGGGGGTGACCTCCAAAAGGGGGTCCCAAGCATTATTCAAGAGTAATTATGCTTATTTAATGTCTTCTTAACATATATCCTTAGGAGTTCTAAAGAGTGAACAGTTCGAATCACCGAAATCGGTCTCAAAATGGACTTACCAAACCTAAACATTTTCTCAACTTGAGAAAACAACTTAAAATAAATCAAATCCTTAATAAAAGCCTTTATTTATATCTTATAATGTAATACTTATCATTAATGTTATTAATATTTCGAAATGTACTTCAAATTAAATAAATTTCAAGGTCAAAATGCATTTTTTTTTACTTATTAACTTGAGAGATTAATAGTTTTTATTAGGTAAATTATACTTTGCACCACTGCACTTTACATCAAATCTCACTTTGGCCCTTACACATCAAATTGTGATACTTAACCCCCTGCACTTTTGGTTAAGTGTCACTTTGGCCTCTCTGTTAGCCCCATTGTTAACAGAGGTTAGTCATATGAAAAACATATGAGGATAAATTACACTTTGCACCCCGTCACTTTACACAAAATCCCACTTTAGTCCCTACACATCAAAATTGTGACACTTAGCTCCTTAAAGGATAACTTCTGTTAGTCTCACTATTGACAGAAGGGTCAATGTGACACTTAACCAAAAGTGCAGAGGGTTAAGTGTAATAATTTTATGTGTAGGGACTAAAGTGAGATTTTGCATAAAGTGCAGGGGTGCAAAATATAATTTACCCTTTTTATTATTATAAATGAATTTTTTTTTTTTTTAATATTACATTGTGTCAACAACATTTCAAACTTCATGTGCCTATGCATTTCAAGGCTTCAGATATATATAATAGTATAGATATGGAATCAGATTATCTCCAGTTCACATGATAGATTAAACCATGTTGTTAGGGCTTATAGGGTCTAATACGAATCTTATTTTGATAATTTAAACTGTTCAACGTATAGAGTTCATCGACTATTTTATTCTTGCAAAAAATCACGTTAATCGGATATTAATAGCTATTTGATCGGATCAGATTTCTGTCAATAACTTCTTTTTAAAAAACCATATTTACCTTAACAGAAATAGGATTTGATCAAATGGCTATCAGTATCCGATTAACGTGATTTTTTGCAGGGATGAAGTACTTGACGAACTCTACACATTCACCGGTTCGAATTATCGAAACAGGACTCGTTGTGGACCCCCACGGGTCCAACAACATGCTCCAATCCAATCTCGGACTGGAGAGAAAGCTTGCCCACAAATATAGATATGGTGAGCACTCCTTTAAGGGTACATACCATGCACCGTATCATAAAATGCATAATTTTATAATAAAATTTCACAACATAAATCACAAAATACATAATCTCGTCAAAAATTAACATAAAAAAATGTCGTAACTAAGTCACAACTTTTGCAATATCAATCTCAAAATTTTGGACATTTTGTTACGCTAATTTATTACGAGATTACGTATTTTGTGATTCATGTTACAAAATTTTATAGTAAAATTAGACCGTAAAGTGCATATGGGGTGCACACTATAAGATTTCCCTAACAAACATAGCAAGAAAGATATGGAGGGTAGAGATCAACCATTAATCTTTAAGATCTTCAAAGATGGCTAGCTACCAAATTTTTAGTAACCGAAGTCTCTTTTTTAGTTGCCAAAAGTTAATGGTGACTAAAGTTTTTCGTCGCACACTTAGTCATCAAAACCTTGTTAGCGATAGTCAATGGCAACTAAATTTACATTGATCGTTAATTATCTTATCTTCAGCTATTAAAACAAACTTAGTCGCCAATCGCCACTTTTTGGCGACGAAAGATTTAATCACTGAAAGTAATCAAATCAATATGAAATTCTCTTTTGGCGACTAAAATATTTAGTCTCTAAAACGTCTTAGTCACTAATAATAATAATAATACATTTACCAACTACATATCTTAGTCGCCATTTTATGTCACCATTAGCCACCAAATAGTTTAGTCGCCAAAAGAATTGGATATTTTCATTTTTTTTTGTATTTTATGAAAAAAAATTTTATTTGCCGAAGGATGCCATGTTCTTTCCTGACTAAAATATTTTGTCGGCAATAGTTTCTTCTCTCATCTTGATTTGTTTTGGCTAACTATTTGGTCACCAAAAGTCTTCTATTATTATTATTATTATTATTATTATTATTATTATTATTATTTTACTACTAAATATTTAGTTACCAAAAACCTTTACATGCATTTTGGCTACCAAATATTTAGTCGCCAAAAACTTTATAATCTATATTTTTTTTAATTAATTTCTCAACCACTTGTATTTATTCCATTATTAGTGCAACCTATACCCTGTATACAAACAAAATAATCCATATACTGATTATATTATCAACCATTCCACAACATGCACACATTTCACTTTCAACCATCCCAAAAATTCATATTTAACATCATATGCTAAATGTAATAGAAATTTCATACAAATCAAGTATAATCCAACCACAAAGATGTAATTCCATACAAAACAAAGGATTAAACAAAAATCATGCCCACTGTACACAAAAAATTGATATCCACAATATCATGTCAAAAGTAATCTATACCATACAAAAAAACTAATTTGTACCACGCCAAAATGTAATCTATGCCACACCAAAAAAGTAATCTATACCGCGCCAAAAAAAGTAATCTATACAAACAATAGTAATCCGTAGACTAAAAACAATGGCTTTCGTACTTGTCCCCCCCCCCAAAAAAAAAAAAAAAAAGTCATATCCACAATTCTACGCAGAGAACCATCTATAAAAATAAAATTAATCATTAGTATTGATTGAATATTGGCATATTTAAAATTATAAAAGAAAATCATATAAAACTCAAATGTATATAAAAGAAAATTATGTAAAGGTCAAAGGTATATATCAAGCAACCAGTAATATTTTACAAAGTAATCATTATACATAATTAATTATTATTTTTTTCATTTTTGAGCCCCAAATTCCATTTTCAACTAAGTTGAAGGTGTTTTCGATCCTAACTCCCAACCTATGTGTTTACGTACTGTTTGTCGCCATAGGTCATATTTGGCATGGAGAAGCTGCCCATTATATCCCAACAGTGGTTGGGGCGCTATTTTTCATTTTCGCTCCCTGAACGCCATTTTTCGACTTTCGACTCTAACTCCTAATCTACACTTTCTATTTACGTACCATCAGTTCTCACAATTCAGTTTTGGCACGAGAAAACTGCCCGTTACATCCCAACAGTGGTTGAGGGGCTATTTCGCATTTTTGGCCCCTAAATGCCCTTTTTCAACTAAGTTGAAGACGTTTTCAACTCTAACTCAAAATCTACGTGTCCTATTTACGTACCATCTATTCTCACAGGTCATTTTTTACGCGAGGAAGCTACCCGTTACATCCCAATAGTGGTTGGGGGGCTGTTTTGCATTTTCTAGGGCCAGCCCTGAGCTAACACCATTGAGGCCTGTGCCTAGGGTCCCAAAAATTAGGCCCAAAAAAAGGCCCCAAAATTTATTGTGTTACACTATATCAAAAATTCAAAATGGCCGAAATTTGTTTAACTAATTTAGGCCATTTTAAAATGCCTCAAAACTTTTATTTGGCCCAATTGATAAAAGGCTCATTTAAAAAATATTTATAAGTGTTAGTTGTTAGCCCAATTAAAAAAATAAGATATAAAATATTTGTATATGTCTGTGGGCCCTATTTTTCTTTCTTCTCTTTTTATGGCCCAATTATGTTTTTTTAGTGGTTTTTAAATATTTTACACAATTTTATTTATTTATTTATTTTGTAGATACATCTAATTTAGATACACTTAAAAACTATAATATTTGTGCTTTTTTTCATTAAAAAAAAAACAAAAAAAAAAAGTTGCAAATACAAAACATATTTTAAAAAAATACGAATTGCAAACTCAAATAATTATTTTTCAAAATTCTAAACCAAACAGGGTGATTTTTATTTTTATTTTTATGAATATCTAAAAGGCCCCAAAATATTATTTCGCCTTAGGCCCTTGAAAACTTAGGGCCGGCCTTGACATTTTCCTCCCCCGAACCCCATTTTTTGACTAAGTTTAAGATACTTTTGACTCTAACTCTCAACTTACGTGCCTTATTTACATACCATCAGGTCTCACAGGTCATTCTTGGCACGAGGGAGTTGCCCGTTATATCCCAATAATAGTTGGGGGACTGTTTTGCATTTTCACAAACTGCAGTTTTTCATGATGTTGCACCTCTAGCAGCTCCTGTCGCACATAATGTTTTATATAACCCATGTATTAATCAAAAAAGAGGACCCTTTTACAGTTAAAAAAAAACATGTAAGGAAGAAAGATGATCTAACAAAAAGAAAGAAACATAAAGAGACAACCTCACACTGAATTGCACTAAATTATACTTGAAAACTTCTTATAAAAAACTAAAAAAGCTTAAGGGGTTGATGGGTAATGGATTATAGCAACTCAAACATGTATTTTCATGATGAAAGATGAAGCAATCAAGAGATGAGAGTGAGGTCAGAGCACACAACAACAAGAAGGAGAGGGGTTGTTGCCTTTCTTTTCTTTGTAGGCTCAAATAATACAAATGAAGCTAAGTCCAAGACCTAAAGAGATAACCGCATCAATGCCAAGAGAGAGAGACTCTAGCAACAAAATAACATTAAAAAATAGGGTAAATTACACTTTAACTGCCTGTGACTTATCCAAGAAAGTCATCCTATAATTTCATTTATAACATTAAATCTCCTAAACTTCATACCAAAGTGCAATTTTGGACGGAACCATTTGTTTCAACAAAGTATATGTTATACAACCATAAAAAAAAAATTCCCCCCCCCCCCCCCAACAACACTAGATAATTATTTACCTTCTTCTTCCCAAGTTTTTTGAAAACTAGTGGCGTTGGTTCTCTCTCTAAAATGCTTCCCTCTCTCTCTAGCTTATCTCTCCCATTTTTCCATCTTTCCCTTTTATTTTTTTTCATTATTCTTCTAAAATCTATATCTATGATCTCTTAACTCAAATAAAGTTAACCCATAAATTAAAATCTATTTTTATCATTCTCTACCATGGCAACCACCATCATCATTCATCTTCTCTTTATCACTATAAACATGCATACATTATGTACATAGGCATACCCAATTAACTAAGCCAAGACCCAAATTGTAGTGGTGGCTACCACTACGGGTGCCGTGAGAGGAGAAGGTGGTGGGTGTTGGTTGAGTGGAGGAGATGGGATGAACTTGGTAGGTGTTTGCAATTATGGACTATTTATTTGGGTCTAAATTCTAGAGAGAAAGATAGATGAGCGATTGGGTCTAAATTCTATAGAGAGAGAGAGAGAGAGAAGAGTATTTATTTGGGTTTAAATTCTAGAGAGAGAGAGATATTTATTTGATGATGGTATGAGAGGTGTGTGGTTTACCATGGGATGAGAAAGAAATGAGAGAAGAAGACGAGGGAAAAAATTTATAAAAATTAAAGAAAATATGAGAGAATATTCTGGTTTGTAATAACATTACGAAGAAAATTAGGAAAACGAATAAGGGTAATTTAGACTTTTTACAACTCATATTATGTTTGTCCAAAATTGTACTTTGATATAAAATTCAAAAGGTTTAAATGTTACAAATAAAATGATAGGAGAGTTTCGTATTTTTTAGGTAAACTGCAACGGGTTAAGGTATAATAATTATAAATCTCAATAGTATTGATCCTCGAGGTCGGCCATCATAGGAAAATGAGAAAGGAATGGTTTCCTTGCAATTTCCTATAGTCATAATTATTGTTTAAGATAGCGTAATTACATTTTTTAATTTTTCACTTTGGTTTTAAATTTTTTTTTTAAATTTTTTTTCTTGGTCTTTTATGTTTTAAGGTTTTTTCAATTCACACAAAAAATTAACTTATATCCAAAATTAGACACAAAATGACACATTAATAACCATGTGATATGAAAATTTTATTATATATAACTCCTCTACTATAAATTTAAACCATAATATAATAATAATATATTTTTTATGGTAAGATTACATTTTCTCTATAAATTGCAAGCTTATCTTAGAAAAATGTATCATCTCATTACTTTTTGTTGTTGTACAAACATATCTCTTACAATGTTTTGGTGAATGCATTCTACAATTTCTTTAAATAAAGTAACTTCTGCCTACTTTAATCTTCAATTCTTATCTTCATCAATTATGTTAAAGCATATTTAGAATATATTATTTTTCATATTTGTTAGGTTTTCATATTTCTATAGGTTTTCTTATTCTTATAGTTTATTGATTAGCACTCCATATAAGTCCTATATACACCTATTGTAATTCAATACAACAATAGTATACAACATTATTCAATATACATATATTCTCTTTTTTTTCTCTCTCTCTCTCTCTCTATATATATATATTTTTCTCTTTTCTCTCTTTATACAATTATCTTAATATGGTATCAGAGCTATAAGATCTAACCTATCTTTCTGGTTCATTGGCGAGCAGCCGATTGATAACCTTGCATTCGTTGCCCGCTATTTTTGTGCTTCCCCACTCTCTCTCAATTCTCTCACTTTCAACCTCAAACAGGTTTCTATCTTAAAACCTATTTGAGTTTGAGGGGGGTAATACACTTATATCATGGTAAGCATGGTGATATACCATGTGAACCATCCAAGCTGCCCCTTGGCGCACTACCTAAGTCGCCCTCTGACACACCATGTCATAAGCCGCCCCCTAGCACACTCTTTCATCTATTGCCATCACCGTTCAACACCATGTCATAAGTTATGTGTGTGACATGTTTGCTGGTTTAACATTCCGTCCTTTTTAAGCGCCTCTCAAGGCCCATTACATCAGTCGCTTTCGAAGGCCCCTCTTACGGTGAACATGTCGTTCAAAATTGCTCATAGTAGGCCCTTATCATTTGATCTAGCAGCAGACTCCTCTCAATCGCCCTTAGCAGGCTCTTACTGTTTGCCCTAGCAGCACACTATTCTCATTCGCCCCTAGCAGGCTCTTTTATTTGCCCTAACAGTAGACTCTTCTCAAGGCCCATTACATCAGTCGCTTTCGAAGGCCCCTCTCACGGTGAACACATCGTTCAAAATCGCTCCTAGAAGGCCTTTATCATTTGACCTAGCAGCAAACTCCACTCAATCGCCCTGAACAGGCTCTCATTGTTTGCCCTAGCAGCACACTATTCTCAATCGCCCCTAGCAGGCTCTTTTATTTGCCCTAATAGTAGACTCTTCTCAATCACCATTAGCAAACCATTATCATTTACCCTAGTAGCAATCTGTTCTCAATCGCCCCTAGCAGGCTCTTTCGTTTACCGTACACAGCAAACTCTCTTTTATTTTTTGTGTTGTTCTTCCAAACTCAAGTTAATTTACCTACTTGAGTTTTAGGAGTGCTGTTAAAGTATATCTAGAATATATTATTTGTTAGGTTTCCATGTTTCTATAAGTTTCCTTATTATCGTGGTTTCTTCATTAGCACTACATATAAGTCCTATATATAAGCAACCTATTGTAATAGTTCAATACAACAATATTATACAACATTATTCAATATATAGATATTCTCTTTTCTTTCTCTCTCTTTATATAATTATCTTAACAAATTAATTGGATTATTGGCAAAGTTCATTTTATATAACTAGAAAGTCCCTATGTGATTTTGGATTAAAATCCAATTGTTTTTTTTTTCCCCCCATCCAAACTAACGGAAGGTGTATCACACACACAATTTTTTAGAGGCATAATTTCCTAAAAAATAAACTAAAATTAACATAACGAAAAGACAATTTTATTTCCATCTTCTCCAAACGTAAAATTAGATTAAGATGTTGATTAAAATATCATATAATTAAAATATAAAAAGGAGTGATTTAAAATATAATTAAATTAAAATATAAAATAAATAATAATTAAGGATTGATCTAAAATATAATTAAATTAAGATGATAGAAGTTACAATAAATAATTAAGAAAATATGATTAATTATGGTCTAAAATATAATTGAATTAAAATTAGAATAAAAATATAGGAATTATAATAAATAATTAAGGATTTAGAATTAATTAGAAAATATAATTAGATTAAAATTAGATTAAAACTATATTATGAATTACAACAAATAATTAGGAATTATTGATTGATTGTGATTTAATTGAATTAATGTTAGAAATTATAAATTATGTATAAAAACTACACACGAGTCCAAGATTTTCAAACCTGGTTAAATCTAACACCAAGTTGTAACGTCCCAACTTCTATTACTCGGATATCGTTACCAATTTCCATCTTAAGGTCCAATTATAAAATAATGAAATGCAAAATCAATATGAAAAGAATGATTAAAAGATATTCTCTCTCGTATGATATAAACGGTGAAATACTCAAATACAATGATTTCAACAAATGCTCTTAAGCTTACATTTGAGAAGTACATAATAAAATAATTACAAAGAAAAGAATCTATTCTTTTATAACACATTGACATTTCGCCTATAATTAATATTTTTTATTTTTTATTTTTCAAAGGAAAAATTGGTGGTAAATCCAATAATCCAATCTAAGGAATGTATAAAGAATTAGATCCAGCGAATATTTGTCCACCGTTTGTGAAATAGTCTACTGAGAAGTCCTTTTATTATTTTGGGAGGACATTTTGTTTTCAATTTTAATCCTTAATTTATCTGTTGATTTTTTTGACTATCTGTTCAAATTATTTTCTATCTGTTCAATATGTTCAAGTATTTTATCTGTTAAAAAAAAATTTCAACTGTATAACTTTTTTAATCTATTCAAAAAAATTATCTATTCAATTTTTTCTATGTTCAATTTTCTATCTTTATTTGTTCAAATTCTCATACATACACAAATATATATATATATAGAGAGAGAGAAAGATGTCCTATAGTTTTCTCTATTCAAATTTTGAACATATCTGTTCAAAAAATAAATTTTTTTTTATCTGTTCACTCTCTTTTCTATTTATTGCGAACAAATTAGCTTTTTGTTTATTTGTTCACTTGCAATCTATTTATCAATTTTTTTTTTTTTTGAATTGTTTAGTAAACAAAGCCGTTATTTCGGATTTTAGATCAATTTCAATCTTCAGATTCTTGACAACCTCATAAGTGCTAGAAAAAGCCACAGTTTCTTGTTTTTTCTTTGAAATCACGTTTGCTTCAAAAGTTTGCAAGTTCCCAACCAATTGGTCATAGGTTTAAATCTCCTTAATTGAGTTGAATTAAAGAGACAAGCACTTGACTTTGTAAAAGATGAGGAGGTTAATTCTCATAGAGGCTAATTCTCATAGGTGCTAATCTACTAATTAACAATTGATTTTTACCAATGAAAATAAAAAAATAAAAATATAAGCATATTGACCAAAATTTATTAACCAAATATAACCTTAGAGTAGTTGGTGGAACTTTTAAGGAGTCACTTGGGATATTGGTTGGGGCTAAATTAGCTCACAAAAAGACAAAATATGTTAAAAAACACAAAAATCATATCCAAATCATAATCATTTCACAATTTCTCTCACAAAACTATAAAAAAATCAAAAATTTATCATAAACGAAACTTTTTAAGATGGGCTAAAATAACCAAAAAATTAAAAAATCAAGCTAAAACAATTTATTCCAAACGAGCCCTAAGCTCATAAGTCCTACAAAACATATATTTGTTTGGTGAGATTTTTTAGAGGGATTTCTACCGTAAGTGCATCTATTGAAAGTCCATTTTGTTCCCCAAGTCGCAGAGACTGGCTTCTCGAAACAACTTGGCGAGAAGTGACTTTTCAATTCTATGTTAAAATTTTAATTTTGATATTTATAAACTTACACCTTGTTTAGTTTTCAAATTTCAAAATTAATTTGTAATATTTTTGTTTCTTGCATTTTTTTTGTCTTTAATATATATATATATTTTATAAATTTAGTTGAATATTTATTAATTTTTAGATACATCTAATCTAGAGGCTTCTAAATACTAAAATATGTGTGAAGAAAATTAAAAACATTACTAAAAATAAAAAATATTTATTAGTGTGTGAGTGATTTTCTGACCACACTGCCAACTCAGTAATCAGCTGGAGAATACTGACAGAATAGATGACACCTGGTTGACCTGCAACAGAAAGATAAGATTCTGGCGGTGGTTCGTCCACCCAGGGGCACTCCGACGATCAAGTCAGTATATCTCTTAAGGATAACAAATAGTGCTAAACTCACTGTTCAGAATATCAATTGCGTACCTTAGACCCATGGGGGTGCTTTTCTTTTATCATTAACTCAATTCTTGTTCCAACAGAAGCCTAGCTTCAATGGACTTCTGCACAGTGCTTATCCTGGACTCTCCAAAAGATAAACTCCCAAAGAGCGTTATCATTATCCATGATGTAGTCCTTTCTCACTCTAGGACTCTTGTGTCTTATCCGCTTATCTCGGATTCCGATATCTTCGGAGATAACCTCGGCTTTTGCCGAGATAACGTCGGCATCATGACCAGGACACGTGGCATCTTGGCTGACATGTCGGCGTCACCTTGGCCATGTGTTGGTACTCAGAAAATATATACCCACAACTGCCCCCTAGGTTCTATTACCTCGGTATTCTGAGGTGATGGAACCTATATCGGTACTTCCTGCTAGTACATCGGCTTCAGCCGAGATCATAATTATAGGCCGACATGTCTTCTTAAAGATCAAGAATTTTCATGTGCTTTTTCATGCGTATGAGTTGTCGTGCATAACAACTCAATCGTTTCAGCCACGCGTCTTTCTCTTACTGGATCGTACTGGATACGCACCTGTGAATCGAATCATTCTTGCGTGCGCCGTCTGACGCATACTTTCTTCTAGGCACACTAATGACCTCTTTGCCGCCGTTTCAAGTTTTAACAAAACCTTTTCCCTCTTTCCTTATTTTTTCACTTTTCTCCATTGTTTCTGAGGCTTTCTCTCTCTCTTTAGCTTTTTCTTCCGAATCCTCTATTGTTCAGGCTTCTAAAGCTCTGCAATTTGCTTCGTCCACCTCCTCCGGCGAGGTCCTTGCTAATCTTTTCTGCAGCTGCCGTTCGTCTGACTTCGGCGAACTCAACACTGGCTTCCTTTCTTCGGTGAGTTTACTGTTTCTCCTAATTTCAGTTTTTGATGTTCTTCATTACTCGTTGCCATTACTGCTTTGTTTAAACATTCGATTTGTGAATCATATATTTGAGCGTGTTTATTTCATGATTTTGCTCTTTGCCCATGTCTTGAACACTCGCACTGCTCACAACTATCTGCTTTTGCCATCGTTCTGGGCCTTGTACCCTTTCACACACTTTATCACAGTGTTCTTGGTAGTTCACCCTTGTTCTTGATTCTAAAACACGTTCTTGTTTTTTGTTTTCTGTGTCTTTTCCAGATTCCTGCCTTCAATCTTTGTTCCCACAGATTTAGGTTTTGGGATTTGTTTGTAGAACCCACAAATTCTAGGAAAAACTGAAACGATTCCCCATAGACTCTGTGTATTTTAGCCGAGGTCTATAAAACCCTTTAGAAACACACCCTTCTGAAATCCAACCCCTTCAGTTAAGCCGATATCATGGGTATGTGGAAACATAGGGTAGACACCCCATCCAAGTTAGAGCACTTCAGGCGAGAGTTTGACATCCCAGCCGACGTTCATCTGAGGTTGGCTGGGGAGGATGACTCTATCATGCCCACAGCTGATTCCATGCCCCTCCCTGTTGTAGCTTTCATTGAGTGCGGACTTTGGCTCCCACTCAATATTCTTTTTCGTGAGATCATTCATTATTATAAGTTGAACCCAATGCAACTTGCCATCAATTCTTACCGAGTCATAAACGGTATAATTGCCTTAGCCAAACAAGAAAATGTTAGGATCACCTTAGCCGACATCCAATACTGTTATACCATGTGTGGCCTCAAAAAAGATACAGGCTACGTTTACTACCTTAAGCCGAGGTCTATAGAGTATAAAATCGTAGCCGAACTCCCAGACTCCAACAAGGGAGCTGGAGATGATTACTTCATTACCTCGGGGAACTGGGAGTTTGCTTTAGACGAGGACCTCCATCTCTACCCTCTTCCTCGAACAGTTTTTATAGAGGGCAATGGTAAGAGCCCTGTGTTCAAACCAACTTGTTTTAAAGTCTTCAATACTTTATTTGTTTCTGACGTCTGTTTTTCTTGCAGCTCTCTCTCAGCCACCAAAGGGCTTCCGTCAATCTTTCTTTTCCAGCAAAGACTTGAGAACACTTTTGGATCTGCCAGTCCACAAACGAAAGGCCCCTCTTCTACTTAATTTCATTCCTACGTATAAGTCAGCTCTTCCCGACGTCCCCAAGAAGAAGAGGAAGAAGAGTCTGTCTTCTCCTTTTGCCACAACTCCTCAAGCCGCCTCCACATCTCGGCAAGATCAAGGATCAACTTCTAATCCAGCCGAGCAGCTGTCAACGAACTGTTTTTTCTGTCGAGATGGGCCGTCAAAAAGCAATTGCCAAAGATCTCTTAGCCAGCATCCCATCAACCGTTGACGCTCCACCAGCGCAATCCCAGCCCCCTCCGAAGCTGAAAAGAATAAAGAAGGCTCAACCAAAGGCAAAGGTGACTCTGGTTGATACTAAGGATACTTTGCCAATTTTCAAATTGGCTGAGAGCGATAAGACTACCTCTGTCCCTGAGAAGAGGTCTGCTGAAACACATCCATCCGAATCCTCCAGATCAAAGAGGCCGAGGTCATCCGCTACAACTACCTCGGGGTCTCGAAATCATGATTCCCCCTGGGCCCCCCAAATCACTCTGGAAGATAAGCCAGTTATGGCCAGCGATAGTGTCGATGACATTAATGTTGGCGTTGCCCTTAGTACCGCTCTGCTTCTTCCCGGCGATCTCGACCGGAACGCCGAGTTGAGTGAATATGAGAACTATGCTCTGATGCTTCAGCGCTCCGTTCAAGTAAGTGTCTTGGTTTGGTCGTTTTTCTTTCTTCCTTTTTTATACTTTAGAAAATTTTGTAATAACTTATGCTCTATTTTATTTTTTCTCAGGCAATCCAGCATGCCCATTCTTTCTTAGTACAATCTTTCGAGAACCGAGAGAAGCTCGCCGAAATGAAGAAGGAGGTCTCCAGTCTTCAAAAGGCCAACAAAAGTTTACAATAAAAAATGAAAAAGTTGGAAGACCAGGCCGAGGCTACCATCAAAACTCAAACTGATGCCGAAGAAAAGGCGGAATCTGTTGAGGCCATCAAGAAGGTTCTTAAGGCCGAGAAGAGAGAGGCTGAAGAAAAGATGGCACAGGCCCAAAAAGAACTGCAAAAAGCCTTGGCCACGAAGGACACCGAGATCCAGGCAGCCGATGAGAAGGGCTATAACGAGGGGGTGGCTGATGTCACGGCGGACTATGAAAAGCAAGTGAAGCAGGCATGCAACAAGGGTTTCACCCTTGGTTGGATGTCTCTTCTAAAAAAGCTTGAAGTCCCCGAGGACTTGCCCCTCAGGAACGCCGACGTCATTCCTCTTCCATTCCCTCCAACTCCAAGTCAATCTGACAACGAATCTGAGTCTGAGGAGGAGACCTTGGTGAGGAAATCCAAGGAAGCTGCTGGGGCCAAGTCCCCTACTCAAAATGAGCAAGTCCTAGACTTAACTCAAGATGAGGAGGGTGAGGAGGTTCCCAAAGATGCGACACCTTAGAAGGCAATATCGGACATGCTTATTGCCGACAAGAGCCTTGATCAAACCCTGCAAGAAATTGACGCTGAGCTTGCGGCTGAGAAGGCCGCCGAGATGTCTTCTCATCAGTCCTCCGAGGTCCAAACCCAGCTTGCTAATGATGCTGAGGAATCTTAATTTTGATGTCTTTTTCTTTTTGTCTTTTGTACTTTTGCTTTTCTTCTTTTTGGAACAATTGTAAGCTCTAGCCGATATGCCTTCTTTTGAATGTTAATACAACTTTCCTTTTCTGAATGCTTGTGCCTTTGTCTTCTCTTGACTGCTTTTACATGATTCTATACTTAGAATATTCTGTATATCTTCTAATATACACTTCATTCTTGGTGTAACCTTCTCGGGGTAACGCACCTCGGTTATACAAACTGATGTCTTACTTCGGCAATTACCCAAGTCCCTTTCTTAGCATAACCTTGGTTTCACCTTGTAAATTTCTTCATGGAATTTCGACAAGTGTTTAACCTTAGTCTTCAACTTGTAAACTTTTCTCATGTTTAACAAGTATTAAACATAATCTTGGTTTAATTTCAACTTGTAAACTTTTCTTAAGTTTCAACAAGTGTTAAACACTATCTCGGTTGAAAAGTTTCAACAAGTGTTAAACATCATCTCGGTTTAACTTCAACTTGTAAACTTTTCTTAAGTTTCAACAAATGCTAAACATTATCTCGGTTTAACTTCAACTTATAAACTTTTCTTAAATTTTAACAAGTGTTAAACATCATCTTGGTTTAACTTCAACTTGTAAACTTTTCTCAAGTTTCAACAAGTGTTAAACATCATCTCGGTTTAACTTCAACTTGTAAACTTTTCTCAAGTTTCAACATTTCTCAAGTTTCAACAAATGTTAAACATCATCTCTGTTTAACTTCAACTTGTAAACTTTTCTCAAGTTTCAACAAGTGTTAAACATCATCTCGGTTTAACTTCAACTTGTAAACTTTTCTTAAGTTTCAACAAGTGTTAAACATCATCTCGGTTTAACTTCAACTTGTAAACTTTTCTCAAGTTTCAACAAGTGTTAAACATCATCTTGGTTTAACTTCAACTTGTAAACTTTTCTCAAGTTTCAACAAGTGTTAAACATCATCTTGGTTTAACTTCAACTTGTAAACTTTTCTCAAGTTTCAACAAGTGTTAAATATCATCTCGGTTTAACTTCAACTTGTAAACTTTTCTCAAGCTTCAACAAGTGTTAAACATTATCTCACTTCTCTCTGCCCCCTAGTGTGAACCTAAGTTCCACTTGGGTTCTCATTATTCCAGAAAAACGTTATGTATCTTTATCAGTCACAAGTGTATAAACATATAAACAAGCGAAAACTTTATTGATGTACTTCGGCAAATGACAAAAGAAAAAAAAAATTCTAATGATAGAAAAATTTCAGATTGCAAGTATTCCAAGGCCTTGACAGCTCTTTGCTCTCATTATCTTCAAGCCGATATGCACCGTTTGTCACGACCCGAACCCGCCCCTATGGGTTAAGGCCATAATCGGCTAGTAATCGTGTGATTACCTACGGCCTCGAACCAAATAAGTCAAAACTCATCAGAGTAAAAAGGGGCCAAACAGAAGCAATTTAAAACTTTGTCCATAGAGCTGTGCTTATATACACACCATAACATTCGAACATTTATATGTTAATAACTCACATCGAAATATGTACTAATACAAAACACTGTACATACAGGATCATCTAGATTTAAGTCAGTCAAACCCAAGACTTATATACAATGATGGTCCAATGATTTCGCCAACAAAACAAAACTATAAACAGAGAAAAAAGGCGAAAACAGTCTCATACGTGAGACTTTTGGGTTGACTCTTCAAAACTCTGACTGTTTCTCATAATTCACCGGGGCTGGTTTTGGATGTCCCTCGGCTCACCTACATGTACATGAATGAGTGTGAGCGGATGCCCAGTGAATAATATCAATAAAAAGATACATAAGCAATTATTGAAATAGTTATAGCAAACGGCCTTTGGCCCAATCATTTATATCTATCGGGCTTTGGCCCAATCATTTGTGTCTATCGGGCTTTGGCCCAATCATTTACATCTATCGTCCGTATCAATCGGCCTTCGGCCTAATCATTTGTATCTATCATCCGTATCAATCGGCCTTCGGCCCAATCATTCATGTCAATCGGCCTTCGGCCCAATCATTCGTATCAATCGGCCTTCGGCCCAATCATTTATGTCAATCGGCCTTCGGCCCAATCATTCGTATCAATCGGCCTTCGGCCCAATCATTTGTATCAATCGGCCTTCGGCCCAATCATTTGCGTCAATCGTTGTCCACCATTCAAATTAATGAACTCACAAAACTTACACATAAGTAAACAATCAGAAAACAGTAAATTTCAAATATCTTGTTAAGATATTACTCACAGTGATCGGTTTATGGATTTGCCTTGGAGCTTGACCCTACACATTTCATAAATACAAAAGGGTCACCAACAATTCAATTTGTTCTTAAATTCACATTTTCCTCTTTAGGCTTTATTCTTATCTCTATAGCTCAATTACAATGTTTAACACATGCCTAAGAGTGCTTGCAAGTGAAAGGGAATGGAAAACGAAACACAGAATGCGAAAACAAGATTTCAGAAAATAGGGTCCCCGCTCGAGCTTGAAGTACCCCGCTCGAGCGGACCCTTAAGGCCTGCAAAAGTACTGGTTGCATGAAAAATAAGCTCGAGCGTGAAATATGGCGCTCAAGCGGAAGGCCTGTCTACAAAGCTCCACGCTCGAGCTTGAAATATCCCGCTCAAGCGGACAACAAGTCTATAAAAAGTACTGGGAGCACGAAATTTACGCTCGAGCGTAGGTTACCCCGCTCGAGCGGACCTCAAAATTCTGGAAAATCCAGAATGTGTTCTTGAGCTCCTTCTCAACATTCAAACCAACATTTCTCGCATTTTATGGCTCCAACCTCATATATTCTTGTACTAACATGGTATAAACACTAAAACACATCATCGTGGAGCTCAATTTCATGAATCAAATACATGCATGGCTCATTTTCCACCAACTCACTACCAATAAAACAATTTCATGCATTCAACACTTACACCCTTATAATTTGCACATGCATGTGGCATATTCTTCTCATTCTCCACTTATATGATGAAGGGGTGGTCAAGAACATGATCTTCAACTAAAATTTCACATAGATCATGCATTTGGTGCTCAAATATGCAAATTCAAAGCTACTACATACATGCATGCTAACATGGGCCCTCAATTCAACATGGTCAACTCAATTTCATTTCAATTCTTGCTCCTGACCATTAATCAACTTTAAACACACAAGATTACACATTACACTCATGAATTCGACAGTCAATTGCTTACCTAGAGGCTCAATTTGTTCCAATCACTAGCAAATTCTTGAATAATCTTTGAGATCACCAAGCTTTGAGCTCAAAACCCCAATTTCCTTCTCCCTCTCTCTCTCTAGCCGACCTCTCCTTTTTCTTAGAGCAATTCGGCTCAAATGAGTAAGAAGAAGGAATTGAGTGTATGTGTAGTGCTCACATAGAAAGTCCCTCTTGTGATATTATTATAATATCAAATAATAGAACACTAATTCACTAATTAAATCAGTTTCATTAGATCTGAATCAATTTTCAATTAAACTTCACCGTAGGCTCTAAAAATTATGCCAATCATACTGGCACAATCAATTTTGGTTTCGGTGGCCGTTAAGGCCTTCAATTTAATTTTCAAAGCAGATAATCGAACAGATATTTCTACGATGAATAGATAGAAATTCAAAACGACATATTTTCACATAATGGCACACAAAATTATGTTGAACACATAATCACATTCATGTTAAGGACCAATTAACATATTACGGAACATGGATATCACAACGTTGCCCAGTACCGAGATGATTCTGTAGGGTCCTTCCCAATTTGGGCCAAGCTTCCCCTCTCTTGGATCCTTCTTGTTGCCAACGACTTTCCTCAGGACGAGGTCACCGATTTGAAACTCCCTTGGGTTGACCCTTTTATTATAAGCTCTGGCAAGCTGCTGCTGGTATGCTGCCAGCTAAATTGCAGCTCTCTCCCTTCTTTCTTCTAGTAGGTCTAGATCTCGGGCTAAGAGTACATCGTTAGTCCCGTTCTCTACTCAATGGGTTCTGATCCCAGGGATGCCGACCTCCAACAAAATGACATCTTCTGTGCCATAAGCCATGGCAAAGGGGGATTCCCCCGTTAATCTTCTCGGCGCAGTCCGATATGCCTAGAGCACACTTGGTAGTTCATCCACCCACTTTCCCTTTGCTGCCTGCAGCCTCTTCTTTATCCCATCCAAGATAACTTTATTCGATGCTTCTGCTTGTCCGTTGCTTTGAGGAAAGCTTGGGGTTGAAAAGTAGTTCTTGATTTTGAACTTTGCGCAGAAGCTCTTGATTAGCTTACTGTCAAATTGTGTTCCATTGTCTGCGACTATTGCTCTTGAGATCCCAAATCTTGTGATTATGTTCTTCCATATAAAGCTCTTTACGTCCACATCTCGGATTTTGGCTAAGGGCTCAGCTTTTATCCATTTGGTGAAATAATCTGTTGCTACCAGCAGGTACTTCCTTTGCCCAATTGCTTGGGACAGTTGTCCGACAAGATCCATTCCCCATTGGGCAAACGGCCAATGACTAGATACTGGGTTCAGGTCTGCTGCTGGTTGGTGTATCAGAGGTGCAAACCTTTGGCACTTTTCACACTTCTTGACGTAGGCCTCTGCGTCTTTCTGCATGTAGGGCCACCAATACCCCTGGGTAATGGCCCTATGGGCTAGTGATCTGCCCTTGGTGTGGCTTCCACGAATTCCTTCATGTATTTCATATAAAAAATCTTCAACTTGTGAAGGGTGTACACACCTTAAAAGGGGTCCAGTGAAAGATCTTCTGTAGAGGTGTCCTTCTGCTGTTAGACTGAATCTTGTCGACTTCAATCTGATCTTGTGTGCCTCCTTGTGGTCGTCTGGTAGCTTTCCTTCTTTCACAAATGTAACAATTACATCCATCCAGCTTGGTCCCATGTCCACACACATTACTTCACGCTCTGTGGTCAGTGGTTCAATGCTCGGGCCCGACAAGTAGTCAACCATTATTGTCCTCACTTTTCTAGGTTGTACTGCACTAGCTAGGTTGGCCAACATATCGACGTGACTGTTATCATCTCGGCTAACCTGAAGTAGTCGACAGTTCTGAAACAAGGTTGACAACCTGATGACCTCCTTTGCGTAGACCGATATCCTTTCATCTCGGGCTGCAAACTCCCCCGTTGTCTGGTTAACTATAAGTTATGAGTCACAAAAGACTATTACCTTATCTACTTGTACTGCTGCTGCCAGCTTCAGTCCTGCAATGAGTGCTTCATATTCTGCTTCATTGTTTGAGGCCTTGAACCCCAGACGAATCGATTGTTCTAGTATCTGCCCATCTGGAGATACCAGTACTACTCCTGCCCCCGCTTCCTGTCGGTTGGAATTCCCATCAACAAACAGTCGAAAGGAGTCGCCGATGTAAATGCTGCAGGGTCTGAGTTTTTCCTTTTTGCTTTGTTCTTTTGCATTTGGTTGGGCTCTTCCTTGCTTGTTTGGACATTGTTCACCTTGGCTCAACAGAGCCCGATGTTCGATGGATTCTGGTGTAAACTCCGCCACGAAGTCGGCCAAAACTTGGCCTTTGATTACTGTTCTGGGTCTGTACTCCAAGTCATACTGGCCCAAGGCGACTGCCCATCTGGCTATTCTTCCTGTCAAGTCTCCTTGTTACAGCAAGGACTTCAAGGGGTGTTCAGTTAGCACCATAATTTTATGGGCCTGGAAGTAATGGTTCAGCTTCTTTGAAGCCATTACTAAAGCCAGTGCCAATTTCCCTAGGGGTAGACACCTTGTTTCTGCATCGGCCAGGGTTTTGCTTACATAGTAAACAGTTTTTTGTTCCCCTTTTTCTTCTCGGATTACCACTGTGCTTATTGTGTGTTCTGAAACTGCTAAGTACAGGAACAGTTCCACCCTAGGTTCTAGATTTGAGAGGACTGGAGCCGTGGTCAGATACTTCTTCAGGTTAGCCAAAGCGGCTTCGCACTCCTCGGTCCATAGGAAGTCCGTGGCTTTCTTCACTAAGTTGAAGAAAGGTTTGCACTTGTCTGAGCTTCTGCTGATGAACCTGTTCAGGGCTGCGGCCCTTCCCGTTAGCATTTGCACCTGTTTTGCCGACGTCGAGCTCTTTTAAGTCCAGGATGGCCTTGATCTGATCTGGGCTGGCCTCGATGCCCTTTCTGGTCACCAGGTATCCCAAGAACTTACCAGATCCAACTCCAAATGCGCACTTAGATGCATTGAGTCGGAGCCAATATGATTTAAGGATTTCAAAGACTGCTTTGAGGTCGGCCAGATGACCTTCAGGTTCCTTGGTCTTCACGACCATATCATCAATGTAAACGTCCACCGTTCGGCCAATCAGGTGTCTGAACATCTTGGTTACCAACCTTTGGTAAGTTGCTCCTGCGTTTTTCAGTCCAAAAGGCATCACCTTGTAGTAGTACAGCCCTTTTGGGGTGATAAACGTAGTTTTCTTTTCATCCGTAGGGTACATGGCTATCTGGTGATACCCCCTGTAGGCATCTAGGAAGCTCATCCTTCCATGCCCTGAAGTGGCATCCACTAGCTGGTCGATCTTGGGTAGAGGGAAGCTGCCTTTGGGACAGGCCTTGTTTAGGCTGGTCAAGTCTACGTAGACCCTCCATTTACCATTCTTCTTCTTCACCACTACTGTGTTCGATAGCCTTGTCGGGTAATTTACCTCACGAATGGCCCTGGCTTCTAGTAGTCTGTCTACTTCCTCCTCCACTGCTTCGACGTTTATCAACGTCGGTCTTCTTGCTCGTTGGATTACAGGTTTGGCCGACCTGTCAACGTTCAGCTTATGGCAAGTGACCTCGGGGTCAATGCCACGCTTTTCGTAAGGCGTCCAAGTGAATACCTCAATATTTGCCCTTAAGAAAGCTTCCAGCTCTTTTTCCTCTTCTTCAGCTAAGCCCGAGCCGAGAAGAAAGAAACGTTTTTCATCCTCTTCCTGGACGAGGATTTTCTTCAGTGCTTCTTCACTCTTCTCGGCTGGCTCCTTGCCAACATCCTCTAGGACCTCCATGTCCTCATCTTCAATCTCTGCCTTCTCTGGTTCTCGAATGCTGCAGGTAGATTTCATTGCTACCACGGAGTAATTCTTTGCCTACAGTTGATCTCCTCTGACCTCTTCAATCCCATGCTCTGTTGGGAACCGCAATAGTTGATGCAATGTTGAGGGAACTGCCCCCATTGCATGCAACCATGGCCTTCCCAAGATGATGTTGTAAGGGGAGGGTGTGTCAATTATGGTGAACTCTGTTGTTATCTTCCTGGTGCCTGCCTGCACTTCCAAGCTGGTTGTTCCTAGTGGCCATGTTGGCGTTCCATTGAACCCGACCATCGGGCTATTGGATTGCTCCATATCGTCTGGGTGAAGGTTAAGCTCCTTGTAACATCTGACGTACATGATGTCACAAGAGCTGCCTTGGTCAATTAAGATGTGCTTCACTTGGCATTCTCTAACCTGGAGGGATACTACCAAGGCATCGTTATGTGGATGCTACACCATCTCAAGGTCAGCTTCAGTAAAGGACACTATTGGTCCTTGGTACTCCTC
Source organism: Camellia granthamiana (assembly GCA_036172215.1). Lineage (NCBI taxonomy): Eukaryota > Viridiplantae > Streptophyta > Magnoliopsida > Ericales > Theaceae > Camellia > Camellia granthamiana. Next base: position 39,281,922 of record CM069907.1, on the reverse strand, counting down.
TACCCGCTGTCTCTTCTCCCCAACTTGGTAGACATGCTGTAGGTGTTTTACCTTCTGGGTCTCCCCTCGAATCTTGTTTTCGTTGACCTTTGAATGAATTACATTAACTACCCAAGGTCCTCCTGCCTGAGGTTATTGTGCTGGGGGAGGCGGAGCTGCTGGCGTCTGAGGCAGTCTTGCCTGTTCTTCCCTTGTTCTGGCCTCATCGACAAGGTCTCTCAGATGGCCTTGCCTCATCAGGTCTTCCAAGTGTGCTTTCAGGGCTCTGCAGCCCTGAGTCATATGCCCGTCTTCATTGTGGTAAGCACAATGCCTGCCAAGGTTTCTTCCCATAAATTCTCCTAGTGCCCTTGCTGGTGTTCTGAAATAGGGTTGATTCCGAATTTGATCCAGGACTTAGTGAATTGGGATTCGGAACACAGTTGTCACTACCTGTGTAGCCCTCAGTTTTGTCTCTTGCTTGCTCGATCCATTGTTACCTCGGCCTCGTTTCGGCGAGCCATTTCCTTTCTCTTGTTTTGTCTCCTTAGTTCCCGACGTGTCTTCCTCGGCTCTGGCATACTTCTCGATTCTCGCCATGAGCTTTTCCATGCTTTTTGGCAATGTCTTTGTCAAAGACTTTCGTAGTGGACAGTCGTCTTTTAGGCCGTTTTTGAAAGATACGACCGCCACCTCTTGATTACACTCTGGTATTCGGTTGAACACCTCATAGTATCTTTTTGCATAGGCCCTAAGGCCTTCATCCTTAATGATCTTCAGAGCCATCAATGCGTCCACCTTCAATGGCTGCAACTTGTTTGTCACGAACCTAGCCACAAACATCTAGGCCAGGCCTTCCCAAGTCTTCACGCTTCCCTTTGGCAGTTTGTGGAACCAATCTGATGCAATCTCCCCGAAGGATGAGGGGAACACTTTGCAGAACAACGGCTCGTTCCCACTATACAATGCCATTGAGTTCAAGTATAATCCTACGTAGAAGTTGGGGTCTGACTTGCCATCGTATATTTGGAACCTCGGCATAGTGAATCTCTTCGGCGCCTCAACCTTGTCCAACTCCACCGAGAATGGTGTCCTCGACTTATCTGGGGAGGTTACCTCGGCGTCGGCATTTTGTTGCTTCCTCTTGAGGTAATCTCTTAAGTCCTCCTTTGTCCGCCCAGGAGCTCGGCTATCTCCTGTTTTCAATCTTTTTAGTGCACTACTTTCAGCTTCGTGGTGAGTCCTCTTCGACCTTTCTCCATTAGTTGTGTCGAAGCACAACGCCTGCCTTTGAACAGGCCGATGTTCTTTAGGGTCTGCCTCCTTTGTGCGATACGTCCTCCGTGATTCTTCCCTTCTTGACTCTCCTTGTCCGACCTCCCTGGAAGGTCGGTGAGAGTGTCTTTCGCTCCTAGTGTGCTGAGGGGCTACGGGGATTGTTTTCTGCCCTCCCTTCTGGGTATTGGTCGCTGGGATCGGCGTGTCCTACAGCCAGAATGGTGGCTGCATGACGTTATTTTGCATCATAAAATTGGCGACCGATTGTAGGTCTGCCAATTTGTTTGCCATCTCTTTCACTTCTTCGTCTCTCCACAGGCACCTATCCTTCCATATTTGGAGGTCGACCTCGTTGTAGTACCCACTTCGATCTGGTTACTTTGGTACGTCGCCAGTCTGGCTGACGTCTTTTACTCCGTGATTCTGGTCACGAGTTTCTGTGTTGCACTCGTCTCCCTTTGATATCAAGGTCAATAGGTCTCCCACTCCCAGCAGGAGTGTCGTCCACAATCTTTTCCTTCTATCCGTTACTGGCTATCCATTCTTCTTTCTTTTCCACAGACGGCGCCAAATTGTGTGAGTGATTTTATGACCACACTGCCAACTCAGTAATCAGCAGGAGAGTACTGGCAGAATAGATGACACCTGGCTGACCTGTAACACAAAGATAAGATTTCGGCGATGGTTCGTCCACCCGGGGGCACTCCGACGATCAAGTCAGTATATTTCTCAAGGATAACAAATAGTGCGAAACTCACTATTCAGAATATCAATTGCGTACCTTAGACCCATGGGGGTGCTTTTCTTTTATAATTAACTCAATCCTTGTTCCAACAGAAGCCTAGCTTGAATGAACTTCTGCACAGTGCTTATCCTGGACTCTCCAAAAGATAAACTCCTAAAGAGTGATATCCTTATCCATGCTGTAGTCCTTCATCACTCTAGGACTCTTGTGTCTTATCCGCTTATCTCGGATTCCGATATCTTCGGAGATAACCTCGGCCTTGCTAAGATAACATCGGCGTCATGACCAGGACACGTGGCACCTCGGCTGACACGTCGGCGTCACCTTGGCCACGTGTTGGTACTCAGAAAATATATCCCTACAATTAGTATTTTTTTTTTTTTTTGTCTTTAGTGACTTTTTGTTTTTAATATTTTTTTAAAAAAATATTTTTCATTTTAAGTACATTCACATTAAGTGCATCCAAAAAAATTCACTAAAAATGAAAAATAAAAAAAAAAATATATAACTTAAAGATAATTTTCAAAAACTAAACAAAACAGAGATTTTCCCAGTTAAAAAGGATTAGAAAATGTTGAGTTTCATTGATTCATATTATTATTATTTTTTTTTTTTTTGAGAATATTTTTTGGTATTTCAATCAAAATAGTTCATATTTCATTTCAAAAAAATGCAGAAAATATATTTTGAAAAACAAACGAAGTGATTTGACTTTTGTTTCTGTTTAAGCAAACTAAAAATAATTATATATATATACATATAACTGATCCTATTTGATGAGACTTAAGATTTGGCTTGATTTGGTTTGGTCATGGAAAAAAATATTTGGAGAAGTTCCGCCAAACAGGGCCTTAGTATTATTCGTCTATATTTTAAAGCTTTGTTTAAATCGTGAATTTGATTAGAGATAGGAATGAGAAAAAAAAAAAAAAAAAAAAGCTGGTTGAAATTTGAATGCATTATAGTTATATTCTACCTATATTTTAATGTTTGTTGAGTAAATCATCTATAATAATAATAATAATAATAATAATAATAAGTTAATTAGACATTTGTAACCTTACAACACCATTTGTTTTTTTTTTTTTTTTAAATAAATGGTTGGTATGATTTTTTGATTTTTAAAAAAAAAAATAATGAAGACTTGATTATGGGACTATAGATATCTGATTAACCTTTTATTATTATTATTATTATTTGTGAATAATATGTTTCATATACCCTACAATATGAACAATTCGGATCATCAAAATAGATTAAGTATAACAATAACCCTATCCGTTTTCTTTTTCTACTTGGGGCATTTATACATAAGTCCTAATTTATGAATTTATATTCCGTTAAGTCCTAACTAAAATTTTTTGGACCTTCAAATCCAATTAAATTTTTAATAATCAGAATTGTCCTTGAAACAATGATTTTTCATCAGTTATGATTATCTATAAAGGAATATGACACTACAAGAAAAAGCAAAATTGGCGACTAAAAATAGAATTTTCGTCGCTGAAAGTAGCAGAATTGGCGACTAAAATGAAATTAGTAACCAAAAGTGAAGACTTTTGGCGACTAAAACAGTTTAGTAGCCAAATGTATAGTTATTGGCGACTAAAAATCAGTTTAGTCGCCGATTATATGGGTTTTAGCGACTAAAACAATTTTAGTAGCCAAAAGTGATGGTTTTTGGCGACTAAAAAAATTTAGTAGCCAAAAGTATAGGTTTTGGCGACTAAAAACTAGTTTGGTCGCCGATTGTACGTGTTTTACCGACAAAAAAATTTTTTGTAGCCAAAAGTGAAGCTTTTTGGCTACTAAAAAAAATTTAGTAGCTAAAAGTCTACAATTGGCGACTAAAATTCAGTTTAGTCGCCAAAAGTGGAGGTTTTATAATTTTAGTCGCCAAAAGTGGTTATTTTTAGCCTGGAATTAATTTTTTTAGCGACTAAAAAATAATTAGTAGCCAAAACTATAGAATTGGTGACTAAAAAACAGATTTAGTCGCCAAAAGTGATCTCTTTTTTTTTTTAATAAATAATTTATTTTTTACATAAATTATATTGAATAAAAATAATTATGTTTATATATATAGTTGTATATTAATACGGGTCAATATACTATATAAATAATATATATTGCATATATATTCATGTGGTGTTGTAGTGGCATAATAGAGAGAGTGTGTTGCTAAAGGTTTAGATTGTGGGAGGTTGGTGGTTCGAATCTTAGAAAAGGAGAAAAGTAAGTTTTTTTTTTTTTTTTTTTTTTTTGTCACGGAACAACCTTTGGTGACTAAAATTATTGGTCGCCAAAAGTGTTTCTTCTGGCGACTAAACGGTTTGGTCGGCGATTCATTGACTATTGGCGACTAAAAGATTAGTCGCTAAATGTATAATTTTAAAAAGTGTAATTGACTATTGGCGACCAAAACTTTGGTCGCTAAAGACCTATTTTTTGCCGACTAAAAAAGTTTTAGTCGCCAATACCTCTGGCGACCATGTATTCGTGACAAAACCGGGGACTAAAAAATTTAGTTGGGCAAATTGAAAAGTCAACTTTTGGCAACTACAAATGGACTTTTGCCAAAGGTGCTTTTTCTTGTAGTGTGATGATTTGACATTTATTTTGATTTTTAAAATTTTAAAATATCAACTTTGAAATTGAAAAAAAAAATAAATAAATAACTTCTTTTTTTTTGAAAAAATTAAAAAATTGAATTATGTTTTTGTACAAAATTGAAAAATTTGTATTTATAAAGGAGCACGATGATGAACTATTGATGTACAAAAATGAAAAAAAAAAAATAACAAATGAAAAAATTGATAATATTTTCAGTTTTAAAATTAGGAAGAAAAAATTGATAATATTCTCGATTTTGTTGAATAGTTGAATCAAACCAATAAGTAGATGGCAAAAATGTTTAATCTCATACTTCTTTTTTTTCATCAATTAGTGAAATAATTATCTGAAACATTGCTATGCAAAATTGATAATGTTCTTAGTTTTATAAATTAGGAAAATTTGATAATATTCTCAATTTTACTAAACAGGACTTATTGGTTTAAAAAATCTTAAATAGTACATGAGCTATCATAACATTTGTAAATATGATTTTTAAGTAATTAACTCTTTCTACTTAGTTAATGTTAATTTCTTTTTCGTTTTTTATTTTCCTAATTGGCAAAAGAGCTAATTTTATCTTCACTTTTCATCTCTCTTCTTTGATATCTCTATTTTTGTTTTACCTGCAGATACAAATTGAGAGGGCTTTATCCTCTGAAATTCGAATCTGAAACTAGTTTCTTCTTCAATATTTGTTTTTTTTAAAAAAAAGGTCAAAAAAAGAAAAAAAAGAAAAAGAGAAAAAGTGGATTGAAAATGAATGCCCTACAAAGTGTATTTTCAATTGTAGGGGCAATTGCAGGGAGAATAGTTGAGCCAGTGATCGAATTAGTGGTGCTCCACGTTGGTTTTGTTTTTCAGTACAAGAAGAAGCAGAAGAAACTAGAAGTTGAAATTAAAAACCTTGAAGAGCAGAGAAAACAAATCGAAGAAAAAGTTGATGAAGCCATTACTCGTGGTGAAGAAGTTGATGAACCTGTTTTAAACTGGCTAGCGAAGGTGGAAGAAAGAGTTCAGAAAATTAAGGATGACAATACTATTAACGAAAACATGCAGTGCTTTAAATTCTCATGTCCGGATCACATCTCGCGCTACCGTATGAGCAAGGAAGCCGAAAACAAGATGGAAGAAGTAAAAAATCTCATTCAAAATGGCAATTTTAGCACAGTTGCACATCCGAAGCCATTTGCTCAAGAACTTCAATTCCCATCATCAAGTGCAAACTATGCAAATTTTGAGTCGCGAGAATTGGTTTTCAATGACATCATGGTGGCATTACAAGATTCCAATGTTAAAATGATTGGAGTATATGGAACAGGAGGCGTTGGTAAGACGACAATGGCTGAAGAGATTGGCAAACAAGTGAAAAATGGACTCTTTGATGAAGTCGTGGTGGCAGTTGTCTCTCAGGACGCAATTGTGAGCAATATTCAAGGCCAACTCGCTGATCGCTTGAGTTTGAAACTAGAAGGGGAAACTGAAGTGGGAAAAGCAAATAAATTGTGGAATAGATTGAACAATGGGAAGAAAAATCTCATTATATTGGATGATATGTGGCAAGAATTGAACTTGAAGACAATAGGGATTCCCATCACTGATGGAAACAATTGTTGCAAAGTTGTGATAACGTCTCGAATCCGAGGTGTGTTGGAAAAGATGCATGTTGATAGATATGTTCGAATGCAAGTATTATTAGAGAAAGAAGCATGGGCCCTATTCAAGACGAAGGTGGGAAATTCTATTGACTCTCCTGAACTCCATGATATAGCTAATGTAGTCTGTAAAGAGTGTGGAGGCTTGCCAGTTGCTATACTTGCAATTGGAGCCACATTGAAAGATAAGAAAAAATATGTCTGGGAAGATGTACTTGATCAATTCAAAGATTCCATGCTAAAAAATATTGCGGGAATCGACCCAAAGGTGTATGCTTCCTTAAAGTTAAGCTATGATCGGTTAGAATCTAGTGATGCAAAATCATGCTTCTTGCTATGTTGTTTCTTTCCTGAAGATGCTAATATTTCAATTGAAGTGTTGGCAAGACACTGCATAGCGAGAAGTTTGCTTGGACAAAACACAAATACACTAAGAAGAGCAAGCCGTCGAGTACTTATAGTGGTCGATATCCTCAAAGATGCTTGTTTGTTATTAGAAGGCAAAGATGAAAACTTTGTCAAAATGCATGATGTCATTCGAGATGTGGCTCTTTCAATTGCAAAAGATGATGGCAAGGAAATTCTAGTAAAACATGGTGTCAAAGACTGGCCCGAGAAAGATACATGCAAATCTTCCTCAGCAATCTCGTTAAGGTTCGACGACACTCTTGAGCTTCCAGATGATTTGCTATGTCCACAACTGCACACCTTGACCATACTATGGAAATTTAATATCCATTATCCTTTCCTTAATGTTCCAGATAGGTTTTTCAGGGGAATGGAGAAACTTACAATTTTAGAATTGAATAGAATCTATATGTTGCCTCCATTATCTCTTGCAAATTTGGTTAACCTTCGGATGTTAAGGTTAGATGATTGTAAATTGGGAGACATAGCTATACTCAAGGATCTAAATAATAATCTTGAAATACTTAGCCTTCGAGGTTCTAATATCAAGGTTTTGCCATCAGAGATAGGACAATTGACTCGTCTTCGGTTGTTAGATCTGGGAAATTGTTACCAGCTCACAGAGATTCCACAAGGTGTCATATCCAATTTATCTCGCCTGGAAGAATTGTACATTTCAGATGATTTTACACGAGGCAACAAGGAAAGAAGCAAAGTGAATCTTGATGACTTGGGGAAATTGACGCAATTAACCACTTTACAGATTCACATACCAAATCTCATGCTATTGCCAAAGGACTTCTGCTATGAAAACTTGATCAGATTTAAAATATTTGTGGGCAAGGCTGATGGTTTTAGTGGAACTTATTCGAAGTCGTGTAAACTTGCTGGTGTTTCCTTAATGGACAAGTTTATCGTTTTGTTGATCAGAGCCGAAGAACTACAATTGGAAAAAATTGAAGGTTTACAAGAGGTGCTGCATGACAAAGGTGGAGAGGGGTCTTTCATGGAACGTCATGGACTAAATCCATCAGGGTTCTTCAATAATTTAATCGAATTAACAATTCGAGATTGTAGGTTGAAATATCTCTTCTCCGTGTCCTGTGCAAAAGGATTTCCACGACTCCAGAGACTAGAAATAAGGAATTGTGAGATGATGGAAGCAATAGTTGGAATTGAAGAAGAAAAAGACGAAGATGAACTCCCAAGTCAGGTAATTAACTTCAGTCAGTTGAAATTTTTGCTCCTCGTGAATCTACCCAAGCTCATAAGCTTCTACCCCAAAGTGGAGAAGATGTCAACATCTGAAGGAAATTCTTCTACCCCGACACAATTTTTGTTTAATGAAAAGGTATGCTTTATCTATACCCTTTTCATTTGCTTTAATCCATTATATCTAGTTATTGTAAAATGCTTTATGCATTAGGAATACAATCCAACAGTGCTAGGGTATTTTCAATAAAAATCAAAATTATTAATCCCTAAAAAATACGAAATGGTTGGTCACACAGTGGCAAGCATGAAAGCATTACAACAAATTAAGATTTAAAAAAAAAAATTATGAATAAAATTAATTTTTAAGAACAAAATATTTAAATTGTCAAAAGTGTCGTTGTATACTTAGCGATGAAATTAGATATTTAGGGATTAATTATTATCATTTTTTGACCAAAATTTGCCTAACAAAGTGAACATCTTATGCACCAAATTGTTTTCTCTTGAAGTGTATTTATTAACTGTAACACCCTCAAAATAATACATAAAAACCCAACATTTTTGACATGCATAGACATAAGAGAATAAAGCATAATTCCATTCATCAGAGTATTAAGTACAAAAGCATTACATGTTGACAACAAAAGTAAATGCTCCATGGGCTTACAACTTTCCAAGCCAACACTTGGTTACAAAAGGAGAGTACTAACTCAAACACATTAAGCCCTTGGCTTGAAATTTACATATAATACACAAAAAGACAACAACAAAAGTCCTTCAGCCTCTAAGCCTCCCAAGCTACGTCCTTGGAAATGGCATATCACTTGAACCTAAAAATGATGTCCCATATAGGGCGAACCAATGCCCAGTAGAGATATACTAAACCAACTATGAGAAATAACTAAAACAATAGCATTAGATGTATGGTTAACACTTATAAATCAACTTACAATACTTTACAATTCAACCACAAGTACATCCATTTTCCATTTCAATTTCCTTCACTTATACAGTTTCAATTCATAATTATGGCTTAGAACCTGGTCAAACAATTCAATGAGACTACAACTCATATTAAAACACTTTCAAACTTCACGATTCACATGAGATTATAACTCATATTAAAACACTTCCATACTTCACAAATAATACACAGATTTGTTGTATCAATGGAGTCCATCCCCTATCTCCTCTCAAATATCTGGTTTAGGAGTCCATCCCATATCTCCTCCCAAACCGTGGAGTACATCCCCTATCTCCTCCCACACAACATACGTATACAATGCATTAAACACTTATCACATACAATGATCAAGCAAGCACATATTCAATGTTATTCCATCCGTCATATTTAATGACATATTCAATGTGATTAGTTTCAGTTCTCCCTAATCATCATACAATGTCTACGACAATCAAGACTATCCTCCACCGATAGCCCAAAGCAGTTATTTCTAAACAGATAATAAATGTATCAATAGATATAATATCGACATTTTCATAGATGAGTGATTTATTTATCCAACTCCACCATTTAACTTTGTAATTCTCCAATTTCATAATTTCCAGCTTAATTTCACATTTCCACAAATTAACTATTCAAATTAATTTATCACATAATTAGGGCATTTTTCCCTAAATCACAAGGTTGCCTCCAAGGCTCATTTTTCACTCATAATTCATAACCAACCCCAATTTCAAGTTTCTTACACATGTTGGACCCAAACATGGAAAAATCCTCTTTTATAAATTACGAATCAAACCCTAACTTTTCCCAAATTTACCCAACAATACCAACTAATCAAAATGACTAAAATTTATGTTAAAACTCATAGAATAGAGTAGGTTATCCCTACCTCAAATGAAGAGACCGAATGGAGAAGATGAAGAAAACCCAAGATGCTCTAAATCCACAAATTTTCGGATTGAAATGTAGTCCACACCAAGCTCCACACTTTTAACAAAGGGTCTAGGGTAGAAACACACTAGAACTAGATGGATTTGTAGAGAGAAGTGGTGGTTTAGAGAGAGAAGCAGTCATTTTAGGGTTTTAGAGACAAAAGGGGATGAAAAAGTGAAGTGTAACCCGTAGCTGCCAACTGATATATTCGAGGCTCGCTCGAGCGAAGGAGTGGTCGCTCGAGCGACCAGACATAAAGAAACCTCGCTTGAGCGCACAAAGCCTCGGTCGAGCCAACAAATCGAAGCTTCAGGTCTGCAACCCAGAAGCATGCTCGAGCGAAGAAACCCAAAACATAGACCTCGCTCGCTCGAGCGAAGGAAAGCTCGCTCGAGCGAAGATTTGCAACCTTCAGGTGCAGAACCAGACACAGACGCAAGCTCGAGCGCAAGACTTCTCGCTCGAGCCACCAGACACAACACTCAACTCTCGTTCGAGCTAAGGAACCCTGGCTCTAGCGAAGGATCTAAAACACAGAGCTCGCTCAAGCGACAAAAGCCTCGCACGAGCAAATAAGCAAAAATCTGGGCAGCAACCACTGGTTCAAACTCACTACCAACCTGTAACAAACCTGCCCAACACATCCTAAAACTTAAATATAAGGAATTAAAGGACGGAAATGAAACAAATGCAACAATACTCAACCGCGGAACCTAAGTCCAAAATACTGTACATAAAGGGAAATACCCGGGATCGCTATATTAACCGCACTTTTAAAATTTTGATACAAAAGTCTGTTTTTTTGACTTTTTAACAAAAATTAGTCCCCAATGTTTCTCCCTTCATTTTGGGGACAAAAATTTGATTTTTAAAACTCTTTCTCCCTTCCCTCTATAAATGAAGAGAAATATCAATTATCTCTATTATTTCATTTCCACGTCAAATTTAATTAATCAAATTTTTTTGTCACCAAGTATTCCAAATGAAGTTTTAGGGATTGGTTTACTTTTAGATTTGCTACTAAACAAAACTAATGTGCTCCGAGCCCCCTACCCATAATCTATATGAAGTAAAATTTAGATGAAGCCCCAAAGCATTAATCTAAATTTTTTATTTTAAATGTTAAAAATACGCATTACTAGTTAAAATTTATGTTGACAGGTAAATTAACCTAGCAAAAAACTTATGCCAACATGCTTGTATTATTTTTTATTTTTTTTATTTTTTAAAATCGATATAAGATTAATTATAAATATGAGAAATATTATATCAAACTCGACAATTGAAATTCAACAGTAGACAAAGCCATATATTGTATCAATGGAAAATGCCAACTGAGTTGTGATATACGCAGTAGCTTGAAAAGTTTCGAAATTCTAACGTTTATGCTATGAAAAACTTTCGAGACTCTTAAAAAGATTCTTTCAATTTGATCAACAATAATGGTATGATCTGTTAAGTATCAATTTTTAATTTATCACAAATCTAGTCATATAAGACATAACTGTCTTGTTACATCATTTTAGATGAATTATAATATTTAAATTGTGATTTTCTAATATGTCTATTATAAAATCTAATAGTAAATGGGATTCAAACTCAAACATTACCATCAAACCTAGACACCAGAAAATATAGTCTTATTTAGGAGATTCTATAAGTTTTTAATTTCAATATTCTAGGCAAAATTTAATGTGTTTTTAAGTCGGGAAATTCTACGATACACACCATTGAAAATGATTATTTTAGTTATGATTTATGAAATCATATGTCTAATTATGTCATTTTCCTCTTTAATTATGATCAATTTTCTTCTTTAGTTATAAAATTATTTTAATTCTGACTTATGAGATCTTTGGTTATACCTTATGTAGTGTTTGGTTATAACTTTTTATTTATTTATTAGTTTATTATTTTATTTTTATTTTCTTTTAAGCTACGACTCAGAAAGTATAGAATTATGTAATTTTTTTCTTTAGTTATAGAATGCATATTTAAAGAGTGTGTATCATAATATTTCTTCTTTCTGTCTGAACAACTTTTCTCCATCTAAAAAAACAAGAAGTCTAAACAACTTTCTTCAGCACACCACATTTTCCTACTAAAAGTGAAGGATTATATGATTGTATGTTTTAACTGAATTTAGGCCGTGTAATTGATGAAATGAAGAATTTAATAACTTAAGGTGGGGGAAAATAATTATGGTATGACAATATCGTTTTTATTTTTTTTAAGGATAAAATTGTATTATTATATTTTTTTTAAAAAAAAAAAATCTGTAATGATCTACTTTTCAACTAAATGTTTTAAAATAATATTATCTAAAAGGGTATTCAAGAAATATTGTCATGCCAAGAGTGGGAATAGGCCGGTCAATTGTTTATGGTAATACTTTTTATTATTAATAATAATATTTAATATTATAATAAAACTCAATAAATTATAATAGTCAAATATAATATATAATTTATACAAAAAAAAAAAAATTCAAAAGTATAAAATAAAAACCCCAAAAAATATACAAGGAATAAGATTCAAACTTGAGTAGGACGATTATCCCTTGATAAGATCCAATATAATATTTGTCAATAGGAGTAAGGATCCCTAAAAAACAACCTTTATTGAGAAGGGGGAGGATCTCCTGCTATTTGAGTCCGTGAGGCCTGCTATGGGTCCCATTTCTATGATCTGAACCGTTTATTTTGTTGGGGACTTCGTTTATTTCATCCACACAAAAAAATAAATAAATAAATAAATAAAAATAAATTAGGTTGATCCCATAACTTTAACTTGTTCAATTTTTCACTAAAAAAATAGACAACAATTATTCTTTTTAAAGTAAATCATACATTTTTTCAGTGAGAAACGTAATAAACTGGACAAGTTATAATTATGGAATCGACCTAATTTTTGTGTGGATGAAATACATGAAATGCTTGACAAAATAAACGGTTTGGATTATCAAAACGGGACTCATGATAGATCTCACGGACCCAAACAACACCCTTCAGTCATCCAATGGAGAAAAGTTATTGTGGAGAAGGATGAAGGTAAAGGATTTGAATATTTACCTTGGAAAAAGTGTTAGAAAAGGTAAAATTGTGGGTCTTGATTGCAAAGACAGTAAGTTCAGAAAATTGTGGTGGGAAATATGATTTTAGAAGTTAGATTTGGATTAAATATTAACTTATGAATTGATGTATGGTTTAGGTGATTTGCCATTAAGCTTTCTTCTCACAAGAATGCGATCACAGAAGTATGGAATGGGTATTGTGTGTGCTAAAATTTGATGACACAACTAAATTGCATCTTCTATAAAGATTCAGTGAATAAAGTCAAAAAGTACGTGCACTAGATGGAATTCAAAATTTGAAACAAAGAACAAAAGAGCAAAACCAGTTGTTACCAACTAGGAGAGCACTCCGACGATTAAGTTAGTAACAATATATCTCAAAGATTATCAAACAGCAACAACTCAAGCAATTAACTCACCAGTAAAAACGAACATTTAATCCACATGTGCCATTTTTTAATGAGAACCAGTGCCCTCCTTATCTTATAAATCTTACTAAACTTATTCTCTACAAAAATAACACTAATCCAGGACTCATCTATCATAGTTGGATTAGGATAGAACTCTCACATGAGTCTCAACTTATCCAACCTAAGAATTTGTCTTCTACAAAGACTCAAGTTCTACTCCGAATAGCTCGAATATAGTGTGATAGAATTACATCTCGACCAATCACAATCATCCACACAGTACATCGGTTAACAATCAAGCCACATGAATGATGCAAGTCCTCAATGGAATCAAAAGTTTAGAAGGGATTTGTTTGTGTAGTAAAGGGAGATGCTGGAAGAATTGTATAATCCAATTGGAAACGTCTATCTGGTGGCCAATGAGGAAGATAAATTGTTGGGAAACTGGAGAAAGGTGCATTGTTCCACAGTATGCAAACCTTTTGGATTGTAATAATGCTTTTATTAGAGTAGTTTGAATTTTGTGTGTGTGTGTGTGTGTGTGTGTGTGTGTGTGTGTGTGTGTGTGTCTTCCCACAGATTTAGATTTTTGAATTGATAACATTGCCAATTAGAGGAGGTCAGAGATTAACTCCCACAACCTGGCCATTATGAAAATGTTACTTGCCCCTGCTCAAAGCATCTTACAAAAATTCTTGGAAGTTCAATCCCAACCATCGATCCAATTTAAAAACTACATTAATTGATGGATTATGCATGCTGGCTTGAGTTGTTACTAGCAATTAATCAATAACAGCTTAAAGCTCAATCAATTTTACTTTAGTGTTTTATTTATTATATCAATATGAACAACACAAAACTAAACACATAATATAATATAGATATCTCACATGGGGTGAGGTCCCTAGGATGGATCTAGCGGGGTGCGGAGGGAGGCGACCGCACCCCCCAAAAATCTAAAAAATATTATATACTATACTAGAAAATCTAAAATAATTAAAATAATAATTTACACCTCCAAATATATTTTTGCACCCCTATATTGATAATCCTAGATTCATCTTTGAACATAAAAGGTCCACATGATGTGAGACCTACCTTTTATGATACATCTGTATCTCATTTTTTGTTTAATCTTCTACATACTTAGGCTGAGTAATCTTGTGACCATGATTTTCTATTTCAATCAATAAAAATTCTACAAGAGTCTCATAACAGTGCAAATTATTCCATTCACACCATACTGAAGATCAATTACGCAACTTAGAAATGAGTGCATCTTCAAGGCAGCTAACCTAAACTGGTTTGAGTTGTGTGAGTTGATCAAGACTAGGATCACTCTGTGGTTGAACCCACACCTGAAGGATTTTAATTTCACAATCAATGATTTCATTTGTAAGATAAGTCAGATCAGGTTGTGCTTTGGAGGAGCATTATTGCCTTGAGTTTGGATGAGCCCAGTTGGCTTGAGGCAGAGAAACTCTATTTTGCTGCGGGTTTTTTTTTTTTTTTGGTGTTGTCTCTGTTTGCTAATTGGTCTCTCACCAACTTTGGGCTATGCTAGCATATGATCGGTAAGGCCTCGCGGTGCCAACTTAGTTGGGATGGTGATGGTCTTTTGTGATGCTGTTTGCACTCCTTCATCTTTGTTGATGTAATCTTTATGCTTGTACATTTTTTTTTTATCATCAATGAAGTTTTTTTGGATGAAAAAAAAAAAAATAGAATCGCAATGGACTTAAATGAGCTGCAAAACCTAAACAATAAAGCCATACTAGCAAAGGCACGTGATGATTAATTTTATTTTATTTTTCTTTTCCATAGGTCAAATACTTGCACATATCATATGATTTTCACTATATAAAATTAAGGTAAATTATAAATACACTCCTTAATATTTTTTAAAATAAAAATTACTCTTTATGGTTCCAGAAATTATGAATACCCCATTGTTAGAATTTTTTGTTTAACATAATTAATAGAGAAAAAAAAATCTAATTACTCTCTTACATAATAATAAAATTACTTGAATAGTAAATTGAAATATATTTATGAGATTATTAAAAATATTAATTGACTTGATAATTTTATTAATGAAATAAGTGATTTTTTATGCAACTGGAAACTTAAAAGTGCAAGATCTAATTTCTAAAATTGCATGGGGGCAATCTATATTTTAAGTAAACCTCAAATGGTGTGTTTTTATAAGGACTTTGGCTTTTCTCTAGTTGAAAGTTCAAATGGAACAGACAGTTAAGGTGTCTTACTGATAAGAGTCATTAAACGGAGATCTCTTACTAGTAAGAGTTTATGAAATGCATTGGCCCAGTATTTTAACTCTTCTTTTAGTTAAATCTTTTCATAAACTCGCAGCGGTAAGAAACCCTTGTTTAATGACTTTTACAGGTAAGAGATCTCAACTATCTAGTTCAATTGAAATTTCAACTGCAGACAAGCGATTCCCTTTTATAAAATCATAGAACACAGATTATAACAGTCAAATAGAAAAAATCACGATGAAATGTGAAAATAATGTGAAGCCTGATTTTCTCTCATTTTGTACTTTTAATCTGCTGAACCCATCAATTTTGAGAAAGGGTGGATTTATAGTTGGTTGAAATTTTCTTAATATATTCAATTGATGATTTGCTGTCAAAACAATCAAGCCAACTCGTGCACAACACCTATTGCACAATGAGGACAAAAGGTTGCACCAATGCAACAAAAAGATTTGTTACTTCCAATCTATTATAGTTTCCATTACATAAAACAAAATCATATTAACTGTTATGGAACCAACAATTTAAGTTTTGGCATTAATTGGAACATAGTAAAATCAATTTACTGGACTTCAATTATTGATTAATTAAGACTAACATAAATTTATTGGGCTACATTGTACTGCTTGTTATAATGCTGACCTTGGAGTCTAATGTTGAACAATTATGTTATGAATGTTGCAGGTTACATTCCCTGCCTTGGAGACATTGTATATTACTGAACTAACAAAGATAACAGAGATATGGGATAGGAAATTACTTCCATCAGAGTTTTTTCGACAATTGAGAAAAGTGACCATCTGGAGTTGCGAGAAACTGGTGAATGTCGGTTCGTCCAATATGCCCCGACAATTATTGAAACTAGAACAACTTGAGGTTAGAGATTGTCGAGAGCTGAAAGTAATAGTATTGAAGAATGGGGGGGGGGGAAGAAGAAGAAAAAGCAGAAAACAACAATAATACCAACTCGTTCCTTCAACTAACGAGTTTGACACTTGAAGATTTGCAGAGCCTCAAAAGCTTTTTCACCTCTAGATCTAAAACACAATCCCTCCACTAGCCAGGTATGAATGTCCTCATCAGTTTTGGTTGCACATGACCAGTAAAACTAGAAACACAAATGTATATATATATGTATGTATGTATATTTGTATGTATTTTAAACACACTTATCATTCTTTTTTTTAGATACAATTGCAATAAATTAAATAGGCTAAGATTATTGGATCAATCTTTTTTTTTTTTTTTTTTTTTTATAGATGATATACACTACGGACTTTACAAAATGAAAAATTTTGTGGTGGACTCCCACAGCCCGAAAGGCACCCTTGTTGGCCATGTATTGATAATGTGTATTTATTTTGAATCTTTCCAATTTAATACTTTGACATTTGCTTGAATATTACTATCTAAAAACTTGAAAGAATAAAATAGTAAAAATCAAAAAATTTATCACTAAGTTGAGTTGTCATAGTTCATATAATATTTTCCTTTTTTGGGGTGTGTGTAACAAAAATAATGCCACTATTTTATTGCTTTAGGCTATGTTTGGTTCATAAATTTGGAGAAAGATTTGGAAAGTGAAACGGAAAAGATGTGTGAAATTTAGTTATATTTCATTAATATTTCACCTACTTTTTCTCTTTTCATTTCCAAATCACTTCCCAAATTCATAAATCAAACATAGTTTTAGATAAAGAAGTACATGAAATTACAAAAATGTAGAACAACGTAACAAAGAAACAAACAAGACCCTAGTGGAACAAACTTAAAACATGATGACCAAATTAGTATCTAAAATAGAGAACGATGCGGGACTTTTGTGGGATGGATGGCTTTTGTGAACACGATCTACCTGTGGTGTGGGTCCATATCTTCTGCAGGGCCTAAAGTTGGACTTAACATCTCTTAAATAGAAACCTAAAACATCTCCAAAGGCACAACAAAATATTGTTCAAGTTTAATTTGAAAAACTTAATGAGTTTAAAAATATATTTGAGTTTGTTTTTTTATTTTTTATCAATAAAAGATGATCTTTGTTTACCATTTGAGCTGAACACAAATGAGCTTTAATCGAACCGAGTTCAAATAACTTGATATTGTATTATACATTTAAGTTTATGGAACTAAGTTTGAGCCGAACTTAGAAAATTGATGATAAGTTTCAAAATATGTTCAATTTTAACTTATTTATATAATGAGTCGTTCTTAAAATAATTTTAATGTTCCCAACATAAGTGGAGTTCAAATAACTTCATATATTTTACCATCTAACTTAAAAAGATATGTTAAGAAAATGAATATTAAATTAAATAAGAAATTATCAATATAAAAAATAATCAAGGCACGTGATGAATTGTTAAAGTAAAATTTTCTTCTTTTTCATAGGTCTAATACTCAAATCAACAACATAATTTACCTTACCTAACAAATAACTAATAAAATTATGGAACACAGATTATTAAAGGAAAATAGAAAATAATGATGAAAGGTGGAAAACAATGTAAAGAGCTAACAACAAAAGGTGCTTTAGTTAATAATTAGATGCTCCAAATATTTGAGAAGAATATGGAGATATGTAATTATCAATTTGCTTGCTGTTGCTCTTCATTTGCACATAGCCACAAGTACAAAAGCTCATAAATGATTAAAGCATGCATGTTGAAAGTGTTGCAATTATCAATTGTTGCATATCCACAATTTTGTAATAGTCACTAACCTGAAGTGTTGTAAACTACTTTACAGGTTGCTTTCCCAGTCTTGGAGTATTTGAAAATTCAAAAATTGCCTAACATAATAGAGATATGGGACAAGAAATTACTCATAGCTTCAGAAAAAAGAATCAAAGTCCTTCTGCCAACTGAAAGATATGATGGTTTCTGATTGTGAGAAATTGGTGCATGTGATTCAGTTCAGTATGCTCCCACGACTGCAAAATCTGAACATATTCAGGGTAGATAATTGTCCAAAGGTGGAAGCGATAGTCTCGGAGAAAGAAAAACAAGAAGGAACCACCAATAATGATATTATTGTGTTATCTCAATTAACGAAACTTACTCTTCAGAATTTGATGAGCCTTAAAAGTTTTTACAACTGGTCTACAAGATTTGAAGCACAACCCTTGTTCAACTACCAGGTTTGATTTTCCAAATTTATTTTATTACCCTTAGCCATGGAAAAGCGTGCACACACACACAAAAAAAATTAAAATTCTTATTCAATTACAATTTTAAATTTGAAACTTATTTGAATATTTTCTTTCTATCCAAATTCAAATAAAAGGAAAATAATTTCAAGGTGGATAAATACTATGAACCTACGATATTTAAAAAAAAATTACAATATTGCCCAACAAAATATGTATGGATTCTAAATTTAACACTACATTTTTATTTTGAATATGAATGTTAATATGATTTTATTTAACTAAAATTATGTCCCAAATTGTAATTCATCTAATCTTGACTTGGAGTTGATTAAAAATATTTAAATATTGAATATCATATTTTATTTTTTTAGTCTTGACTAATATGATTTCATTTTGTTTTACAATCCAAAATCGTTCCCTTATAACCTTTTTAAATTTAGACTACAATTTCCCAATCATCAATCCTAAATTGCCTTCCTTTGGAATTACGCCTCTTGGATTTTAGAGATGGGTATTGTTATTCAAGTCCAAAATTAGACCTACTTTTTAAGCCCAATGATGTGAAAATCAATTAGAATATTTGAAGTAGCACTCTGTGTGTGTGTGTGTGTGTGTGTGTGTGCATGCCTCTCTCTCTCTCTCTCTCTCTCTCTCTCTCTCTCTCTCTCTCTCTCTCTCTCTCTCTTCTGATCATCAACCATTCATATCAGTTACACATCATTAGGTTTAGAAAATATGTCTAGAAAGTGGGCTTCTATATCATTTCCTTTAGGGAAATAACAACAATTTGTACACGATTCCTGGCTGTATTTATTTATTTATTTATTTTTGGGTGAATATTCCTGGTTATAATATTGAATATGGAAAAAACACTATTAAAATTTCTTCACATAGTAATACTATGGGCCCAGATATAAAAATATAGAAATTACTCAGAATTTCACATAACTAGCTCAGATTCATTTCATATGTGGACCCCACACATCATCAATTCAATCTCCATTAGACATACTCATTTCTGAATAAATTCTGAGTCCTAAATTCTGGGACCCTAACTTTTTTATTCTTCTAAAGCCTCAAAAATATTGAGCAACTCCTATTTAGAGGAGGTCACAGATCTACTCCCACAACCTCATCATTATGAAAATGTTACTTGCCCTGCCCAACATCTTATGAAACTTCTTGGAAGTTCAGTCCTAACCATTGATCCAATTTAAAAACTGCATTAATTGATGGTTATGCATGCTGGCTTGAGTTGTTACTAGCAATTAATCTATAACAGCTTAAAGCTCAATCAATTTTACTTTAGTGCTATATTTATTAGGGGTCAATCTTGATATATCAATGTGAAGAACACAAAATCTAAACACATAATAGAATATAGATATCTCACATGGGGTGAGGTCTCAAGGATGGATCTAGGGGGGTGCAGAGGAAGGCGATTGCACCTTTCAAAATTTTGAAAAGTATCATATATTCTGTTAGAAAATTTAAAGTAATTAAAATAATAAGGATTTACTTCTCCAAACATAAATTTGTACTTCTATATTGATAATCCTAGATTCATCCTTGAACATATATAAGAAGTCCACTGGTGAATTTTTAAAATAATCAGGGCACGTGGTAAATTTTTAAAATAAAATTTTCTTCTTTTTCATAGGTCTAATACTCAAATCAACAACATAATTTACCTTACCTAACAAATAACCAATAAAATTATGGAACATAGATTATTAAAGGAAAATAGAAAAATAATGATGAAAAATGGAAACAATGTGAAGAGCTGACAACAAAAGGTGCTTTAGTTAATAATTAGATACTCCAAATTTTTGAGATGAATATGGAGATATGGAATTATCAATTTGCTTGCATGTTGCTCTTCATTTGCACATAGCCACAAGTACAAAAGCTCATACATGATTAGAGCACGCCTTAAGGTATCTGACATATATAGGTTCACTGATTCTCTTTTGGGCCCTCAGCTCAAAATTTGTAAGCTTGTTTGGAATAAGAGTATTCCCCTCAAAGTTCAATTGTTTGGTTGGTTAGCTTGGAGGAATAGAGTTAAAAGAGGGGATCTTTTACAAAATATCGGTGTCCTTTATAGCAGTGCTTTTGTCTTATGTGCCTTTTGCAAAACTGAAAATGAACCTCTTACATTGTCCTTTTTCATGGAAAGTATGGTTTGATTTGCTGCTATGGTGGGGGTGTTTTTGGGTGGTGCCAAGGTCTATTGATTGTTTATTTCATTGGTGGTTAGTTTGGAATCATAAGAAATTGTTTAGGAGATTGTGGAGGGCCTTACCTTCTATTGTTCTGTGGTCCATTTGGAAGTTAAGAAATGATTGTATATTTAATGGAGTGTAGCCTTGTGGGTCTGAGTTATGTGAGCTTATTAAGTTGAGATTTGCTCTATGGGTTAAAGCTTCTGCAAAGGGGTTCATGTACTTTGTCTTGGATTTAATCAACAATCTGGATCAGATTAAGGACTGCAGTTGAGGGATATTAGCTGGTTTGGTAACTTGGTCTGCCACCACTTGGTTTGCTGTTTTCTGGTTGGTTTTCTGCTGTGATCTACTCTGTTATCTGCTGGTTTTTGTTGCCTCATGTTGTCCACCATGGTCAGTTGTTTAGCTATTTTGAGGTTTGTTGGGAGGTTGTTATGAGGTATTGGGTGGCATTTTGAAGTTTTAATATAGATGTTGTTTTGCTGTTTACTGTTTGCTGATTGGGTGACACCTGCTTCAGTTGACTGAGTTTTGTATTGCACAAAGATTTTTTTGGTCACTTCTGGGCTGCTAGTTCTGTTGTATTTGTATCAGTGCTGTCATACTTGCTAATTTTGGTTTAGTGTTGTCGGTGTATTTGTTGGTCCCTCACCAACAGATTCTTGGTTGGTGCTGTCATATGATTGTACGGGCTGCTTAATGCCAACCTTGTTGGGATTGGGCGGTTTCACTATGATGGCCTTTGCATCATCTCCCCCCCCTCCCACCTTTATTGATGTCTACCTTCCTTTCTTGTAAGGTTTTCTCTCATCAATAAAGTTTTTGTGTTGATAAAAAACTATGATTAGAGCATGCATGTTGAAAGTGTTGCAATTGACAATTGTTGCTTATCCACAATTTTGTAACAATCACTAACCTAAAGTGTTGTAAACTATTTTACAGGTTGCTTTCCCAGTCTTGGAGTATTTGGAAATTCAGAAATTGCCTACCATAATAGAGATATGGGACAAACAATTACTCATAGCTTCAGAAAAAGAATCAAAGTCCTTCTGCCAACTGAAAGATATGATAGTTTCTGATTGTGAGAAATTGGTGCATGTGATTCAGTTCAATATGCTCCCACGACTGCAAAATCTGAACATATTCAAGGTAAAGAATTGTCCAAAGATGGAAGCAATAGTCTCGGAGAAAGCAAAAGAAAAAGGAACCACCAGTAATGATATCATCGTGTTCTCTCAATTAACAACTCTTGATCTTTATGATTTGGTGAGCCTTAAAAGTTTCTACAACTGGCCTACAAGATCTGAAGCACAACCCATGTTCAACCACCAGGTTTGATTTTCCCAATTTATTTTATTATCCTTGGCCATTGGAAAGCGTGCACACAAAAAAAATTAAATTCCTTTTCAATTAGAATTTTAAATTTGAAACTTATTTGAATATTCTCTTTCTATCCAAATCCAAATAAAAGTAAAATAATTTCAAGGTGGATATGCTAGGGGCCTACGATGGAAATTACAATATTACCCAAACAAAAATATATATGAATTCTAAAGTTAACACTATGTTTTTATTTTGAATATGAATCTTAATATGATTTTATTTGACTAAAATTATGTCCAAAATTGTAATTTGCCTAATCTTGATTTGGAGTTCATTAAAAAAATATTTAAATATTGGATGTCATATTTTGTTTTTTGGGTTTTGACTGATATGACTTTATTCTGTTTCACAATCCAAAATTATTCCCTTATAACCACTTTAAATTTAGATTTCAATTTCCCAATCATCAATCCCCAATTGCCTTCCTTTGGAATTACGCCTCTTGGGTTTTAGGGAAATGATATCAATTTCTACATGATTCCTAGTTGTAATATTTGAATATGGAAAAATCACTATTATAATTTCTTCTAAAACCTCAAAAATATTGAGCAATCCCTATTAGAGGAGGTCACAGATCAACTCCCACGACTTTACCATTATGAAAATGTTAACTTGCCCCAACCCAAAACATCTTAGGAAACTTCTTGGAAGTTCAATCCCGACCATTGATCCAATTTTAAAACTACATTAATTGATGGACTATGCATGCTAGCTTGAGTTGTTACTAGCAATTAATCAATAACCACATAAAGCTCAATCTTCTCTACTTGAGTGCTATATTTATTAGGGGCCAATCTTGCTATATCAATGTCAAGAACACAAAAACTAACATAAATTATTTAATGTTCTAGGAGACAAACGGTTTAGTGTTAATTTGTAAATGGAATAAAGCAATCCGCCAAAAATTAAACACATAATGAAATATAGATATCATATAACGGGTGAGATCCCAAGGATGGATTTAGGGGGTGTGGAGGGAGGCGACCACACCCCAAAAATTTAGAAAATATCATATATTATGTTAGAAAATTTAAAATAATAAGGATTTATACCTCCAAATATATATGCGATCTACCTTTTATGAGATATGTGTATCTCATTTTTGTGTTTTGTTTAGTCAAGCCTTCACGCCATGCTATGTGGCAGCTTTATCTAGCCTAAAATAAAAAATTGTAATTCAAACGTGTGATCAAGGTTTGATCCCAAGACTTTGAGTTTCATTAAGAACAATCTTACCACTTAGGCAACATACATATTATATGATATTAAATTATTTATTATTTATTTGTATTTGTACTTATCTGAATTGCACACGCATTGCGTGTGTCACTTGCTAATCATTATTTACATGATTTATCATTTCTAATAAACAAATCTGTACATATATAAATATATATTGAACATTTGGATATAAATTTAGAAAGACAAAGGGAAATAAATAAAAAAAATTAATTTATATTTTATTGACATTGCTCTTACAATTTTTTTTTTTTAAAAAAAAATCTTTACTTAAATTTATAATCCGTACATAAAATAAAATTTTGGCTCATCAATATGAGAAACATGTCTCATCAATCATCACTGACGTTGAATTCCAATATACAAGCCTACTTCATTCTGTTATTAAGCAAGATGCCAAAATGAATCTTTGCAGGTTTCTTTTCCAAGGTTGGAGACACTAATTCTCAATAATTGTGTAAACTCAAGAGAGATACATCCTTGGAATGTTCAGGCTAGCAAAATAAGTTTAAAATTCTTGGACAAAGTGAATCTAAACAAATTAATTGTGAGAAATTGTAGTGAGGTGGCAGAGGTTTTTCAACTTGAGGGGCTAAATATTGGAGAAGGACAACATGTTAGGCCATTAATTGAAGTAAGAATGATGGAATTGGATGCATTACCTCAGTTGACATGTTTGTGGAACAAGGATCCCCATGGAATTTTGGGCCTTCAAATCCTACAATACCTAACAATTAAGAAATGTTCCCTCTTGAGAAATCTATTTACATGTTCCACAGCCATGGCTCTTCAACAACTTAAAGTACTTTATTTGGAGTCTTGTCCAATGATGGAAGAAGTTATTGCAGTAACAGAGGATGGGCTCAAGGAAGTGATTGATGATGTGATTGAATTCCCAAAGTTGGAGTGGCTAATACTGAAAGATCTACCAAACCTCAATAGTTTCTGTAATGCGAAATATAATTTTAATTTGCCATCATTACAAATAGTTGTTCTGAAGAGGTGTCCGAATATGCACAACTTTACTTTTGGACAAGTACGCATGTCACAGATTTTTGTCAGAACACGTGGCAATGATGGCCTTCAAATAGAAGATCTCAATAAGTATTTAAAGGAGCGACTTCTTTTGAAAGGAGAGGTAGACTTTCTTTTTCAACTTGATCTATAGTTAATTATTTTTGTCAGTTGATGAAATCTTTTATCTTTGAATATTTACAAGAGACTACACAACTGGAGTGCTTCATATGTATTTTTTGTTTATATGTATTTTACTTTCTTTTCTTTTAGGAATGCGCAACTGTGGATAAAAATGATCACCCGGGCGATGAAGTACGGTTCTCCTACCTTGAATGGCTATAGGAGTAAAGTAAGTTGATCATCCTTTATTATTAATATATATGTATACATTTCATAATATTTATAGGAAAATTTTATAATAAACACGTTAAACGTCCAGTTATGATTTATCAGCTAAATATAATAAGTTGATCATCCTTTATAAAAAAAAAAAAAAAATTAATTAATTAAAAAAAAAAAAAAGGCAAGTTACGATGGTGGTCCCTATATTTTACTTCTTGTGTCATTTCGGTCTCTACATTTTCAATTAGCTCAATTTTAATTCTTAATTTTAGATTTTATTTTAATTTGTCCAATTAATAATATTGTTAGTTTTTTTAAGGAAAATTATCACTAAATTGATTGAGGTTAACTAACTGAGTTGAATAAGTTTATAATTTTATCCTTAAAAATATGGCAGGTGACACGTACATGCTTATTTTTTACCAAAAAAAATGCTAAGAGTTGTAATCAATTGGATCAAATTAAAACAAAATCATAAATTCAGGGTCAAAATCAGGCGAATTGAAAGTACAAAGACTAAAATGACACAATGGGTAAAGTACAAGGACTACTGTCGTAATTTGTCCAAAAAATATATATATATATATATAGAGTAATGCTACCATACACAAGTTATGTCATTTGTGAGTTTGATTATCACAGATGACATAACTCAATAGAATGAGAATCATAATAATAATTTGAGTTATAACTAAACATCACATGAGTAATAGCCAAACAACTCTTGAATCATAACAAAAATAATCTCATAACCAATATCACAATGTGTCATAATTAACAACACAAGGAGGCATAACCAAAGACACAAAAGTGTAAACCAAAGCATAGAATTTCCCTATATTATATATATACATATCTCATAATATTTATAAGGGAATTCTATATAACACTTTAAAAAATGAAGTATTATATGCTTGACTTTTTGTGGTCTTTAGTTGTAACTCATTTAGTTATAATTACTTATAGATGTTATTTTGGTTATAATCGAAGAAATCTTTGATAATACCTCAAGTGATATTTGATTATGATGCATTTTGGTGTTGGTTATAACTCGTAATACTGGCTATAATTTAGTTATAACTTACTGTAATTATTATTTGGATTTAATTGGAGAATTTATTGGTTATATCTAAAGTGAGATTTAACGATGATTTATTACGGCCCTTCTACTTATGACTGAAAGTTTATATTCAAATCACAAACAATATCTTAACTTTTTTTGAGGACGAGACAACATATGATATCAATTAATCTGCAAAATGTTTTCTTAAATCAGATGCGAGGTAGTGAGCAGATTGAACGACCTCTTTGTCTACCTTTTCTAGAGCAACAGAGTCAAAACCTCTACTACAGTGCATAATATCACTTAAAATAGATTGCATGTAGTACACTCCAAAATAGGAATGTGTATTATAGAAGTTCGTTTTATTTGGCATGTTTGGTATAGTTGGTAAGCTAAAAGTTTTTTTTTTTGGATGGGTAATAAGCTAAAAGTTGATAACCAAAAAAAAAAAAAAAAAAAACACCCCCTCCTCCATCTCCTAAATAGTCTTCTTTTGTTTTTAGTTTATTTAAATTATTTCGGTTATGTAATACATAAATAAAGGGTTCACTAAATAATCTAATACATTTTTAAAATAAAAAAATATATATATATTGTAAATAACTCAAATAATCCATACCAAATACCCTATTATAATATTGATAAATTCCTGACACTAACAACTTTTTAATGTATATTTATATATATCTAGACAGGTAATTGATAGAATCATTGGCAGCCAGCAAACCTTTTCCTATTAGGACACTCTCTGCTACCTTGGTGCAACTTGAGTTCAGGTTAACTCTGTTACTGTAGGCTATGTTAAAAAATCATGAATTTGTGGAGGGATTGTGGATTCAAATAATAAAAAAATGAAAAAAAATAAGAAGAAAATGAAGTAAAATAAACTAAATTTATTTAATCTTTTGTTTTTTGTTTTTTCTCTTGATAAATATGCTATGTAGAAATTAATCATTCCAATCATAAAATAAAGTTAAAAAAAAAAAAAACACACACACACACATAACACAAGATATACATGATACGTTCTAGTCCTCTCCCTTCATAAAAAAAACTCCTGGCAATAGATCTGAACATATAGTAAAAAATAATAGATACCTCACAACAAATTCAAAATCCAAACATAATGTTAAGATTTGAGTCCCCTTATTAAAAAAATTTCCTGAAAAATAACTAATCAAAAGGTACCCTGTACATATTAATTCAATAAGAGAAATTATTTGAATTTTTATTTTATTCTTCACAAATCGCTTCTCAAATGAAAAATCTAAAAGTCCATATTAAAATTAAAAAATTTTGAATTTTGTTTTCTTAAATGATTAAATTCAAAATGCTTTTTGTAATTATAAAATCTCCATGCATCTTCCAATAATTTTTTTTGTATATTTTGTTTTACTTTGACTCCATAAATATTTTGGTGCGCAGTTATATATGATCGCGTTTAAGTTGCTGAGATTGGAGCATGCGGGATTACTCTCCTACAGTCAATGGCAAACTTATTGTTTCTTCCAATAAGTTAAAAAGAAAAATAATAAAAATAAATTGCAAAACTATTCAGCTACCTATAGCTGTATAAGAAATGATAGGTGTTTTCAAAACTATTCAGCTACCTATAGCTGTATAAGAAATGATATGTGTTTGTGTGTGTGTGTGTGTGTGTGTGTGTGTGTGTGAGTGAGTGAATATGTGCAGTAGTAATGTCATATTACTCTATCATGCTGATGAGATAGAATTTGTATGATTTTGGAGGCTAGGTGTGCTAATTATGTGGGATATACACTTGCAGGGTATTTTACTTATTTCTTTCTTTTTGTTGGGATTTTATTATTATTTTTTTATCAGAAAAAAACACGAGCTATTTTGTTTGGATTTCAAAATCATAATTCTATTGAAAGAAACATGGATAAACATGTTTTATAATCAGGCTGGGTAAACTAGCTAGGCCAGGGAGAAATATCGTCAGTCCATGTTAGCTGAGACTCAACATGGAGATTGGTAACAAATTTATCCATAAAAAAAAAAAATACTTGCATAAAAATAGATCTTAGAATGCGTTAGTGAATATGATATATATATATATATGGGGAGTGCTGGGGGCTTATTGTGTATTTGGAACCCTAAAATTTTCATGGTGTTAAGAGTGTTGCTGCGGCAAGCATTTTATCGTGCTCTTAGGTATGACTTCTGATCTTTTTGAGTGTGTGATTTCAAACATTTAAGCATCCAATGATGTTAATAGTAGAGGTAAGTTGTGGGATAGACTTGTAGGGATTAAAAATGATTTTCAAAAACCTTGGTGTGTTGGAGGGGATTTTAATGAAATCAAGCATTTATCTGAGAGAATAGGACAATATAGAAAAGAGATAAGGGGATGAGAAAGTTTGATAACTTAATTGAAAAAAATGGAATTGGATGATTTACCAATGGTAGGGAGAAGCTTTACATGGTGCAATTCACTTGATGGGGAGAGGTGGAGTAGGATTGATAGATTCTTAATTGATCCTAGGTGACTGGAGAAGTTTAAGTTTCCATTGTGGGGTTTGCCTAGAGATGTATAATATCGTTGCCCTATATTACTTGGGGAGGATGATTCGAATTGGGGTCCTACACCATTTAGATTCTTGAATGCTTGGACCCTACATCCTAATTTCCTTAAAATAGTACAGAAATCTTGGGCAAACTTAAAGCTTGATGGCTGGGCTGCGTATAGATTTGTAAGGAAACTGAACTCTTTGAAGAGTGATCTAAAAAAATGAAAGGGTCACCAGCTTAAGATGGCAAAGGATGAATTACATGATTTTGATTTAAGGGCTGAATCAAGAGAATTACTACCACAGAAAGTGTCAATGAGAAGGGAGGTTAGAAGTTTGGTTTGGAATTTGAAAGGGGGGGGGGGGGAAAGAGAGGGTGTAGTTGTAGAAGTCAAGATTGGAATGAACATTAAATGGAGAAAAAAACACAAGGTTTTTCCATCTAATGGCCAACAAAAGATTCACCAAAAAGCTAGTGGATTTACTAGAGGTTGATGGGGTTAGAGTTGAGGCGCCTGATCAAATGAAACAGGAAGTGTTAAGGAACTTTTCTATGTTGTTCAAAGAATACTGTGTATCAAGACCAAAGTTAGTAGGTTCTATGCCAATAGTGAGCAAATCAAATGTTGTGGAGATACTTGAAGTTGAGTTCTCTGATATGGAAGTTTGAGAAGTAGTTAAGAATTGTGATGGAAACAAAGCACCTGGGCAAGATGGGTTTAATTTGTCATGCATTTAGAACTGCTGGAAGTTCATGAAGGGTGAGGTGATTCAACTTGTGAAAGAATTTCATTCTAATCAATGATTATGGGAGGCTTGAATTGTTCATTTATAACTTTGATTCCTAAAAAGGATAGTCCCAATCGTTTGAGTTATTATATGCTGATTAGTTTGGTTAGTTCTACTTATAAAATATTGACTAAATTGCTCTCAAGAAGAATTAGAAAGGTATTACCAGATGTAATTAGTGAAGTACAATCAGCATTTCTGGGAGTTAGAAATATTTTTTTATTGTATAATGATTGCAAATGAGGTGGTTAACTAGTGGAAGAAGACAAAAAAGAAGGGAGTTGTTTTGAAAGTTGACTTTGAGAATGCCTATAACTCTGTGAACTAGAACTATCTGTTTTCTCTGATGTCCAACATTGGGTTAGGTGATAAATGGAAGAAATGGATGGTTTCTAATGTAACCAAAGCAAGAGTTTCAGTATTAGTGAATGGGACTCTAACAAATGAGTTTTCTCCTCAGAAATGGATTAGGCAAGGTGATCCCCTTTCACCTTTTCTTTTTAACATAGCACTTGGAGGGCTCAACATTCTATTAGAAAGGACAAAGGAGATAGGGTTGTTAAAAGGTGCTTCTATTGAGTCATTTGAGTTGAAGCTTTCTCGTCTTCAGTTTGCAGACAATATTATAATATTTTATGAAATTGTGAAAGAGAAAATTATAGTTATTAAAAGGATTCTTAAATGTTTTGAAGCAATATTAGGGCTTAAGATTAATTTTCACAAAAATGTAGTGTGTGGTGTGGAAGTGTCTGATGAGAAGATCCAGGAGTTTGCCTCTGTTCTGAATTGTTTAAGTCAAAAACTACCTCTAAAGTATTTAGGTTTCCTCTTGTTGCTAGCCTGAGAAGCAGGAGGACTTGGAAACCAATGGTTGATAAGATCAAGTTCAAGTTGGCATCATGGAAGAGAAAACTTTTGTCTTTTGCTGGTAGACTGACTTTGATAAGATCGGTATTGTCAAATTTACCATGTTATTATCTGTCTTTATTTTTAATTCCAAAAGGAGTGGCCAAGGTGATTGATAGGTTGTAGGCTTCTTCTCTTTGGAAGGGGTTCAGATCTAAAGAGAAAGATGCATATGGGGGAATGTGTCAATATCAAAAGAGCAAGGAGGGTTGGGCATTAGGAGAATTAGGGAAGTGAATGAGGCTTTGTTATTGAAATGGTGGTGGAGGTATGGGGTGGATGACAAAGCTTTGTGGAAACAAGTGTTAATTAGCAAGTATGGATCACAAGGGGGAAAATGGTTACCTGATTAGAATTCTGAACAAGATAGGAAGGTATCCAGGATATGGAGTGACATATTGCAAGTAGTGAGGTCTAACTCTTCCCTTCATGATTTTTATGTAAGTAATATAAAGATAAGGATTGGGGATGGTTGTAGAATTCTTTTCTGGTCTGATAGGTGGCATATGAACATTCAAATTAAGAAAGAATTTCCTAGGTTGCATAGCTTATCTACGGATAAGGAAGGAACCTTGGAGGATTTTATTCAAAGAAGAAAGAGATTTGGGGTTGGGTGTTTAATTTTAGAAGGACTCTTCTAGCTTGCAAAGAGGAGAAGGTTACTAAATTAGAAAGCTGGCTGTCAAATGTACCAGATCTTAGTTTAAATAACCCTGATAACTTGTCTTGGGAAGCTGCTTCTTCAGGTCTTTTTTCTGTTGCATCAGTCAGGAGTTATTGTGAAGCCAAATGTGGACCTAGGTTGAAAGTAGCTAAGCAGATGTGGCAAAATGCAGCTCCACCAAAAGCACAATTCTTTGGTTGGTTAGCTTGGAAAGGTAGGGTCAAAACAACAGGTTTGTTACACAACATTGGGGTCATTAGATGTAGTGAAGATACTATGTACCCTTTTTGTAAATCTGAGGTGGAAACAGGATCTCATGCGTTGATTCACTGCCCACAAGTATGGAAGATGTGGTCAGCCCTGCTGGATTGGTGGGGAATTAGTTGGGTTACACTTGCAAATGTAGAGGGCCTATTGAATTGGTGGATGGGGATAAAGTTTAGAAAATTAGAATTGCAGAGATATTACCTTTTGCCATGTTGTGGTCTATTTGGAACGTAAGGAATGTGCATGTATTTAATGACCACATATCAAACTTTGTTGAAGTTGAGGAGCTTGTGAAGGTAAAAGGGGCAATGTGGGTGAAATCAAGTTTGAAAGGTGTCCATTTTTTTGTCCATGACCTTGTCTCAAACATTAGGGAGGTTAGGTTTTGCTTGTAATGGTTGGTGTTAATTTTGTCTGACTGAGGATAGGTTGGTAAGCTTTGTTCTGTAGCTGTTGTGGTTGTTGCCCTGTTGGTATCTCACTAGTAGTGGGCAACTACAGTGCATATAAGTTGGTGTGCCTTGCAATGTCAACATTGTTGTGATTTGTAGTGGCTTGCTGTGATGCTTATGCAACTGTTTTTGTTTTTTCCTTTATTAGTGTATTCTATACTCTTGTATAGTTTTCATCATCAATGAAGTTTCTTTAGTTGATCAAGTATATATATTCAGTATATATATTAGATGTTCTAATTAGGTTTTACCATATCAAGATATTTTCATAACTTTCTTGTTGCCCACTCTTACCTTACCTATATATAGACATCTTCATTGTATTGTACGATACATAATATTGAATATAAACATAATATATATAATACTCTCTTTCTCTTTCTCTTAGATATTGTAACATGGTACCAGATCTATAGGTTATGCTCTTCGTGTTCTTCGCTTTATCGGCGAGTGACAACCTTGCCTTGGCCACCCGTCGGACCTTAACCCATTCCGCTGCCATATTTTCCTTCCAATATCACTTCATGGTGATTTCTTTCTCTGTTCACTGGTTTCTTAATGTTCCTTTATCACCGGCCAAAGTTCCTCAAAGTTCCTCTGCAGCTCTCCACTCTGTCTTTCCCTCTGCTTTAACCTCAACTAGGTTTTTATCTTCAAACCTATTTGAGTTTGAGGAAGGATATTATACCTATACGATGGTGAGCATGGTTATACTATGCGAACCACCTAAGTCACCCCCTTGACGCACTCCTTAAGTCGCCCCCTTGGTGCACTCCCTAAGCGGCCCCCTTGACTCATTATCCAAGCCGCCTTTTGGTGCACATGGTTCCTTTCCGGTTTAGACTTCTGTTCCCAGCTTCTTCTTTGACGATCTGGCACAACCTCACGAAAAACTGTCTCCCAGTATTAACTCCGGCTAGTTTCTTCAATAGTCTGGTACGACCTCACCAAAAATTGTCTTCCAGCATTAGCTCTATCCAATTTCTACAACGGTCCAACACGACTATAACTATCTCCTTGCATTAGCTCCAGCCTTGCTATTACAATGGTCTAACACGACCATAAACTGTCTTCCGGCATTAGCCTCGGTTGCTCCTACAATGGTTTGGCATGACCATAAATTGTTTTCCAGCATTATTATTTTCATTTTATTTTATTTTCTCTAGTTTCTGTTTCCAAACTATAGTTGGTCTCTTTGCAACCACCTTGAGTTTGAGGAAGGATGTTAGTGAATATAATATATATATATATATTCACTATATATATTAGATGTTGTGATTAAGTTTACCATATTAGGATATTTCTATAAATTTCTTGTTGCTTACTCTTACCTTGCCTATATATAGGCATCTTCATTGTATTGTAAGGTACATAATATTGAATATACGCATAATATAATATTATTTTTTTTCTCTCTCTTAGATATTTTAACATAATGAATCACATAATACTTGCAAGTGATAAGTTTCATTGTGAGATAAACACCCTTATGAGTATTATGTGACCTATTATGGGATTTAATTGTTTTGTACATATAGAATTGTTGTTTAGTAATTTAGGACTAGTTTGACAATTATTTTTTTAGTAACTCCTTTACCTTTTTAGAATAAAGTTGCTGCTAAAAAAATTAATGCATTTGAATTGAAAATTAAAATTTTTCACTAAAGACAAAATAAAGTAGGATATGACATTTTTAGCAGTTGTAAAAATGGAAATTTCCCGATTTTTTTTTTTATTTATCATCTGAATAAGACGAAATAAAATGGTAATGTTTTTAGCTTAAATAGCCAAAAGTAACTTTTCTAGCGATAATTAAAAAAATCAATAAATTTAACTTTAGGTGCTTACAAAAAAAAGGAAGAAAAAAAAAAAACAATTGATCCAAATTCAACTATTATATAATTCTAACTACTTTTTCACAATACTTAAAAAATTGTAACTAAAATTAGAGAAGGGCTTGGACATATATTCTAGCTTGAGTATTAAATACCTTGACCACCTTTTTGTGCCGAAGTCTTGTCGAGAGGAGGTACTCCGAGAGTTTCACCATCAGTGCATCCGGGAGGCACAAAGATGTATCACGACCTTAGTCGTTAGTTTTGGCAGAATGGGATGAAGAAGGACATAGCTGTGTTTGTATCGAAGTGCCTTACTTGCCAACAAGTGAAGGCTGAGCATCAGAGACCAGTGGGCCTTCCGAGGACTCAACGAGGTAATGACGCCATTTGGGTGGTGGTTTACCGATTGACCAAGTTAGTGCACTTTGTACTTATGCACACGAATGACTCGGTAGATTATTTAGCCGACCTTTACATTAGGGACATTGTTCGACTTCATGGGGTCCCTATGACTATTATCTCATATATAGATCTGCGTTTTATGGCTCGGTTATGGTAAAGCCTGCAGAATGCCTTGGGCAGTAGGTTGACTTTTAATACTGCCTATCATTCTCAGACTAACAGACAGTCAGAGCGTACTATTCAAATCTTAGAAGATATTCTTCAGAGTTATGTTCTTGACTTTAAGGGGTCGTAGGAGAGGCACTTGCCTTTAGTGAAGTTTGCCTATAACAATTGTTTCTAGTCGAGTATTGGTATGGCATCATTTGAGGCCTTGTATGGCCGAAAATGTAGATTTCCTATATGTTAGGCCGAGGTGGGTGATGCACCTATGTTAGGTCCATAGTTGGTCTGAGAAACGATGGAGAAAATTACACTTATCCGTAAGAGGTTGGTTACGATTCAAAGTTGTCAAAAGAGCTATGTCAACTGTAGGAGGAGACTATTATCCTTTAAGGTGGGAGACCACGTTTTCTTGAAAATATCACCTAGACGGGGTTTGATGAGGTTTGGGAAGAGCGGGAAGTTGTCTCCTAGGTTTATTAGACCTTTTGAGATCCTAGAGCAAATTAGAGAGGTAGCTTATCGTTTGGCCTTGCCGTTGTAACACCCCGAAATAATTCCAACATATTAAATACATCAAAACCACATTCAACGATAGAAATAATCTTCCTCCAACCTCTATACCATTAATCACCAAAGTTTATACAAAA
Organism: Camellia granthamiana; assembly: GCA_036172215.1. Classification (NCBI taxonomy): domain Eukaryota; kingdom Viridiplantae; phylum Streptophyta; class Magnoliopsida; order Ericales; family Theaceae; genus Camellia; species Camellia granthamiana. The sequence goes on along the minus strand of CM069907.1, from coordinate 39,247,286 downwards.
GTTTCACATGCAATTTATACATTCAAGGGTAAGAAAACAAATGAATCTATAGCATGTGAAGCATTTAGTTCCAAGAACTTGAAACGCCCTTAAGGCCTTACATCTTCCAAGGCAATAGCCCGGTTACACAAAATGGTCTCTCAGACTCAAACATGTTTAGCCCTTGGCTTACAAAAGTTTGCAACAAAACAAAAGAGTAATCTACTCTTCACAAAAGTACACCCTCACCCTCAACTCGGCGGGATCACCACATCTTTACCTGCACCAAAATCCCATTGGGGTGAGCATAAAGCCCAGTAGAGAAACCTTAACAAAGTATATATGTTTATGCAAGACTTCCAACATTTAATGCAAGTGTAAATACTATGCGATGCCATTTTCAAAATAATCACATGTCATGCTTTACTTGAAAATCACAATGTTTTCAATAACATTTTTGCAATCTCGTCGATTCCAAACTTTCAATTTAATCATAAGGGGTGGTAGATACGACTCTGGTAATCCCTAGGTTGGTGTCTGTAGGTAGACTATACAAGCACTATCAAGTTGTCATTTTTACCGTATTAACCGGAAGGCTCGACACCTATCCGCGCGGGTTTTTGGTCTTTCACCACAGACACTCAGGCCAACTTGTGAAATTCATCTACACCTCCTATCCGGACTTACCGATGTATTTACCCCATAACTTTTCAATTGTTTTCGTTTACATTATTCTTTTCTCAACACAACATTCTCAACACTATTTAAGATGCAATATATATATTCAATTGAAAACGTGTGTAATGCAAATGAAGCCCAAGCTTTCATAACATCCTTCTAAATTCAAGTATCCCATCCATGCCACAATACCACTACAAAACCCATTTCTTTTTCTTCTTGTGACATGAATCAATAAAATACTACAAGTTTAATTCAATGCAATAACATATGATAACCTTCCATAATTTGTACCATCCTCAATTCCTTAGTCATTACAAGGCCCCTTTTGTAATATCCTTGCATCTTTTATTCATATTTATGCTTGAAAGTGCTTATTCTTCACACTTTTGCACACAAACACATAGTGAAACACCATACCCTTGTTGCTGAGGCACTTTGAGGTTGGTTTTGGTGTTTGTGGACTGGTTTTGATCCAAAAAAGCTGCTGGAGTTGTTGCTCTAAAGTTGTTCTACAAGGGTGAGCTTCTAACCTCTTAAACCCTTGCTTTTTGTTTAAGCTTTTGGACCTATTTGCATGCTTATTTTGGCTTGACTTTCTACTGCAAAAAGTTCTGATTTTTAAGGCTTAACATGTTTGTTTAACGCCTTGTTGGTGTTGGGGGTGGTGTACCCCCTCTTGTGCCTTGTTTGGCCTTATTTTTGTGCTATCCTTTTAAGCTATTGGGACCACCTCCTTTTGGCCTTCTCACTACTGAAACTCAGAGGAATTTCAATGGTGGAAAGGTCGTTTTGAGGTCTCAAATAGAAGGGGGTCATCCCCTCTCCTTGTGTCTTGTGTGCTTGCCTTGTATGCCTCATGTTTGAGCATGGTTTTCTAGCATGTGTTGGCTTATTCTCAACTTGTTTTTGGTACTATTTTGACATGGCATACCTCTATTTTATCTTGGTTGAGTCACCACTTGCATGCATTCTACACTTGTAGTGTAATCTTGCAATCTAACCTAACATGCATCATGCTTTTGGACCATCATTCTAACATGTTTTGGCTTAACTCCAAGAAGCTTTTGGCCATGTTTTTTCATGCTTAAGGTCTGATTTATGTTGTTTTGGTCATGCATGCCATGCTTTGTATAGCCATAGTGCATTCTAGCTCACTAGCTTTGAGATTTTAAGCCACTAGCATGCTTTGCTTGGGCCATTTACATGATTTGACATCATTTGTTATGTGATTTCAGAGCATGTTTCATTACCATGCCTTCAAATTTTTCACTCTTTCAATGCTTTGGAGGATTGGTTCTTTGTGCCTTAAGTATGAGCCATTGTGTATGCCATCTTGCCTAGGCTTTTGGACCACCATTTCAGTGTGTATTTGGTCCTATTTTGCCATGATACAGCTCTATTTTTGGTTGGTTAGGGCATCCCTCATTTTCTTCTTACACTTGTAGTGTAAGTCCTCTTTACTAGTCCTGCATGCCAAATGAGTGAGCTTGTTATTCTAGCATGTGTTGACTTGGTATTAGCCCATTTTTGGTGTTAATTTGACATGCCATAACTCTGATTTTTGTTGGTTAAATCATCTCATGCTTGGCTTTGGTAGGTGTAGTGTAATCCTCCTTGTGGGCCTTGCATGCTTGTTGTTTTGACCCTTCATGCTAGCTTGTTTTGGCTTTACTCCATACATGTTTTAGCATCATTTTGACATGATCTAGGACTATTTTGGGTTGCATTGATCATATACTTCATGTATTGCATAGCTATAGTGTAAGTGTCTATCCTAGTTTCAAGCTTTGAGCCTCCTAGCATGCTTCTTTTGTGACATGTACATGATTTGGCATCATTTACCATGTTATTTCAGAGCATATAGCATTGCCATGCTCCCACTTCTTTCACTCTTTGAGTGCCTTTAAGGCTCATGCATTGTTGTCTTGTTTGCGACCTAGCTTGTATGCTTGCATGCCTAGACCTTTGAGCTCCCATCTTAGCATGTCTTGGTCTTTGTTTTGACCTATTTGAGCTTTGTTTGTGGCTGGTTCATCCATTTGTGCCATGCATTGCATGCCTCATGCGTAGTCCCCTTGACTAGTCTTGTGCTTTCATGTCCCTAGCATGCTATGCTTGCGATGTTTAGATGGTTTGACATCATTTTACATCTTGATTTCAGAGCATTTAGTGTTGTCACACTTCCATATTTGCCATTCCTTGATCATGTTTGAGAGTTGTGTTGTTATGCTTAGTTGATGGGCCCTCACATGAGCATGTGTTCTTGGCCCTTTTGTGCCTTAGTTTTGATGCATTTTGGCCACTGTTTTGGACATGATTGAGGTCTGTCCATATTTAGTTTAAGTTCATTGGGCATGCGGTTTGAATGTTGGTACATGCTTGTTGCATTGCATGTTGTTGCATGCTTGTTACATTGCACGATTGTTGCATGCATGTTGCATTGCATGTTGTTGCATGCTTGTTGCATTGCATGATATTTGTATTGCATTGTGTTGTTGCATTGCATTGTCCTTGCATGCTCATGTTGCATTGCATTGTTGTTTTCTTGCATGCATTGCATTGTATTTGGCATACTTGTGTTGCATTGTGTTTGGATAGGGTGTTAGTCCAAACACGAGAAACGATGGTCATTTCATACTTGAAGTGATGAAACGTGCCTCAATTCTCGGTCGCCGACACTCTTGATCACACATGATAGAGTTTAAGGCTTTATGTGTTATTTGTGCATTCATTTACATTGAATTGTGCAATCTTGGCATCTCGGCCATCGTGCATTGCGATGCTCGGTTGGTGGCCCGAGAGTCGAGAACTACACTCCCTTGAGATCATGAAATGATAGGGAGAGTAGTTATACACACATATCTTGCAAATACACTGCCATGCCCCTTTTTGTTCTTTGATGTAGCAAACTGGAAGTGTGCAGCATTTTCTGTCGGTAGACCACAAAAAGTGGCTAGCCGACCACTTTTTCTGGTCTACAGCAAAGGTAGGTGGTCGGCAGGTGGTTGGCAACACCACCAAGTGGTTGACAATGCTCCTGGAGGTCTCCATGGTGGAGCAAAAGCTATTTGGAAGCTTGTGCAGTGTTCTGAGAACAATTGCAAATAAAGGCAAGTTGGGGCATCGCGATGGATTTCCGAACGAGGTGACCGAGCATGCATGCGCTTCTCACTCCGAGGCTCCCTGTTACTGCTTTACTTAGCTTCTTTACTTAGCTAGCTAATGTTTTGGTTTTGTACTTAAGTAGTTAATGCGCTTAGCTATTTATTTGTGTTTGTAATAACTAGTTAGTTAGCTCGTTAGTTAATTAGCTTCATTTTGTAATAATTAGTTAACTTGTTAGCTAATTAGTTCTGTTTTGTAATAATTAGTTTAATTAGCTTAGATTAGCTAGTTAGCTTATTATTCGGACCCTCCGTCGAGAGGACACAACTATTGTAATAAGCGTGCGTGTGTGTGATGCATGTCTTCCAACCCCCATTTCTTTCTCCCTTTTGCTTATCCGCTTTCAGTGGTTAGTTTTTAGGGCATATTTTGATTAACATCCTTATGCTTGCATGCGTGCATCCATTCATCTATCTTGTATGCACCGGGCTCGACGCATCATACAAACTGCATTGTATTTCAATACTAATTTGAATACATGTATCAAGTTGCATTTCACATGACATCTTAGAAAAGCTGAGCCTATTTTAGCTGCATTTTGCGTGTGTTGCATTAGACATCTAGCATAGTTAGGATTCATGCATCGATTACTAACTAGCTTCTGTTTTGGCTCGGAGTACACTGTGAGTGTTTTCACTTTAGCATCCTTGCATGAGTGTAAGTGATTGCCATGATAGCATGCTTGCCATGAGGCTAACTGCTTAACTGCCATAACTGCATGAATGCCTGTGGATGAAGGTTGGATTGCTTGAATTGGAACAATTCGTTGGAATGTGAGTTTTTAAGCCCACTTGAGAGTGGCAAAATCATGTTTTCTAAGCCCACTTGAGGGTGGCAAATCCACGTCTTAGCCTACTTGCGAGTAGCAATTCCAAACCATTTTCAAGCAAACAAACATGAGATGTTTTGTTCCAAATTAGGCGATCTAGTCTATACTTGTATGCTGTGCGCGTCACGTAGTAAGATTAGCTAATTAACCGGAATAAGAACACATATGTTTTCAGAAACAACATATCATGTTAGTAAAGACCAGTCTTTGATCGGCCAAGTGGGAGTGCTCATTGCATGACCTCCCCTCTCGTACCCAAGTTCCTGAGCCGAGACAACTTTGGTGATGACGGGCACGTGACCTTAGGCACGAGTCAGGGTTTCCTAAATTTCCCACAATAAAATATTTAGGTGGCGACTATGAAATCTTGCAAAGCAGTCCATGTTTGGCGCTTTTTGATTAAAATCAGTTTTCCAAAACGATTTTCCGGATTTGGACTCTTTGGTGATTTATCAGTCTTACATTGCACATTGTGAGATTAGATTCAGAACCGTGACATGAGTTCGAACTGTAGTAACTAAGAACTAACGATTCGTGCCCTCGTGCGCGGAGCAAAGTTCCAGGCGGTCTACAGTTTCTGGCGACTCTACTGGGGATTTAGAGAACTTGACTCGAACTCATGATATGTTGTTTTGTCTACACTTATGTGTTTCTTTGCATTGTATTTGCATTGGTACGCCTAGGACACCATGTTTGCCGTCTGCTATTCCTAAACGATTTGCCGGAGGCTTGCTTTAAGAAGCATGCCATAAGGCTGACCGGTTGCCGGCTCTGCCACGATGGGAACCCAAACCTTGGTTTTTACCGAGGCACCCTTTTTGACCATTCGACCTAATGCATATCGGAATCCATAGTGACTATTCCAAACTAGAACAGGTTGCTTACCCGATTGTAGGTTGTTTGAAGTCGCTATGTGCGTAGTGAAACACTAGCTCCTGACAAGATAGGACAGGGAAACCCTACCCCACCATAGGGGTGTTTTGGCTCTCACTTGCTTGCTATATGCTTTTAGAGTGTGCCTCTACAGGAATGCATGTATCAGTTTGCAAGTCTAGGTATCAGGCCTAAGGGCATTAGTATTTTGGGGGGATCAGTTTTACCTGAGGGTATTAGTTTACAGACAGAATTTGGGCAGAATTTAGTAGAGAGTAGAGTCATTCAGCTATGCTCATATCTGTTTTGGTGAAATCAGGCTGAGGTGCTGTCTGTTTTCTCTTTTGCTAGGTAGTCTTGGAATTATAGCTTCAGAAGGCTCCGATATCCCCCAGGTTCGTCGGACTTGTGTTGATAGACTTCGTCAGGTCAAAGATTCAGTTCAGAGCAACCAGTGTTTCCTTTGCTGAGGCAAGGCAAAGAAAGGGCCAGTCATAGCTCACCGATTCATCTAATCCGCCAGTCACCAGTCACCAGTCACATCACCTTTGTTCAAACTTAGCAGACTCATGATGACGCAGGGTTCAGAAGAAGTTGTGGCCATGACAACAACATTAAATCAAGGAACTGTTATGTAGGATGAGACCAATGCTGAAACGCAATGCCCATCTGGGGCATCTACCACACACCCAGTCTCGGAACCCCAGTCATCTCAAACCCGTGAACCCACTACTTCTGAGCTGATGAGAATGATCGAAGATCTTCAGAGAACAGTGGCGGATTTAGCCATTGGGATTTTGGCTAAGTCATCACCCACATCACATGTCGAGAGTTTCACGCCAGAAGGCTCCCCAATCTTGGGGCAAATTCCAATTAAAATTGGCCAACCTGAAGCCATCCCAAGTTCGGGCAATGACATGTCAACAACAACTGGGCTCTGCTCTGGTATGGCGACCCAATCCCTTGGAAAAGTGGAAGCGAGTGGTAAGAACAAGGTAGGGGCAGGCATTGGTCCCCATGAACACCTTCAGTGTGCTATTGAGGCTTTGAAAGCCGAAGGGCTGAACAAACAGCAAATGATTGCAGTTATTGCACAGATTGTGGATGGCACTTTTGCCACTCAGAATGAGAGCAGTCTGAATCAAGGGGCAAACCAGGGGAAGGGTCGTCGCACCAGAAACGTTCCTTTCAGCTCTAATCCTGCACTCGGAAGAGATCAGCAAACCAAGTCAACACCTGCCAACCCCTTTGCTAGTGCATCCAACAAAAATCCACAAACCTCGAATTACCAACCCCGAGGTCGGAGGGTTTTTCATGCCCTCTATATGCCTTTGTCGAAAGCTTTCCAAAACCTCATTGGACAAGGCCATCTCGAACCCCTTGAGCCTCAACTTCTCTCGGGTCGTCTTCCAGCCGGTCATGATGCTACCTATTATTCTGCCTTCCATCAACAAACCGGTCATGGCACTGATAATTGCTTTTGTCTTCACCACGAAGTACAAGATTTGATTGACAACGAGGTCATTGTCGCACCAGGTCCTGCAAAGTCTATCGGTGCTGGATCGATGAGCTTGGGAGATAATGTGATGTGATCGATGAGTTTACTTCAGATGTGATGGATGGCCCGCACTGTTTTGAGCACTGTGCAAATGCTAGGTTTTGTATATTCTGACTTAGGTATTGGGTCAGTCTTGTTGTTTTGTATAGAGTCAGTCTTTTTGTAGTGATTCAGTTGGGTATGTCTTGTTGTATCAAGTCAGTCCTATTGTTAAAGTTGGGTGATTTCGGGAGTGTTACCTCGGACATCACTATCTTGTTTTATGTTTGTCTTTTGCACTCTTTCTTTTGAGTCTGTTTGTACCTTAGGGCCAGTTTCACTAGAAGATATGAATGAAACAGCAATGATTTTCATGCTTTTGTGTTTGTTTCTGCCTTGCGCCAGTTGTGCCAAAGGTTCTAAATAAGATGGTCGTATTTTACTAAAACTTGTGTCTTTTTTGTGCCTTGAAGTCATTGCATCAACTTAAGTTTTTCAAAAAAAATTCGAACACTGTGATGAAAACAAAAAGGAAGGAATTCCTTGGGATTTGCAAAAATTTGATCAATTGAGAGGAAGAGAGGCATGCTAAGCCCTTAATGAATGAAATCATGTTTGTTAATGTGAGTACTGAGAAGGATCCTAGCTTGATCCAGATTGGTTCTACATTGTCTTCAGCGCGAGCGATTAGTCGCTTTCTTAAAAGATTTCAAAAAAAAAAAAATTGTTTTTCGCCGTCCTGCAAAGACCTGTGTGGAATCGCTCTTGAGATTGTGCAGTATAGGATCGCTCTAAGCCTGGAGACTCGACCCCTTGCTTTTAAACCTTGAACTTGGATTCAGAATGTTCAACGATCAACCACAATGTGAGGCCTGTATGGCCAGATTTGAAGCCGTCCATGAACTAGGGGCAAGTAGATCAGATGTTATCAAAGGAAGCTTGCGGAGCAAGATCAGAAGCACCCCTTTGAACTAGGGGCACAAAAAATGTCAAATGTGCTCAAAGAGTCAAAAATTGGGACATTTCTCAAGATAACGAAGATCGGCAAGAATGCCAAATCCTAGAAAGGAGGAAAGAAGAAAGTATTGCTGAAGGACAATCGAGTTCCTATCCACAACACTAGAGGCAAATTCAGCCTCCCCCCCCCCCCCCCCCTAATTGGATGGACTTCTATATCATCAACAAACTGCAGCCATTCTCCTGGATTCAGATGGCTTCGAGATCCTAAAACCATTTGACATGGACAAAGCTACACTTTTACCCTTGAGAGGCTCGCTGGGCCCAAAACTCGGAAGGGCGACCCAGGCAAAAGTTAGAGCAGGAAAAAGAAGAAAAATGAAAAGAAAAGCAAAAAGAATAAAAAAGAAATAAAGAAAAAGAAATGAAAAATTTTGAAAAGAAATGAACAAAGAAAAGAAGAAATGAAAAAAATTGAAAAGAAAAGAAAAATAGAGCTCGCAAGGTTGAAAACCCGGAAGGGCAGCCTTGGCAAAAGTTAGAGCGCAAAAGGAGAGGTTAATACCCGAGTGTTCCTTAACCTCGGAACTACGTCAGGCTTGATTCCCATCTTTGGGATACGTAGGCAACTTTATTCTGAAGTCTAGCCATAAACACTTCCAAATCGATTATGTCTATGTAATGGTTCTGATCATCTTTGTCTTCTCCGCATCCGAAAGTTCGGTTGTGATCTTCACTATGAAAACTGGTTACAGTGTGCTGCGGTGCTATTCAAACAAGGGGCAACTTTCCATTGCGGTGCAGTGCCATTCAGACAATGGGCAACTTTCCATAGCGGTGCAGTGTCATTCAGGTAAGGGGCAATTTTCCATTGTTTTCGGATCTGAGGTTGTGCATCTCAAGAGTTAATTCCATGTTGGTCAAGAAGTGGCCATTTGCAAAAATAGTTTTTGAGAATTTTTAATGAGGTTGACTAATTTTCTCTCGAAAATTATTCTATTTTTTCAAAACTGGACAATTTCTTGCACCCAAAAAAGGAAAATTTTCAGTGCTCATAGCCTAAGTTGCATGATTTCAAATAAAAAAGTTGAACAAGTATGTCGATCTAACTCTCATATTGGTCAAAATTGTTTTAGTAGAAAGCCAAAACAAAAAATGGTCAAAATGATGAACAAGGGGCACAATTGAGTCTAGTGTTCTATCTTTTCCCCATTGTCAACATACTTTCTAGAAAAGGGCACTCTTCTTTCCAAAAAGGGCACTCTACCTGCCAAAAAAGGGCACAACTGAAGCTAACAGCAAAGGGCCGAAAGCTCTCTCATCCTCCGAGCAACGAGGTATGAAGTCAAGTGTGAAGCACGAATTAGAAATGGAGCAGGATATTCCACTCCCTCATCTGGATAGGTCTGATCACATCCAAACTGGTCGAGCGCGTCGTCAACCGATGTCAAGGAGAAGCATCTAGCAGAATGCTAGGGGCAAGAGCCCGTAACTTCTTGTTTATCCATCAACCACCCAGGGGAGGGTTAAAAAAATGAGAGATTGAAGAATAGAGAGATGTGTGCTGAGAGAAAAAGTGAGGAAAGGGCTTTTCAGAGAAAAAGAGATTGAGTCTCAGAGTGATGTGAGAATCACAAATGAGAAAGGGTGGGAAACAATACCCGGAGAAATAGGGTCTTCGTGAACTAAGAGGTCTCTTGCCATTGGAACACATCTGAGTGTTGTGTGTGTGTTTTTGTTTGTCTTGATTCTTGTTTTGAGTCATTTCGAGTGTCTATGTTTATGTTTAGGTTGTTTTACCTTTGTTTTCCTTTGTTGAGTCGTTTTGACAATGGTTAGTCGTAGGCTCAATACCCGGCTAAGAATTCATTTCTCAATTTCAAAATGATTCGTTTTATGCTCAGAGTGCTGTGACATTCTCCACATATGTGCAAAACAGGATTTGTTCTTTCATAAAACTGCAGGGTTTAACCCAGGTTATGTGAAAACAGTAAAACAAGGACCTATCTGAAGCTACATAGGTTCCAGACTGCAAAGCAAAAGAAAAGAGGGAAAATTTGGAGCATCTTAGTGTATTTCAACTTCAGCAAATTCCGAGATTGCATTCCATATGTACCTTTTCAGGCCTTGTCAATGCTCCAAAGTATAAGTGTGTCTCTACTTTAAGCCTGCTTCAAAGCCAGAATGGTGATCAGAAGTGCTCTCCCTGAGTACCAGTCCCTGCCAGAGGCATCTTGGTTGTGTTTGCAATGAGTTCCTAGGAGACCAATGTAGACGTCCCCGAACGTCCTAGGAGGGAATCCCGTTTTATTCATTTGGGGCTTATTACAGTTCAGGACTCAAATGTCACGGTTCTGAATCTAATCCCGCAAAATGCAATGCGAGACCGATAAATTGCCAAAGAGTCCAAATCCGGCAAATCGTTTTGAAAAGCAAATTTTTAGAAAGAAATGCCAAACATGGACTGCTTTGCCAGATATAGAGTCGCCACCTAAACATTTATTTTGGGGGAATTTAGGAAACCCTGACTCGTTGCCTAAGGCCACGTGTCCGTCATCACCAAAGTTGCCTCGGCTCGGGAACTTGGGTACGATTAGGGAAGGTCACTTCGTGAGCACCCCCACTCACCCGATCAAAGATCGGCCACTACTAAACATGATATCGAGTTTTGAAAACATTTTGTGCTCTTATTCCGGTTTATTAGCCTAGAGTTACTATGTGGTGCACACAGCAAACAAGTATAGACTGGGTCGCCTGAATTGGAACAAGGCATCGCATGCCCGTTTATTTTGAAAATGGATTGAATTTTGCTACTCACAAGTAGGCTAAAACACGGGTTTCGACGAATTATTTCAACTCAAACAACCCAACCTTCACCCACAGGCATTCAGGCAGTTATATCACATAAGCACATAGCCTCATGGTAAGCATGCTATTATGGCAGTCACTCACACGCATGCAAGGATGCTAAAGCATAAATACTTACCGATTACTCCAAGCCCAAGAAAGAAGCTAATTAGAAAACATGCATGAATCCTAGCTATGCTGAAATGCCTAATGCAACACATGCAAAAATGCAATTAAGATAGGCTCGGCTATTCTAAGATGGCATATGAGGTGTAACAAGTAACATGTATTCAACTTGAAATAGAAATACGATGCAGTTAGTATGATGCGCCGAGCTCGGTGCATGCAATACAGATGAATGAATGCAATCATGCGAACATATAGATGCTAATTGAAACATGCCCTAAACTAACTATCATAAGCTAGTAAATAAAAGGGAGAAAGACGTGGGGTTGGAAGACATACATCACACATACGCACACTTATTACAACTTTGCCCTCCTCGGAGGGTCAGAATAAATAATACACAACCGAACGAATAACGAATTACAGCTAATTATTACATAACCCTAATTAATTAACAAATTAACTAAGATAAATAAACTAGCATGAAAATTTAAATAAAACGGACTGCCTTAGCTCTGTTCCGAATGATAGAGATGCACGCATGCTCGGGCCGCCTTGTCGGGAAATCCATCGCGACGCCCCGATTCGCCACTGTTTGCAACTGGTCCCAGAATATTGTACAAAGCTCCAGAAGGCTGCTTGACCAGTTTTTGTTGCTGGTTTCTGGTTTGCTGCAACAGAGAGTAAGAAAGAGGCATGGCAAAGTATCTTCAACATATGTATGCATGACTACTCTCCCCATCATTGCACAAGCTCTAGAGAGTATAGTCCTCGATCCTCGTGCTACAAATCACGCATCTCGATGCATGATGGCCGAGGAGTCGGGTTGCACAACTCGATGTAAAATGAATGCGCATATAAGCACAACAAGGCCTAAACTCCATCATGGGTAATCCGGAGTGTCGGTGACCGGGAATCGAAGCACGTTTCGTCACTTTGAGTACAAAACGTCCCTCATTTCCCATGTTTGGGCTAAACCCTACTTCAAACACTATGCAACATACATGGCAAAGACGATGCGATTAGCATGCAACCCTAAATGCAATACAACTACGACATGCTAGCATACGAGGGATGATATGCAAAGGTGCAACTAACATACGCAATGCTATGAAAATGACATGCACAATGCAAGATGGACTTAAACCAAAATGGGTGAGCCTCAGCCACACCCAAATCAGTGGCCAAACGTGATGAAATTAAAGGCAAGAACACTCATGCAAACATGCCCAATGCAAGGGACCGATCCTAAGGCATCAAATGCAACTTTATCAAAGCATGGCAAGGGATGAAATATGGCATACAAACACACATTTTCCAGCCCTGAAACAAGATGCATAATGGTCCCGAATCATTCAAACATTTCACAAAATGCATGCTAGATGGCCCGAATACTGAAACTAGTGAAGCGGATTACACTAGAGGTACACAAAGCAATGCACAAATGGAAAAACCAGCCCCAAACAGACCCTAGGTAGGTCTAAGATAGTGGGAAAATGGCCTAAAATGATGGCTCAACATGCATAGAAATGAAGCTCGTGCAATGGTCCAAAAATGAGGCAAACTAGCACGACTCTCAAACGCATTTAAAGAGCGAAAAACATGGGAATATGGCATACATGTAAGCTCTGAAATATGATGCACAATGGCCCGAAAACATGGAAACACCTCAACATAAGCATGCAATAGGCTCCAAAACTCAAAACTAGGCAAGGGTATTGAACTACAACCATGCATAGCAAGCATCATTCAACCATGAGGCATAGAAACAGAGCTAAGGTAGTCCAACACATGCACAAAATCAGTTTAAGGCATGGCCAAAAAGTGCTAGAATCAAGGACCAAAATAGCATGCAATACAAGCTAGTGAAGAGGGTTTACACTACAAGTATATGGAGCATTCAAGAGGTCACTAAACCAGAAAAATTCAGAGATATGACATGCCAAATAAAGCCCAAAAACCCACTGAAACATGGTCTATGCATGCAAAAATGATAGGCTCTTTTGATAGGCTATACAGAGGGTTGTTCTACACATGTAAAATGGACACCCAAAATGGAAAAATGGGCTTTGGGCAGAGCCTATGCAGGTCCTAAAACCCACCAAAAATGTCCTGAAACAAAGCTTGGAAGCATGCAAATAGAGCCCCTTTGTTAGGCCAAATATGCTAGAAATCAAAACAAGGAGAGAGAGGGTCACCCCTCTCTAATTTTGGCTCTCAAAAATACATATTAACCACTAAAATCTGCTGGATTTCAATGGTCAAAATGGCAAACAAAGTTCAAAACAAAGGCCTTAATGCATGGCTCAAAACAAGGTGAAATGAAGCATGCAAGGGGGTAGATGACCCCCAACAGAAAAATGATCTTAAACAAACATGTTAACAAGCTCAAAATAAGACTTTTTTTAGTTTATGACAAAGCCCAAATATGCTTGCAAGTATGGCTAAGAGATGATGCAAAATAAAGACCAAAAGAGGAAAAGAAATGTTACCCTTGAACCTCAGCAACTCCAGCAGCTTTGAGGCCAAAAACTCAGACCTTAGAACCTCTCAAGACCTTCCAAGAAGCTTAGGTTGGTGTTGGAGGTGTTAGGCTAAGAGGTGTAGTTATGAATGTGCAAGAACAATGGCATTTTGAGACTAAAGGAGAGAGATATAGCGGGGGAAGTGTATATGCCTTAGAACCAATTTTTGAACCTTCTACAAGGAAGGGGAGGCCTTCCTTTATAGAGCCAAGGGTCTAAAGCTTCTCTTAGAAGCTTAAAACCAAGGTTAAACATCCTCCACACACGTGTATGGAGGATGCATTCTGTGCCTCCCAGCTGGCACAGCAGGAACCAACTTAGAGAGACAAGACAGGAGGAGGTAAGCTGACCAGTTCAAGTGGTCGGCCGACCACTTGCCCTGGTCGGCCGACCAGGGTCAAAAGGTTCAGGTGGTTGGCCTCCTCCTAGGGTGGTCTCCACATGAAATGCAAGCAAGTGGTATGGTGGGAGACCAGTAATTGTGGCCCAAAAGTGAGGGAGACCACTTACCTGACAAGAAAACTGGCCGATCAGGGAAAAGTGGTCTCCAAGGAGAAAAGGTGGTCTCCCACCCTTGTACCACCTTCCAAACAATGAAAATAAGGTCCATGCCAAAAATGAACCAAGATGGATGCAAAACGAGGGTTCGGGGGGCCAAAACGCGCAGTCGGGTGCCCCGAAAACTAACTGTTAAGCACCGAAAGTGGTGTACGACCACGAAGGTGGTCTCCCAGGCCACAGTGTCCCTCTAGAGAGGGGAAACAAGGTGTGTGCCAAAAACTGAAGCAAACGGAGAAAGTTAAGCGGTCTTGAACCGAGGCGCATGGCCGACGGCTTCGAAAACTGGAAACTGGTCTCCAAACGGGAACAGTGGTCTATGACCACGAAACGTAGCTTACGGCCACTAAGAGATGGTCTATGAGACCTCTCCCTCCCTTCGGGAAGAGAAAACAAAACCTAGTTCGCAAACCGAGGCAAAGCACAAAAGAGTCCCGAAGTCAGGAGGCAAGGCTCTCAGCCGAGACTCCGTAACCTCAGAACGAGCACAACATGTGCAATCACCGACCGCTCAATCGATGACGTCTGAGTCTTAAGGTCGGTAAAAAATGAGGTGTCTGCAACCAACTGCGACGGTGGAAACTAGAGCTCAAATGGCTGATGCCTAGAATGCAAAGGTTTGGAATTTCCGAGACTAAAGTCTAGTCTAAATACCCAGGGGTGTATCCTCAGCTTGAAATCTGTATGGCAGCCCCATAAATTGAGATAGCTTGTGTATGCACCTCAATTTTGGATACTGAACCAACCTAGTCTGTAACCCCATTGGACAATAGGGAAAGTTGTGAATATGATCGGGAAGAAAAGCGGCATCCGTGACTTCTACATGCAAAGGTTACTCCTTGTCAGTATTTCAGGACCTTTGTACTGCGAGTTGAAGGTAAGTGTTCGAAGAACACAAGGGGAGATCCCCGTCAGAGTAGAGCGGTTCATCGCCACTCATCCCATGAGGTGCTTTCTAAAGTGCCGCTTTGTTTGTTTATTGCATTCCCTAAACATCATGCTCTACATTGCTTGTAACATGTATCGTATCATCGCACTTATTGCATTTATTTGCATCTTGTGTTATCTTGTATCGTTTATCCTCTCACGTTGTGCAGCGTTTTGGTTCGTTGTGCTCCGGGGCTATCTCAGGTTTTGTTGTGCGCGCACCTGGGCGGTTTGTTTTCGGGCCTCTTCTCACGATTTTAGCGTGTTTTGAGTGTTCTTTTCCTCACACGATTTCAGCGTGTTTGGAATTCATCTCAAGTTGCGTTGTGCGCGCACTTAGGCGGTTTGTTTTCGGACCTCTTCTCACGATTTCAGCATGGTTAGAGTGTTCTTTTCCTCACACGATTTCAGCGTGTTTGGAATTTATCTCAAGTTGCGTCAGGCGTGCACCTGGGCGGTTTGTTTTCGGACCTCTTCTCACGATTTCAGCGTGTTTGAAATTTAACTCAGGTTGTGTCGTGCGCGCACCTGGGCGGTTGTTTTCGGGCCTCTTCTCGCGATTTCAGCATGATTAGAGTGTTCTTTTTCTCACACGATTTCAATGTGTTTGGAATTCATCTCAGGTTGCATTGTGCGCGCACCTAGGCGGTTGTTTTCAGGCCTCTTCTCGCGATTTCAACGTGGTTTGAGTGTTCCTTTCCTCACACGATTTTGGCGTGTTTAGGATTTGTTTTTTCTCCTCTCATAATTTCAGTATGGTTGGAGTATGTCACCCTTTGCATCTACTGTACTATCTGTTACATCGCATCTATTATCTATTGCATCGCACTGTTTTGTGCAGTTTAATCACTCGCGTTGTTTACCGCATTGCACTATTTTGTGTAGTTTATCACTCGCGTTGTTTGGTGCATCACACTGTTTTGTGTATTGCATTGCATCATTTGCGCTATCTTGCACACCTTTCTTGCACCTGTTAGTGCATTGCATCATTCGCGCTATCTTGCGCACCTTTCTTGCACTTGTTAGTGCATTGCATTGTCATGGACCTTTTCACTTGCGCCATCACACACCTTTAGTTGCATTGTTATGCACCTTTTCACTTCCATTTTTATGCACACTTTACTTATGTTGTCATGCACATCTTGCTTGCATTGTTATGCACCTTTTCACTTGCATTGCTATGCACTTTTCACTTGCATTGCACCTTTCCATCGACATCATATGTGCACGTTTATCTTGTGTTGAGATTGTATCTTGATATAGCATTAATCATATGTTCCTGTTATATTGTACTTGTCAAAATCTCTTTTGTGCAGGCACGATATTGTATGTACGGTTCATTTGAAGCTGGTGAAACCAGACGATATTGTATGTATTAGTCTTCTCCGTGTGAGACGCAGTGAGAATTGTATAATTTTCTTACATCCTTTCTGCATGAGATGTAGTTTGGTTAGTGTTTACTTGCTTGCATAGCGTTCGCTGAAAATGTTGCATTTATTTTGCATAATTACTTCATCATAGCTCTCTTTGCATAATCATAAGTTATGTTTGGCATTGTGCATGTCATTTTCATTTTGCCCCTACCTGCGGGCGCATCTCTCTGTTATCTTGCCTGTTTGTCTAAGTCTTCGGCCTTGTCAAAAATGGATCATCTCTGGGCTTTGACATTCACTCACGTCACTTCTTGACTTTCGAGTTCTACCAAAGAGGGGCAACTGTAGACACCCCATTTTTGACCGACCTTAAGACTCAGACGTCATCGATTGAGCACTCAGTGATAGTGCATGTTTGTGCTCGTTTTGAGGTTTCAGAGCTTTCGGCTAAGTGCATTGCCTCTGGGCCTCTAAACTCTTTGTGTTTTGGCTCGGTTTGTGGACCAAGCCTTGTTGACCTTGCCTAGAGGGGGAGAGAGGTCTTGTAGACCACTTTTCCTTCTTGTCGGCTAATTTTCGATTTCCGAAGCCCTCGGCCGAGCACCCCTTTTGGTTTCGTTTTGAACCAAACCTTGTTTTCCCTTCCCTGGAGGGAGGGAGAGGTCTGTAGACCACCTTTTTGTGGTCGTAGACCAATTTTCTCCCTTGGAGACTAGTTTCCAGTTTTCGGAGCCTTCGGCCCCGCGCTTTCGGCCCCGCGCCTTGTCTCGGAACCGCTTAACATTCTCCTTTTGGCCTGGTTTTCGGACCATGCCTTGTTACCTTGGTCCAGAGGGACGCAGAGGTCTCGTAGACCACTTGTTGTGGTCGTAGACCACTTTTCCCTCCCGTAGACCACTTTTGGTGCCCGTAGACTAGTTTTCAAGGCTTCCGGCTGCGCGCCTTGACTCGCAGACTTTCGTCTTTCATCCTTTTTGGTTTTTTTTTGGCACAAACCTTGTTTTCCTTGCTTGGAGGGTGGAATAAGGGTGGGAGACCAGTTTCTCTCCCTGGAAACCACTTTTCTTCCCGCCAGCCAGTTTTTTGGTCGGCCAACTGGTCTTCTTGGTCCTTAGACCATCAAAAATGGTCGGCCACCACACCACCAGCTTGCTTTCATGGTGCAGACCACTCCTCCCCCCCTGCCAACTACTTGGTCTCCTTGCAGACCACTTCTGGTGGTCGGCCGACCACTACAAGTAGCTAGCCGACCACTTCAAGTGGTCGGCAGTTTTCCTGCACCTTTATGAAGATCTTTTCTTGCTAGCTGTGACAGCTGGTGAGCACAGAAACCATCCTCCATACACGTGTATGGAGGGATGGCTTAGAGCCTTAAGCTTGTTCAACAAGCTTGAACTTTGGTTTTCTATAAAATGGAGGTCTTCCCTCCCTTCTCCAGTTTCAGAAAAAGTGGTTGAGGGCTATACATACATCTTTGTCTCTATATTGCATCTTCTCTTCATATTTGTGCTTGAAAGTGCTTATTCTTCACACTTTTGCACACAAACACATAGTGAAACACCATACCCTTGTTGCTGAGGCACTTTGAGGTTGGTTTTGGTGTTTTTGGACTGATTTTGATCTAAAAAAGCTGCTGGAGTTGTTGCTCTAAAGTTGTTCTACAAGGGTGAGCTTCTAACCTCTTAAACCCTTGCTTTTTGTTTAAGCTTTTGGACCTATTTGCATGCTTATTTTGGCTTGACTTTCTACTGCAAAAAGTTCTGATTTTTAAGGCTTAACATGTTTGTTTAAGGCCTTGTTGGTGTTGGGGGTGGTCTACCCCCTCTTGTGCCTTGTTTGGCCTTGTTTTTGTGCTATCCTTTTAAGCTATTAGGACCACCTCCTTTTGGCCTTCTCACCACTGAAACTCAGAGGAAATTCAGTGGTGGAAAGGTCATTTTGAGGTCTCAAATAGAAGGGGGCCATCCCCTCTCCTTGTGTCTTGTGTGCTTGCCTTGTATGCCTCATGTTTGAGCATGGTTTTCTAGCATGTGTTGGCTTATTCTCAACTTGTTTTTGGTACTATTTTGACATGGCATACCTCTGTTTTATCTTGGTTGAGTCACCACTTGCATGCATTCTACACTTGTAGTGTAATCTTGCAATCTAGCCTAACATGCATCATGCTTTTGGACCATCATTCTAACATGTTTTGGCTTAACTTCAAGAAGCTTTTGGCCATGTTTTTCCATGCTTAAGGTCTGATTTATGTTGTTTTGGTCATGCATGCCATGCTTTGTATAGCCATAGTGCATTCTAACTCACTAGCTTTGAGTTTCCAAGCCACTAGCATGCTTTGCTTGGGCCATTTTCATGATTTGGCATCATTTGTTATGTGATTTCGGAGCATGTTTCATTGCCATGTCTTCACATCTTTCACTCTTTCAATGCTTTGGAGGATTGGTTCTTTGTGCCTGAAATATGAGCCATTGTGTATGCCATCTTGCCTAGGCTTTTGGACCGCTTTGGGCCTATTTTGCAATGATATAGCTCTGTTTTTGGTTGGTTAGGGCATCCCCCATTTGCTTCTTACACTTGTAGTGTAAGTCCTCTTTACTAGTCTTGCATGCCGAATGAGTGAGCTTGTTATTCTAGTATGTGTTGACTTCGTATTAACCCATTTTTGCTGTTAATTTGACATGCCATAACTCTGATTTTTGTTGGTTAAGTCATCTCATGCTTGGCTTTGGTAGGTGTAGTGTAATCCTCCTTGTGGGCCTTACATGCTTGTTGTTTTGACCCTTCATACTAGCTTGTTTTGGCTTTGCTCCATACATGTTTTAGCATCATTTTGACATGCTCTAGGACTGTTTTGGGTTGCATTGATCATATACTTCATGTATTGCATAGCTATAGTGTAAGTGTCTATGCTAGTTTCAAGCTTTGAGCCTCCTAGCATGCTTCTTTTGGGACATGTACATGATTTGGCATCATTTACCATGTTATTTCAGAGCATATAGCATTGCCATGCTCCCACTTCTTTCACTCTTTGAGTGCCTTTAAGGCTCATGCATTGTTACCTTGTTTGCGACCTAGCTTGTATGCTTGCATGCCTGGACCTTTGAGGTCCCATCTTAGCATGTCTTGGTCTTTGTTTTGACCTATTTGAGCTTTGTTTGTGGCTAGTTCATCCATTTGTGCCACGCATTGCATGCCTCATGCGTAGTCCCCTTGACTAGTCTTGTGCTTTCATGTCCCTAGCATGCTATGCTTGCGATGTTTAGATAATTTGGCATCATTTTACATATTGATTTCAGAGCATTTAGTGTTGTCACACTTCCATATTTTTCATTCCTTGATCATGTTTGAGAGTTGTGTTGTTACGCTTAGTTGATGGGCCCTCACATGAGCATGTGTTCTTGGCCCTTTTGTGCCTTAGTTTTGATGCATTTTGGCCACTGTTTTGGACATGATTGAGGTCTGTCCATATTCGGTTGAAGTCCATTGAGCATGTGGTTTGAATGTTGTTACATGCTTGTTGCATTGCATGTTGTTGCATGCTTGTTACATTGCACGATTGTTGCATGCGTGTTGCATTGCATGTTGTTGCATGCTTGTTGCATTGCATGATATTTATATTGCATTGTGTTGTTGCATTGCATTGTGTTATTGTATTGCATTGTCCTTGCATGCTCATGTTGCTTTGCATTGTTGTTTGCTTACATGCATTGCATTGTATTTGGCATGCTTGTGTTGCATTGTGTTTGGATAGGGTGTTAGTCCAAACACGAGAAACGATGGACGTTTTATACTTGAAGTGATGAAACGTGCCTCAATTCTTGGTCGCCGACACTCTTGATCACACATGATAGAGTTTAAGGCTTTATGTGTTATTTGTGCATTCATTTACATTGAATTGTGCAATCTTGGCATCTCGGCCATCGTGCATTGCGATGCTCGGTTGGTGGCCCGAGAGTCGAGAACTACACTCCCTTGAGATCATGAAATGATAGGGAGAGTAGTTATACACACATATCTTGCAAATACACTGCCATGCCCCTTTTTGTTCTTTGATGTAGCAAACTGGAAGTGTGCAGCATTTTCTGGTCGGTAGACCACAAAAAGTGGCTAGCCGACCACTTTTTCTGGTCTGCAGCAAAGGTAGGTGGTCGGCAGGTGGTTGGCAACACCACCAAGTGGTTGGCAATGCTCCTGGAGGTCTCCATGGTGGAGCAAAAGCTATTTGGAAGCTTGTGCAATGTTCTGAGAACAATTGCAAATAGAGGCAAGTTGGGGCATCGCGATGGATTTCCGAACAAGGCAACCGAGCATGCATGCGCTTCTCACTCCAAGGCTCCCTGTTACTGCTTTACTTAGCTTCTTTACTTAGCTAGCGAATGTATTGGTTTTGTACTTAAATAGTTAATGCGCTTAGCTATTTATTTGTGTTTGTAATAACTAGTTAGTTAGCTTGTTAGTTAATTAGCTTCATTTTGTAATAATTAGTTAACTTGTTAGCTAATTAGTTCTGTTTTGTAATAATTAGTTTAATTAGCTTAGATTAGCTAGTTAGCTTATTATTCGGACCCTTCGTCAAGAGGGCACAACTGTTGTAATAAGCGTGCGTGTGTGTGATGCATGTCTTCCAACCCCCATTTCTTTCTCCCTTTTACTTATCCGCTTTTAGTGGTTAGTTTTTAAGGCATATTTTGATTAGCATCCTTATGCTTGCATGCGTGCATCCAGTCATCTATCTTGCATGCACCGGGCTCGGCGCATCATACAAACTGCATTGTATTTCAATACCAATTTGAATATGTGTATCAAGTTGCATTTCACATGACATCTTAGAATAGCCGAGCCTATTTTAGCTACCTTTTGCATGTGTTGCATTAGGCATCTAGCATAGTTAGGATTGATGCATTGATTACTAACTAGCTTCTATTTTGGCTCGGAATATACTGTGACTGTTTTCACTTTAGCATCCTTGCATGAGTGTAAGTGATTGCCATGATAGCATACTTGCCATGAGGCTAACTGCTTAACTGCCATAACTGCATGAATACCTGTGGATGAATGTTGGATTGCTTGAATTGGAACAATTCATCGAAATGCGAGTTTTTAAGCCCACTTGAGAGTGGCAAAATCATGTTTTCTAATCCCACTTGAGGGTGACAAATCCACGTCTTAGCCTGCTTGCGAGTAGCAATTCCAAACCATTTTCAAGCAAACAAACATGAGATGTTTTGTTCCAAATTAGACGATCTAGTCTATACTTGTATGTTGTGCGCATCACGTAGTAAGATTAGCTAATTAACCTGAATAAGAACACATATGTTTTCAAAAACAATATATCATGTTAGTAAAGGCCGATCTTTGATCGGGCGAGCGGGGGTGCTCATTGCATGACCTTCCCCTCTCGTACCCAAGTTCTCGAGCCGAGGCAACTTTGGTGATGACGGACATGTGGCCTTAGGCACGAGTCAGGGTTTCCTAAATTTTTCAAAATAAAATATTTAGGTGGCGACTCTGAAATCTGGCAAAGCAATCCATGTTTGGCGCTTTTTGATTAAAATCAGTTTTCCAAAACGATTTACCGGATTTGGACTCTTTGGTGACTTATCAGTCTTACATTGCACATTGTGAGATTAGATTCAGAACTGTGACATGAGTCCGAACTGTAGTAGCTAAGACCTAACGATTCGCGCCCTCGCGCGCGTAGCAGAGTTCCGGGCGGTCTACAATATGATATTTCATAAACATTATATGTTCTTATTCTGATTATTAGCTAACATTACTACGTAACGCACAAAAGCAAGTATAGACTAGAATTGCAAGAATTTGAACAACTCAACTCATGTTTGTTTGCGAAAATGATTTGAATTTACCACCCTTAAGTGGGCTTAAAAATGCGGATTTGCCACCAAACATAGTGGGCTTAAAACACGATTTTGCCACAACAAAGTAGGCTTTAAAACGCGCATTTGTTGAATCGTTTCAATTCAAACAACAAGCCTTCATCCACAAGTATTCAAGCAGTTTAGCATTTAAGCACATAGCCTCATGGCAATCATGCTAATCATGGAAATATGGCAATCACACTCATGCAAGTATGCTAAAGCATAAAAATCACCGAGTACTCCGAGCCAAAACAGAAACTAGTTAGAAAAATGCATGATCCTAACTATGTTAAGATACCTAATGTAACGTATGCAATATGTAATAGATGCAGTGAATAAGGCGTAAGCCAAACCACATTTTACCTAGAAAAGGTATGGACATAAAATAAACCATGTCTAACACAGAAAAGGTGTCGGAACCCTCAAACCACAATTCTTGCAGAATAGTCGCGTACACATGCAGAACTATGTTTTAACGTGAAAATGTATGGGCACATGCCAAACCAAGCTTAACATGGAAAGGATGCAGACAATAAAATGATATGATGCAATAGATGTATGCAATAAATTCTATATGCAATAGAAGTGATAGATGTGATGCAATAGATAATAATGCGATGTAGCAGCTAGGAAGTGAAAGTACCTTATAGAGGTAATTGGTGATGGCTCACCTTATACTGATGTGGGTCTTCCACTTTTGCATCTTGCACCTCCAAACCACAGGTACTACTTTTCTCCCTAGCTATGTTCGCAACTTTCCCTATTCTCCAACATGGTGACAGACTAGATTGGGTTAGTATCCAGAATTGAGGCGCATACAAGCTACCTTAACTTATGGGGCTGCCAAACAAATTTCAAGCCGAGGATACACCCTTGGGTATTTAAACCAAACTTTAGTCTCAGAAATTCCGAACCTTTACATTCTAGGCATCGGCCATTCGAACTCTAGTTTCCACCATCTCAGTTGATCTCCTAGGAACTCACCGCAAACACAGGCAGGTGGCTATACCAGACCGCCTGAAGTCGTTCGGGTATGACAAACACCAAAAGATTTGCACCTTTAGATGATTTAAGGTCTCCTAGACCGGAGGAATGAAGGTCTCCCAAACCGAAAGTGCACAAGAGAGTGCAAATCAAGATGTAGGATTTAAGGTCTCCTAGACCGGAGGAGTGCACAAGAGAGTGAGATGCACAAGAGAGTGCGAATCAAGATGCAGGATTTAAGGTCTCCTAGACCGAGAGTGCACAAGATAGTGCAAGTGTAAGTGCACAAAATAGTGCGAGTCAAATGCACAACATAATGAGATGAAATGCACAAACTAGTGCCAGTAAGATGCACAAAATAGTGGGATGAAATGCTCAAACAAAGTGCAAGTAAGATGCACAAAACAGTGCGTTGAAATACACAAACAAAGTGCAAGTAAGGTGCACAAAGAAAGTGCAAGTAGGGTGCACAAAATAGTGCGATGAAATGCACAAACATAGTGCAAGTATGTCCAAACGCACCTCACGCGAGTGGAGAAAGAGTGAATAAATGCACAAGAAAGTGTGATGTGTAACAAAGCGCGAGTGTAATACACAAAATAGTGTGATACAGAGTGAATAAAACATTGCTAAGAAAGTGCACAAAATAGTGCGAACTAAAGGTGCACAAAATAGTGCTATCTGTGTTGAATGCACAAGACAATGCAATGGTGCACAAAATAGTGCGATGCAATGTGAATAGGATAGTGTGATACAAAATACACAAAATAGTGCGATGCAAGTGCACGAAATAGTGCGAGTGTGATACAAAGTGCACAAAATAGTGCAATGTAAAGCGAAATGCACAAAATAGTGCGATACAAGGTGCACAACATAGTGCGAACTCAAGTTGCATAAGACAGAGCCATACAAGGGGCACAAGGCAATGCGATGTGAGATGAAATTGTGCAATAGATGCACTGAGTGAGATTATTGTGCGATAGATGCACAGAAGCGAGATTATTGTGCGGTGGATACACAGAATGATTGGTTTACAAAGTAATACATTGACAATGCATGTTCCATGCAAGATAAACAGCCGATGCATGATGTTAATTGAAAGCATGTTCTATGCAAGAGACAAGAGCATATTCTATGCAACACTGAAAGCATGTTCTATGCATGAAACAAGAGCATATTTTATGCAACAATGAAAGCATGTTCTATGCATGAATTATAAATGATGGAAGGCACGAATACAACATGAGTATATGTGAAAATGCACATTCTATGCAACAAAAGAGAACAAAATACGGCAGATCGCACAAACGGTGTTGTTCGGCGATAACCTTCGATTAACCCCTTGGAGAATTTGTAACATGCTCAAAAAGGATACATCCTATTCATATGGGCAAGAGGTAACATCTGCAAGCCGCTTTCATTGCCATTCTAACTTGAAGCGGGCTTGAACTCGGGGTCGAGGTACACTCATACTCCAGAGAAATAGTGAGGCCTGAGAAAGTGCACCTGGAATGCAGTCTCAGAATTTGCTGAAGTTGAAACACACTAAGATGCTTCAAATTTTCCCTTTTTTCTTTTGCTTTGTAGTCTGGAACCTATATAGCTTCAGATAGGTCCTGATTCTATTGCTCCCTCTTGATCGAGGTTGAACCCTGTAGTTTTATGGAAAAAAACAAATCCTATTTTGCACATATGTGGAGAACGGCGCAGCACTCTGAGCACAAAACAATTTACTTTTGAAATTGAAATTGAGAATGAGTTCTTGATCGGGTATTAAACCTACGACTGACCACAGTCAAAATGACTCAACAAAGGAAAACAAAGGTAAAAACAACACAACTATTGACACTCACAACTACTCAAAACACAAATCGAGACAAACAACAAACACAACACTCGGACATTCTGCTATCCATCGGTGGGTGACCTCTCGATTTACGAGGAGCCTGTTTCTCCACGTATTGTTTCCCACCCTTTCTTATTTGTGATTCTCACATCACTCTAGCACTCAATCTCTATTTTTCTGAAAAAGCCCTTTACTCACTTTTTCTCTCAGCACACATCTCTCTATTCTTTAATCTCTCTTCTTTTTTTATCCCTTCCTTGGGTGGTTGATGGATAAGCAAGTAGTTGTAGACCCTTGCCCCTAGTATTCTACTAGATGCTCCTTCTTTGGCTCACAACTAGTGAGTTTCCCACAGAGGGGTTGTGATGTGACTGGATGCGCAGTAAATCTACAACTGACATCAGTTGACTATGCCCTTGGCTTAATTTGACTGAGATAAGTTGTAGCATGTCCCATCAGCCAAATATACAATTGATTGGTCTGATGAATTGCATTTTCTACGTCCCCATTTTGGGTCAGACGCCAATTTGGGTGTGATCAAACCCGTCTAGATGAGGGGGTCGAATATCCCTCTCCATTTCTAGTTTGTGCTTCGCACTTGGCTTGGTACTTCGCTTCTTGGAGGATGAGAGAGCTTTCAGCCCACTACTGTTAGCTTCTGTTGTGCCCTTTTTGGCGAATACATTGATAATAGGGAACAGACAGAAAACTCTGACTCAACTGTGCCCCTAGTTCATTATTTTGACCATTTTTTGTTTTGGCTTTCTACTCAACTGTGCCTCATAGTTTTCAGCCCAGCGAGCCTCTCAAGAATCACTGATGGCCGATAAGAGGGACAAGGGGCCAGTCGGCTACCATTGGTGGCCGGTTAGCCACTAGTGGTGGTTGTCGGCCACTACTGGTTCACACTTCCATGCTGCAAAATAGAGCAAAACAGTGTATTCTCACAGGTTGTCTATACTGTTTACCTTCCTTATCGTCACACAAGCTCAAAGGAGAGAAACTCTTAGCCCTCAAACCATCAATCAAGCAATTTCCATGCATGATGGCTAAGGGACCAAGTTTGTACAAGTTTATGAGTGCAAAACAAGACTCAAAAGGACCACCACTCTATCACGCATGATCAAGGGTAATGGTGACCAAGGAAAGTGGCACATTTCATCACTTTTGAGTATGAAATGTCCCATTTTCCTTATGTTCGAATTAACATCCAATTCAAACACATGCAATGCAACACGAAAGATGCTTATCTTGCCTCTTTTATTTGTCCAATTTTGTTTACTCATTTTAATTACTAAAACTATTCTTTAATTGATTTGTCCATTTGTGAGTGTCCTCTAATGGAAAGATGGCTCAAACAACAAGTTGCTTTCGGCATGAAAGAGGCATTACACTGTTGGTAATGAACCCCCTAAGGGATTAAACCATTAGGTGCAACACCTCCATTTCACACTTAGGCAAACAAGGGGTTTAAAGCCACTTTCAAAGAAAACAAAAGAGTGAAGAATGGAGGGAGATTGTAGAGATTTTAAGTGCTGAAATGAAGTGCAAAACAACACTAAAACATGCTATTAACTCTAAACAATGATGGTAAATGCCTTAAAACACCAAGCTAGTAAATGACTTAACACTTCAACTACGCAATACAAGGCTCAAATGAAATAACCAACTCAAAACATAGCCAAAACAGGTCAAAAAAAAAGGCAAAAACATGCTGGACTAGAGTTAAGTTAAGCTAGAAAAATATGCTAACTCATGAAGCTAACTAGGCATGCAAACAAGACACAAGGAGAGGTGGCTAACCCTCCAATTTTGGACTTCAAAAGTTGATTTTACCACTGAAAAATCTCTGAGATTTAGTGGTTAAAAGGTCCAAAAAAGTTGTTTTGAAAGTGGTGAATAATAGCACAAATGCTTAACAAGCTAAGAAGTAAAAAGGGTGGACAACCCCTTAACTCAAAATAGCCTCAAACCACCATTTTTAGGCCATAAAAACAGAGGCTTTTACACTTCAAAACCAGCCTTAAAACAATTTAAAAGGATGGCAAAACAAGTATATAAAGCAAGTATAAACAAGGCAAGTGCTATGCCCTTAAAGAAAAGCACAAAATAGCCAATAATCCAAGCTCAAACTACCTTCTAGAGCTCAAAGAATGTCCCAAGTTATCTCAGCCCAAAGATGAGAGTATTTGGTAAAGGATTGGTATGCAAAAGCTAAGAGAAACTAGGCAAATGTGTGCAAAATAACGAGAGAGAGAGAGAGAGAGAGAGAGAGAGAGAGAGAGAGAGATTTGTTCTAAAAATGCTAACCCTCAAAAATGGGGGAAGAACCCCCCTATATATAGAAAAACAAGTCCTGAGCTTAGAAACATCTCACCATACACGTGTATGGAGATGTAGCTCAGTAAGCAATAGCTGGCACAGCTGACAACAAATATCTAAAAAAAGAGACCAATGGTCGTCGGACACCACTGGTGGCTGTCGACCACCACTGATAGCCGACAAGCACAAGCCATGGCCGACAGGCTCTAGGGCTGGCCGACAGGTCACCCACTCTTCTAGTCTAGAGGCAACAAGCTCTTGGTCCAAAAACATGCACAAAACAGATAAGGTTTAGGGGCTCAAAGACAAGGCGTTCCGCCGAGGATTTCGGGTGCTCAAAACAGACACAAACAAGCACAATCATCGAGTGCACAAACGATGACGTCCAAGCCTTGAAGACGGTCAAAAATTGGGTGTCTACATTAGGTTCGTCCTACTCAAAATATTTAAATTAGTCTAACGTTAAGTGGATTAAACAAGTTCGAACTCTCAAACATCAACACGACACAAACCATCATGGTACTGAACAGGAAAAAGATAGGTCCGAAAGGCATGTTCAAGTTGGGTCGAAAACCCGGGACATCACAAAAAATATTGACCAACTTATTTATGCTTTAAAAAATATTAACTAAAATATATTTAAAAATTCAACAATGTTTGGTAGTTCGAATTTTCATGGTCCAAATAGCTTAAATGTCTCAAAACGACGTCGTTTTGAGCATGAAATGACGTCATTTTAATACATTCGAACCATTCAAGTCATACAAACTCGAACTACCAAATATTTTTCTTAAAAAATTAAAGTTAATCGATATGATAGTCTTTTCACCGAATCACATTTGTATATAAGAAAATAAATAAATGAAAAGTGTAATTTTAAATATAAAATTAAATTAAATACAAATGACAAATTATTAGTCATTCATTTTGGACTATGGGTGGGGCAGCCACGTGAACTTCAAGTGAAACGACTGTTATATTCGCACGTCTTGATTTTACATGACATTGGGATTATTTTGAGAATTATCTATTTTAACTAATTTTTTATTAAAAAAAATGTGTAAAAAAATGGGGAAAGTACCAATAAATCCCAAATTTAGGAATGTTAAACCATTTAGTCCTGAATGTTTTTTGTTGGACTAATAGGTCCTATTTCTCTAAAAGCTTACTATAGACATTTTTATGTAAAACATTATTCATCAAAAATCAAACATTAGCAACGTCAGAATTATTTATCAAACATCAAACATTGCCAACGTCAAGATTATTCGTATAATTTCGGTGAAAACATTATCAACGTGAGAATTATTCATCTAACATCAAACATTATCAAACGTCAGGATTATTCATCAAACATCAACCATTAAAATTAGGATTATTCATCATACATCATACATCAAACATTATTCATCAAACATCAAACACAACTATTAAACATTAAGATTATTCATCAAACATCAAACATTATTCATCAAACATCAAAACATCAAATTTATTTATAAAAAAATAGAAACTATT
Source organism: Camellia granthamiana (assembly GCA_036172215.1). NCBI lineage: Eukaryota > Viridiplantae > Streptophyta > Magnoliopsida > Ericales > Theaceae > Camellia > Camellia granthamiana. Next base: position 39,218,360 of record CM069907.1, on the reverse strand, counting down.
GCTCGATAAATCAAATACTCTGTAAATCAAATACTCAAATTCCCCGTTTTCGAACAAATTACAACAATCTAAAGCCGTAGGTGATGTTTGTGGGTGAACAACAGCAACATCATCAAAAATCATCCGATGTTTCTGGGTGAACAACAGCAACATCAAAAACCATCCAACATCATCAAAAACATTAAACATCATCAGAAAACATCAAAACCGTCGGATCAACTTCTTCATCTGAAGCTGTTCGTGACGGAGAAACACTCTGGTGTGACGCACTAAGATCTGCAACCATGTATTTGCTACTCTGTGATTGCGTTTGATCAAAAACATCAAAAGACAAGTTTAAACGTTTGATCAAAAACATCAAAAACCATGTTTAAACCATGCTTAAACGCATTAAGATCTCCGATGTTTGTGGGTGAAAAACAGCAACATCAGAAACCATGGCCAACTCTCAAAACCATGGCCAATCCTTCCTTTATACCTCCCATGGTCTCTCAACCCCAACGTCCCCTTCAAATCCTACGAATCCTACTTCGGCAACGGCTTCACTCGCCGGATCGATCTCCTCAAATCCTCGCTCTCCGATCACCGGACTGGAGGCTGGTTTCGGTGCTTCTACAGTGAGACGTTGCGGTACTCGATTTGTGAAGACGGGAGGGTTCGGATGCATCCGTACAAGATTAGGATGTCTTTTGGAGCAGATCGTGATTTCGAGATTCAAATCTGCGAAGTTGACCAATGAACTCAACAGCGAAGAACTCCTCAAAAATTGAGATGGAAACTTGATCCAATAGCAGGAAGGACCCAAGAAGATTCGAATGTTGAATCTCAAGAACTTCTGATTCGAATGTTGAATCTCAAGAACTTCGGAGGATTTCGAATCAGGATCTTCCCGAATCGAAATGACCCATCCAGGTCTGATTTCGAATCACGATCTTCACGAATCAAAGTTTTCACTTCAGCAATCTTGAAGTAAGATGAGTTCGAGATGTGGAATCTTGAGATTTGATTTGGTCTCGATCTCGGTTATGGGTTTTTGGTGTTAGATTATATTAATGAATGTGATGTTTGAATATGATGTTTATAATTTTTGGTTGGTGTTACATTTCGAAATTTGTAGTTTAAATGAATATGATTTTTGGTGTTTATGTTTAAATGAATCTGATGTGTAATTTTTCACGATGTTTGTTACGATGTTGTTTTTGATGATGTTGTGATGTTTTAGGATGTTGTTTTGATGATGTTTTACGATGTAGTTGATGATGTTGATGTTTTTATGATGTTGATTTTTTATGATATTTTTTTAGTGATGTTGGTGATGTTTTTTAGGACTAAATGGTTTAATAAAAAACATTCAGGACTAACTAGAGCAACATTTATCAAAATGGGATTTATGAGTAATTTCTCCTAAAAAAATTGAATAAATAATTTATTTTTTTGCAGTGACTTTTTATTTTTGGACTATTTCAATAAGTTGTCAAAATAAGTTGATATAGATCTATGTGTTGGGCGAGACACATGACAATGAAAAGCTTGCAAACAATATTAAAATTTTTGTTATTCAGATAAAATTCTGATGGACATTCTATATGATAAAATTAGTAAATTATTTAATCTTACATCTAATAATATATATATATACTTGAGATTTTATATTTTCATATCTATTAAAAACAAACATGTGCAAGAAAAAAATATTTATCGCATTAATCCCTCGAATTGCTAACACTATAATTTCATGTATTATTAAACTCATTACTATTTATTATGCAATCAAATAGAGTCATAGTGTTCCAAAAAAACGTGTGCAAAGTTGTAATGAAATACGTGGATATATTTATTTTAAATTTACAGGGAACTTTTTATTTTTCTGGCGAATTTTGAGGCTGCTTTTTTTTTTTTTTTTAAAGGGATTCTCAAAAAGCTCACTTTAATGAACTTTCATAGAACTTGCTTAATTTAGAATTGTAAAAACTTACCCATGTGAGTGAACATTTGTTGTTGCGTGTTCCAACTGTTTTCTGTGTTCACATTGTCAAGGCGTCTCTATTTTTTTAATTAACAATGCAAGAAATTCAAAATTTTATTTAGAAAAAAAATCAGCAATTTATAATCATTATGGATATAGTTCACATTTCAATGACTTTAAATTTACACTAAACATTCATTTTCCAGGGATACATTTTCATATACATAGCATTTTTGTTTTAGTTATAAGGTGAAAATTCAACGAGGCTTTTTATTTTCCAACATTTTTTATGTCGTAATTTTTTTTTATTGAAAAATAATTTGTTCCCCTTGCTGAGATGAAAACTTACTAATTTGTTTTTCTATTAAAATTTTTAAACATATCATTTTCAAATGATATTATGCTTAATTCATTTAGTCAATCTTAAGTAGAATTTTATTTATTATAATTTTAGAAAATTACTTTTTGATAACAATATGAACAACCTATGTATTTAGGAAATAATACAGGATTTTTATATAACTTAATAAATACATCAATTGAATTTTTTTTAAACAAATAATTATACTCGTTAAGCCAACTAGTAATTATATACAAAAACATACCAAGCACTCACAAGAATATAAGAATTGTTCATCCAATGCATGTATATAAGTCATTACAATATGGATTCTCTCTCGATGCAAGACTTGTGCTTCAGGACCATCTATTGGTTAAGTCACTACTACATATTATTTTGTAATTTATTTAAGTTCAGTATATATAATTAGGGGTGTAAATTTGGTCCGGCTCAATCTATGTCGGGCCTCGCAAGCTTCTGTCAAAATTCAGGTTGGACTGGTCCACGGGCCAAAAAATTAGGCACAGGGCCAAGGGGTATTCGGGGCCTTAGGCGAGCTAGTGGGTCGGGCCTTGGCCTGCGCTCGGGCTTAGGCCGGGATTTGGCAGGCCTGAACATTTTTTATTTTATTTTTTCTACTAAAATTTTATTATTTTCCGTTAAAAAAGACATTGGGCCTCGGCGCGAGTTGGGCGAGCCGAGCCTTGAGTGGGTTTTAAACGGGCCGCAGGTGGCGCCGGACTTCAAAATGATAGCGCAAGCCCAGGCCCAGGGTCTCGAGCTAGGCTTGGGTCCAGGCCCAAACGGGCCTAAACGGGGCTCGCTTGGGCCGCAGGACATTTTTACACTCCTATATATAATTTAAAAGTCTCTCTCATAGGGATGGAATTAAGATTTCATTATTAGAGGGGCTAAAAGAATTTTTTTTTTTTTTCACTATATATACAAACACAAGTGTATATATGTACAATATGATATATAAATTATATACAGAAAAAAAAAATTAAAAACCATAGATGCAATCTCTAATAGAATGAAGAAGTTTTTTTTACTGCAAAATACAAAGAGAATGCAAGATGGGCGAAGAATAAGATATGTGTTTTTTATTTTCTGGGGCCATTTTATGTATATAATGCTATATATATTTTTAAAGTGTTATGCCAAACAATATTTTTTACGAAAACGAGAGGGCTATGGCCTCTCATAATCTTCTCCTAATTCTGTCCCTGTCTACAATATATATATATATATAAGGCAAATTACACTAACAGTCCCTATAGTTTGGGACTCGTATCACTTTGGTCCCTGACTTTTTTAATTGCGACATATTTGACCATGAATTTTGAATATTGTTCCAAATAAGGACAATTGAAGATGGCATTGCTCAAGTTCAAAGACAAAGTCGTTAATTTGATAAAATATAAACTAATTTGACAAAAATAAATGTCAAAAAAATATTTTTGATTTTTTAAAAATTATTTCTACGCACCAAAGATAAAATTATGTAAAATTGATAAATATTTTATTTATTTATTTATTTATTTATTTTATCAAATTAGTTTTTATTATGTGTTTGGATGATGATTATATAATGTGTGGTTGTTCGGCTTTTAATGTGTAATCAATATATTTAATATATGAAATGTTTTTAGTTTTAGATTTTTTGATTTAATGGATTGATTTAATAATAATATTAAAGTTATCGCTATATTTGAGTTTTGGAAAAATAGAAACTAATCTAATGAAAATAAAAACAACCATCCATTACATGTCATCATCCAAACACATAATAAAAATAAATTTGGTAAAAAAAATAAATAAATGTGTAAAAGATTTATCAATTTTACATAATTTTATCTTTAATGGATAGAAATAATTTTTTAAAATTCAAAAATATTTTTTTTTGACATTTATTTTTGTCAAATTAGTGTATATTTTATTAAATTGACGACTTTGCTCTTGAAATTGAGTAATAGTATCTTCAATTGTCTTTATTTATAACAAAATTCAAAATTTAGAATCAAATGTGTCACAATTGAAAAATCAAAGAACAAAATGACACAAATTCCAAACTCTAGGGACCGTTAGTGTAACTTACCCTTGTTAACGTTTTTATTAAAATTTGATTTATAAATGTAACGTTTAAAAAAACTTGTGACCATAGTTCTAAATCGCTGTATCGACTAACGTACGGTATCGATCGCGGAGTATCGGTATCGGTAGCATCGGCCGGTACGTATCGGGAATCGGGTGTCGCGACCGTGAAATTTTAAAAATCATTAGCAATCCTCTAAAACTAAATTTTATGCATTTATTTTTACTCTTTTAACTTTAATTTGTTACATTTTAATCAAAATTTCGTTATGTAGGAATATTTTTGACTCATTTTCAACTAAATGATATGTATTTATTTTTGGCATATGTTAACCTTTAATAAAAAAAATTGATTTGAATATTTATTTTTTCTTGTACTGAGAAAATATATATATATATTAATATAAATAGAGGTATAGGTGTATAAACAAATAAATAGAAAGAAAAAAAAAACATTTGAATCTACAAATCCACTATAAACCCATGTACCTCCATGTACCCAAGTACCTCTCTCTTCTTACCCATCTCAATCTCAGACTCCCAATGCACTTCCACGTATATCCACGTCAATCTCAGACTTTCATACCATAATACAACCACCTCTCTCTCTCTCTCTCTCTCTCTCTCTCTCTCTCTCTCTCTCTCTCTCAAAATGTTGACCGGAAGTTGTAGAATCCCGCCAAACCTAGGCAACTTCAGCTTTAGATTGACGAAAAAAAAAAAACCAGAAACAGAGCACATCAAGAAAAAAAACAGACACTATATTCACGCCGCTGCACAACAACAACAGAAACAGAGACCGTATCGGACTGTATCGGCCCATATATCGGATTCACACCGCTACGTACCGGGACTCGGACGCTACAACTGTGAATTTCATTCTCACCGGTATACCGGTGAATATCCGACTCTGTGCTATGATTTTTTGGTACGAATCGGCCGTTACGTACCGTACCGGCCAATATTTAGAACTATGCTTGTGACTTACTGACCACTGATATCAAGAATGGCTTGCTTTTTATTGTTAATTCTCCTCCAATACAGGAACCCAACTGCTATGAGGATAAGAGTGGCAATGCTTAGGCTGACCCCAAGTGCTATTGCTAGTTTCTTGGAGCTAAGTTTTCCTAGAATAATGTAGAAGCAAAATTTAACAAAGATAAATTGCTTATATATATATATATAGAGAGAGAGAGAGAGATACCAGGGGATGAACGAAGAGAGAAGGAAAGAGGAATGGGAAAGGCTGATCCAGAGCAACCTTGAATTGAGTGGCTTCCACAAATAAGAGGGTTGCCCACAATACTATATGAAAAATGAGAGAAGAATAAAAAATAGTCCTTATAGTTTGAGCCTTGTGTCACTTTGATCCCTAACTTTTCAATTGTGACACATTTGACTCTGAATTTTGAATCTTGTTCCAAATAAGGACAATTGAAGATATCATTAGAATTTTTCAAGAATAAAATTGTCAATTTGATAAAAAAATAAACTAATTTGACAAAAATAAATGTCAAACAAATATTTTTAAATTTTTAAAAATTATTTCTACCTACTAAAAATAAAATTATGTAAAATTGATAAATCTTTTAGACATTTATTTATTTTTTTACCAAACTAATTTTTATTATATGTTTGGATGATGATCATGTAAAATTAATTTTAAAAAATTAATCATGTAATTTTTATTAATTTTACATAATTTTATCATTGGTGAATAAAAATAATTTTTAAAAAATTAAAAATATTTTTTTGACATTTATGTTTGTCAAATTAGTTTATATTTTATCAAATTGACGATTTTACCCTTGAAAAATAAAATGATATTTTTAATTGTCCTTATTTAGAATAAGATTCAAAATTTAGAATTAAATGTGTCACAATTGAAAAGTCAAGGACCAAAGTGACACGAGTCCCAAACTATAGGGACAATTAACCCTATACAAAAACATACCAAGCACTCACAGGAATATAAGAATTGTTCATCCAATGTATGTATATGAGTCATTACAATGTGGATTCTCTCTCGATGCAAGACTTGTGCTTGAGGACCATCAAAGGGTTAATCACTATTACATATTATTTTTTAATTTATTTAAGTTCGGTATATATAATTAGGGGTGTAAATTTGGTCTGACTCGATTCATATCGGGTCTCGCGAACTCCCATCAAAAGTCTGGCCGGGCCACGGGTCAGAAAATTAGGCACATGCCCAAGCCTAGGGGGTATTTAGGCATTGGGCGAGTCGGTGGGCCGAGCCTTTGCCTGGGCTCGGGTCTGGGCGGGCTTGAACATTTTTATTTTCTACCAAAATTTCATTATTTTCCACTAAAAAATACTCTGGGCCTCTGGCAGGTCGGACCACGAGCCGGGCCTTGAGTGGGCTTTAAGTGAGCCACGGGCCGAGTTGAGCTTCAAAATGATGGCCCAAGGCCAGGCCCAAAAGTCCCGGGCCAGGCTCGAGCCCAGGCCCAAACGGGCCGGCCCACTCCGACCGTGAGCCATTTTTACACTCCTATATATAATTTAAAAGTGTCTCTCATAGGGACGAAATCAAAATTTCATTACTAGAGGGGCTAAAAGAAAAATAATTTTCTTTTCACTATATACACAAAGACACGTGTATATGTACAATATGATACATAAATTATATACAGAAAAAAAAAATTAAAAACCATACTTGCAATCTCTAATAGGATGAAGAAGTTTTTTTAGTGCAAAATACAAAGATAATGCAAGATGGAAGAAGAATAAGATATGTATTTTTTATTTTCTTGGGCCATTTTATGTATAAAATGCTATGTATATTTTTAAAATGTTATGGCAAAGAATATTTTTTACGAAAAGGAGGAAGTTATGGCCTCTCGTAGCCTTCTCTTAATTATGTTCTTGTCTACTATATATATATATGTATATATAAGGGCGAATTACACTAACAATCTTTATAGTTTGGCGTTTGTATCACTTTGGTCCATGATTTTTTAATTGCGACACATTTGACTCTGAATTTTGAATCTTATTCCAAATAAGGGCAATTGAAGATACCATTACTCAATTTCAAGGGCAAAGTCATCAATTTGATAAAATATAAACTAATTTGACAAAAATAAATGTCAAAAAAATATTTTTAAATTTTTAAAAAGTATTTCTATGCACCAAAGATAAAATTATGTAAAATTAATTAATTAATTTATTTATTTTATCAAATTAATTTTTATTTTGTGTTTGGATGATAATCATATAAAGTGTGGTTGTTAGGCTTTTAATATGCAATCAATATATTTAATATATGAAATGTTTTTAGTTTTGAAATTTTTGATTTAATGGATTGATTTAATAATGATATAAAAGTTGTCGCTATATTTGAGTTTTCGAAAAATAAAAACTAATTTAATGAAAATAAAAATAACATTCCATTACATGATCATCATCCAAACACATAATAAAAATAAATTTGGTAAAATATATATATATAAAAGATTTATCAATTTTACATAATTTTATCTTTAGTGGGTAGAAATAATTTTTAAAAATTCAAAAATATTTTTTGACATTTTTTTTGTCAAATTAGTTTATATTTTATCAAATTGACGATTTTGCTCTTGAAATTGAGTAATAGTATCTTCAATTATCCTTATTTACAACAAAATTCAAAATGCAGAGTCAAATGTCTCACAATTGAAAAGTCAGGGACCAAAATGATATGAGTCCCAAACTATAGAGACCATTAGTATAATCTGCCCTATATATAATTGGAAAAAGATTGGGAGCTCTAATTGTGAAACTCTAGAAAGCTCTAATGGTGTGTGGGTCCCACAATGATGTGATGTTTGTATTTTGTTTTTTGTTTTTTTTTTTTTTCCAACTGCCAAGTCATTAGAGTTCTGTTTAGAACTCTCAAATTAAAGGATGTATCGTTTCTAATATATAATTGAGACTTGTTAAGGTTTTTATTAAAATTTGATTTATAAATGTAACAATTAAACAAAACTTGTGAGTTACTGACCATGATATCAAGAGTGGCTTGCTTTTTATTTTTAATTCCCTTCCAATACAGGAACCCAACTGCTATGAGGATGAGAGTGGCAAAGCTCAGGCTGACCCCAAGTGCAATTGCTAGTTTCTTGGAGCTAAGTTTTCCTAGAATATTGTAGAAGCAAAATTTAACAGAGATAAATTGCTTGTGTATATATATATATTTAGAGAGAAAGAGAGAGAGGGAGAGAGAGAGAGAGAGAGAGAGAGAGAGAGAGAGAGATACCAAGGGATGAAAAATGAGAGAGAATAATCAGTGACTGAAATAAAGCCACGAATACATATTATACACACAACGTATGAGAGAGAGAGAGAGAGAGAGAGAGAGAGAGAGAAAGAGAGAGAGAGAGAGATGTGCAAAGAATCCATAGTTGAATGTGCTGGGAGGAAATTTGGGCACAGGTCCACTGAGATTGTTATAAGACAAATCCCTGAATGATTATAAAAAACAAACTACAGACTTATGCATTTTGAACCAAAACCTCTGATTTTGAAAAAGCAGTGAGAAGAATTGCAGGTTGTTTCGATTTCCATGACATTGAGAAGCACAAACAAAACACACAGAGAGAGAGAGAGAGAGAGAGAGAGAGAGAGAGAGAGAGGGGAGGCATACTCACAAGAAAGCAAGTTGAGGGACTGTGGCTAAAGATAGAGGAATAGCTCCAGACAAGCTATTGTTATTCAATCTTCTACTCATTCATTACACATGACATGACTAAAACAACAACACTATTGTGTATCGAGGGCACATCAGGAAACACACACAAGCAATAACACAAGAGATTTAACGTGGTTCGGCAAGTCGCCTACGTCCACGGGCAGCGGATTTCACTATATGGAGAAATGGAAGAATTACAATTCACTCTCTCTCTCTCTGTGTATTCACTCTTAAGCTCACCACACTTCCCTCTGCTATCTCTTCCTCTATTTATACACTAAGAAGGGAGAAAGCTGGCTGGCCTTGCACATGGCCAGCTGGTCATTCAAAGAAGGTGGATCGTCTTCCTTTGCGGCTTGTCGGTTGGCAGCCGCAATCAAGGATATTGTTGGAGTTGACTTCACATTGGAGAGAATCACCCCTTTCACATGGGGTGATATCAACAAATCACCCCCTCAACCCATTTGAGGTGATCTAATGCACACACTGCTGCTAATCTTGTCACGCCCAAATTTCAACATAGTCTGTATCTCCTCACTGAGATGCTGCATCCCCTGAAGCTAGAGATAATACACCAAGATACAAGAGGAGGAGGGAATCCTACATCCTCAACTCAACTCACACCATTCTCTGATTTGGAGAGAGCCTCTGCTCCTATCTCCCACAGATCTCTTCCACGCTTCCTGTCTCGGATGTCTTCACCTACTATGCTTGAACTTGCGCAACCAAGATATTCTACACCCCCTGATTGGATGTCCTGCATCCCCTGCTGGGATGCCCTTGACTATCATGCCTTTGCCCTCTGTCCATAGTGATTGATCAACACTGCCTTGCACCCGAAGATGCTCAGTTCCGAGAGATGTTGACCAAGTCCAAACAATGTTGGAACTTGATCCCAGAAACCACTTTTGTGAGCATATCGGCCGGATTATCTGCAGTACTAATCTTTTGAAGCAGAATATTCCCTTTATTCACAATTTCTCGGATAAAATGAAAACGGACATCAATGTACTTGGTGCGAGAATGATGAACCTGGTTCTTTGCCAAACAAATGGCACTCTAGCTGTCACAGTACACCTCAACGTGCTTCTGAACAATACCCAAGTCCTCAATCAACCCGTGTAGCCAAATAGCTTCCTTAAAGGCTTCTGTCACTGCCATGTACTCTGTCTCTGTAGTAGACAAAGTCACCGTTGACTGAAACGTTGACCTCTAACTCACCGACCCTTTAGCAAGCGTAAATACATACCCTGTTGTTGATCGGCGTTTGTCCAAGTCACCAGCATAATCTGAGTCCACATATCCAACCAGATTCTGTCTGAGTCGGTTATCTCTCTCGAACTTCAATCACAGATTAACCGTGCCATGTATGTACCTTAGGATCCATTTCACTGCCTGCCAGTGATCTTTTCCTGGATCATGCATATACCTGCTTACCATACTCACAGCATGCGAGATGTCAAGCCTTGTACAAACCATAGCATACATTAATGCACCAACTGCATTTGCATATGGAACCTGTGCCATATGCTTTCGTTCTTCTTCTGTGCGCAGAGACATCGAAGCACTAAGCTTGAAATGAGGGGCCAATGGTGTACTCACAGCTTTTGTTTTCCCATTTATGCCAAATCTGTCTAACACCTTTTTTAGATACTGGGTTTGTGTCAGACAAACCGTGCCCTTCTTCCTGTCTCTCTTGATCTCCATGCCAAGAATTTTCTTTGCTTCTCCCAAATCCTTCATTTCAAACTCTCTTGCCAATTGTGCCTTGAGTTTGTCAATCTCCACCTTGCTCTTAGATGCAATCAGCATATCATCTACATATAAGAGCAAATAGATGAAGGAACCGTCGGGAAGCTTACAGAAATATACACAATGATCAAATTGACTTCTTGTGTATTCTTTCTCTATCATGAACCGATCAAATCTTTTGTACCACTATCTCGGGGATTGCTTCAATCCGTACAACGATTTGTTCAGCTTACAAGCCCAATTCTCTTTTCCAGCAACTTTGAAACCATCTGGCTGGGACATGTATATCTCCTCTTCAAGATCTCCATGTAAAACGGCAGTTTTGACATCGAGTTGGGCGAGCTCGAGATCAAACTGTGCAACCAAAGCTAACAAGATACGAATAGACGTGTGCTTCACAATAGGTGAAAATACCTCATTATAGTCTATTCCTTCCTTCTGAGCGTAGCCTTTAGCTACCAATCTGGCTTTGAATCTGATGTTGTCTTTGCCTGGGATGCCTTGTTTCTTGGTGTAAACCCACTGACACCCAATTGCTTTCTTGCATTTTGGAAGTTGCACCAACTCCCAAGTCTAGTTCTTGTGAAGTGACCCGATCTCTTCATCCATAGCCTCCTTCCAATTGACATTTTCTGCATGCTGCACGGCTTCTTTGAAAGTGCAAGGAACATTGTCTTCAATGATTGGAAGTGCATAGGCTACCATATCGGTCATCCAACTGGGTTGCGTAGTAACCCTTTTTCCTTTTTTGATTACAATGGGTTCTGATTGTTGTAAGGCCTCTGGATCTTCATTTTCATCTGAACTCTCTTTAGAGTCTTCTTTAGAGCTGTCAACTGAAACTTCTTCAAGATTGTTGTCTGTCTGAATAGTCTTTGCTGGAGTCTTAAACTCCACCTGCACTGACTTTTTCAATGCTTCATCATTTTCTTGAGGATTTGGTTGCTTCATCATTGTAGACTCATCAAAGGTAACGTCTCTTCTAATGACAACTTTCTTTGATTCAGGGCACCAGAGTCTGTATCGCTTGACACCATCACCGAAGCCCAAGAAGATGGCTTTCTTGGCTCTTGGATCCAACTTAGATTCTGTAACATGAAAATAAGCTGGACATCCAAAGATACGTAGCTGATCATAATCAGTGGCTGACACTCCTGACCATACCTCCATGGGAGTCTTGTCATCTAGTGCTGCAGTAGGTAGTCTGTTGACAAGATGACGAGCATAGTTCAATGCCTCGCCCCAAAATGCCTTGCTCAATCCTGAATGTGACAACATACACCGGACTATCTCCACCAAAGTGCGGTTCATGCGTTCTGCAACTCCATTTTGCTGTGGTGTTCCAGGAACTATGAAATGTCTCACTATCCCTGCATTTTGGCAAACCTCTAAAAAGGGATCTGATGTGTATTCCCCACCATTGTCAGATCTGAGCTTCTTGATCTTTCTGCCTGTCTGGGTCTCAATCATTTTCTTCTACATAAGAAAGATGTCTAAGACTTCGTCTTTGTGCTTCATTGTGTAAATCCAAACTCTTCTTGAAAAATCATCAATGAACGACATAAAGTAATGGTTACCTCCCAATGAAGCATTCTTGGAAGGACCCCATACGTCAGTGTGAATGTAGTCTAGAATCCCTTTGGTACGATGAATAGCAATACGAAACTTGATTCTTGTTTGCTTGCCCAATACACAATGCTCGCAAAACTTAAGCTTCCCTGTTTTGGGGCCTTTCAACAGGCCTTGCTTTACCAACCCTTGTAAAGCCTTCTCACCGACATGCCCTAGGCGCATGTGCCAAAGTCTGGAAGTGTCTGATGCATCATCTTTAGAGCTGGTGGAGACAGCCACTCCCCTTGTGACTGTAGAGCCATCTAGGAAATATAAATTTCCTTGTCGAGTACCTTTCATTGTAACAAATGCTCCTCGAACAACTTTGAGGACTCCATCTTCCATAGTTACTCTGTAACCTTTGGAGTCTAAAACTCCCACTGAGATGAGATTCTTTGTCAAAGCTGGTACATACCGAATATCTTCAAGAATTCTGATTGTTCCATCATGTATCTTCAGTCGAATTGTTCCAATCCCCTTTGTCTGGCAAGCTTGGTCGTTGCCCATCAGCACAACTCCTCCATCGAACTTTCGTAAGCTCGAGAACCACTGCTTGTTCGGACACATGTGGTAGGAACATTCGGAATCTATAATCCATTCATCAGACTGGCCATATGATGAAACTGTGAAGGCTGATCCTTCACTATTATCTCCATCTCGTGCAACGTTCACCTTTTCTTCTTTCTTGCCTTTATTGGGACAATCTTTTGCCCAATGCCCCTTCTGGCGATAAGCAGCACACTCGTCTTTTGCAAGACATCTTCTATCCGATGATTTCCCTCTGGATTTTGAGCGAGACTTTCCTCGCTCTATATATCTCGTGTTATTTGTTCTGCCTCTGACTGTCAATGCCTCGGATGCTGAGTCCTTGTTTGCAGATTTATCTTTCCTTCTGAACTCATTTACTAAGGCGTTTGCAACATCAACATACTTGATCTTTTCTTTACCATACAGTAAAGTGGTAGTAAGATGATCATATGAGTCAGGCAAGGAATTCAACAATAACAGTGCTTTATCTTCATCACCAATATGATTATCCAAGTTTTTCAAATCGGTGAGAATTTTGTTGAAATTATTTAGGTGTTCGTTCATCAAAATACCTTTCTTGTAGTCGAAATGAAACAACCTCTTCTTCAAGTAGAGCCGGTTCTCAATGCTCTTTGTCATGAACTTATCTTCCAGCGCCTTCCAAAACTCCTTCGCAATATCATATTCTGTGAAGGCATACTTCTCCTCTTTTGCAAGGCAAAGTCGGATGGAACTGCAAGCCAGGAGATTCACTTTCTCCCATTCTATCCCGTCTGGGTCATCTGGTTTGTCTCCCAGAGTGAAGTACAAGTTCATTTGGATAAGCATATCTTTAACTTCGCATCTCCACATGCCGAAGTTGCTGCTTCCATCAAACTTTTCTACCTCGAGCTTAGCATGGGACACTGAGGTCCAATGCCTAGAGTTGCTTGTAGTCGCTGGATTACTTATGGACTCGGTTGATCTGGTCTCTATAGATTCTGCCATTAAATTGTTTTTTTTTTTTAGAAAATCCAATTCAAAAAATTGACCGTACGGATGTGTTCGGAATACTCAAAATAGTTGGAAAACAGTATTGGATCGTCAAAAACGAACTCCGAATAACTTAGATCTGGCCAAAACAGTTTTGGACGGTTCAGATCTGCAAAATCTTGTGCGTCTGAGATGCACCGGATAATTACTCCGGAACAGCGCGGTCAACGTGGCTCAGCGGCGCAGCTTGGCTGGCTGGTCAACGACTCAGTCAACGGCTCTGCGATGACGTGGCGAACACGTGGCTGACACGTGCCTGTCAGTTTGACATGTGGCGCTGACGTGTCGGTGACGTGGCGCTGACGTGTGCGCTGAGTTGGCGCGTGATGTGGAGTGACATCACTCCCACGCACGCGTCACTCACTTTCTTCCCTTCACCGCGCGTGAGGGCGCGTGCGTGCGTCTGAACTGACGCGCCGTCTGCTGTTCGGCGCGTGATGGCACGTGTTGTGCGTGTAGCTTACGCGCTTTTTTGGATGGAGTGTACGGGCGCGTGTGAGCACTTCTGGAGTTCTGCTTTGCAGTTCTGGACTCCTCTCGTTGAGACCTTACTCCTGGTATGCTCAAAAGTGGATTTCGAGCACTTCGAAATCTGGGCACTTTAGGGAAAAATTTGATTTTTCACCACCCGAGCTCTGATACCAATTGTTGTGTATCGGGGGCACACCAGGAAACACACACAAGCAATAACACAAGAGATTTAACGTGGTTTGGCAAGTCGCCTACGTCCACGGGCAGTGGATTTCACTATATGGAGAAATGAAAGAATTACAATTCACTCTCTCTCTTTATATTCACTCTTAAGCTCACCACACTTCCCTCTGCTCTCTCTTCCTCTATTTATACACTAAGAAGGGAGAGAGCTGGCTGGCCTTGCACATGGCTAACTGGTCATTCAAAGACAGTGGATCGTCTTCCTTTGCGGCTTGTCAGTTGGCAGCCGCAATCAAGGACATTGTTGGAGCTGACTTCACATTAGAGAGAATCACCTCTTTCACATGGGGTGATATCAACAAACACCAGAGTCAGAAAAGATATGACATGGTATAAAAGAAGACCAGAAACAGGGAGTAATCACTAATAGAGAAAAAGAAAACCCATTACAAAACTGAGAGAAAGAGATAAAAGACTAGTACTTACAGATACAGAACAGCATTTAACAAACCCAGAGACTCCAACATGTGACCAGATAACTGATTGTGGGACAGATCCATGCACATGTTATTTGGTGGCCTTACTCTCCCATAACATTCATCTTGTGACAAAAGTATCTCATTATCTCGCAAAACATAATACAAAATTGATGAATCCCACTATTATTTTATTTATTTATTTATTTTATTAGTAATAAGTCTCATTATTGAAACCAAAAAATATCAAATTGGGATACATTTTATCAATAAAATTTCTATCTTTTGTTAATAAAAAAAAAATTCAAAAAAAAAAAAAGGCATAATAGGCCGATCATTTTCATTATAAGTATAGCGTTCGGTATTCGTTCGTTCGTTCATTCATTCTCTCTCTCTCTCTCATTTCTTATTGATAGATCATACACATCGGCATTTTTTTTTTTTTTTTTCATTTTTTTCCTACTCAAATCCCCTAATTTGATACTCCTGTTTTTTTACTTGTATCAGATCTTCTATTTTCCATGAATGTAGTTATTTATTTATGTGTTCATTTGTCTCCCCCAATAGTTTATATGAATCGATGAAATATTTAATCCTATTGCGCCCACCCAAAGATCAAAAAACATAAAATATTGATCTCATGCGTGCAGATGCAGTAAGGTTTCGTGGCTGGCAACGTTTCCTCATCTTGGTGATTTCCATCAGACTAAAAAACTTTATTGCTGGTGTTTTTAGTGTACCCAAAATCCCCCAATATTTTTTTTTTTTTTAAATTCGTCATAATTTAATGTATTACTCATGGTCTTTTATTTTGATTTAATCTTTGTTTGTACTTTGCAGGTGTGAGTTCAAATTCAAATTGCCAATCACCATTTGCTGTTGATGGCAGTCCAGTTCAGAAAACCCAACCACCTGCACCGCCACAACAACCATCTGTTGACACAAACGCAGACACAAGAACTGGTAACACTCATGAAAAATCTAGAAATCTCCTAAATATTGATTTGTGATTATGTATCAATTTTAAGTAATAAATAACAATTCCAATCAAACAATCAAAACAAATCGACATAACGATTTTAACGTGGAAAAACCACAATTGGAGCGCCTCCAATTGTGATAAAAAAAATCACGGGCCAAAACCACAAAACAATCAACTAAAAAGACAAAAGGAATTACACAAGTGTACTATCAATTACCTAGCAAATTCACACACAAATTGAACCGACCCCTATATGTCTGTTCCACCACAGTCTTCACCTCAGAATTGTCTTACCCAACCTTGAATCCACAACGCCGATGAGTCACTCCAGAATCTACCAAAGCTTCAAACCCGAATTCCACGGAATCTATCGAAGAACAACTCTCTCTTTTGTATTGAATGAAACAAAGAATCCTTCGATGTATACTTCACAAACCATGAGTTAAACTAAACAAACATCAAAGAAACTAGCAAAGAACTCCAGATATAAACCCTAATATCCAAGAAAAAGATCTGGAAGTCATAATCCTAAAAACGGATGAAACCACATATTTATAGAAAATTGATCCGCGATCTCCGCTCGAGCGCAGGAATGGCCGCTCAAGTGAGTCTCACTCGAGCGCAGAAAAGTTCGCTCGAGCGTAAAATCCTAACTTTCAATACTTTTACAGACATGTCAAACTTCAGGAGCTAAACATTCTCCGCTCGAGCGCACAAATGGCCGCTCGAGCGGACAAGCAACTTTGACTGCAAAGTGGTAAACATAAAAGAATTAACTTCTGAAACATCTCTGCAAGGCACAATTCAAGTTGGATTCGCATCTAAAAACTCATAGTCTCACTAAAATAAAAGTTGAACAAAATTATAACTGAAATGAGTTTTGTCACACGAGATTACCAAGAATAAAAACCTAACAACTCAAAACCAGTATCCTTCAACATCTCACGACTATCAAATTCGGACTCGGACTCAAACTCGGACTCAAACTCGGGTTAAGACTCGATCTTGGTTTGAGATTCTGACAGAGAAGACTAGTGGTGGCGACAACTTACATAAGCTGTCAGAGATGCTCCTAGTCACAAATTTCAGTGCAGCCATAGCTATGGTGATTTTCAGATCAGTGGGATCGCCGTTGCAGTATGCTTTGAATTCAAAGCCACCAAATGGAAAATCATTTGGTATTCTTGTGGCTTGTATTGCAATTGGTTTCACTTGTAATATGCAAGTGATCTTATTGCAAAAGAAATCGCAAATCGTTGCAAGCATGGGGACTATGCTGGTGTGTTTTCGTTTGCCATTGGGTTCTTGACCATGATACAAATGATTCTACCTCTTAGGTTCTTGACCATGACACAAATGATTCTACCTCTTACCCTCTGGTGGATTGTTTGGCCTGCTGGTGTTTCTATCTTCCTATCATTTCTCTATGTCCTCAGAAAGAACAGGTAATTTTTTATTTTTATTTTTTTGTTAATTGTTCAGTTTTCTTAACTCAATTACAGTTTTTTTTTCTTCTTCAAAGCAAAACACAGACCGATCCACCAATCAAATCAGTGAAAAAGGTCTTTATTTTTACTTGGCTTGAAGGCTTATACAAATCAAATCAGTGGGGAAAAAAAAAAAATCGACAAGACTGAAATTACCCAGTCGGAAAGAAATGAGCGAGTGTGATTTCAAGCTTGTCTCTTATTCTTCAGTCAATTTTTTTTTTTTTTCAGTTTTAAAATTTTTGAATGCGCCTAAGAAATAAATATTTTTCAAAATTTTGAATAAAATTAACTAAAAATTAAAAAATATATATAGATATATATATATATAAAGAAAACACTACAAGATATATAAGGACGGAACTTTTTTGTTCCTAAAAGTGAAAATCTTGGTGTAAAAAATATTAAAAGACTAATTTTAACTGTTATGAAGTAGTCACAAAGAGGTTTTAAAAAGTCAAAAAAATAATCTTTAACAAATAAATTTTAAAAATATCACTAATAAATATATTATAAGAGACAAAATTATTTCATGTGAAAAGGTTTAAAAACAATTAAACGAAACAGATTGCTCTTTAACTGTCATGAAGTAGACAAAGGGGTCATTTCAAAAAAGTAAAAAAAAAAAAAAAAAAAACTTTACCGATAAAATTTTAAAATTATCGCTAATAAATATATTTAAGAGACAAAATTATTCCATCCGAAAAGTTTTAAAAACAATTGAACCAAGTAGACTGCTCTTGCTCATATTTGATTAGAGTAAAAAATATGATAGAAAGTGAATGTGATTTTTTTAATGTAAGAATTGTCCATTTAAAGATGAAAAAGTATCAAATGTCTTTCTTATAATAATGTCGTATAGATTCAAATTTGTTGTCAATTCTAAGATGTCATGCACACTTTCTAATATGTCTGGTTTAGTTAAATTAAATAGTTTTTGGCATCAGTGTTGCTATTTAAATTTAAAAGTTAGACTCAATTTTTAAATTTAATGATGTGACAATCAATTAGAATGTTTGAGACAACTTTCTTTCTCATATTTTTTTATTAATTATTAGCTAATTATCTCTTTTACACATCATTAAATCTAGAAAGTGAACTTGTATATTATTTTTCTTTTGACATTTATTGGTTTTCTATGATTCACTTTTGTTGGTATTGGTACATGCAAACTTCATTAATTTAATTCTTTGTTTGCATAGAACATTATGTTATACATCTAAACTATTCTAATAGGCTCGGATAAACCTAGTGTGGATCTCTAAAAAGATATATATGATATAAAAATTATGATGCGAAAAGTGAATTTATAATGTGCATTTCTAAAGTTATATTTTACAAACTACTTCAGGTTTTAGTAGTAAGTTATTGTTGTATGCATCATGAATTTCATTTTATTTTTATTTATTCATTTATTTATTTTTGACCTTACAAATTGCTCTGTTTTGTGTTGCTGGACTTCTAAATGTGTATTGGTAGACTATGGTTGTCTAGTCAAATGTAATTCTACTCATATAAAGTCTCATACCCCAATTGAAAAAATAAAAATAAAATATAATAATTGAATTAGGAAATGCTTAATTTTATAAAACTTTCTAAGAAATGCACTGACTCAAAATTTCCTTATAACTACATAAATATTCAAATCCAATTTAAAGGATTATTTTTTATTTAAACAATTTTTTTTTTTTTTTTTTTTTTTTTCGCGGGGGGGTTTGAGACTGATATGCTTGTCCAAACAAACACAACAAATTTTTTACTTAGGTAGGTACTTATTATAGGTTTTTGAATTGTGAATTGTGAAGGGATGATACAGAAGATGAGATTGTTGGAAAATTTATAAAGAGATAGTTGTGAATTGAAATAGACTCTATTTTGAATGAAAGGGTGTAACCTTTCATGGTGTCTTTTTGTTTTAAAGGAAGGGTCTAAACTTCCATTTGAATGAAAAGGTACAACCCTTTCATGGTGTCTCTTTATTTTAAAGAAAGGGTTATGTCTATTCTTCATGCCTTTTCTATTCAAATTGAATAGATGCCAACAAAGCCTATATAAAGGCAGCCCCATTCCAATTTTGATGGATTCCGAATATTCATTTTCCTTGCCTTCATTTTGCTCTCTTGTATCATTTATTCTTCATATTATTTTAGGGAAAATTTTAGAGAGTTATAGAACACAAGGTTCTAGTTCGCCGGACAAATTTGTTTGGAGTGCTACTACAAATTTGTGAAGATCATTGTATCCTGGGAGATAGACGCCACATAACCGTAAGCACCATAGCAAGGCAAATCTGTCTTAGGGACAGAGTGTCACACACTCGACTTGGTCTTTTTATTTTTCGTTCGGTTCGATAAATAAATTCTGTAAGTTATTTATTTTATTTATTTGATTTTGTTTCAATTTATTTATTGTACATAGAAAATTGTTCCAACAATATTAAGACAGATTCGAATTATTCTATTTACAGAATTTTTCGTTTATGTCCTTTCTTCTTTCTTCTTCTTACAGAAATTATTTTATGTGATTTTACAAAATAATATTCTGGTTGGAAAACAAATAGTAGTAATATACTGTTTGACAGATAGTACTAATATACTGTGTTTTTCTTTGACAACTAGTAGTAATATACTGGTGTCATTAACAATTTAGAATATTTATTTGTGGAATTTTGTCAGAAATTAATTTTGGTTTTCTTAATTTATTTATGAGTGTTCATTAATTAAAAAATTCTTTTTTAGTTTTTTAATTATTGAAATGTTACAGAAATTTAATTTTCTGTGTGGAAGTAATTTGGTTAAATCAAATTTTATTTATTTCCAACTTAATTGAAAAATAAAAGTTACATTCTTGTTTCTTTTATTTTTACAGAATTTAATTCTGTGAATTTGGTTTAATTTTCTGTGTAGTATAAATTTTAATTATAATTTTGTTTTATAATTTAGAATTCATGGCTACTGAAACTAATGCCCAAACAAGTACTAGTGTGGTGGTTGCAATTGCGTCAACCCCCTCTCCTGTTGTGATAATACCGGTAAATCACGGTGAGAAGCCAGAGAAGTTCTCTGGAACTGATTTTAAAAGATGGCAACAGAAAATGTTGTTCTATCTTACAATTCTAAACCTGGCTCGTTTTCTCCGTGAGGATGCTCCTATTTTGAAAGAGGATGAAACCGATCAGCAAGTGGTTGCTGCGGTTGATGCCTGGAAACATGCTGATTTCCTTTGCCGGAACTACATCTTGAACGTCTACCTTCTAGAGCTCAAAGAAGGTCCCAAGTTATCTCAGCCCAAAGATGAGAGTATTTGGTAAAGGGTTGGTATGCAAAAGCTAAGAGAAACTAGGCAAATGTGTGCAAAATAACGAGAGAGAGAGAGAGAGATTTGTTCTAAAAATGCTAACCCTCAAAAATGGGGGAAGAACCCCCTTATATATAGAAAAACAAGTCCTGAGCTTAGAAACATCTCACCATACACGTGTATGGAGATGTAGCTCAGTATTGCATTGTCCTTGCATGCTCATGTTGCATTGTTGTTTGCTTACATGCATTGCATTGTATTTGGCATGCTTGTGTTGCATTGTGTTTGGATAGGGTGTTAGTCCAAACACGAGAAACGATGGATGTTTTATACTTGAAGTGATGAAACGTGTCTCAATTCTTGGTCGCCGACACTCTTGATCACACATGATAGAGTTTAAGGCTTTATGTGTTATTTGTGCATTCATTTACATTGAATTGTGCAATCTTGGCATCTCGGCCATCGTGCATTGCGATGCTCGGTTGGTGGCCCGAGAGTCGAGAACTACACTCCCTTGAGATCATGAAATGATAGGGAGAGTAGTTATACACACATATCTTGCAAATACACTGCCATGCCCCTTTTTGTTCTTTGATGTAGCAAACTGGAAGTGTGCAGCATTTTCTGGTCGGTAGACCACAAAAAGTGGCTAGCCGACCACTTTTTCTGGTCTGCAGCAAAGGTAGGTGGTCGGCAGGTGGTTGGCAACACCACCAAGTGGTTGGCAATGCTCCTGGAGGTCTCCATGGTGGAGCAAAAGCTATTTGGAAGCTTGTGCAGTGTTCTGAGAACAATTGCAAATAGAGGCAAGTTGGGGCATCGCGATGGATTTCCGAACAAGGCAACCGAGCATGCATGCGCTTCTCACTCCAAGGCTCCCTGTTACTGCTTTACTTAGCTTCTTTACTTAGCTAGCGAATGTATTGGTTTTGTACTTAAATAGTTAATGCGCTTAGCTATTTATTTGTGTTTGTAATAACTAGTTAGTTAGCTTGTTAGTTAATTAGCTTCATTTTGTAATAATTAGTTAACTTGTTAGCTAATTAGTTCTGTTTTGTAATAATTAGTTTAATTAGCTTAGATTAGCTAGTTAGCTTATTATTCGGACCCTTCGTCAAGAGGGCACAACTGTTGTAATAAGCGTGCGTGTGTGTGATGCATGTCTTCCAACCCCCATTTTCTTTCTCCCTTTTACTTATCCGCTTTTAGTGGTTAGTTTTTAAGGCATATTTTGATTAGCATCCTTATGCTTGCATGCGTGCATCCAGTCATCTGTCTTGCATGCACCGGGCTCGACGCATCATACAAACTGCATTGTATTTCAATACCAATTTGAATATGTGTATCAAGTTGCATTTCACATGACATCTTAGAATAGCCGAGCCTATTTTAGCTACCTTTTGCATGTTTTGCATTAGGCATCTAGCATAGTTAGGATTGATGCATTGATTACTAACTAGCTTCTATTTTGGCTCGGAATATACTGTGACTGTTTTCACTTTAGCATCCTTGCATGAGTGTAAGTGATTGCCATGATAGCATACTTGCCATGAGGCTAACTGCTTAACTGCCATAACTGCATGAATACCTGTGGATGAATGTTGGATTGCTTGAATTGGAACAATTCATCGAAATGCGAGTTTTTAAGCCCACTTGAGAGTGGCAAAATCATGTTTTCTAATCCCACTTGAGGGTGACAAATCCACGTCTTAGCCTGCTTGCGAGTAGCAATTCCAAACCATTTTCAAGCAAACAAACATGAGATGTTTTGTTCCAAATTAGACGATCTAGTCTATACTTGTATGTTGTGCGCATCACGTAGTAAGATTAGCTAATTAACCTGAATAAGAACACATATGTTTTCAAAAACAATATATCATGTTAGTAAAGGCCGATCTTTGATCGGGCGAGCGGGGGTGCTCATTGCATGACCTTCCCCTCTCGTACCCAAGTTCTCGAGCCGAGGCAACTTTGGTGATGACGGACATGTGGCCTTAGGCACGAGTCAGGGTTTCCTAAATTTCTCAAAATAAAATATTTAGGTGGCGACTCTGAAATCTGGCAAAGCAATCCATGTTTGGCGCTCTTTGATTAAAATCAGTTTTCCAAAACGATTTACCGGATTTGGACTCTTTGGTGACTTATCAGTCTTACATTGCACATTGTGAGATTAGATTCAGAACTGTGACATGAGTCCGAACTGTAGTAGCTAAGACCTAACGATTCGCGCCCTCGCGCGCGGAGCAGAGTTCCGGGCGGTCTACAATATGATATTTCATAAACATTATATGTTCTTATTCTGATTATTAGCTAACATTACTACGTAACGCACAGAAGCAAGTATAGACTAGAATTGCAAGAATTTGAACAACTCAACTCATGCTTGTTTGCGAAAATGATTTGAATTTACCACCCTTAAGTGGGCTTAAAAATGCGGATTTGCCACCAAACATAGTGGGCTTAAAACACGATTTTGCCACAACAAAGTAGGCTTTAAAACGCGCATTTGTTGAATCGTTTCAATTCAAACAACAAGCCTTCATCCACAAGTATTCAAGCAGTTTAGCATTTAAGCACATAGCCTCATGGCAATCATGCTAATCATGGAAATATGGCAATCACACTCATGCAAGTATGCTAAAGCATAAAAATCACCGAGTACTTCGAGCCAAAACAGAAACTAGTTAGAAAAATGCATGATCCTAACTATGTTAAGATGCCTAATGTAACGTATGCAATATGTAATAGATGCAATGAATAAGGCGTAAGCCAAACCACATTTTACCTAGAAAAGGTATGGACATAAAATAAACCATGTCTAACACAGAAAAGGTGTCGGAACCCTCAAACCACAATTCTTGCAGAATAGTCGCGTACACATGCAGAACTATGTTTTAACGTGAAAATGTATGGGCACATGCCAAACCAAGCTTAACATGGAAAGGATGCAGACAATAAAATGATATGATGCAATAGATGTATGCAATAAATTCTATATGCAATAGAAGTGATAGATGTGATGCAATAGATAATAATGCGATGTAGCAGCTAGGAAGTGAAAGTACCTTATAGAGGTAATTGGTGATGGCTCACCTTATACTGATGTGGGTCTTCCACTTTTGCATCTTGCACCTCCAAACCACAGGTACTACTTTTCTCCCTAGCTATGTTCGCAACTTTCCCTATTCTCCAACATGGTGACAGACTAGATTGGGTTAGTATCCAGAATTGAGGCGCATACAAGCTACCTTAACTTATGGGGCTGCCAAACAAATTTCAAGCCGAGGATACACCCTTGGGTATTTAAACCAAACTTTAGTCTCAGAAATTCCGAACCTTTACATTCTAGGCATCGGCCATTCGAACTCTAGTTTCCACCATCTCAGTTGATCTCCTAGGAACTCACCGTAAACACAGGCAGGTGGCTATACCAGACCGCTTGAAGTCGTTCGGGTATGACAAACACCAAAAGATTTGCACCTTTAGATGATTTAAGGTCTCCTAGACCGGAGGAATGAAGGTCTCCCAAACCGAAAGTGCACAAGAGAGTGCAAATCAAGATGTAGGATTTAAGGTCTCCTAGACCGGAGGAGTGCACAAGAGAGTGAGATGCACAAGAGAGTGCGAATCAAGATGCAGGATTTAAGGTCTCCTAGACCGAGAGTGCACAAGATAGTGCAAGTGTAAGTGCACAAAATAGTGCGAGTCAAATGCACAACATAATGAGATGAAATGCACAAACTAGTGCCAGTAAGATGCACAAAATAGTGGGATGAAATGCTCAAACAAAGTGCAAGTAAGATACACAAAACAGTGCGTTGAAATACACAAACAAAGTGCAAGTAAGGTGCACAAAATAGTGCAATGAATTGCACAAAGAAAGTGCAAGTAGGGTGCACAAAATAGTGCGATGAAATGCACAAACATAGTGCAAGTATGTCCAAACGCACCTCACGCGAGTGGAGAAAGAGTGAATAAATGCACAAGAAAGTGTGATGTGTAACAAAGCGCGAGTGTAATACACAAAATAGTGTGATACAGAGTGAATAAAACATTGCTAAGAAAGTGCACAAAATAGTGCGAACTAAAGGTGCACAAAATAGTGCTATCTGTGTTGAATGCACAAGACAATGCAATGGTGCACAAAATAGTGCGATGCAATGTGAATAGGATAGTGTGATACAAAATACACAAAATAGTGCGATGCAAGTGCACGAAACAGTGCGAGTGTGATACAAAGTGCACAAAATAGTGCAATGTAAAGCGAAATGCACAAAATAGTGCGATACAAGGTGCACAACATAGTGCGAACTCAAGTTGCATAAGACAGAGCCATACAAGGGGCACAAGGCAATGCGATGTGAGATGAAATTGTGCAATAGATGCACTGAGTGAGATTATTGTGCGATAGATGCACAGAAGCGAGATTATTGTGCGGTGGATACACAGAATGATTGGTTTACAAAGTAATACATTGACAATGCATGTTCCATGCAAGATAAACAGCCGATGCATGATGTTAATTGAAAGCATGTTCTATGCAAGAGACAAGAGCATATTCTATGCAACACTGAAAGCATGTTCTATGCATGAAACAAGAGCATATTTTATGCAACAATGAAAGCATGTTCCATGCATGAATTATAAATGATGGAAGGCACGAATACAACATGAGTATATGTGAAAATGCACATTCTATGCAACAAAAGAGAACAAAATACGGCAGATCGCACAAACGATGTTGTTCGGCGATAACCTTCGATTAACCCCTTGGAGAATTTGTAACATGCTCAAAAAGGATACATCCTATTCATATGGGCAAGAGGTAACATCTGCAAGCCGCTTTCATTGCCATTCTAACTTGAAGCGGGCTTGGACTCGGGGTCGAGGTACACTCATACTCCAGAGAAATAGTGAGGCCTGAGAAAGTGCACCTGGAATGCAGTCTCAGAATTTGCTGAAGTTGAAACACACTAAGATGCTTCAAATTTTCCCTTTTTTCTTTTGCTTTGTAGTCTGGAACCTATATAGCTTCAGATAGGTCCTGATTCTATTGCTCCCTCTTGATCGAGGTTGAACCCTGTAGTTTTATGGAAAAAAACAAATCCTATTTTGCACATATGTGGAGAACGGCGCAGCACTCTGAGCACAAAACAATTTACTTTTGAAATTGAAATTGAGAATGAGTTCTTGATCGGGTATTAAACCTACGACTGACCACAGTCAAAATGACTCAACAAAGGAAAACAAAGGTAAAAACAACACAACTATTGACACTCACAACTACTCAAAACACAAATCGAGACAAACAACAAACACAACACTCGGACATTCTGCTATCCATCGGTGGGTGACCTCTCGATTTACGAGGAGCCTGTTTCTCCACGTATTGTTTCCCACCGTTTCTTATTTGTGATTCTCACATCACTCTAGCACTCAATCTCTATTTTTCTGAAAAAGCCCTTTACTCACTTTTTCTCTCAGCACACATCTCTCTATTCTTTAATCTCTCTTCTTTTTTTATCCCTTCCTTGGGTGGTTGATGGATAAGCAAGTAGTTGTAGACCCTTGCCCCTAGTATTCTACTAGATGCTCCTTCTTTGGCTCACAACTAGTGAGTTTCCCACAGAGGGGTTGTGATGTGACTGGATGCGCAGTAAATCTACAACTGACATCAGTTGACTATGCCCTTGGCTTAATTTGACTGAGATAAGTTGTAGCATGTCCCATCGGCCAAATATACAATTGATTGGTCTGATGAATTGCATTTTCTACGTCCCCATTTTGGGTCAGACGCCAATTTGGGTGTGATCAAACCCGTCTAGATGAGGGGGTCGAATATCCCTCTCCATTTCTAGTTTGTGCTTCGCACTTGGCTTGGTACTTCGCTGCTTGGAGGATGAGAGAGCTTTCAGCCCACTACTGTTAGCTTCTGTTGTGCCCTTTTTGGCGAATACATTGATAATAGGGAACAGACAGAAAACTCTGACTCAACTGTGCCCCTAGTTCATTATTTTGACCATTTTTTGTTTTGGCTTTCTACTAAAACAATTTTGACCAATATGAGAGTTTGATTAACATGCTTATTCAATTTTTTTATTTGAAATCATGCAAGTCAGGTTGTGAGCACTGAAAATTTTCCTTTTTTGGGTCCAAAAAATGGTCCAGTTTTGGAAAAATGGAATAATTTTCGAGAAAACTAGTCAACCTCACTAAAAATCTTCAAAACTGTTTTTGCAAATGACCATTGCTCAACCAACACAGAATCTACTCTTGAGATGCACAGTCTCAGATCTGAACTTGATTTGTCTTGCAGCTGAATCTTGTAATGGAATAGGACAACCGAATTTGAACGAAGACGAGCCAATTTGCACATGGATAAAATAGTCGAGTTTGAACAAGGATAAACCAATCAACATGGATGAACCAAGCATGCTAAAAATGATTGGGGCTGAACTTTAGGATGAAGTTGCCTACGTATCCTAAAGATGGGAATCAGGCCGTACGTAGTTCCCGGGTTTAAGGCGTACTCAAGTATTAACACTCTCCTTTTGCGCTCTAACTTTTGCCAAGGCCGCCCTTTCAGGTTTTCAATCTTGCGAGCTATT
Organism: Camellia granthamiana; assembly: GCA_036172215.1. Classification (NCBI taxonomy): domain Eukaryota; kingdom Viridiplantae; phylum Streptophyta; class Magnoliopsida; order Ericales; family Theaceae; genus Camellia; species Camellia granthamiana. Next base: position 39,190,840 of record CM069907.1, on the reverse strand, counting down.
TTTCTTTGTTCTTCTTTTTTTTTTCTTTTTTCTTTTTCTTCATTTGTTTCCATTTTCCTTTTTTCTCTTTTCTTTTCTTTCTTTTCTTGCTCTAACTTTTGCCTGGGTCACCCTTCATAATTTTCAGCTCAGCGAGCCTCTCAAGAATCACTGATGGCCGATAAGAGGGACAAGGGGCCAGTCGGCTACCATTGGTGGCCGGTTAGCCACTAGTGGTGGTTGTCGGCCACTACTGGTTCGCACTTCCATGCTGCAAAATAGAGCAAAACAGTGTATTCTCACAGGTTGTCTATACTGTTTACCTTCCTTATCGTCACACAAGCTCAAAGGAGAGAAACTCTTAGCCCTCAAACCATCAATCAAGCAATTTCCATGCATGATGGCTAAGGGACCAAGTTTGTACAAGTTTATGAGTGCAAAACAAGACTCAAAAGGACCACCACTCTATCACGCATGATCAAGGGTAATGGTGACCAAGGAAAGTGGCACATTTCATCACTTTTGAGTATGAAATGTCCCATTTTCCTTATGTTCGAATTAACGTCCAATTCAAACACATGCAATGCAACACGAAAGATGCTTATCTTGCCTCTTTTACTTGTCCAATTTTGTTTACTCATTTTAATTACTAAAACTATTCTTTAATTGATTTGTCCATTAGTGAGTGTCCTCTAATGGAAAGATGGCTCAAACAACAAGTTGCTTTCGGCATGAAAGAGGCATTACACTGCTGGTAATGAACCCCCTAAGGGATTAAACCATTAGGTGCAACACCTCCATTTCACACTTAGGCAAACAAGGGGTTTAAAGCCACTTTCAAAGAAAACAAAAGAGTGAAGAATGGAGGGAGATTGTAGAGATTTTAAGTGCTGAAATGAAGTGCAAAACAACACTAAAACATGCTATTAACTCTAAACAATGATGGTAAATGCCTTAAAACACCAAGCTAGTAAAGGACTTAACACTTCAACTACGCAATACAAGGCTCAAATGAAATAACCAACTCAAAACATAGCCAAAACAGGTCAAAAAAAAGGCAAAAACATGCTGGACTAGAGTTAAGTTAAGCTAGAAAAATATGCTAACTCATGAAGCTAACTAGGCATGCAAACAAGACACAAGGAGAGGTGGCTAACCCTCCAATTTTGGACTTCAAAAGTTGATTTTACCACTGAAAAATCTCTGAGATTTAGTGGTTAAAAGGTCCAAAAAAGTTGCTTTGAAAGTGGTGAATAATAGCACAAATGCTTAACAAGCTAAGAAGTAAAAAGGGTGGACAACCCCTTAACTCAAAATAGCCTCAAACCACCATTTTTAGGCCATAAAAACAGAGGCTTTTACACTTCAAAACCAGCCTTAAAACAATTTAAAAGGATGGCAAAACAAGTATATAAAGCAAGTATAAACAAGGCAAGTGCTATACCCTTAAAGAAAAGCACAAAATAGCCAATAATCCAACCTCAAACTACCTTCTAGAGCTCAAAGAATGTCCCAAGTTATCTCAGCCCAAAGATGAGAGTATTTGGTAAAGGATTGGTATGCAAAAGCTAAGAGAAACTAGGCAAATGTGTGCAAAATAACGAGAGAGAGAGAGAGAGAGAGAGAGAGATTTGTTCTAAAAATGCTAACCCTCAAAAATGGGGGAAGAACCCCCATATATATAGAAAAACAAGTCCTGAGCTTAGAAACATCTCACCATACACGTGTATGGAGATGTAGCTCAGTAAGCAATAGCTGGCACAGCTGACAACAAATATCTAAAAAAAGAGACCAATGGTCGTCGGCCACCACTGGTGGCTGTCGACCACCACTGATAGCCGACAAGCACAAGCCATGGCCGACAGGCTCTAGGGCTGGCCGACAGGTCACCCACTCTTCTAGTCTAGAGGCAACAAGCTCTTGGTCCAAAAACATGCACAAAACAGATAAGGTTTAGGGGCTCAAAGACAAGGCGTTCCGCAGAGGATTTCGGGTGCTCAAAACAGACACAAACAAGCACAATCATCGAGTGCACAAACGATGACGTCCAAGCCTTGAGGACGGTCAAAAATTGGGTGTCTACATTAGTTTCGTCCTACTCAAAATATTTAAATTAGTCTAACGTTAAGTGGATTAAACAAGTTCGAACTCTCAAACATCAACACGACACAAACCATCAAGGTACCGAATAGGAAAAAGATAGGTCCGAAAGGCATGTTCAAGTTGGGTCGAAAACCCGGGACATCACAAAAAATATTGACCAACTTATTTATGCTTTAAAAAATATTAACTAAAATATATTTAAAAATTCAACAATGTTTGGTAGTTCGAATTTTCATGGTCCAAATAGCTTAAATGTCTCAAAATGACGTCGTTTTGAGCATGAAATGACGTCATTTTAATACATTCGAACCATTCAAGTCATACAAACTCGAACTACCAAATATTTTTCTTAAAAAATTAAAGTTAATCGATATGATAGTCTTTTCACCGAATCACATTTGTATATAAGAAAATAAATAAATGAAAAGTGTAATTTTAAATATAAAATTAAATTAAATACAAATGACAAATTATTAGTCATTCATTTTGGACTATGGGTGGGGCAGCCACGTGAACTTCAAGTGAAACGACTGTTATATTCGCACGTCTTGATTTTACATGACATTGGGATTATTTTGAGAATTATCTATTTTAACTAATTTTTTATTTAAAAAAAATGTGTAAAAAAATTGAATAAATAATTTATTTTTTTGCAGTGACTTTTTATTTTTGGACTATTTCAATAAGTTGTCAAAATAAGTTGATATAGATCTATGTGTTGGGCGAGACACATGACAATGAAAAGCTTGCAAACAATATTAAAATTTTTGTTATTCAGATAAAATTCTGATGGACATTCTATATGATAAAATTAGTAAATTATTTAATCTTACATCTAATAATATATATATATACTTGAGATTTTATATTTTCATATCTATTAAAAACAAACATGTGCAAGAAAAAAATATTTATCGCATTAATCCCTCGAATTGCTAACACTATAATTTCATGTATTATTAAACTCATTACTATTTATTATGCAATCAAATAGAGTCATAGTGTTCCAAAAAAACGTGTGCAAAGTTGTAATGAAATACGTGGATATATTTATTTTAAATTTACAGGGAACTTTTTATTTTTCTGGCGAATTTTGAGGCTGCTTTTTTTTTTTTTTTTTTTTTTTTAAAGGGATTCTCAAAAAGCTCACTTTAATGAACTTTCATAGAACTTGCTTAATTTAGAATTGTAAAAACTTACCCACGTGAGTGAACATTTGTTGTTGCGTGTTCCAACTGTTTTCTGTGTTCACATTGTCAAGGCGTCTCTATTTTTTTAATTAACAATGCAAGAAATTCAAAATTTTATTTAGAAAAAAAATCAGCAATTTATAATCATTATGGATATAGTTCACATTTCAATGACTTTAAATTTACACTAAACATTCATTTTCCAGGGATACATTTTCATATACATAGCATTTTTGTTTTAGTTATAAGGTGAAAATTCAACGAGGCTTTTTATTTTCCAACATTTTTTATGTCGTAATTTTTTTTTATTGAAAAATAATTTGTTCCCCTTGCTGAGATGAAAACTTACTAATTTGTTTTTCTATTAAAATTTTTAAACATATCATTTTCAAATGATATTATGCTTAATTCATTTAGTCAATCTTAAGTAGAATTTTATTTATTATAATTTTAGAAAATTACTTTTTGATAACAATATGAACAACCTATGTATTTAGGAAATAATACAGGATTTTTATATAACTTAATAAATACATCAATTGAATTTTTTTTAAACAAATAATTATACTCGTTAAGCCAACTAGTAATTATATACAAAAACATACCAAGCACTCACAAGAATATAAGAATTGTTCATCCAATGCATGTATATAAGTCATTACAATATGGATTCTCTCTCGATGCAAGACTTGTGCTTCAGGACCATCTATTGGTTAAGTCACTACTACATATTATTTTGTAATTTATTTAAGTTCAGTATATATAATTAGGGGTGTAAATTTGGTCCGGCTCAATCTATGTCGGGCCTCGCAAGCTTCTGTCAAAATTCAGGTTGGACTGGTCCACGGGCCAAAAAATTAGGCACAGGGCCAAGGGGTATTCGGGCCTTAGGCGAGCTAGTGGGTCGGGCCTTGGCCTGCGCTCGGGCTTAGGCCGGGATTTGGCAAGCCTGAACATTTTTTCTTTTATTTTTTCTACTAAAATTTTATTATTTTCCGTTAAAAAAGACATTGGGCCTCGGCGCGAGTTGGGCGAGCCGAGCCTTGAGTGGGTTCTAAACGGGCCGCAGGTGGCGCCGGACTTCAAAATGATAGCGCAAGCCCAGGCCCAGGGTCTCGAGCTAGGCTTGGGTCCAGGCCCAAACGGGCCTAAACGGGGCTCGCTTGGGCCGCAGGACATTTTTACACTCCTATATATAATTTAAAAGTCTCTCTCATAGGGATGGAATTAAGATTTCATTATTAGAGGGGCTAAAAGAATTTTTTTTTTTTTTTTTTCACTATATATACAAACACAAGTGTATATATGTACAATATGATATATAAATTATATACAGAAAAAAAAAATTAAAAACCATAGATGCAATCTCTAAGAGAATGAAGAAGTTTTTTTTACTGCAAAATACAAAGAGAATGCAAGATGGGAGAAGAATAAGATATGTGTTTTTTATTTTCTGGGGCCATTTTATGTATATAATGCTATATATATTTTTAAAGTGTTATGCCAAACAATATTTTTTACGAAAACGAGAGGGCTATGGCCTCTCATAATCTTCTCCTAATTCTGTCCCTGTCTACAATATATATATATATATATATTAGGCAAATTACACTAACAGTCCCTATAGTTTGGGACTCGTATCACTTTGGTCCCTGACTTTTTTAATTGCGACATATTTGACCATGAATTTTGAATATTGTTCCAAATAAGGACAATTGAAGATGGCATTGCTCAAGTTCAAAGACAAAGTCGTTAATTTGATAAAATATAAACTAATTTGACAAAAATAAATGTCAAAAAAATATTTTTGAATTTTTAAAAATTATTTCTACGCACCAAAGATAAAATTATGTAAAATTGATAAATATTTTATTTATTTATTTATTTATTTATTTTATCAAATTAGTTTTTATTATGTGTTTGGATGATGATTATATAATGTGTGGTTGTTCGGCTTTTAATGTGTAATCAATATATTTAATATATGAAATGTTTTTAGTTTTAGATTTTTTGATTTAATGGATTGATTTAATAATAATATTAAAGTTATCGCTATATTTGAGTTTTGGAAAAATAGAAACTAATCTAATGAAAATAAAAACAACCATCCATTACATGTCATCATCTAAACACATAATAAAAATAAATTTGGTAAAAAAAATAAATAAATGTGTAAAAGATTTATCAATTTTACATAATTTTATCTTTAATGGATAGAAATAATTTTTAAAAATTCAAAAATATTTTTTTTTGGCATTTATTTTTGTCAAATTAGTGTATATTTTATTAAATTGACGACTTTGCTCTTGAAATTGAGTAATAGTATCTTCAATTGTCTTTATTTATAACAAAATTCAAAATTTAGAATCAAATGTGTCACAATTGAAAAATCAAAGAACAAAATGACACAAATTCCAAACTCTAGGGACCGTTAGTGTAACTTACCCTTGTTAACGTTTTTATTAAAATTTGATTTATAAATGTAACGTTTAAAAAAACTTGTGACCATAGTTCTAAATCGCTGTATCGACTAACGTACGGTATCGATCGCGGAGTATCGGTATCGGTAGCATCGGCCGGTACGTATCGGGAATCGGGTGTCGCGACCGTGAAATTTTAAAAATCATTAGCAATCCTCTAAAACTAAATTTTATGCATTTATTTTTACTCTTTTAACTTTAATTTGTTACATTTTAATCAAAATTTCGTTATGTAGGAATATTTTTGACTCATTTTCAACTAAATGATATGTATTTATTTTTGGCATATGTTAACCTTTAATAAAAAAAAATTGATTTGAATATTTATTTTTTCTTGTACTGAGAAAATATATATATATTAATATAAATAGAGGTATAGGTGTATAAACAAATAAATAGAAAGAAAAAAAAAAACATTTGAATCTACAAATCCACTATAAACCCATGTACCTCCATGTACCCAAGTACCTCTCTCTTCTTACCCATCTCAATCTCAGACTCCCAATGCACTTCCATGTATATCCACGTCAATCTCAGACTTTCATACCATAATACAACCACCTCTCTCTCTCTCTCTCTCTCTCTCTCTCTCTCTCTCTCTCTCTCAATCAAAATGTTGACCGGAAGTTGCAGAATCCCGCCAAACCTAGGCAACTTCAGCTTTAGATTGACGGAAAAAAAAAAAACCAGAAACAGAGCACATCAAGAAAAAAAACAGACACTATATTCACGCCGCTGCACAACAACAACAGAAACAGAGACCGTATCGGATTGTATCGGCCCATATATCGGATTCACACCGCTACGTACCGGGACTCAGACGCTACAACTGTGAATTTCATTCTCACCGGTATACCGGTGAATATCCGACTCTGTGCTATGATTTTTTGGTACGAATCGGCCGTTACGTACCGTACCGGCCAATATTTAGAACTATGCTTGTGACTTACTGACCACTGATATCAAGAATGGCTTGCTTTTTATTGTTAATTCTCCTCCAATACAGGAACCCAACTGCTATGAGGATAAGAGTGGCAATGCTTAGGCTGACCCCAAGTGCTATTGCTAGTTTCTTGGAGCTAAGTTTTCCTAGAATAATGTAGAAGCAAAATTTAACAAAGATAAATTGCTTATATATATATATATAGAGAGAGAGAGAGAGAGATACCAGGGGATGAACGAAGAGAGAAGGAAAGAGGAATGGGAAAGGCTGATCCAGAGCAACCTTGAATTGAGTGGCTTCCACAAATAAGAGGGTTGCCCACAATACTATATGAAAAATGAGAGAAGAATAAAAAATAGTCCTTATAGTTTGAGCCTTGTGTCACTTTGATCCCTAACTTTTCAATTGTGACACATTTGACTCTGAATTTTGAATCTTGTTCCAAATAAGGACAATTGAAGATATTATTAGAATTTTTCAAGAATAAAATTGTCAATTTGATAAAAAAATAAACTAATTTGACAAAAATAAATGTCAAACAAATATTTTTAAATTTTTAAAAATTATTTCTACCTACTAAAAATAAAATTATGTAAAATTGATAAATCTTTTAGACATTTATTTATTTTTTTACCAAACTAATTTTTATTATATGTTTGGATGATGATCATGTAAAATTAATTTTAAAAAATTAATCATGTAATTTTTATTAATTTTACATAATTTTATCATTGGTGAATAAAAATAATTTTTAAAAAATTAAAAATATTTTTTTGACATTTATGTTTGTCAAATTAGTTTATATTTTATCAAATTGACGATTTTACCCTTGAAAAATAAAATGATATTTTTAATTGTCCTTATTTAGAATAAGATTCAAAATTCAGAATTAAATGTGTCACAATTGAAAAGTCAGGGACCAAAGTGACACGAGTCCCAAACTATAGGGACAATTAACCCTATACAAAAACATACCAAGCACTCACATGAATATAAGAATTGTTCATCCAATGTATGTATATGAGTCATTACAATGTGGATTCTCTCTCGATGCAAGACTTGTGCTTGAGGACCATCAAAGGGTTAATCACTATTACATATTATTTTTTAATTTATTTAAGTTCGGTATATATAATTAGGGGTGTAAATTTGGTCTGACTCGATTCATATCGGGTCTCGCGAACTCCCATCAAAAGTCTGGCCGAGCCACGGGTCAGAAAATTAGGCACATGCCCAAGCCTAGGGGGTATTTAGGCATTGGGCGAGTCGGTGGGCCGACCCTTTGCCTGGGCTCGGGTCTGGGCGGGCTTGAACATTTTTATTTTCTACCAAAATTTCATTATTTTCCACTAAAAAATACTCTGGGCCTCTGGCAGGTCGGACCACGAGCCGGGCCTTGAGTGGGCTTTAAGTGAGCCACGGGCCGAGTTGAGCTTCAAAATGATGGCCCAAGGCCAGGCCCAAAAGTCCCGGGCCAGGCTCGAGCCCAAGCCCAAGCGGGCCGGCCCACTCCGACCGTGAGCCATTTTTACACTCCTATATATAATTTAAAAGTGTCTCTCATAGGGACGAAATCAAAATTTCATTACTAGAGGGGCTAAAAGAAAAATAATTTTCTTTTCACTATATACACAAAGACACGTGTATATGTACAATATGATACATAAATTATATACAGAAAAAAAAAAATTAAAAACCATACTTGCAATCTCTAATAGGATGAAGAAGTTTTTTTAGTGCAAAATACAAAGATAATGCAAGATGGAAGAAGAATAAGATATGTATTTTTTATTTTCTTGGGCCATTTTATGTATAAAATGCTATGTATATTTTTAAAATGTTATGGCAAAGAATATTTTTTACGAAAAGGAGGAAGTTATGGCCTCTCGTAGCCTTCTCTTAATTCTGTTCCTGTCTACTATATATATATATATATATATATGTATATAAGGGCGAATTACACTAACAATCTTTATAGTTTGGCGTTTGTATCACTTTGGTCCATGATTTTTTAATTGCGACACATTTGACTCTGAATTTTGAATCTTATTCCAAATAAGGGCAATTGAAGATACCATTACTCAATTTCAAGGGCAAAGTCATCAATTTGATAAAATATAAACTAATTTGACAAAAATAAATGTCAAAAAAATATTTTTAAATTTTTAAAAAGTATTTCTATGCACCAAAGATAAAATTATGTAAAATTAATTAATTTATTTATTTATTTTATCAAATTAATTTTTATTATGTGTTTGGATGATAATCATATAAAGTGTGGTTGTTAGGCTTTTAATATGCAATCAATATATTTAATATATGAAATGTTTTTAGTTTTGAAATTTTTGATTTAATGGATTGATTTAATAATGATATAAAAGTTGTCGCTATATTTGAGTTTTCGAAAAATAAAAACTAATTTAATGAAAATAAAAATAACATTCCATTACATGATCATCATCCAAACACATAATAAAAATAAATTTGGTAAAATATATATATATATAAAAGATTTATCAATTTTACATAATTTTATCTTTAGTGGGTAGAAATAATTTTTAAAAATTCAAAAATATTTTTTGACATTTTTTTTGTCAAATTAGTTTATATTTTATCAAATTGACGATTTTGCTCTTGAAATTGAGTAATAGTATCTTCAATTATCCTTATTTGCAACAAAATTCAAAATGCAGAGTCAAATGTCTCACAATTGAAAAGTCAGGGACCAAAATGATATGAGTCCCAAACTATAGAGACCGTTAGTATAATCTGCCCTATATATAATTGGAAAAAGATTGGGAGCTCTAATTGTGAAACTCTAGAAAGCTCTAATGGTGTGTGGGTCCCACAATGATGTGATGTTTGTATTTTGTTTTTTGTTTTTTTTTTTTTTCCAACTGCCAAGTCATTAGAGTTCTGTTTAGAACTCTCAAATTAAAGGATGTATCGTTTCTAATATATAATTGAGACTTGTTAAGGTTTTTATTAAAATTTGATTTATAAATGTAACATTTAAACAAAACTTGTGAGTTACTGACCATGATATCAAGAGTGGCTTGCTTTTTATTTTTAATTCCCTTCCAATACAGGAACCCAACTGCTATGAGGATGAGAGTGGCAAAGCTCAGGCTAACCCCAAGTGCAATTGCTAGTTTCTTGGAGCTAAGTTTTCCTAGAATATTGTAGAAGCAAAATTTAACAGAGATAAATTGCTTGTGTATATATATATATTTAGAGAGAAAGAGAGAGAGGGAGAGAGAGAGAGAGAGAGAGAGAGAGAGAGAGAGAGAGAGAGAGAGAGAGATACCAAGGGATGAAAAATGAGAGAGAATAATCAGTGACTGAAATAAAGCCACGAATACATACTATACACACAACGTATGAGAGAGAGAGAGAGAGAGAGAGAGAGAGAGAGAGAGAGAAAGAGAGAGAGAGAGATGTGCAAAGAATCCATAGTTGAATGTGCTGGGAGGAAATTTGGGCACAGGTCCACTGAGATTGTTATAAGACAAATCCCTGAATGATTATAAAAAACAAACTACAGACTTATGCATTTTGAACCAAAACCTCTGATTTTGAAAAAGCAGTGAGAAGAATTGCAGGTTGTTTCGATTTCCAAGACATTGAGAAGCACAAACAAAACACACACACAGAGAGAGAGAGAGAGAGAGAGAGAGAGAGAGAGGAGGCATACTCACAAGAAAGCAAGTTGAGGGACTGTGGCTAAAGATAGAGGAATAGCTCCAGACAAGCTATTGTTATTCAATCTTCTACTCATTCATTACACATGACATGACTAAAACAACAACACTATTGTGTATCGAGGGCACATCAGGAAACACACACAAGCAATAACACAAGAGATTTAACGTGGTTCGGCAAGTCGCCTACGTCCACGGGCAGCGGATTTCACTATATGGAGAAATGGAAGAATTACAATTCACTCTCTCTCTCTCTCTGTGTATTCACTCTTAAGCTCACCACACTTCCCTCTGCTATCTCTTCCTCTATTTATACACTAAGAAGGGAGAAAGCTGGCTGGCCTTGCACATGGCCAGCTGGTCATTCAAAGAAGGTGGATCGTCTTCCTTTGCGGCTTGTCGGTTGGCAGCCGCAATCAAGGATATTGTTGGAGTTGACTTCACATTGGAGAGAATCACCCCTTTCACATGGGGTGATATCAACAAATCACCCCCTCAACCCATTTGAGGTGATCTAATGCACACACTGCTGCTAATCTTGTCACGCCCAAATTTCAACATAGTCTGTATCTCCTCACTGAGATGCTGCATCCCCTGAAGCTAGAGATAATACACCAAGATACAAGAGGAGGAGGGAATCCTACATCCTCAACTCAACTCACACCATTCTCTGATTTGGAGAGAGCCTCTGCTCCTATCTCCCACAGATCTCTTCCAGGCTTCCTGTCTCGGATGTCTTCACCTACTATGCTTGAACTTGCGCAACCAAGATATTCTACACCCCCTGATTGGATGTCCTGCATCCCCTGTTGGGATGCCCTTGACTATCATGCCTTTGCCCTCTGTCCATAGTGATTGATCAACACTGCCTTGCACCCGAAGATGCTCAGTTCCGAGAGATGTTGACCAAGTCCAAACAATGTTGGAACTTGATCCCAGAAACCACTTTTGTGAGCATATCGGTCGGATTATCTGCAGTACTAATCTTTTGAAGCAGAATATCCCCTTTATTCACAATTTTTCGGATAAAATGAAAACGGACATCAATGTACTTGGTGCGAGAATGATGAACCTGGTTCTTTGCCAAACAAATGGCACTCTAGCTGTCACAGTACACCTCAACGTGCTTCTGAACAATACCCAAGTCCTCAATCAACCCGTGTAGCCAAATAGCTTCCTTAAAGGCTTCCGTCACTGCCATGTACTCTGTCTCTGTAGTAGACAAAGTCACCGTTGACTGAAACGTTGACCTCTAACTCACCGACCCTTTAGCAAGCGTAAATACATACCCTGTTGTTGATCGGCGTTTGTCCAAGTCACCAGCATAATCTGAGTCCACATATCCAACCAGATTCTGTCTGAGTCGGTTATCTCTCTCGACCTTCAATCACAGATTAACCGTGCCATGTATGTACCTTAGGATCCATTTCACTGCCTGCCAGTGATCTTTTCCTGGATCATGCATATACCTGCTTACCATACTCACAGCATGCGAGATGTCAAGCCTTGTACAAACCATAGCATACATTAATGCACCAACTGCATTTGCATATGGAACCTGTGCCATATGCTTTCGTTCTTCTTCTGTGCGCAGAGACATCGAAGCACTAAGCTTGAAATGAGGGGCCAATGGTGTACTCACAACTTTTGTTTTCCCATTTATGCCAAATCTGTCTAACACCTTTTTTAGATACTGGGTTTGTGTCAGACAAACCGTGCCCTTCTTCCTGTCTCTCTTGATCTCCATGCCAAGAATTTTCTTTGCTTCTCCCAAATCCTTCATTTCAAACTCTCTTGCCAATTGTGCCTTGAGTTTGTCAATCTCCACCTTGCTCTTAGATGCAATCAGCATATCATCTACATATAAGAGCAAATAGATGAAGGAACCGTCGGGAAGCTTACAGAAATATACACAATGATCAAATTGACTTCTTGTGTATTCTTTCTCTATCATGAACCGATCAAATCTTTTGTACCACTATCTCGGGGATTGCTTCAATCCGTACAACGATTTGTTCAGCTTACAAGCCCAATTCTCTTTTCCAGCAACTTTGAAACCATCTGGCTGGGACATGTATATCTCCTCTTCAAGATCTCCATGTAAAACGGCAGTTTTGACATCGAGTTGGGCGAGCTCGAGATCAAACTGTGCAACCAAAGCTAACAAGATACGAATAGACGTGTGCTTCACAACAGGTGAAAATACCTCATTATAGTCTATTCCTTCCTTCTGAGCGTAGCCTTTAGCTACCAATCTGGCTTTGAATCTGATGTTGTCTTTGCCTGGGATGCCTTGTTTCTTGGTGTAAACCCACTTACACCCAATTGCTTTCTTGCATTTTGGAAGTTGCACCAACTCCCAAGTCTAGTTCTTGTGAAGTGACCCGATCTCTTCATCCATAGCCTCCTTCCAATTGACACTTTCTGCATGCTGCACGGCTTCTTTGAAAGTGCAAGGAACATTGTCTTCAATGATTGGAAGTGCATAGGCTACCATATCGGTCATCCAACTGGGTTGCGTAGTAACCCTTTTTCCTTTTTTGATTGCAATGGGTTCTGATTGTTGTAAGGCCTCTGGATCTTCATTTTCATCTGAACTCTCTTTAGAGTCTTCTTTAGAGCTGTCAACTGAAACTTCTTCAAGATTGTTGTCTGTCTGAATAGTCTTTGCTGGAGTCTTAAACTCCACCTGCACTGACTTTTTCAATGCTTCATCATTTTCTTGAGGATTTGGTTGCTTCAGCATTGTAGACTCATCAAAGGTAACGTCTCTTCTAATGACAACTTTCTTTGATTCAGGGCACCAGAGTCTGTATCGCTTGACACCATCACCGAAGCCCAAGAAGATGGCTTTCTTGGCTCTTGGATCCAACTTAGATTCTGTAACATGAAAATAAGCTGGACATCCAAAGATACGTAGCTGATCATAATCAGTGGCTGACACTCCTGACCATACCTCCATGGGAGTCTTGTCATCTAGTGCTGCAGTAGGTAGTCTGTTGACAAGATGACGAGCATAGTTCAATGCCTCGCCCCAAAATGCCTTGCTCAATCCTGAATGTGACAACATACACCGGACTATCTCCACCAAAGTGTGGTTCATGCGTTCTGCAACTCCATTTTGCTGCGGTGTTCCAGGAACTATGAAATGTCTCACTATCCCTGCATTTTGGCAAACCTCTAAAAAGGGATTTGATGTGTATTCCCCACCATTGTCAGATCTGAGCTTCTTGATCTTTCTGCCTGTCTGGGTCTCAATCATTTTCTTCTACATAAGAAAGATGTCTAAGACTTCGTCTTTGTGCTTCATTGTGTAAATCCAAACTCTTCTTGAAAAATCATCAATGAACGACATAAAGTAATGGTTACCTCCCAATGAAGCATTCTTGGAAGGACCCCATACGTCAGTGTGAGTGTAGTCTAGAATCCCTTTGGTACGATGAATAGCAATACGAAACTTGATTCTTGTTTGCTTGCCCAATACACAATGCTCGCAGAACTTAAGCTTCCCTGTTTTGGCGCCTTTCAACAAGCCTTGCTTTACCAACCCTTGTAAAGCCTTCTCACCGACATGCCCTAGGCGCATGTGCCAAAGTCTGGAAGTGTCTGATGCATCATCTTTAGAGCTGGTGGAGACAGCCACTCCCCCTGTGACTGTAGAGCCATCTAGGAAATATAAATTTCCTAGTCGAGTACCTTTCATTGCAACAAATGCTCCTCGAACAACTTTGAGGACTCCATCTTCCATAGTTACTCTGTAACCTTTGGAGTCTAAAACTCCCACTGAGATGAGATTCTTTGTCAAAGCTGGTACATACCGAATATCTTCAAGAATTCTGATTGTTCCATCATGTATCTTCAGTCGAATTGTTCCAATCCCCTTTGTCTGGCAAGCTTGGTCGTTGCCCATCAGCACAACTCCTCCATCGAACTTTCGTAAGCTCGAGAACCACTGCTTGTTCGGACACATGTGGTAGGAACATTCGGAATCTATAATCCATTCATCAGACTGGCCATATGATGAAACTGTGAAGGCTGATCCTTCACCATTATCTCCATCTCGTGCAACGTTCACCTTTTCTTCTTTCTTGTCTTTATTGGGACAATCTTTTGCCCAATGCCCCTTCTGGCGACAAGTAGCACACTCGTCTTTTGCAAGACATCTTCTATCCGATGATTTCCCTCTGGATTTTGAGCGAGACTTTCCTCGCTCTATATATCTCGTGTTATTTGTTCTGCCTCTGACTGTCAATGCCTCGGATGCTGAGTCCTTGTTTGCAGATTTATCTTTCCTTCTGAACTCATTTACTAAGGCGTTTGCAACATCAACATACTTGATCTTTTCTTTACCATACAGTAAAGTGGTAGTAAGATGATCATATGAGTCAGGCAAGGAATTCAACAATAACAGTGCTTTATCTTCATCACCAATATGATTATCCAAGTTTTTCAAATCGGTGAGAATTTTGTTGAAATTATTTAGGTGTTCGTTCATCAAAATACCTTTCTTGTAGTCGAAATGAAACAACCTCTTCTTCAAGTAGAGCCAGTTCTCAATGCTCTTTGTCATGAACTTATCTTCCAGCGCCTTCCAAAACTCCTTCGCAATATCATATTCTGTGAAGGCATACTTCTCCTCTTTTGCAAGGCAAAGTCGGATGGAACTGCAAGCCAGGAGATTCACTTTCTCCCATTCTATCCCGTCCGGGTCATCTGGTTTGTCTCCCAGAGTGAAGTACAAGTTCATTTGGATAAGCATATCTTTAACTTCGCATCTCCACATGCCGAAGTTGCTGCTTCCATCAAACTTTTCTACCTCGAACTTAGCATGGGACACCGAGGTCCAATGCCTAGAGTTGCTTGTAGTCGCTGGATTACTTATGGACTCGGTTGATCTGGTCTCTATAGATTCTGCCATTAAATTGTTTTTTTTTTAGAAAATCCAATTCAAAAAATTGACCGTACGGATGTGTTCGGAATACTCAAAATAGTTGGAAAACAGTATTGGATCGTCAAAAATGAACTCCGAATAACTTAGATCTGGCCAAAACAGTTTGGACGGTTCAGATCTGCAAAATCTTGTGCGTCTGAGATGCACCGGATAATTACTCCAGAACAGCGCGGTCAACGTGGCTCAGCGGCGCAGCTTGGCTGGCTGGTCAACGACTCAGTCAACGGCTCTGCGATGACGTGGCGAACACGTGGCTGACACGTGCCTGTCAGTTTGACACGTGGCGCTGACGTGTCGGTGACGTGGCGCTGACGTATCGGTGACGTGGCACTGACGTGTGCGCTAAGTTGGCGCGTGACGTGGAGTGACATCACTCCCACGCACGCGTCACTCGCCTTCTTCCCTTCACCGCGCGTGAGGGCGCGTGCGTGCGTCTGAACTGACGCGCCGTCTGCTGTTCGGCGCGTGATGGCACGTGTTGTGCGTGTGGCTTACGTGCTTTTTTGGGTGGTGCGTACGGGGCGTGTGAGCTCTTCTAGAGTTCTGCTTTGCAGTTCTGGACTCCTCTCGTTGAGACCTTACTCCTGGTATGCTCAAAAGTGGATTTCGAGCACTTCGAAATCTGGGCACTTTAGGGAAAAATTCGATTTTTCACCACCCGAGCTCTGATACCAATTGTTGTGTATCGGGGGCACACCAGGAAACACACACAAGCAATAACACAAGAGATTTAACGTGGTTTGGCAAGTCGCCTACGTCCACGGGCAGTGGATTTCACTATATGGAGAAATGAAAGAATTACAATTCACTCTCTCTCTTTATATTCACTCTTAAGCTCACCACACTTCCCTCTGCTCTCTCTTCCTCTATTTATACACTAAGAAGGGAGAGAGCTGGCTGGCCTTGCACATGGCTAGCTGGTCATTCAAAGACAGTGGATCGTCTTCCTTTGCGGCTTGTCAATTGGCAGCCGCAATCAAGGACATTGTTGGAGCTGACTTCACATTGGAGAGAATCACCTCTTTCACATGGGGTGATATCAACAAACACCAGAGTCAGAAAAGATATGACATGGTATAAAAGAAGACCAGAAACAGGGAGTAATCACTAATAGAGAAAAAGAAAACCCATTACAAAACTGAGAGAAAGAGATAAAAGACTAGTACTTACAGATACAGAACAGCATTTAACAAACCTAGAGACTCCAGCATGTGACCAGATAACTGATTGTGGGACAGATCCATGCACATGTTATTTGGTGGCCTTACTCTCCCATAACATTCATCTTGTGACAAAAGTATCTCATTATCTCGCAAAACATAATACAAAATTAATGAATCCCACTATTATTTTATTTATTTATTTATTTTATTAGTAATAAGTCTCATTATTGAAACCAAAAAATATCAAATTGGGATACATTTTATCAATAAAATTTCTATCTTTTGTTGATAAAAAAAAAATTCAAAAAAAAAAAAAGGCATAATAGGCCGATCATTTTCATTATAAGTATAGCGTTCGGTATTCGTTCGTTCGTTCGTTCATTCTCTCTCTCTCTCTCTCTCATTTCTTATTGATAGATCATACACATCGGCATTTTTTTTTTTTTTTTCATTTTTTTCCTACTCAAATCCCCTAATTTGATACTCCTGTTTTTTTACTTGTATCAGATCTTCTATTTTCCATGAATGTAGTTATTTATTTATGTGTTCATTTGTCTCCCCCAATAGTTTATATGAATCGATGAAATATTTAATCCTATTGCGCCCACCCAAAGATCAAAAAACATAAAATATTGATCTCATGCGTGCAGATGCAGTAAGGTTTCGTGGCTGACAACGTTTCCTCATCTTGGTGATTTCCATCAGACTAAAAAACTTTATTGCTGGTGTTTTTAGTGAACCCAAAATCCCCCAATATTTTTTTTTTTTTTAAATTCGTCATAATTTAATGTATTACTCATGGTCTTTTATTTTGATTTAATCTTTGTTTGTACTTTGTAGGTGTGAGTTCAAATTCAAATTGCCAATCACCATTTGCTGTTGATGGCAGTCCAGACCTGCACCGCCACAACAACCATCTGTTGACACAAACGCAGACACAAGAACTGGTAACACTCATGAAAAATCTAGAAATCTCCTAAATATTGATTTGTGATTATGTATCAATTTTAAGTAATAAATAACAATTCCAATCAAACAATCAAGACAAATCGACATAACGATTTTAACGTGGAAAAACCACAATTGGAGCGCCTCCAATTGTGATAAAAAAAATCACAGGCCAAAACCACAAAACAATCCACTAAAAAGACAAAAGGAATTACACAAGTGTACTATCAATTACCTAGCGAATTCACACACAAATTGAACCGACCCCTATATGTCTGTTCCACCACAGTCTTCACCTCAGAATTGTCTTACCCAACCTTGAATCCACAACGCCGATGAGTCACTCCAGAATCTACCAAAGCTTCAAACCCGAATTCCACGGAATCTATCGAAGAACAACTCTCTCTTTTGTATTGAATGAAACAAAGAATCCTTCGATGTATACTTCACAAACCATGAGTTAAACTAAACAAACATCAAAGAAACTAGCAAAGAACTCCAGATATAAACCCTAATATCCAAGAAAAAGATCTGGAAGTCATAATCCTAAAAACGGATGAAACCACATATTTATAGAAAATTGATCCGCGATCTCCGCTCGAGCGCAGGAATGGCCGCTCAAGTGAGTCTCACTCGAGCGCAGAAAAGTTCGCTCGAGCGTAAAATCCTAACTTTCAATACTTTTACAGACATGTCAAACTTCAGGAGCTAAACATTCTCCGCTCGAGCGCACAAATGGCCGCTCGAGCGGACAAGCAACTTTGACTGCAAAGTGGTAAACATAAAAGAATTAACTTCTGAAACATCTCTGCAAGGCACAATTCAAGTTGGATTCGCATCTAAAAACTCATAGTCTCACTAAAATAAAAGTTGAACAAAATTATAACTGAAATGAGTTTTGTCACACGAGATTACCAAGAATAAAAACCTAACAACTCAAAACCAGTATCCTTCAACATCTCACGACTATCAAATTCGGACTCGGACTCAGACTCGGACTCAAACTCGGGTTAAGACTCGATCTTGGTTTGAGATTCTGACAGAGAAGACTAGTGGTGGCGACAACTTACATAAGCTGTCAGAGATGCTCCTAGTCACAAATTTCAGTGCAGCCATAGCTATGGTGATTTTCAGATCAGTGGGATCGCCGTTGCAGTATGCTTTGAATTCAAAGCCACCAAATGGAAAATCATTTGGTATTCTTGTGGCTTGTATTGCAATTGGTTTCACTTGTAATATGCAAGTGATCTTATTGCAAAAGAAATCGCCAATCGTTGCAAGCATGGGGACTATGCTGGTGTGTTTTCGTCTGCCATTGGGTTCTTGACCATGATACAAATGATTCTACCTCTTAGGTTCTTGACCATGACACAAATGATTCTACCTCTTACCCTCTGGTGGATTGTTTGGCCTGCTGGTGTTTCTATCTTCCTATCATTTCTCTATGTCCTCAGAAAGAACAGGTAATTTTTTTTTTTATTTTTTTTGTTAATTGTTCGGTTTTCTTAACTCAATTACAGTTTTTTTTTCTTCTTCAAAGCAAAACACAGACCGATCCACCAATCAAATCAGTGAAAAAGGTCTTTATTTTTACTTGGCTTGAAGGCTTATACAAATCAAATCAGTGGGGGAAAAAAAAAAAAATCGACAGGACTGAAATTACCCAGTCGGAAAGAAATGAGCGAGTG
This sequence comes from Camellia granthamiana, assembly GCA_036172215.1. NCBI lineage: Eukaryota > Viridiplantae > Streptophyta > Magnoliopsida > Ericales > Theaceae > Camellia > Camellia granthamiana. The sequence goes on along the minus strand of CM069907.1, from coordinate 39,171,694 downwards.
TGATTTCAAGCTTGTCTCTTATTCTTCAGTCAATTTTTTTTTTTTTCATTTTTAAAATTTTTGAATGCGCCTAAGAAATAAATATTTTTCAAAATTTTGAATAAAATTAACTAAAAATTTAAAAAAATATATAGATATATATATAAAGAAAACACTACAAGATATATAAGGACGGAACTTTTTTGTTCCTAAAAGTGAAAATCTTGGTGTAAAAAATATTAAAAGACTAATTTTAACTGTTATGAAGTAGTCACAAAGAGGTTTTAAAAAGTCAAAAAAATAATCTTTAACAAATAAATTTTAAAAATATCACTAATAAATATATTATAAGAGACAAAATTATTTCATGTGAAAAGGTTTAAAAACAATTAAACAAAACAGATTGCTCTTTAACTGTCATGAAGTAGACAAAGTGGTCATTTCAAAAAAGTCAAAAAAAAAAAAAACTTTACCGATAAAATTTTAAAATTATCGCTAATAAATATATTTAAGAGACAAAATTATTCCATCCGAAAAGTTTTAAAAACAATTGAACCAAGTAGACTGCTCTTGCTCATATTTGATTAGAGTAAAAAATATGATAGAAAGTGAATGTGATTTTTTTAATGTAAGAATTGTCCATTTAAAGATGAAAAAGTATCAAATGTCTGTCTTATAATAATGTCGTATAGATTCAAATTTGTTGTCAATTCTAAGATGTAATTCTACTCATATAAAGTCTCATACCCCAATTGAAAAAATAAAAATGAAATATAATAATTGAATTAGGAAATGCTTAATTTTATAAAACCTTCTAAGAAATGCACTGACTCAAAATTTCCTTATAACTACATAAATATTCAAATCCAATTTAAAGGATTATTTTTTATTTAAACAGTTTTTTTTTTTTTTTTTTTTTTTTTTCGCGGGGGGGTTTGAGACTGATATGCTTGTCCAAACAAACACAACAAATTTTTTACTTAGGTAGGTACTTATTATAGGTTTTTGAATTGTGAATTGTGAAGGGATGATACAGAAGATGAGATTGTTGGAAAATTTATAAAGAGATAGTTGTGAATTGAAATAGACTCTATTTTGAATGAAAGGGTGTAACCTTTCATGGTGTCTTTTTGTTTTAAAGGAAGGGTCTAAACTTCCATTTGAATGAAAAGGTACAACCCTTTCATGGTGTCTCTTTATTTTAAAGAAAGGGTTATGTCTATTCTTCATGCCTTTTCTATTCAAATTGAATAGATGCCAACAAAGCCTATATAAAGGCAGCCCCATTCCAATTTTGATGGATTCCGAATATTCATTTTCCTTGCCTTCATTTTGCTCTCTTGCATCATTTATTCTTCATATTATTTTAGGGAAAATTTTAGAGAGTTATAGAACACAAGGTTCTAGTTCGCCGGACAAATTTGTTTGGAGTGCTACTACAAATTTGTGAAGATCATTGTATCCTGGGAGATAGACGCCACATAACCGTAAGCACCATAGCAAGGCAAATCTGTCTTAGGGACAGAGTGTCACACACTCGACTTGGTCTTTTTATTTTTCGTTCGGTTCGATAAATAAATTCTGTAAGTTATTTATTTTATTTATTTGATTTTGTTTCAATTTATTTATTGTACATAGAAAATTGTTCCAACAATATTAAGACAGATTCGAATTATTCTATTTACAGAATTTTTCGTTTATGTCCTTTCTTCTTTCTTCTTCTTACAGAAATTATTTTATGTGATTTTACAAAATAATATTCTGGTTGGAAAACAAATAGTAGTAATATACTGTTTGACAGATAGTACTAATATACGGTGTTTTTCTTTGACAACTAGTAGTAATATACTGGTGTCATTAACAATTTAGAATATTTATTTGTGGAATTTTGTCAGAAATTAATTTTGGTTTTCTTAATTTATTTATGAGTGTCCATTAATTAAAAAATTCTTTTTTAGTTTTTTAATTATTGAAATGTTACAGAAATTTAATTTTCTGTGTGGAAGTAATTTGGTTAAATCAAATTTTATTTATTTCCAACTTAATTGAAAAATAAAAGTTACATTCTTATTTCTTTTATTTTTACAGAATTTAATTCTGTGAATTTGGTTTAATTTTCTGTGTAGTATAAATTCTAATTATAATTTTGTTTTATAATTTAGAATTCATGGCTACTGAAACTAATGCCCAAACAAGTACTAGTGTGGTGGTTGCAATTGCGTCAACCCCCTCTCCTGTTGTGATAATACCGGTAAATCACGGTGAGAAGCCAGAGAAGTTCTCTGGAACTGATTTTAAAAGATGGCAACAGAAAATGTTGTTCTATCTTACAATTCTAAACCTGGCTCGTTTTCTCCGTGAGGATGCTCCTATTTTGAAAGAGGATGAAACCGATCAACAAGTGGTTGCTGCGGTTGATGCCTGGAAACATGCTGATTTCCTTTGCCGGAACTACATCTTGAACGGACTTGACAACACATTATACAACGTCTACAGTCCTATCAAGACATCAAAGGAACTTTGGGAGTTTTTGAAAAAAAAGTACAAAACGGAAGATGCCGGCTCAAAGAAATTTGTGGTTGGCAAATTCCTGAACTTTGTAATGGTTGATTCTAAGACTGTAATCAACCAAGTTGTAGATCTCCAACTCATTATGTATGACATTCACGCAGAGGGCATGTCTCTCAGTGAATCCTTCCAAGTTGCAGCCTTAATTGAGAAATTACCACAGGCTGGAAGGAATTTAAGAACTACCTCAAACACAAGCGCAAAGAAATGTCATTGGAAGAATTAATTGTGCGTTTGAGGATTGAGGAGGACAATCGCAATTTTAAAAAGCGGGCTGGTAAGCATCCTATGGAGTCTAAGGCAAATGTGGTGGAACATGCTTCAAAAATCAAGAAACGGAAGTCTTCTGAAGAAAGTTCATCACAAGGCTCTAAAGGGGGAGAAAATAAAAAGTACAAATTTAATGGCAAATGTTACATTTGTGACAAAGAGGAACATCGGGCCAAAGATTGCCGTAGCAAAGGTAAAAGCAAAAGAAGAACATGCAAGAAGCCTGCTCGAGCCCATATGACCGAAGTAGACAATATTTCTAATGGTGTAGATGACATCAATCTTTCTGCAGTTGTTTCCGAGGCAAACCTTGTCGGAAATCCTAAAGAATGGTGGATGGACACTGGTGCTACTCGCCATATCTATGCCGACAAAAAGATGATCACATCTTATTCTACAATGGACAACAATGAACAACTTTTTATGGGCAACTCCTCAACTTCCAAAGTTGAAGGACAAGGAAAGATTGTACTCAAGATGACATCTAGAAAGGAACTCACTTTCAACAATGTACTGCATGTACCAAGCATTCGCAAGAATCTTGTTTCCGGATCTTTGTTGAGCAAGAATGGGTTTAGGCTAGTGTTTGAGAGTAATAAATTTGTACTTACTAAGAATGGGATGTATGTAGGAAAATGTTACATGTCTGATGGCTTTTTCAAGATAAATATAATAACCGTTGTACTTTCAGTTATTAATAAGAATGCATCTTTTTCTTACTTGCTTGAATCTTCAAATTTATGGCATGGTAGGCTAAGACATGTTAATTATGGATCTTTACGTAGATTAATTAATATGGAATGTTTACCTAAGTTTGACATTGATTCAAATCATAAATATGAAATTTGCGTTGAGGCAAAATTATCCAAAACTCCTTTTCATTCAATTGAAAGAAGTTTGGAACCACTTGAATTAATTCATAGTGACATTTGTGATTTTAAATCAATTCAAACTAGAGGTGGCAAAAAGTATTTTATCACTTTTATAGATGACTGTACTAGATATAGTTATGTTTATTTAATTTGAACCAATGATGAAGTTTTGGAAACATTTATTCAATATAAGAATGAAGTTGAAAATCAACTTAGTAAGAAAATTAAGAAACTTAAAAGTGATAGAGGTGGTGAATATGAATCACCTTTTGGTGAGTTTTGTAAAGAATATGGAATAATTCATCAAACCACCGCTCCTTACTCACCTCAGCAAAATGAAATTGCTAAAAGGAAAAATAGGGCTTTAAAAGAAATGATGAATGCCATGTTAATAAGTTCTGAATTACCTCAGAACTTGTGGGGGGAAGCAATACTTTCTGTTAATTATATTTTAAATAAAGTACCCCGAAAGAAAGTGAATCAAACACCTTATGAATTGTGGCATAGTGTAGACACCCAATTTTTGACCGACCTTAAGACTCAGACGTCATTGATTGAGCGCTCGGTGATAGTGCATGTTGTACTCGTTTTGAGTTTCCGGAGTTTTCGGCTGAGTGCCTTGCCTCCGGGCCTCTGAACTTTTTGTGTTTTGGCTCGGTTTGTGGACCAAGCCCTGTTGACCTTCCCTGGAAGGAGAAGGAGGTCTGTAGACCACCTTTTTGTGGTCGTAGACCACTTTTCCCTCTTGGAGACTAGTTTTCATTTTTCGGAGTCTTCGACCATGCGCCTTGTCTCGGGACTGCTTAGCGTTCTCCGTTTGGCTTGGTTTTTGAACCATGCCTTGTTGCCTTGGTTTAGAGGGACACTATGGTCTCATAGACCACTTCTTGTAGTCATAGATTACTTTTCCCTCGTAGATCGCTTTTGGTGCCCGTAGACTAGTTTTCGAGTCCCCCGGCTGTGCGCCTTGACCCCCGAACTCTTGTCTTGCATCCTTTTTGGTTTGATTTTGGCACAAACCTTGTTTTCCTTGCTTGGAGGGTGGAATGAAGGTGGGAGACCAGTTTCACTCTCTGAAAACCATTTTTCTTCCTCGCCAGCTAGTTTTCTGGTCGGCCAACTGGTCTTCCTAGTCTTTGGACCATCAAAAGTGGTCGGCCACCACACCATTAGCTTGCTTTTAGTGTGCAGATCACCTCCTCCCTATGGCCGACCACTTTTTATCCTGGCAGACCACTTGTGGTGGTCGCCAACCACTACAAGTAGCTGGCCAACCACTTCAAGTGGTCGGCAGCTTTCCATCACCTATTTGGAGATATTTTGGAACCAACTGTAATAGTTGGAGAGCACAGAAACCATCCTCTATACACGTGTATGGAGGGATGGCTTTAGGCCTAAGCTTGCTCAACAAGCTTAACCTTTGGTTCTCTATAAAAGAGAACCTCCCCCCTCTTACCTTAGGTTCAGAAAAAAGTGCTTGAGCTATACATATACACCTTTGTCTCTATATTGCTCTTCTTCTTCATTTTTGTGTTCAAAAGTGCATTTTGATCACACTATTGCACACAAACACACACTCAAACACCATCCTTTTCTTGTTGAGGCCCTTTGAGGTTGGTTTTGGAGTTCTTGGACTAGTTTTGATCCAAAATAGCTGCCAGAGTTGTTGCTCTACAGTGGTTCTACAAGGGTGAGTCAACTAGCCCTTTAACCCTTTGTTTTGATTAAGCTTTTGGACCTATTTTCATGCTTATTTTGGCTTGACTTTCTACCACAAAAAGTTCTAATTTTGCATGCTTGTAATGTTCGTTTCAGGCTTCTTTGGTGTTTGGAGTGGTCTACTCCCTTGCATGCCTTGTTTGGCTTTGTTTTACACAATCACTTTAGGCCCTTGAGATCACTTTTTCTTGGCCTTTTAACCATTGAAATCTAGTGGATTTTCAATGATAAAACTTGTGTTTTGAGGTCCCAAATAAGAGAGGGTCATCCCCTCTCCTTGTATCTTGAATGCTTGTCTTGTATGCCTTATGTTTGAGCATGTTTGTTAAGCTTGTGTTGGCTTATTCTTAACTTGTTTTTGGGGTTGTTTTGACATGGCATACCACTGTTTTGACTTGGTTTGGTCACCCCATGCATGCCTTATACACTTGTAGTGTAAATGTTAAAAGCTCATTTTGTGTGCTTCATGAAGTAGCATGTCTTTCTAGCATGTTTTGAGTCCATCTCAGCAGGTTTTTGGTGTTGTTTTAACATGCCTTAGATATGTTTTGGGTTGGTTTGATGGCCCCATGCATGCTCCATGCACTTGTAGTGCATTTCCATTTACTAACCTAACATGCACCTTGCTTTTGGACCATTATTCGAGCATGTTTTTGGCTCAACTCTAAGAAGCTTTTGTCCATGTTTTAGCATGCTTAAGCTCTGATTTGTGTTGTTTTGGTCATGCATGCATTGCTTGTATAGCTATGGTTCAATCTTGTTCACTAGCTTTGTGTATTGAGTCCATTAGCATGCATTACTTGAACTATTTTCATGATTTGGCATCATTTCATATGTGATTTCAGTGCATGTAGTGTGGTCATACACTTGCATTTGTCACTCTTTCAATGCTTTGAGGGGTTGGTCCTTTATGCCCTAACCATGAGTCATTGTGTATGCCTTCATGCCTAAGCTTGCGAGCTATCATTTCAGTGTGTATTTGGGGTTATTTTGCCATGATATAACTCTAATTTTTGTTGGCGAAGCCATCCCATGCTTGGTCTTGGTAGGTGTAGTGTAACCCTCCCTTTTGGCCTTGCATATTCCATGCTTCATGCTCACCATGCTAGCTTATTTTGGCTTCCTTCCATGCATGTTTTAGATTCATTTTGGCATGTTCTAGGATTGTTTTGGGTTGCCTTGGCCATATGCTTCATATTTTGCATAGCTATAGTACAAATGCCTATGCTAGTTTCAAGCTTTGAGCTTCATAGCATGCTTTATTTGTAACATGTACATGATTTGGCATCATTTAACATGACATTTCAAAGCATATAGGACTGCCATGTTCCCATTTCTTTCAACCTTTGAGTGCCTCTAAGGGTTGTGTATTGTTGCCTTTTTTGTGGCCTAGTGTGCTTGTATGCATGCCTAGACATTTGAGCTCTCATCTCAGTTTATTTTGGTCTTTGTTTTGACCTACTTGAGCTCCATTTGTGGCTGGTTCATGCATTTGTGCCATGTATTGCATGCCCCCTTTGTAGTCCTCTTTGCTAGCCTTATGCCTTAAGGACTCTAGTATGCTATGCTTGTACTGTTTGAGTGATTTGATATCATTTCATATCTGATTTCAGTGCTTATAGTGTTGTTACACTTCCACATTTGTCACTCATTGCGCACTCTTGAGAGTTGTGCTCTTATGCCTAGTTGATAGGCCAATACATGTGCATGCACTTCTCTTGCTTTCATGCCTTTATTTAAGCATTATGGCCACTGTTTTGGGCATGGCTGAGGTCTGTCCATATGCGATTTAAGTCCATTGAGCATGTGGTTTGAATATTGCTGCATGCTTATTGCATTGCATATTGTTACATGCTTGTTGCATTGCCTCATGTTTGCATGCTTATGTTGCATTTGCATTGTGTATGCATGCCACTAGCATTGATAGGTTGATCATGTTACCTTGCATTGTGTATGCATGTCATTAGCATTGATAGGTTGCTCATGTTGCATTACATCGTGTATGCATGCATTACATTGTGTGTACCATGCTTGAGTTGCATTGCATTTGTTTGGGTTAGGTGTTAATCCGAACACGGGAAATGAGGGACGTTTCATACTCAAAGTGATGAAACGTGCCTCATTTCTCGGTCGCCGACGCTCTTGATCATGCATTATAGAGTTTAAGGCACTTATGTGCTATGTGTGCATTCATTTCACATTGATTCGTGCAATCTTGGCTTCTCGGCCATCATGCATTGAGATGCGCGATTGGTGGCCCGAGAGTTGAGAACCGCACCCCCTTGAGATCATGAAATGATAGGGAGGGTGGTTATGCACACATATGTTGCAAATACATTGCCATGCCCCTTCTAGTTCTCTATTGCAGCAAACTGGAAGTGTGGCAGCAAAACTGGTCGGCCGACCAGAAAAACTAGCTGGCCGACCACTTTTTCTGGTCTGCAGCAATGGTAGGTGGTCGGCAGGTGGTTGGCAACATCAACAACTGGTCGGCAATGCTCTTATAGGTTCCCAAGGTGGAGTAGACACTATCTGGAGCTTTGTGCAAGATTTTGAGAACAATTGAAAACAGAGGCAAATTAGGGCATCGTGGTGGATTTCCGAACGAGGCGACCGAGCATGCATACACTCTTCTCCCTCCAAGGCCCTTTCTATTTGCTGTACTTAGCTTCTTTACTTAGCTAGCTAATGCTTTTGTTTTGTACTTAATTAGTTAATGCGTTTAGCTATTCAATTTGTGTTGTAATAACTAGCTAGTTAACTAGGATTAGCTTATTTGTTTTGTGATGTAATAATTAGTTTAATTAGCTTAGATTAGCTAGGTAGCTTATTATTCGGACCCTCTATCAAGAGGGCCAACTGTTGTAATAAGTGTGCGTGTGTGTGATGCATGTCTTCCAACCCCCATTTCTTTCTCACTTTTATTTAACCGCTTACGATGGTTAGTTTTAGGGCACGTTTCAATTAGCATCCTTATGCTTTGCATGCGTGCACCCATTCATCTATATTGCATGCACCGGGCTCGGCGCATCATACTAACTGCATTATATTTCAATACATTTACTTGAATACGTGTTCAACAGCATGTTATCAAGTTGCATTCACATGATATCTTAGAATAGCCGAGCCTATCTTAGTTGCATTTTTGCATGTGTTGCATTAGCCATCTTAACATGAACTAGGATCATGCATGATTTCTAACTAGTTCTCTATTTTGGCTCGGAGTACACTGTGAGTGTTTACGCTTTAGCATACTGCATGAGATGTGTACGTTGCCATGTTAGCATGCTTGCCATGACGCTACCTGCTTATGTGATTAACTGCTTGAATGCCTGTGGGTGAAGGTTGGATTGCTTGAATTGGAACAATTCATCGAAATGTGTGTTTTAAGCCCACTTAAGGGTGGCAAAATCCATGACTTAGCCTACTTGCGAGTAGCACCTCTAAACCGTTTTCAAAACAAACGAACATGAAATGTTTTGTTCCAACTTAGGCGATCTAGTCTATACTTGTATGCTGTGCGTATCACATAGTAATTCTAGGTTAATAACCGGAATAAGAACATGTGTGTTTTGAAAAACAAAATATCATGTTAGTAAAGGCCGATCTTTGATCGGGCGAGCGGGGGTGCTCATTGCATGACCTTCCCCTCTCGTACCCAAGTTCCCGAGCTGAGGCAACTTTGATGATGACGGACACGTGGCCTTAGGCACGAGTCAGGGTTTCCTAAATTTTCCAAAATAAAACATTTAGGTGGCGACTCTGTATCTGACAAAGCAGTCCATGTTTGGCACTTCTTTATTAAAATCGATTTTCCAAAACGATTTGCCGGATTTGGACTCTTTGGTGATTTATCGATCTCACATTGCACTTTGTGAGATTAGATTCAGAACCATGACACGAGTCCGAACTGTAGTAGCTAAGAACAAACGATTCGCGCCCTCGCGCGCGAAGCCGGGAGTTCTCGGGCTGTCTACAGTTTCTGGCGACTCCGCTGGAGATTTAGAGAACTTGACTCGAACTCATGATATTTTGTTTTGTTTACACTTATGTGTCTCTTTGCATTGCATTTGCATTGGTGCGCTTAAGACACTGTGTTCACCGTCTGCGATTCTTGAACGGTTGGCCTGAGGCTGCGTGCCATAAGGTTGACCGGTTACGGGCTCTGCCAGACTGCCACGATGGGAACACAAACCTCGATTTTTACCGGGGCACCCTTTTTGACCATTCGACCTAGTGCATGTCGGAATCCATAGTGACTATTACACACTAGGACAGGTTGCTTACCCGATTATAGGTTGTTTGAAACCGCTGTGTGCATAGTGAAACCCTAGCTCCTAACAAAATAGGACAGGGAAACCCTACCCCTCCATAGGGGTGTTTTGGCTTTCATTTACTTGCTATGTGCTTTTAGAGTGCGTCTCTACAAGAATGTATGTATCACTTTGCAAGTCTGGGTATCAGGCCCGAGGGCATCAGTATTCGGAGAATCAGTTTTACCTGAGGGTATCAGATCTGGGGCAGTGATTTGGGAACAATGATCAATGTTTGAGAACAGTGTGTTTCAGCTTATAAATGCCAACTGTGTGTTGTCTTGCCAACTGTGTGTTGTCTTTATTTTAAGCCGTTATGCTGTCCGTTTTTTCTGTTCATTGTTTCCTTATTATGCTTTATTTATCTTTTTGCAAGGTAGTTTAGCACAATTACATCCGACCAGGCAGATATTCCCCAAGCACACTAGGTTAGAGGTCGCAGACTTCATCGATCCGCGGATCTGATAGACAGACAACCAGTGTTCCACTCATCACCCCCGATTATTAGACGAAGGTCAGTTAGGCGTAGTGCGTCAGTACAGCGGTTGCTAGATCAGTGGTCCTTACCCACTCCGCCAGTGACTAATCAGGTTGAGGTTCCAGTTTTTACCGCAGAGACAGATATACCGGTTGTTCAGTTAGGTCAGCACAATATGACATCTATGGAGGATACGATGCGTTAGCTCCAGAAGAGTATGCAAGCCATGCAGCAGGATGCTGCCCGTCAAGCAGAGTTTGCCACGCGCCAGGCCGAGGTTATGGCCTAACAGGCAGAGCTGATTGCTAGACTTCAGCAACAGCAACAACCACAGCAAGCCAAAGCATCTGCTTCGCACCCACCTCCTCCCCCACCTAGAGTTCCAATACTAAGGGAGATTGCAAATGTCCAGGAAAATATGGACGTTCCAACGGGGCCAGCTCCGCCCCCAATTCTACCCCAGCTATCCAAAGCGCCCACCAATCTAGTGGATTCATCGTTTGAGTCCGAGGTGGATCCAATAGCGCTAAAAGTGAGCAAGCTAGAAAAGCTTTTCAAGAAGGCTCAAGGCGTGAAATCCATTTTGGATATAGAGGATGGATACACCGACTTGGCCGTAACGCTGCCGGACCGGTTTAAGATGCCGCACAGAGACCATTTTGACGGTTCTGGAGATCCTATGGTGCACCTGCGGCTGTTTTCGGATATCCTAAGGCCAATGGGTCTCTCCAGATTGCAGAAGCTTTCCCTCTTTGGTCAGACCTTGTCGGGTGTAGCGGCTATTTGGTACGTAAAACTGGAGGACTCTGTTAAGAGAAGCTGGGAGGAGATGGCTGAGGCCTTTATAGCTCAATACTCCTACAATACGCAGATCGAGGTCACAACTCGTGATCTCAAAACAACCAGGCAAGAGCCGAAGGAGAGCTTCTCTGATTTTGTGACCCGTTAGAGGGCCAAGGCCTCGATGATGACCATCAAACCGGTTGACAAAGATCAGATACGGATGGTTATGCGTAACCTCCAGCCTAAGCTCATGCAAAAGATGATCGTCCTACCCCTTCCCACCTTTACGGACTTGCACGAGATTGGGGTGCAGATCGAGGACGCCATGAAACAGGATCTGATTGACCATGAGAGAGAGCAGCCTAAGAGGGCATTCAACTGCAGTATGAATGCAGGCACGAGTAGTACTGCAGTTGCCAGAACTTCAGATGTGGGCATGGTCACCACCACCACCCCGAAAACCCTTGCAGCTACACCCTTCACCGGTGTGTCTGGAAGTAGCTCGCAAACAACCAGATATGCACCCTGAGGCTAGAGAACCTTCACCCCACTATACATCTCTCTGTCCAAAGCTTTGGGGGTTTTGATCAAGAAAGGGCACTTGAAGCCCCTAGAGCCCCGGCCATTACCAGAAAAACTTCCTCCCTTCCATAACCCAGCAAAGTACTGTGCCTATCACCAACAGCATGGTCACGAAACTAACCAGTGCTTTCGATTGCATCATGAGATTTAGGATCTCATCGACAACAGGGTGATCGTGCCTCCGGAGAAGCCGAATGTCACCACCAACCCACTCCCACCACATAACTAAGCTCCACCTCCCAAACGCATCAACCTGATCCAAACTGGGATTGTGTCATACGACCCGAGCATATATATCACCCTTTCTCACCTACCCAAGCCGGAGGTATTCATTCCAGACAGCACAGACTTGTGCATGTTGGATATCTCCCAAACCCAACCAGAACTGGTGGTGGTGACTATTGAAGATAGAATTGGGTCGACTGTGGGGGCAGATGGGAATGATCATTTAGAGCCTGAGGGGTCTGCGAGATTTGTGTACAACCCGAGCGGTTACATCACACCAACAGATCAGCCTAAGCCAAATGTGGAATTGCCAGTGGGGGCAGAGATCAATGTAGTGCGGGAGGATGGACCTAATCAGGGGTTAGATGACCTGGCAGAGCTAGAGGAGGATATCACGAATCTGCAATTCTTCAATGAACAGGATCCAGAGGACGTGACTGTCAACTGGTTTGATTTGGATGGGTCAACAGAAGCTATTGGGTGGCTCAGCGATGAGCCGGATGTCGTTAAACAATCTCAGCCAGAATAAGGACTGTCAGAAACGGGGACATCAACAATAGCCGAAATGGCTGGGAATCAGGAGCAACCGCCGGAGAGCACTGGTGTAAAGAATCTTCCTTAGAACACGGGCAGTTTGAGTACGGAAGATTCTGAACAACAGGCTGCACTGAAACAGTTTGAACAGGAAAAGATCAAAGATCTAGAAAGGGCTAGAAAGGCCAAAGCCTCTGCGGGAATGGAACGTGCTGTGCACACAAAAGCAGTTGTAACGGAACTAGACAGGTGTCTGTCAGTTGCCCGATGGCATGTGGTGGGAAGACGACGACTTGTGGCTTGCCCACACCGACGAAGATTGGGGACAAAGCCAACCGGATGATACCTGGTATGTGGGAGAGGTGGACCACATGACTAGGAGTGGGCGGAATTTCAAGCCCCCACATTTGGATCAACCAGAAGCGTCCGGAAAGGACAAGGAGGCGGAGAGGCAGAAAGAAAAACTACTCGAGGAGGAGGCTGTGCTGAAACAGCTTAAGAAAATCCAAGCAGACATCTCTATCTGGGGACTGCTTATGGCCTCAAGAGTACACAGACAGGCTGTCCTTTCTGCAATGAACAGGGCTAAACTTTCGATCAATTCCACACTTGAGCAGTTGGTGGGATTGGTTTTTCCGGGAGGAGCTTCCTCGACGTTGACCTTCACTGACAAGGAATTGCCGCCTGAGGACGGCATATGCTATCGGGTTGAAGCCTGCGGATTTTGTGCCTACTGCCCAGGTGATACGGGCATATGACAATACCAACAGAGAGGTGATGGGGACTATACAAATGAGGACTCAGGTTGGTCCGGGACAACAGGATATTGACTTTCATGTCTTGGATGTTCCCGTAACCTTTAATCTACTCCTAGGGCGGCCGTGGCTGCACCAGGTGAAGGCGGTCTCTTCCACCCTGCACCAGATGTTGAAGTACCCCACGGGAAGGGGATGGCTATAGTTTTTGGGAATTCGTCAATTCATCCGCCGCCAGAGGTTTCTACACCAGTCCTGGAGATTGAACATGGCGCGGAGGATGTGTTCTTATCAGGGTTCACTCTAGCCGAGGCTCGGGTTGTAAAAAATATTCTAGCTGTTGATGAGGGGTTATACGTCAGGGCACAGTCTGTCTACCTTATGAACAAGCTACAGCACATCACCGAGATGGGATTAGGGAGAAGCGGCCGGAAGGGCATTGCAGCATCGACCGAAGTGCCATATAACCGGGAAGCCTTAAAGAGGACTGGGTGAGAAAAGGAAAAGAGATGGCCGGAAGGGCCAGAGCAAAGCAAACCGGGAAGCCTTATGAGTTGGTCCACCGGTCTATCCAGGGTACCCTGAACGGACGCTTTGTCCGGGAGGGGAAAGACTTCCCATTCTGCGGCTTCCCAGAGCCATGGCTAAATGCAGAGAGGCGGCGCTTGCCGAGGTTTGAGATTTTCTTTGACTTGCAATTGTCTGGGGATGATGTTGTCGAGGAGCAGACAAACCCACCAGCTGAGGCTGAGCAGTGCAAGGAGGAGGAATCCGAGAGCACAGAGATTGAAATGGGGGTAACACTGGCTTGTCCACTCTCAGATCCTCATATCGTACAGGAGTGCTTGGGGGATAACTTCTCGGTGTCCATGATCAGGAATGAAACGGCTGCGAGCCCATCTTCAAACATTCTGGATGCATCCATCGCACCCTCCCTCATCTGGCAATACGAGGAGGGCTTTTTATCGAGCAGCACCGGGTCAGCTAGTAAGCCAGAATTTGATTCCACTGAGTTTGTGGATTCAGAATCAGGTTCTAGCTCGTCTGAGTCTGAGTCTGAGTCCGAGTCTGGTATTCTTGGGGGTGACAACTCGGATACCACAGTCCTGTCTAGGTCATCTTTTTCTTTTTGCTTTGAGTCTGTTGTAACAGAGGAATCAGGCGATTTGGAAGTGATTAATGAGAATGGAATGGTTGTGGCTTCCGAGTACTTTTCTGTACCCTTAATTTATTGCATTAATCAGGATTTTCAAAATTTTGATGAAAACGACGAGGAAGAAATTCCTCCAGTTTTGCAATATTTGCTTGATCAAGAGCAGGAGAGGTTTGTTAAACCCTTGGTTGATGAAATCACCCAAATTAATGTTGGTACTGAGAAGGACCCACGGCTGGTCCAGATCGGGTCTACGTTGTCTTCAGAGGAGCATGAGCGCTTAGTCGCTTTATTAAAAGATTTCAAAAACGTTTTCGCGTGGTCCTACGAAGACATGCCTGGGATCAATCCTGAGATTGTACAGCACTGGATCCCTCTTGACCCAGAGGCCCGACCTGTTAAGCAGAAGCTCCGAAGGATCCGCTCGGACTGGGCTCTCAAGATCAAAGAAGTGGTCACCAAACAAATTGACGCAGGGTTCCTACTGGTATCTAAATACCCAACTTGGTTGGCCAATTTAGTGCCGGTGCCGAAGAAGGACGGCAGAATTTGGGTATGTGTAGACTTCAGGGATTTGAACAAAGCTAGTCTGAAGGATGACTTCCCTCTGCCGCATATCGATGAATTAGTGGACTTCACTGCTGGGCATGCGTTGCTCTCGTTCATGGATGGGTTTTCTGGATACAATCAGATCTTGATGGCACCCGAAGACCGAGAGAAGACTGCTTTTACCACCCCGTGGGGAACCTATTGTTATAGGGTGATGTCGTTTGGGCTTAAGAATGCTGGGGCTACGTATCAACAGGCTGCGACCACAATTTTGCACGACATGATCCATAAAGAGGTTGAGGTGTACGTGGACGACATGATTGTCAAGTCTAAGGAAAGAGAGGGCCACTACACTGCCTTGCAGAAATTCTTTCAACGGATTAGAGAGTATCGGTTGCGGCTGAATCCTCAGAAATGTACGTTTGGTGTTACAGTAGGGAAAATGTTGGGGTTCTTGATCACGCAGAGAGGTATCGAGGTCGATCCTTCCAAAATCAAGGCCCCATCTTAGAAATACCACCACCAAGGACTGAAAAGGAGATGCGAGGCTTTCTGGGTAAAGTGCAATTCATAAGACAGTTTATTGGAAAATTAACCCTGACTTGTGAACCATTCTTTGGTCTCCTGAAGAAAGGAAAGAAGTTCCAATGGGACGGCCGATGCCAAGCTGTTTTTGAACAGATCAAGCAATATTTACAGAACCCACCTATGTTGTCACCGCCTGAGCCGGGGAAACCGTTGATTCTGTACCTTTCAGTGACTAAAACTATAATGGGCTGCATGCTTGCACAGGAGTCTGAGGACAAAGTAGAGAAGGCTATCTACTACATGAGCAAGAAAATGCTGGATTACGAGACCCGCTACACTCCGCTGGAGAAGGCTTGTTTGGCCTTGGTATGGGCTACCAGGAAGCTGCGGCACTACCTGTTAGCTCACACTGTAATACTGGTTTCGCGATTAGATCCCATTAAATATCTCTTCGAGAAACCAGCACTTACGGGTAGGCTAGCCTGTTGGTTGCTTCTGCTTTCCGAATTTGATCTGAAGTACATGACGCGCAAGTCAGTAAAAGGAAGAGCGATAGCGGAGTTCCTAGCCGATCACCCAGTTGAAGAGGATGAAGCAGTTGAGTATCTGTTCCTAGACGAAGCCATCCTGCATGTCGAAGAAGAGACTTGGACGATGTACTTTGACGGAGCATCAAACCAATATGGATATGGGATAGGGGTGTTGCTGATAGCACCCGACAATTCCCGTATACCTTTAATATTCAAACTCCGGTTCAGAGTATCGAACAATGAGGCAGAATATAAGGCATGTATTGCTGGTTTAGAAGTCGCCCTTGAACTAGGGGCAAAACGGTTGGATGTCATCGGGGACTCGAGCCTTGTTGTATCTCAAGCTAAAGGAGATTGGAAAGTTAAAGAAGAAAGGATGAGAATCTATCACCAGACCTTAGATGCTCTGATTCCTCGGTTTGAGAAACTAAACTTCGCTCATCTGTTAAGAGAGAACAACAAGTTCACTGATTCATTAGCAACTCTATCTTCTATGATAGACATCCGTTTCGGAGTCCGGATGCGTCCGATCATCATCGAACAGAAATTCGTGCCGGCCTACGAGCTGATTGCTGCCATAGATGAGGTACAAGATGAGAATCCTTGGTATTACGATGTCTGGAACGTCTTGGAGAAGGAAGCGTATCCACCAAGGGCAAATGCCAAAGATAAGAGGGCAATTAGAATAATGGCTGCTCAGTTCATCGTGTGCGGGGGTAAACTGTACAAGAGAGGTCATCTCGGGATGCATAAGCTTTGTGTTGATGCTGAAGAATCCAAGCGCCTGATGGAGGCCATCCATGGAGGAGAGTGCAGAGCGCACATAAACGGGGTGATGCTAGCCCGGAAGATCCTTAGACAGGGTTATTACTGGTCCACCATAGAGGAGGATTGTATTGGCTTTGTCCGGCGATGCCACAAATGTCAGATCTATGCAAACCGCATGAACATTCCACCATCGAAGTTGTACAACATGACTTTGCTATGGCCGTTTTCAGTCTGGGGGATTGATGTAATTAGGGTTGTCACTCCCAAGGTGTCCAATGGGCATGAGTATATTCTGGTAGCGATAGACTATTTCACGAAGTGGGTTGAGGCCCAATCTTACGCAGTGTTGAAGGCATCGCACATTGCTAAGTTCATCAGAAACAATATCATCTGTCGCTACAGGGTCCCGAATGAGATTATTTCGGATAATGGTTCCCACTTCAAGAAGGAGGTGATCGACTTGTTGGAGAAGTACAATGTGGCTTTTCATAAGTCATCTACATATCGGCCACAAACCAATAGAGCAGTTGAGGCCGCCAACAAGAACATCAAGCACATTCTACAGAAGATGGTGGAAACCTATCGGGACTGGCCAGATAAGCTGCCATTTGCTCTGTGGGGCTACCGGACTTCAATTCGAACTTTTACTAGGGCAACTCCGTATTCCTTGGTTATGGGATGGAGGCTGTTCTGCCTATCGAAGTTGAGGTTCCGTCATTATGGGTATTGGCTGAGTGTCAGATAGCTGAGGCAGATTAGCAGTAAAGCAGGTTCGAAGAACTCATACTCTTTGATGAAAGAAGGCTGAAAGCACTGTATCACGTCCAGGGTTATCAACGAAGAATTGCTAGGGCTTTCAACAAGAAGGTTAAGTCCAGGAATTTTCAAGAAGGGGATCTAGTGCTCAAAGACAACCGAGTTCTCATCCACGACCCTAGGGGCAAGTTCAGACCCAATTGGACTGGTCCTTACATCATCAAGTCAATTTGGTCGGGTGGAGCTGTCGTTCTGATGGACCTAGATGGCCTAGAGTTCTTCCAGCCAATCAACATGGACAAGTTGAAGAAATACTTTCCCTGAGTGGCTCGCTAGGCCGAAAACCCGAAAGGGCAACCTAGGCAAAAGTTAGAGTATGAAAAATTTGAAATAATAAAAAGTAAGCTCGCAAGGTTGAAAACCCAGAAAGGGCGGCCTTGGCAAAAGTTAGAGCGCAAAAAGAGAGTGTTAATACACGAACGAACCTGAGTCGAACTACGTAAGGCTTGATTCCCATCTTTGGGATACGTAGGCAACTTCATTTTGAAGTCCAGCCATAAACACTTCCCCGATCAACTTTGTCCGTGTGATCTTGTTGGTCATCTTTGTCTATTCAGCATTCCAGAGCTCGGTTATGATCTTCAGTGCAGTGCTATTCAGACTAGGGGCAACTTTCCAGTTGATGGGATCCGGGGTTGTACATCTCAGTGATAGATCTCGGGTGTGTCCAGTTTTGATCCATATCGAAAATGGTTTTGAAAACTTTTAATAAAAGTTGATTTTGCTCAAATTAATCTTTTTACAACTTAGACCATTTTTGGACCAAACGGAAAATTTTCAGTACCCACAACCTTCAATTACATTGATTTTAGTACAGAGTTCTCCCACTCTTGAATACAAATTGAAGTTGCTTTTTATTACATTCATAAACAAAACTTGAAAGTACTGATAAAGCAATAAATTCGGGGAATGGATAAGTCAGGTGTTCTTGTGCCCCCTTCCAGAGCTGGTCGAAGCCTCTGATATCAAAGTAGGCCCAACCTGTGCCTCTTGATCAAGCCAAGCTATGCACTCATCAAAGACGGTGCAATTGAAAGTGGGACCGGGGTCCAGAAGCTCTCTCATCCTCCATGCTGTGGCATACCGAGCTAGCTGTGCACCTCGGATTGGAAATGCAGCAAGGTACTCTATCCCTTCTTCCGGATAGGTCTGATCATGTCCGAACTGGTGCCGGAATCGGAACGGAAAGTAAAAGACACAGTGTGTCAGGCCGATCAATCGAATATCGGGCTGGCGAGACATATTGTAACTCATCGCCGGTAGATTGAGCCAAGGGCAGCGCTAAGCAATACTGGTAGTGGATAAGCCGCACATCCATTCGTACCACCATCTCTCATCAGGGGCATCGACTAGACGTCGCCGGAAGAAATAGCCGCGAGCTGAATATGCTGGGCATGAGTCCACAACCTTCAACTTATCTATCAACCATATCTAGGGAGGGATAAAAAATGAGAGATTAAAGAATAGAGAAGTGTACGTGGAGAGAAAAGTGAGAAAAGGGGTTTTGAGAGAAAAACCGAGCCTGAGGGCCAAGTGATGTGAGAAATATAGATGAGATAGGGGGGAAACATTACCTGCAGCAGTAGTGGACTCTCCGCGAATCTAGTAGTCTCTCGGCGATGAAAAGCATCTAAACCCATCAATGTCTCAGCTAGTGTCATGGCGATACAGCTCTTGCCCTCTTTTAAGCCTTAGGCAACTTTGATCAAACGAACGCTAGACCCTCCGGAGCCTGAGGCAAGCAAGAAATGAGACAACATGCACAAGCAAAGCGCATGTCGCCGAAAACCCTGCCAGTGATAATCGCCGCAGTCACCAGTATCAGAAAATCGATAAACCAAGCTAGGGATGTCCAATTCTCCATCGCGGATCAAAGACCGAGCGTCATGCATAGTGAGCCCGCACATCCGTCCTAAGGCTTGGATGTGGCCAAAGCGGAATTGTGGCAAAATCTCTTCCTCGCATTCGGACTCCAACAAAGCTTGGAAGTCTTCGAAAGTGGGACATATCTCTTGTCCGCCAAAGCTAAAGACGTGTGTTACCAGATTCCAAAACCTTGCCGCGGCATGAAGAAACGGAAGACGCAGCGGGGTGCGACTCAGGGTGAATAGTGCATTTATGCCAAAGCCACGGAAATTCACCTTTTCCGAGCCATCCAAGGTAGCAATCCAATTTGTGAGATTTTGGACAAGAAATGCCTCTATTTTGGTACAAAACTGAGTTAGAATAAGGGAACCATGTAGCTGGAACCTTTATGGAGGATAAGGTACTGTTTGCAGGACAAGTGTCAGAAAACTGGAGGTCCCCAGGCCAAGTGGTCGGCCGACCACTTTTTCTGGTCGGCCAGCTACTTGTTTTGGTCTGCAGAACAAAAAACTGGTTGGCAGGCTCTTTTACTGGTCGGACATGATCAAAAAGTGGTTTGCAGCCTTTTCCTTGCCTCTAGAAGAGAGTCTCTAGCTTTCCTGTGTGCTGAGAGTGCTCAAGGTTTGAGTTTACCTCTGTTTTGGATGCGTTCTGTTGCTTAGTTTGTCCAAAATGCATTTGCTTATCGAGTTGTTAAGTTTTGCTTATCGAGTTGTTGCTCTTTGATTATCGAGTTGTTGCTCGTTGCTTATCGAGTTGTAAACTTGTTAAAGTTTTGTTGTTGCTTATTGAGTTAAATCGTTTAGTTTGTTTCGTTGGTTCACTACCTGACTTGGCAATACACGATGTTCAATTTCCATTCAATCTCATTTTTGTGCAAAATGATGCGATGCGATGCTTAGAATACAAATACAACACTTTTTGAACAAAAAGTTGTTTTCATTCCATCATGGTTCCTTTTTACAACGTTTTACAACAGGGTACAAGTTTTGAAGAAAATAAAACTGCCTAAGTTGTACAATGTGCTACAACTACATGTAAAAAGAAAAATAAAGCAGGAACATCTGCATCAGTGCTATCAAGCTCAAGACCGAGAGGCCCTCTTCGCCCTCTTCGGTTGAGCAGCCTCTGTGCCACCATCGTCGGCATCTCCGTCTGAATAAGAGCCTCTGTCCTCGAAATCCTCCTCGGCGTCGCCTCTGCCCTCAGAACCGGAACCAGAGTCATTATCTCTGCCTGCGGATGTCTCCGACTGAGGATGAGCTGACTCCTCCTCCTCGCTGGACTCGTCATCCTGTCTGGCAGGTGCTCTATGTCTCCCCCGGCCGCGAGTCGAGGCCCCTCTCCCAGTTGCTCGAGAAGGCCTGGATGGCCCGGCCTGCAGTGGCGCGACCTGAAAAGGCAGTTTGAATACATTAACCAAAGTATGCATATCAGATATCAGATACAAGAATGGTACATGGAGTGAGTGCATGCAGATACAGTATGTGAATGTGATATGTTAGATATGCTCTACACATGCAGTAAATCAGTATAATGAAATGTTCAGTTTCCATATGTCATCAGAAGTATGATAAATGCAAGGAAATTGAAAAGTACCGGAATGCCGGAGGCGTACAACAGCGTCTCCCTCCGCAAGACCATGCTCTCGAGTGAGGCCACCACTCCGAGCAACCCCTCAGTATATTCTTTGGGAGGCTGCAGATGCAAGTTCAAGTCATCAGTGAATTAATGAATGTCTAGATATCTAAGTGATAATTGAAAGCTGTGTAACATACCGGTGGTGAGTTAGGGTCACTGACATATTGATGATCTGGCAGTGGAGGCTCTAGTGGAATCGGGTAAGATGTCCTATACTGCCAGCCCGTCAGCTCGATCGGAAGATCTGGCCATCCAGCATACTGGCAAGTCGAGGGCATCCCTCTAGCCCTACGCCTCGATGTGCTAGCCCTGCTAGTGGAAGGGATGTCTGCAGCTCGAGCGTGACTCGACGACGGCATACCAGTAGCCCTCCTCGTGGGAGTACAGACACCTGTCAATGGAGGCATCAAGTATGTATGGCGGTATGTCGTGTACTCCCCCTCCTCCAGGAAAAGAACTGCGTCGACACCTAGCATAAGGTCGTCAACCTCCCGGGGAGTGAGACTCTCTATGGACCGCATGTCTAGTGGAGGCGATGAGGGGATCTCCTGAGCGGGATTACCCATCGTCTGGCGTATGAAGCGATCCCCGAGAAACCAACCTCTGCCGACTGGTCCCTCAAACAAAACCCTGTATCGGGAGGCGCCCCATGCCCCGGTGAACTGGAACTGAGAATACCAGGGCATCGCCAACCAAGGCTGCCAAGTGATCTGCGGATAGCAAGTGCATAAACTGATTAGATGTCATAAATGTGCAAGATGAATCAAAGCTGAAAGCATGAAGAACTAAGAGTTCTGGTTTACCTCCGTCGCCCGCACGGTGTCGAAGTACTGCCGGAGATATGGCAATGTCTCTCGAGGCTTGGACCGGCACCGACCATCGAATCTATGTGAATATGGCACACCTAGTGGTGCCTCGACCTCTGGCTCGGGAGCGAGCGTCGGGAAGTAGGCATAAACCCACAGCTATGAAAGGCAAGATAGTGGCTGTCAGAATACATAATGTATAGGAAATGCAGAATGCTGAGTGCAAAATGCGAATACAGAATATACAGAATGTATAGGAAATGCAGAATGCTGAGTGCAAAATGCGAATGCAGAATATACAGAATGAAAAATGCTGAGTGCAGAATGTAGAATGCAGAATGCTGAGTGCAGAAAGCAGAGTACAGAATGTAATGTGTGCAATGTGCGGGGTGTGCAGTGTACAGAGAATGAAAAGCAGAAATGTAAATCAAGAGGGGAGAATGTACCTCCCAGGCTCGCCAGTAGCCACCTACTATAGTCCCCCGCTCCCGGGAGGTCGCGCTCATGTAGCAATAAAGGGTAGCGAGACCAGTGCCACCCCAATCAAAGTGCCGAACCTGTGATAGGTCTACCAGAGCACTCAGCAGATATAGCCCAACTGTGTTCCCCCTGTTGGAGAACAGAGTGGTCCCGAGTAGGAACATCAAAAATCCCCGGGCATACTGTTGTATGGCCTCAAAAGTCTCGGGCGTAGTCCTCCTGTACTGCTCGGCGAACCAGGTGTACCTAACTGTCACGCCCGAAACTTGCCCCTAAAAGTTTGGGCATGACCTATTCAGAAACGGACATTAACCTGGTATACATAACATATGGGGCCTTATCGGAAATAAAAACAACAATGAGACAAACAACTCCATTGAGCTACTAATACCATGCCAGGATCACATGCATTAAAATAAGCAGAGAAAGTCCAAAAACAATATCCTTAAGCTAGTTATATACATACACATATACAAACCCCGCCCTAAAATCGGGCGTATATAAAACCATTAAAGTTATATACATTCAACCTTAGATGGGCAACCAAAAAGGTAGGCCAATCGTCTTAACAAGCTTCACAAAATAAATGGCCTCGCAAAGTGCCTGGACACACGAGGGTTGACAAAAGAAGATGGGTATCATGGCTAGGACTGACCACCTGGTTGGTTACCTACAGAAACAGACATAACACAGAGTAAGCCAGGCTCAGTGAATAGTAATACTTAAATAAAACAATGCTTAACTTGAAAGTGCGTATGAAAGAGCACACATAGTGATTCAATGCGTATGAAAGTGCACACATAGTTAGTCTGATTCTGTACTAATTTCATAACGGTCTTAGGACCAATCTCGAAACATAATAGCTTAAAACATAATGGCTGTAAGCCCTTGAATAGAGTGGCATAAAGCCCTTGAACATTGTGGCACGAAGCCCTTAAACATAGCGGCTCAAAGCCCTTAAACATAGTGGCACGAAGCCCTTAAACATAGCGGCACAAAGCCCTTAAACATAGTGGCACGAAGCCCTTAAACATAGTCGTATGAACTCAAGAGGTGCCTCACACGGATTCTAGAGGTGACTCACTTCGTAGTACTTAGTTCCGCGTAGCACTTTGTTTCATATCATAACAACTTATACAGAATGGCCATAGGCCCCGAGTCTTAGTCTTACAACCACTTAGAATCATGTGAAAGCATTCCATTCTTTCCTTTATTTCTTTTCATGTTTGGCTTCATTCACATAATTACATACATAATAGTCATGCGTTAATAGAATGCTAATGACAATCATTAGCTATATATGAAGCGTATTACTACTCACAGTGTTGTAGTGATGTACTAGTCCCTTCCGGGGTGCGTCCTGCACACAACCATCACTTATCAATTAATTTATTTTCTTTGAATCATTTCCTGAGTCATTACACTTCAATTGGATTTAACATACATTTGTAGGCATAAAATATAGATTCTAAAAATATCCGAGGGTCCAGCACGCAAAATGGAGTAGACAGCATTCCTCAGCATGAGCCGCACGTGCGGCTATGAGCCCCGCACATGCGGCAGTTGGCCCCGCACGTGCAGCCTTGAGGTCCCGCACGTGCGGCGATTCCCCTGTTTTGGTCCGAAATTTGCAACAAAAACATATCTTTTGGTACATCTTCCCAAAGCTCAATTTAGCATGTTCAATTGGTAATCCATAACTTAAAATCCATGTTAATAAAAGCTTCAAATACATACATTAATCTAGTTAGAACTAGCTCTTCAATTCTTACCCACAATCTAGTTTCCTTTTTTTTTTTTTGTATCCAATATCATATAACATCATACCTATATATATACACTTCATAGCTTTCATGAGAAAATAAGACATAGAAGCTAGTCTCTCTACATACATGCATAAGCAATTTACTTCAACATCACATATTGAGAAAACATATTTTCTTTTCTTTAAATCTCCACACACTCTAACTTACATAATCCTCCAAGGAAGTTATTCAAAAGAGAACTTAACAAAAGAGCATAATTCAAGCAACACACATACCTTGAATCTTGAATTCTACAACCTTTTCACTTCCCCCAATTCTCCCTTGAGGTACTCTTCCTCCTCTCTAACTTCCTTCTCTCACAAGACCAAATTTTTGAGTTCTAAGTCATTGACTTAAAGAACACATACATATATAGGAAATGAATAGGACAAAAATCAATCGTTTAAACATCCGAAATTGAAATTTCCCAAAAATGCTTAATATTACCTAAAAATTATGCTGATCACATATATAAAATCAATTTCAGCTAATTAAGCCCCTAAGGCTTCCAGTTTCTGATTCAAACATTCTAATGTAACAGATACTTTTCTTGTTAAACAAATAGACACCCGTAAACATGGAGTTCACTTACTTAACCTTAATTTCTCCTAGGAGTCCACAATAAGCATTCAAAAACACAACATAGGGTCTGAGAATATATCAGAAAACATGTACGAGGGTCGGGTTATTACACTGACCCTGCTTGATGATCTGTCAATCAGCGGATGGGCTCCGAGCAGATACGTCCAAGCCGCTTCCCACTCACCCATATCGGTATCGTATGGGATCGATCGGCCTACCACGTCGAGGCCCGTCAACATGGAGAAGTCATACGAGGTCATCGTCATGTCCCCGGTGGTAGAAAAATGGAAGGACTTGGTGGTGTCCCACCATCTCTCTACAAGTGCACCCAGAAGGGTCCTGCTTGCCGGATGACGTGACAACCCCATACAAAATAGGCCAAACCCTGCCTCATCCACAATATATCGAACAGCATCTAGGAGCTCCATGTACCACTCCATCACAATAATCGATCCGTAACCCCGTGTGAAATAGGAAGATACCTGAAGGTAGAATGAACAGATGTAATCAGTTTCAAAGTAAATAGAATGTTGTGTTATAAACTGCGTATTCAGATTGAGTAGTGTTATGAGTTGCGTGCAAAATAAACCGAATACTGTGTTATGAACTGTGTGTTCAGATTGAATAGTGTGCTATGTTATGAGCTGCGTGCCAATTAAATCAAATACTACGTTATGAACTGTGTGTTCAGATTGAGCAAAATACTGCGTTATGAACTGCGTGTTCAGATTTAGCAAAATACTGTGTTATGAACTGCGTGTTCAGAGTGAGCAAAATACTGCGTTATGAACTGTGTGTTCAGATTGAGCAAAATACTGCGTTATGAACTGTGTGTTCAGATTAAGCAAAATACTGCGTTATGACCTGTGTGTTCAAATTGAGCAAAACACTGCGTTATGAACTGTGTGTTCAGATTGAGCAAAATGCTGGGTTATGAACTGTGTGTTCAAATTGAGCAGAATATTATGTTATGAACTGCGCGGTCAGAGTGAACAGTGTGCTATGTTATGAGCTGCGTGCCAAGTGAACAAAATACTGTGTTATAAGCTGTGTGTTCAGAATGAGTAGAATACTGTGCTATGAGCTGTGTGCCCAAAATGAGCTGTGTGCCCAAAAGAGGTGTATGCCCAAATGAATAGAGTGCTGTGTTTCAAGCTGTGTGCCAAATGAACAGAATATTGTGTTGTGAGCTGCGTGCCAAGCGAACAAAGTGTTGTGTTGTGAGCTGTGTGCCAAATGAATGGAATGCTATGTTGTGAGCTGTGTGCCAAGTGAGCAAAGTGTGATGGTGAGAGCTGTGTGCCTATATGAACCGGAGGCTGTGTGCAAATTATGTTCAGAACAAGCAAAAGTGCTGTGTATGTAAATGTGTTCAGAACGAGCAGATATAATACATAGCGAAAGCATGAAGTGTGCAAGAAATGCAAAATGCATCGCAGAAAATGCAAAAGTGAAGTATGCACCTTGCGCGCATGATGAGATAGAAGAGACTCCGGCTCCCGTAGCAGCAAGTCTGCAGGCGCCCGTCGCATGAAATCCGTAAAATGGTGGAAGGTGCTAGGAGGTAGGATGTGCTCCTGCGGGTGGTATCCCTCCGGGTCAAAAGGCCGCATCCTCGGTGGCAATGGTATAATGTCGGGCTCATCCTCTACTCTCGGGGAGCCTCCGCCGTGTGGGATATCGTCGGCCATCTGAAGAAATCTGCAAAAATGAGCGAAATAAGCCAAAATTGTAAAAAGTCAACAAAAGTCAACTCTCAGGAAAAGAAAAAGTCAACAAAAGTCAACGCTTGGGAAAAGGTGCTAAACTTCGAGACAAACATACCTCAAGTGGTGAAAATGGAGAAAGAAGCTCCGAAAACAAATTCTAATCGGTTCAAAACGAAGAGAATCGAAAGTTTTCGCGAATCAACTTCACGTGAAGGGTTGGAAAACACGTATAAAGTGCAGATCTGAGAGGGAAAAGGGTCTAGGGAGGAAGAGAAATGCATTTCGGCCTTGGAGGTGTGATGAAAAGTGATTTGGAGTTGTCCACTTAAAGATCCGGCCTCAAAAAGACCAAACTGCCCCGAAGTTGTGTAAACTGGTTGGCCAGTCAGTTTTTCTGGTCGGCCGACCACTTAACTAGTCAACAACTGTTCGGCCAGCTACCTAGGTGGTCGTCCATCTCTCCTAGATGGTTTCCAAGGTCCCATTGTTCTCCTTGTGTGTTTTGGTGATGATTGGAGTCCTCGGCCCTCGAGAAAGTGCAAGGAAAGTACACTTTTTGTCTCGAATTGTCCCCGCGGGAACTTTAATTCAAGTCTTCGATGCGTGGCTCATCATTACTCGCCAAGAGCAAGGTGTATCCTTTTGAATACGTTGTGACCCCTCCGAGAGGTAAATCGAAGGTTCCGGTTAAATTGCTCGTGTTAAGGCTTGTATCTCCTTTTTCAGTATTTTGCTTCGAACGTACTTTTGGAGTTGCACATTTCAGATGCATCGTTATGCACACCTTTCTCGCATTATCATGTGCACTTTAAGTGCATTGTTATGCACACTACTCGTTGCATTGTTATGCACTCTACTTGCGTTGTCGCGCATGTTTTACTCGCATTATTATGCGCACTTCGGTTGCATTGTTATGCACCCACACTTTACTTGTGTTGTCATGTACTTTTCACTTGCATTGCTATGTACATGTCCATCCGCATCATATGTGCACGCGTTTATCTTGTATTGGAATTGTACTTTGATGTAACGCGGAGCATGTGTTTCTAACCATATTGTACCTGTTGAGTTTCTTTCTTTTGCAGACACGATATTGTATGTACGGTTCATTTGAAGCTGGCGCGACCAGACGATATTGTGTGTACTCCCCGCAAGACGCAGTGAGAATTGTATAAATTTCTTGCATCCTTTTTGCATGAGGTGTAGTTTGGCTCGTATTGCTTGCATAACATTCGCTTAAAATGTTGCATTTCTTTTGCATAATTGCTTCATTACAGCTCTCATTGCATGATCATAAGTTACGTTCGGCATCTTGCATGTCATTTGCATCTTGCCCCTGCCTACGGGCACATCTCTTTATTATCTTACATGTTTGTCTAAGTCTTCGGCCTCGTCAACAATGGGTCGTCTCTGGGTTTTGACATTCACTCCCATCACTTCTTGACTTTTGAGTTCTGTCAAAGAAGGGTAACTGTAGACACCCCATTTTTGACCGACCTTAAGACTCAGACGTCATCGATTGAGCGCTCGGTGATAGTGCATGTTGTGCTCGTTTGAGTTTCCAGAGTTTTTGACTGAGTGCCTTGCCTCTGGGCCTCTGGACTTTTTGTGTTTTGGCTCGGTTTGTGGACCAAGCCCTGTTGACCTTCCCTGGAAGGAGAAGGAGGTCTGTAGACCACCTTTTTGTGGTTGTAGACCACTTTTCCCTCTTGGAGACTAGTTTCTGTTTTTCAGAGTCTTCGGTCGCGCGCCTTGTCTTGGGACCGCTTAACGTTCTCTGTTTGGCTTGGTTTTTGAACCATGCCTTGTTGCCTTGGTTTAGACGGACACTGTGGTCTTGTAGACCACTTCTTGTAGTCGTAGACTACTTTTCCCTCGTAGATCGCTTTTGGTGCCCGTAGACTAGTTTTCGAGTCCCCCGGCTGCGCGCCTTGACCCCCAAACTCTTGTCTTGCATCCTTTTTGGTTTGATTTTGGTGCAAACCTTGTTTTCCTTGCTTGGAGGGTGGAATGAAGGTGGGAGACCAGTTTCTCTCTCTGAAAGCACTTTTCTTTCTTGCCAGCCAGTTTTCTGGTCAGCCAACTGGTCTTCCTGGTCTTTGGACCATCAAAAGTGGTCGGCCACTACACCATTAGCTTGCTTTCAGTGTGCAGACCACCTCCCCCCCATGGCCGACCACTTTTTATCCTGGCAGACCACTTGTGGTGGTCGGCCGACCATTAGCAGTAGTTGGCCGACCACTTCAAGGGGTCAGCAACTTTCCATCACCTTTTCGGAGATATTTTGGAGCTAGCTATAACAGCTGGAGGGCAGAGAAACCATCCTCCATACACGTGTATGGAGGGATGGCTTTAGGCCTAAGCTTGCTCAACAAGCTTAACCTTTGGTTCTCTATAAAAGAGAACCTCCCCCCTCTTGCCTTAGGTTCGGAAAAAAGTGCTTGAGCTATACATATACACCTTTGTCTCTATATTGCTCTTCTTCTTCATTTTTGTGTTCAAAAGTGCATTTTGATCACACTATTGCACACAAACACACACTCAAACACCATCCTTTTATTGCTGAGGCCCTTTGAGGTTGGTTTTGGAGTTCTTGGACTGGTTTTGATCCAAAATAGCTGCTGGAGTTGTTGTTGTAAAGTGGTTCTACAAGGGTGAGTCAACTAGCCCTTTAACCCTTTGTTTTGATTAAGCTTTTAGACCTATTTGCATGCTTATTTTGGCTTGACTTTCTACTACAAAAATTTCTAATTTTGCATGCTTGTAATGTTTGTTTAAGGCTTCTTTGGTGTTTGGAGTGGTCTACTCCCTTGCATGCCTTGTTTGGCTTTGTTTTACACCATCACTTTAGGCCCTTGAGATCACTTTCTCTTGGCCTTTTAACCACTGAAATCTAGTGGATTTTCAGTGATAAAACTTGTGTTTTGAGGTCCCAAATAAGAGAGGGTCATCCCCTCTCCTTGTATCTTGAATGCTTGTCTTGTATGCCTTATGCTTGAGCATGTTTGTTAAGCTTGTGTTGGCTTATTCTTAACTTGTTTTGGGGGTTGTTTTGACATGGCATGCCACTATTTTGACTTGGTTTCATCACCCCATGCATGCCTTATACACTTGTAGTGTAAATGTTGAAAGCTAGTTTTGTGTGCTTCATGAAGTAGCATGTCTTTCTAGCATGTTTTGAGTCCATCTCAATAGGTTTTTGGTGTCGTTTTAACATGCCTTAGATATGGTTTGGGTTGGTTTGATGGCCCCATGCATGCTCCATGCACTTGTAGTGCATTTCCATTTACTAACCTAGCATGCACCTTGCTTTTGGACCATTATTCTAGCATGTTTTTGGCTCAACGCTAAGAAGCTTGTGTCCATGTTTTAGCATGCTTAAGCTCTGATTTGTGTTGTTTTGGTCATGCATGCATTGTTTTGTATAGCCATGGTTTAATCTTGTTCACTAGCTTTGTGTATTGAGTCCAGTAGCATGCATTACTTGAACTATTTTCATGATTTGGCATCATTTCATATGTGATTTCAGTGCATGTAGTGTGGTCATACACTTGCATTTGTCACTCTTTCAATGCTTTGAGGGGTTGGTCCTTTATGCCCTAAATATGAGTCATTGTGTATGCCTTCATGCCTAAGCTTGCGAGCTATCATTTCAGTGTGTATTTAGGGTTATTTTGCCATGATATAACTCTAATTTTTGTTGGCGAAGCCATCCCATGCTTGGTCTTGGTAGGTGTAGTGTAACCCTCCCTTTTGGCCTTGCATATTCAATGCTTCATGCTCACCATGCTAGCTTATTTTGGCTTCCTTCCATGCATGTTTTAGACTCATTTTGGCATGTTCTAGGACTATTTTGGGTTGCCTTGGCCATATGCGTCATGTTTTGCATAGCTATAGTACAAATGCCTATGCTAGTTTCGAGCTTTGAGCTTCATAGCATGCTTTATTTGTAACATGTACATGATTTGGCATCATTTAACATCACATTTCAGAGCATATAGGACTGTCATGTTCCCATTTCTTTCACCCTTTGAGTGCCTCTAAGGGTTGTGTATTGTTGCCTTGTTTGTGGCCTAGTGTGTATGCATGCCTAGACATTTGAGCTCTCATCTCAGCATATTTTGGTCTTTGTTTTGACCTACTTGAGCTATGTTTGTGGCTGGTTCATGCATTTGTGCCATGTATTGCATGCCCCCTTTGTAGTCCTCTTTGCTAGCCTTATGCCTTAAGGACTCTAGTATGCTATGCTTGTACTGTTTGAGTGATTTGATATCATTTCATATCTGATTTTAGTGCTTATAGTGTTGTTACACTTCCACATTTGTCACTCCTTGAGCACTCTTGAGAGTTGTGCTCTTATGCCTAGTTGATAGGCCAATACATGTGCATGCACTTCTCTTGCTTTCATGCCTTTATTTCAGCATTATGGCCACTGTTTTAGGCATGGCTGAGGTCTGTCCATATGCGGTTTAAGCCCATTGAGCATGTGGTTTGAATATTGCTGCATGCTTGTTGCATTGCATATTGTTACATGCTTGTTGCATTGCCTCATGTTTGCATGCTTATGTTGCATTTGCATTGTGTAGTCATGCCACTAGCATTGATAGGTTGATCATGTTGCCTTGCATTGTGTATGCATGTCATTAGCATTGATAGGTTGCTCATGTTGCATTGCATCGTGTATGCATGCATTACATTGTGTTTACCACGCTTGAGTTGCATTGCATTTGTTTGGGTTAGGTGTTAATCCGAACACGGGAAACGAGGGACGTTTCATACTCGAAGTGATGAAATGTGCCTCATTTCTCGGTCGCTGACGCTCTTGATCATACATGATAGAGTTTAAGGAACTTATGTGTTATGTGTGCATTCATTTCACATTGATTCGTGCAATCTTGGCTTCTCGGCCATCATGCATTGAGATGCACAATTGGTGGCCCGAGGGTCGAGAACCGCACCCCCTTGAGATCTTGAAATGATAGGGAGGGTGGTTATGCACACATATGTTGCAAATACATTGCCATGCCCCTTCTTGTTCTCTGTTACAGCAAACTAGAAGTGTGGCAGCAAAACTGGTCGGCCGACCAGAAAAACTAGCTAGCCGACCACTTTTTCGGGTCTGCAGCAGTGGTAGGTGGTCGGCAGGTGGTTGGCAACATCAACAACTGGTCGGCAATGCTCCTATAGGTTCCCAAGGTGGAGTAGACACTATCTGGAGCTTTGTTCAAGGTTCTAAGAACAATTGAAAACACAGGCAAATTGGGGCATCGTGGTAGATTTCCGAACGAGGCGACCGAGCATGCATACACTCTTCTCCCTCCGAGGCCCTTTCTATTTGCTTTACTTAGCTTCTTTACTTAGCTAGCTAATGCTTTTGTTTTGTACTTAATTAGTTAATGCGTTTAGCTATTCAATTTGTGTTGTAATAACTAGCTAGTTAACTAGGATTAGCTTATTAGTTTTGTGATGTAATAATTAGTTTAATTAGCTTAGATTAGCTAGTTAGCTTATTATTCGGACCCTCTGTCGAGAGGGCCAACTGTTGTAATAAGCGTGCGTGTGTGTGATGCATGTCTTCCAACCCCCATTTCTTTCTCACTTTTATTTAACCGCTTACGATGGTTAGTTTTAGGGCACGTTTCAATTAGCATCCTTATGCTTTGCATGCATGCACCCATTCATCTGTATTGCATGCACCGGGCTCAGCGCATCATACTAACTATATTGTATTTCAATACATTTACTTGAATACGTGTTCAACAGCATGTTATCAAGTTGCATTCACATGACATCTTGGAATAGCCAAGCCTATCTTAGTTGCATTTTTGCATGTATTGCATTAGCCATCTTAACATGAACTAGTATCACACACGATTTCTAACTAGTTCTCTGTTTTGGCTCGGAGTACACTGTGAATGTTTACGCTTTAGCATACTGCATGAGATGTGTACGTTGCCATGTTAGCATCCTTGCCATGAGGCTAACTGCTTAAGTGATTAACTGCTTGAATGCCTGTGTGTGAAGGTTGGATTGCTTGAATTGGAATAATTCATCAAAATGTATGTTTTAAGCCCACTTAAGGGTGGCAAAATCCACGACTTAGCCTACTTGCGAGTAGCACCTCTAAACCGTTTTCAAAACAAACGAACATGAAATATTTTGTTCCAACTGAGGTGATCTAGTCTATACTTGTATGCTGTGCGCATCACATAATAATTCTAGGTTAATAACCAGAATAAGAACACATGTGTTTTCAAAAACAAAATATCATGTTAGTAAAGGCCGATCTTTGATCGGGCGAGCGGGGGTGCTCATTGCATGACCTTCCCCTCTCGTACCTAAGTTCCCGAGCCGAGGCAACTTTGGTGATGACGGACACGTGGCCTTAGGCACGAGTCAGGGTTTTCTAAATTTCCCAAAATAAAACATTTAGGTGGCGACTCTGTATCTGGCAAAACAGTCCATGTTTGGCACTCCTTTATTAGAATCGATTTTCCAAAATGATTTGCCAGATTTGGACTCTTTGGTGATTTATCAGTCTCACATTGCACTTTGTGAGATTAGATTCAGAACCGTGACTCGAGTCCGAACTGTAGTAGCTAAGAACAAACGATTCGCGCCCTCGCGCGCGAAACTGGGAGTTCTCGAGCGGTCTACACATAGGAGAGTACCATCCTACGAATACTTAAAAGTGTGGGGGTGTTTTGCTAAAGTGGTTATTCCTAGTCCTAAAAAGACTAAGATAGGTCCTAAGACCATTGATTGCATTTTCATTGGTTATGCCAAGAATAGTAGTGCATATTGGTTTTTTATTAATAAATCAAAACATTCCGAAATGCATGTAAATGCTATTATTGAATCTCGGAATGCATCTTTTTTTGAACATGTGTTTTCGAATAAGATTAGACAAGCAACTAGTAATAAGAAAAGATCTTTTGATGCTATTACCAGTAATGGTTAAGAACAAGATCAAGAACAAGAGCAAGATCAAATTGATGAAGAGGAACCTAGGCGTCGTAAATGTGCTAGAACCTCAAAATCTTTTGGTCCAGATTTCCTAACATTTTTGTTAGAAAATGAGCCTTTAACTTTTAAGGAGGCTATGTCCAGTCCTGAAGCTCCTTTATGGAAAGAAGCTGTCAATAGTAAAGTTGAATCCATCTTGCAAAATCACACTTGGGAATTTGTGGATTTGCCACCAGGTTGTAAACCTCTTGGATATAAGTGGATTTTCAAAAGGAAAATGAAAGCGGATAGATCAATTGACAAATATAAGGCAAGATTTGTGGTCAAAGGATTTAGACAAAAAGAATGTCTAGATTACTTTGACACATACTCACCAGTTACTAGAACAACATCCATTAGAATGCTAATTGCTATTGCGTCTTTGTACAATCTAGAAATTTATCAAATGGATGTGAAAACCGCTTTCTTAAATAGTGAGTTAAATGAAGAAATTTATATGGAACAACCAAAAGGTTTTTCTATTCCAGGAAAAGAAAAGAAAGTGTGTAAATTGGTTAAATCATTATATTGTTTAAAACAAGCGCCAAAGCAATGGCATGAGAAATTTGACAAGGCAATGATTTCAAATGGATTTAAAATTAATTGGTTATATCATTATATTGTTTAAAAACACAGACAAATGTTATGTACTGTATGTCTTTATGTAG
This sequence comes from Camellia granthamiana, assembly GCA_036172215.1. Classification (NCBI taxonomy): domain Eukaryota; kingdom Viridiplantae; phylum Streptophyta; class Magnoliopsida; order Ericales; family Theaceae; genus Camellia; species Camellia granthamiana. The sequence continues at coordinate 39,137,710 of CM069907.1, read as the reverse complement.
ATGATATGCTCATCATAGGTTGTAATAATGATATGATTAAAATTACCAAGAAAATGTTGAATAAATATTTTGATATGAAGGACATGGGCATTGCTGATGTAATTCTTGGTATGAAAATTATCAAAACATCAGAAGGTTATGCTTTGTCACAATCTCATTACATTGAGAAAATACTTGACAAATTTAGCAAAGATGATGATCATCTTGCGAGAACACCTGCAGATGTTAATTTGTTTCTATCTAAGAATGTATAGGAAAGTATTTCTCAATTAGAGTATGCCCAAATTATTGGAAGCTTAATGTACTTGATAAACTGCATTCGCCCAGATATAGCTTATGCAGTAAGTAAATTAAGTAGATATACGAGTAATCCAAGAGTAGAACACTGGAAAGCAATTATAAGGGTTCTAAGATATCTCTGATTTACTCGTAACATTGGGCTGAATTATACTAGATATCCAGCAGTACTTGAAGGTTACTGTGATGCAAACTGGATATCGGATACTAGAGTCTCAAAATCCACCAGTGGGTATGTCTTTACTCTTGGTGGAACGGCTGTATCTTGAAAATCTTCCAAACAAACTTGCATTGCTAGGTCTACTATGGAATCAGAATTCATAGCTTTAGACAAAGTTGAGGAATAAGCAGAATCGCTTTGCCACTTCCTTGAAGATATTCCAATATGGCCAAAACCGGTGCCTGCTATATGCATACATTGCGATAGTCAATCAGCAATAGGTAGAGCACAGAGTCATATGTATAACGGTAAGTCACGACACATTCATCGTCGACATAATATCATAAGACAACTACTCTCTAATGGAATTATTTCCATTGAATATGTGAAGTCTAAAGACAACATAGCGGATCCACTAACCAAAGGGTTAGCAAGAGAGTTAGTTGAGAATTCATCGAGGGGAATGGGACTTAAGCCTATTAAATAAGAGTTACCACAATGGCAACCCAACCTAGTTGATTGGAGCTCCCAAGATCTAGGTTCAAAGGGACAACCGAGTTGTGTATGACCCAAAAGGATCACTGGGGAGTCAAACTCCTACCCATTTCTATGATGAAATAGTGATGTCTGCAGCGTTTTAGGTTAAGTAATACTTTTAATGATTCTTATATCTAGGTAAATCTAGTAGAGTATGGCAGGACACTCTTTATAAGAATCATCTATGTGAGTGTGAACTGGGCCGGTTCTATGAGATTTGTGAAGGGTTACAATTCTCTAGAGCACTCCTGAAATACCAGGTTGTTCAGGACCAAAATGAACACAATAATGAGAACTAAACTGTGTTTGGGGATATACTGTGTGAGTTCTATTGTCTTGATTTACACAAACAGCTGAACAGTTCAAGACATCATGTTCACTGGTTAGCTAGTAAATCCAATAGTGTCTCACAAGGGAAGGTTTAAAGCCAAAAGCTACCTATCCCTTGCAGAATATTTCCAATTTCTGTACTCTCTGTAATTAAATCATGTTGTTGCATTTTCTCTCTGTCAATTTCATTCATGTGGGAGATTGTTAGAAAATTTATAAAGAGGTAGTTGTGAATTGAAATAGACTCCATTTTGAATGAAAGGGTGTAACCTTTCATGGTGTCTTTTTGTTTTAAAGGAAGGGTCTAAACCTCCATTTGAATAAAAAGGTGCAACCCTTTCATGGTGTCTCTTTATTTTAAAGGAAGGGTTATGTTCCTTCTTCATGCCTTTTCTATTCAAATTGAATAGGTGCCAACAAAGCCTATATAAAGGCAGCCCTATTCCAATTTTGATGGATTCCGAAAATTCATTTTCCTTGCCTTCATTTTGCTCTCTTGCATCCTTTATTCTTCATATTATTTTGGGGAAAATTTCAGAAAGTTATAGAACACAAGGTTCTAGTTCGCCGGACAAATTTGTTTGGAGTGCTACTACAAATTTGTGAAGATCATTGTATCCTGGGAGATAGACACCACATAACCGTAAGCACCGTAGCGGGGTGAATCTGTTTTAAGGACAGACTGTCACACACTCGACTTGGTCTTTTTATTTTTCATTCAGTTCGATAAAATAAATTCTGTAAGTTATTTATTTTATTTATTTGATTTTATTTCAATTTAATTATTGTACACAGAAGATTGTTCCAACAGAGAATGCTATGTTCTATTTGGGGGGGAGAGAGAGATTGTGTCTGATCACAAAAGTGTGTCTTACAACGGCCATGTGAAGAAGTTCTGTAAGGTGAAAAGAGGGACAACATTGCACGAGTTGGAGGCGATGATCATGCCCAAGGTGGCCCTGAATGGAGAAAACGTGCAACTGAAGTTCAAATGTAGGTTCCCATCTTGGGAGTCCATATACGAAGTGAAGTATGAGTTGGTACCAATCAACGTGCAACTGAAGTTCAAAATTAAGTTTGCAATTTTATGTGGACTGGGACGAGAGCATGAAGGGCAACATTCCAACTACTCTTTAGTTATATTGGTAAGTTATATTGATGTCCTTTAGAATTTTCATAATTTTAGCACCCTCTCTCTCTTTTTTTTTCTTTTTTTTTTTTTTTTGATTGGCAAAGAAAAGGAATTTTATTGATGAATCAGAAAACTATTACATCAATAAAAGATAGAGGAGGATGAGTGCATCAAGCATCATAGAGAATCTAGTTAATCCCAACTAGGTTGGCACCAATAAGATCGCCCAATTATATGCTAGCACACCATCGCCAGTTGGTGAGAAACCAACCACAAACACCAAAACAACCACACCCAAGAAACTAACCAAACCTGAAACAGACCCAACACCCCACACTATCAAACAACAATAACTAATGAAGTGGACAAACCAAAACCCAGAGTAATTGCTCCTTTATCAATAGCCCAAATTCACCAAAACTGACCAAAACATACCAAAATTACTTCTCTTGTCAGTAGCCCACCCAGCAAGAGCCCAGAAGCAAGAACAGATTTTCACCATCAGTTCAGCACACCAAAATAGCTCAACACAGTAAGACAGACACCACAACATTTCAGCATTCCATACTACATCAGATCAGGTCCATATTACCCAGACAGATCAACATCAGCCAACTAAAATGAACTCCCAATAGCCACATCAAATAAGCATCCGCTCAACCCAAAATCAACCCCGTAACAGTAGCACGACACATTCCATCCAATGGGCTAGCCATACCTAGACCTTGAAGGCAGATTACAACAGTAGCATGAGTAGAGACAGTTTGCAAAGGCAGATTAATCCTTGCACTTAAATCAACCTCTAGGTTAGCATCTTCCTAACATTCTGCAAATTCGACACCAACTCTTGCACTAAGTAGAGACAGTCACTTGAAGCAGCCTTAAACCATAAAATAACTCTTGACTTTATCAATTCCAACAGTTCCAACAATAAAGGTTGTTTCCCATTAAAAAACACTCATTCCTCATCCTCCAAACAGACCAGAGAGTGGCTAATGGGATAACCTTCTAGATTATGCCTTCACTTATCCTCCAAGTGAACCCTCTCCACCAATCGAGTAGACCTTCAACATTCTGAGGAGAAACCCACTGCATCCTCCACCACATCAGTAGACTAGACCATAGTTGCCAAACAACAGGACACAATAACATAACATGGTTCAAAGATTCTAATTCTCCATTACAAAAAACACAATCAGAGCTAGTATTGGGATTCAGCAGCCCCAACCTATGAAGATATGTTTTTGATTTAATTCTACCTTTCCAGACAAGCCAGCAAAAGAATTTCACCTTTGGTGGCGACACGTTCTTCCAGATGAACTCTGTAACAGCTACCGCCTGCCCAGATGTAAGTTTGTTATATGCTGCAGCAATGCTAAACTTCCCAGATGATGAATCCTTCCAAACCAACGCATCAGCTTTCTCTGACAAACGTGGGGGACTGCTAGTTAACTTATCCAATAATCGTTCAACTTCAAGTTCTTCCCACACCCTCAGTCTTCTCCTAAACTTCAGATCCCATCTTGATGTATTCCTTTTCCTTTCAACCATATCAGACAGAGAGACCTCTTTCTCCAATGACAACTCAAATAGCCTTGGATACTCCTCCTTGAAACAATTTGCACCAATCCAAGTATCTTCCCAGAATCTAATTCGCTTACCATTCCCCACTTGAACTTCACAATTTTCCACAAAGAAACTGTATAACTGAGTGTTGCTGACAGTAGTATTTAAAATATCACCCCAAAGTTTTGACCTCTGTCCATCTTCCTCAGTAAATGGTACCCATCTTCCATCTACGCAACCATATTTGTTGTTTAATATTGACTTCCACAATGACCTGTCTTCACACCCATACCTCCACCACCATTTAGCTAACATACACTCATTAACCATCCTTAACTTCCTAATACCCAAACCCCCAGTGTCTTTGCTCTTTGTAACCTCCTCCCATTTTTACCAAATGCAACTTCTTTTGTACCTCCGAACCACCCCCACAAGAATCTGGCCTGGATTCTATTGAGTAATCTTGCTATATTCCCTGGCATTTTAAAAACTGAAAGATAATAGATAGGTAAGGATGACAACACAGCTTTGACAAGAGTTAACCTGCCACTAAAGGATAGAAGCTTCCTTTTCCACGAAGCTAATTTCGCCTTGAATTTGTTAATTACTGGCAGCCACGAACTTCTCCTCCTTGGATTTGCACCCAGTGGAACCCCAAGATACATAAAAGGTAGCTTTTGATACATGCAGTTTAATTGTTTTGCAAAAAGTTCCCCAACATCCTCACTGACCCCAACCCCACACACATGACTTTTATGAAAGTTAATTTTCAACCCCAAGATCACTTCAAAGCACCTAAGATCCTTTTTATATTTTGAATCTCCTGACTATCTGCCTCACAAAAAACTATTGTATCATCCGCAAATTGAAGATGACTGACAGTGATTTCCCTATGGCCAATAACAGCACCTTTTATAAAACCCAGGGTTCTAGCTCTTTGGAAAAGCATATTCAAACCCTCAGCCACAATGTTGAAGAGAAAAAACGACAACGGATCCCCTTGCCTAAGGCCTTTCTTTGGACTAAACTCTACCGTATGGGAACCATTAACAAGTATAGAAACCCTAGCTGAGGATAAGCACTTTTGCATCCATCTAATCCACTTATCTTGGAACCCAAACTTGGACATTAAATCCAAAAGGCAATCCTAGTTAACAGTATCATAAGCCTTTTCGAAATCCAATTTAAGAATTATCCCCCTCTTCTTTCTTTTCTTCCACCAATCAATTATCTCATTAGAGATCAACATCTCATCAAAAATGCTCCTTCCACCTATAAAAGCAGATTGAGCTTCACCTATAATTCTAGGTAAAACTCTCTTAAGTCGATTAGCAAGGACTTTAGATAGTATCTTATATAGAGACCCAATGAGGCTGATTGGCCTATAATCTGCTAGTCCACTAGGGTTCTCCTTCTTGGGGATTAATGATACAAATGAACTATTAACCCCTTTAGTCAAACATCCATTAGAATGAAACTCCTTAAAGAAATTAAAAATATCACCCTTAAACACACCCCAACATTGCTAAAAACACAACATATTGAATCCATCGGGCCCCAGGGCTTTGTTGCCATCACAATCTCTCACTGCTCTCCAAATTTCATCTTCAGAGAAAAGAGCAATTAGCCCAGTGACATTTTCATCATCTCCAATAAACTTGAAGTCCCCAAGCAATTTGGGTCCATATTTCCAATCTTCTGCGAATTTTTATTGAAAATAGTGAAGCATCTCAGCCTTAACTTGTTGGGGTTCTTCAAGCAACTCACCATTCACTTCAATTGAGTTCAACAAATTCTTATTCTAACAACTTGTGGCCACCACATGGAAGAATCTAGCATTTTTATCACCCTTCATAGTCCAATTCAGCCAAGATTTTTGTAACCATATCCACTCTCTCTTTTACTGAGTGACCAGACATCCTTTCGAACTTCTCACTTTCTCCTTATTTCCTCCTCATTTAGATTCCTATTTTCTGCCACTAAATCAATGCCATGAAGCTCCTCTTTAGCTACCTTTAAAGCCTCAGCTACATTCCCAAATACCTTATAATTCCACTTTTTTAGTGCAAACCTTAGGCTTTTTAATTTATTCATAATCATATACCCTGCCCATCCTGATATAGTTGAATCCTCCCATAATTTCTTGACAAACTTGCGAAACTGAACGTGTAAGGCCTAAGCATTGATGAACCGAAATGGCTTAGGGCCCCAATCCCTACCATCCTCCATAAGCAACAACGGGCAGTGATCTGAAACTGTTCTCTCCAAACCCCACAATTTGAGATTAAACCTTTCCACTCACTCTGAAGCCATAAGCACCCTGTTGATCCTACTCCACCTTTCACCATCTTTGGAGTTACACCAGGTAAATTGATGACCCATCATAGGAGGATCTGTGAGTTCCATAACCTCAATAAACTGATTGAAATCCTTCATGCCTTTATCTCTTCTAGAACAACCTCTCCTTTTTCCCAAGGTGCCTTATTTCGTTAAAGTCTCCAACTAGACACCACGGGTTAGTAAAATCGGCCCTCAACTTTAACATAACTTCCCAGAACTTTCCCCTCTTGGACACATCATTTAGGGCATGAATATTAACAAAGACACAATCAAAAACAGATGAGAGAGTACCTGAGAGAAGAATACAATTCCTCGTACAACAGCATTGAGATAAGTTGAAGACACTTGTTTTCCAAATGCACAATAGTCCGCCAGTCGCACCATCAGAATCAACAGCTATGTAATCCATATCTTCCCCAAGCCATAATGACTTCACAAATAGTGCTGAAATAGCAGATTGTTTTGTTTCTTGGAAGAAAACCATATCAACTCCTTTTTCCTTAATAAGTAATTTGATCTGCCTCCTTTTCTTCTAATATGCTTAGACCTCTAACATTCCATGAAATAAGCTTCATTGGGAAACTAAATAGAACACCTAAATCCCCTATCTTGTGCACTCAATCTTGCACCACCGCCTCTCTTCGAATCCCATCATCCCTCTGAGCAGCTTTATCTCTATCATTGACTTCCATTGTAACTAATTTTTTAATGACTTCCTCCTCCTTCCCTTCGAAACAAATTCCTAGAGCTTTGCCTAGCTTCACAGTTGCTTCGGCCTCGCCTTGTGCTGATTTCGCCTTACCTTTACCTTTTTCGGCCAAGTCTGATCTTAAAGACGATCCAGCTGTGGCTCTGAACACCGCCCCTCTGCTCCAGCTTCCCATAGCCACTGATTCACCTTGTCTACTTCGTCGTCCTCCTCTGTCTTTCCTTCGCCGCTCAATTGCCCTTGTTTTTGCTGTTGAACCCCTTTTTCTTTTGCTATCATGGTTGATCTACAATGACTTCCCCTTACATCCAATTAGTTTTTTGAGTTTAACAGTGGGCTGAACAACTGATGATCCACTTCCTTGAATACTTGAACATGATGACCTATATAGCCTTGGGTTTGTGAATTAACATCAGTAAGGACCAACCCATCTTGTCTCAGCCCATTACCAAATGGCCTACCAGGTTCTCTTTCCATTTGAACCCCACTCAAAACAACTTCCAAATCAATCCCCTGTTTTTGAGGCCCATTTCCACTTAAACTTTCCATGAACCCGTTGGCTTTCTCATTAACTTTCTCCCTGACACTGTCTTTAATATTGAGTTGGTTATCCTTCACCGTCCCTTCCATTATGACAGCGCATGCTTGGCCTGCATTTTGGCTTCCCAATCCCACCTCACCCGTTTCCTCAACTACTGAAACAGAGTAATCATTTGGATTTGAAATATTCAAATCAGCCATGTTGGCTGCTAGCTCAATCCGTTGGTCATTAGCCGCCTCATCTTCTTTGGCAGTGCCCTTCTAACCTGTGATAGCCACCTCGACATCTTCTTTCCTGATGCAATCACCATTGCTCCATTCTCTTCTAATACGAGTCACCAGAACGCATTTCCTCAATGGTTTTGGTTACCACAACTTGTTCTTCACATACTCTAATTGGAAAAAATGAATCTCTATACTTGATATAAATCACTAAGTTGATAGAGTTCATCACCTTAGTTGCAATCCGTATTTTCTCACACCTGAAAGACAGAGGTCTTGTTGTTTCCTCATCTATGCTTATCACTTCTCCCCATATTCGACCAATTTTGTTAAAAGTATCTATACTCCATAAGTTGAGCAGCACACCATAGCAGCTTAGCCACACCAACGTTTCTTGATTAAGAAGCATCCCTTGTTCCCAATCTGATACTGATTCGCACCATTCATTGAGACAATATTCCAACCGTTCCATTTGAGTCTTCTTTTCCTCAATCGAACTAAATGTCACCACAGCCATCTTGCCTCCCCGTTCCCTTACTACAATTTCCTTGGAGCCTTTCTCATGGATGCTTCTCTTAAAATCTGGAAAAGCAAAGTAGCTTTTAAGTCTGACAATAATACTTTCATAGAGCCATCCATTCCCTGCTTTGAAGCCCATAATGACATGTCTTTCATTGTCTTTTCTCTTCCCCTTAAGAACCACTTCTGCATAAGATTGAGGTCCTATTCTCCCCATAGTTGCTAATCCTTCATTTCTTACCCAACCTTCCTGTATTTTGCCATCAGCCTCTCCTACCTTCTTTATGCCGCTGCCCTCCTTGAGCTTCCCTTGTGATTTATCAAACTCTGCTTTCTTGACCCGTAATGCTTTATCATCACACCATAGATCATTGGCTTTTTGTATTGCAACATCCGCAGCCACCGCGCAGTCGAACCTCACAAACCCAAACCTAGATTTAGTTAACTTCCTTGTTTTGTTTGGGATGAATACATCTTTCACCACCCCAAACTTCATGAAAAGTAAAAATAGCTCCTTAGGACTCATGGACCAGGGTAGGTTATCCACAAATATGGTAAAGATTTCCGTCCCACCTCTATTGCCATCTCTCATGGTATGCTTCCTTTTTCCATAGATCATTGACTACCATCCGCCTGTTACAACACCACCTCTCTTTGCCATTCGCCTTCTCACTAAGAACTATTTATTGCATGCTCTCTCTTGTTGATGTTAATCACGTTAGAAAACTTAACCAAGGGGTTGTTAGCATGTGTGATTAGCACTTTCGCCACTAAGTCTCTCTTAATGATAGATCTTGGATTTTACTCTTAGAAATAGAATTTGGTAGAAATAGAATTGGGTGGCAAGTCTTAAGTACTTGCAAAGAGAGAGTGTGAGTTCAACTCTCCAAAGTGTTAAATTTAGTTTAATGTCTAAAGAAATTTTTTCAGTCAGGCGAATGAATTAAATTAAAAACAAATCAAAAGGGTTTAAAAATGGACAAAATACTTGACAGAAATAGGCTTTTTTTTTCGTGGTAATTTTCCCTATTTGTTTGTACTCTTTAAATTTTAACGATATTATTGTCCATGCATTATATCACACAAACCATTTTTTATTTATTTATTTTGTACGCAGATGTGAGATTTTGTTGCAATGAGGACATGTAGATTCATAACGCAGGAAACTCCAAGAGTTGGATGGATGGCCAAAATTTGGGACTTGGGAGTGTATTATTTTCATAATTTCAGGTTTGAAATTTCTTAAATGCAAATAATATATTGGGGTTAGTCCGAGATATGAGACTTTGCCTCAAAAAGATACATATAGCACATGGATTTATCTTTACAAATAATTTATTTTAATTGTTTGTTTTTCTTCTATTGGTTGGAACAAAATGCAAAAAACTTCAAATATTCACTAATATTATTTTTGTTCTACTTCTTTTATGAGTCAATTGAATATATATCTAGATTTTTATTATATTTGAGTAACAAGTCCTCTAATATAGAACACCTAAAAAAGCTACCATTTTTTTTAATGTTTTTATTTTTATAGATTTTTTTTTTCAAAATTATATCAAAATTTTTTACTTTTCCCTTCCGTCTTGTGTAAACAAATCTAGAAAGTAAGTTTTTTTGAAAAATTCCAACAAAAATTGAAAAATCCAAAACAAACAAACAAACAAACAAAAAGTCTACTATTTTTTTGCTTATTTTGTCTTTTCTGGACTTATTTTAGATTTTTTCAAATTTTTTTAATTTTCCGGTTCGTTTTGTCGAGCTAAATCTAAAAGCCTAAAACTTTCTAAAATTTTTTATAAAAAAAAAATTACTAAAGACAAAAATAAGCCCAAAAAAAAAAAAAAAGATACCAAATAAATAAACCCCAAACACCCATTGATAAATGAAATAATCCAATAATTCATTTTATATGATATCAAATGATTGTTACTATTGCGAAGCCAGTCATCACAAACTCTCCTAATCATGAAATGTTATTTAGTGGTCTTGAGACATTATGGGGTGGTGTTTTGAAAGTGTTGTGATTGATGGAGAAGATAAAATGTATGATTGTATGTTGAGTCATAAAGAAACAATAACGGGTATAACATTTGGTTATTGGTGGAAGTATTGTCAAGTGGTGCACCTAGACCACCTAACAAATTTTCCTTCATAACCCATGCTTTATGCAATGCCGAAAACTTGTCACTTATTGTAAGAATGGTTGCACCTCCAAAAATTTTGAACACTTCTTATTTTATACTAATATTTAATAATATGATTTCAAAATTAGAATATTCCACACTCTATAATCATAGTGGTTCGCACCACCAAATTATAAAGTTTGGTACATATAACAAAAATTTTAAAATAATTTTTAAATTTAGTTTTATCTAATATTGATCTCTTATGTTATCTGTGCTATTTGTTATATTTGTTTATTGTATAGAATTATTTATATTATTACATTTGTCTTTATTTGTTGCCTTTATTGTTTTCTAATCACGTGTCATCTATGTGTCTTTTTTTTTTTCCTTTCTTATACCTCAATTTGCTTACACCCCTTATTTCGCATTCATTCTTGTTTCTTCATTTTTTGAAAATAAGAATATTGTTACATTCGACATGACACTCTTAAAAATGAGCTCAGAAAATTATTGAAACATCTTTTTATTCATAAATTATTCGTCCTGTGCTAATTTTTACTTCTTTTAACTATGCATAGTAACACACATTTTCAACGATGAAATTAGTCAAGACTAAATTGCATAATAGGATTAAAGATGATTTGATCACATTTATTGAAAAAGATATTTATTGAGGTTTTGATGTTGATCATGTCATAGATATATATGTAGTACACAAAAAAATTCGTTCATTTATATATTTTTACTTTATTATGTTGACAATAAAAGTTTAATTAATAGTAATATAATTTACTTTTTTTATTGTTGATAAAAATTAATATTATTTTTACTTTTTGTTTGCACTTCAGACCCAAATTAAATGTACAATACTCCGGCCACAACAAGAATTTGTCATTAAATGTGATCAAATGTAGGAGTGAATTTCCTAAAATGACCAATAATTAAAACGGTAAATTATGTAAATGGCTTCTGTAGTTTATACGATTTGTCAATTTGATCTCTGTTATTTTAATTGTTCGATTTTGTCCCTTAATCTAACGGTTTGTGTCATATTGGTCCAATAAATGACGGTCATTAGGTTTGGTGAACGGAAACTCAAACAATGTATTAATTTGATCCTTATAGTTTACACTATATGTCAATTTAGTCCCTATTGTTTGAATTTGCTCTATTTTTACAGAGACCAAATTGACATATCATGTAAACTATAGGGACCAAATTGACAACTTGTTTGAGTTTCCGTCCAACAAACCTAACGGTTGTTATTTATTGAACCAATATGATACAATCCGTTAAATTACAGGGCAAAATCAAGCAAATTAAAACAATGGGGACCAAATTGATATATCGTGTAAACTACAAGAACCATTTGCGTAATTTACCCTAATTAAAATGAAGCTTATTCCTTAGAATGTCTGAGGTAGGGATGGCCACGAAGCGGGTTTGTCTGCCCCCGCCCCCGCCCCCGTCCTGCTTTCAAACCCCACTCTCGCCCTGCCCCCATTACGGGTGAAATTTTTCAACCCCATCTTTGCCCCTGCGGAGACCCGATCATATTTCAAATAGCCAAAAAAATTGATAACCATTTAAATCCTTAACACACTAAATAATTTCTCTTGTTTCCATATATATAAACAGTGAAACTTTTATGATTATTATTTATTTATATTTAAATAGAATCATAGACTTTTAGTATTCATTTTTATATCTAATTATATTATATATATATACATATATATATTATTATTTATATGGGGTCGGGTTTGGATCGAGGGAGACGATACTCGCCCCCACCCCCGCCCCATCTCTATTGTGGGTAATCAAAATATAATCCACTTCCACCCCCACATAAGTGTCAGGTCGGATAAAATGTGTCTCACTCGGACAGGTATGGACGAGTCCGAGTATCGGACTAAAATGGCTATCCCTAATCTGAGGGATGATTAGCAGAGTGGAAAGTAATATCATCAAAAACATTTTATGCCAAGGAAGTTGGTTTCTACAAATAGTCAACATTGTTGATTTCTCAGAATTGAAGATCGAAGTCTTCGTCATCTTCTTCAGAAAACTTACACTAATCTGAGTCATTGATAACCATTGCAAGAACATCTCAACATGAAAGAAGAATTGACAAATGCAAAGAGGAGATCTTGAGATGCTTTGAATGGATTTCAGGTTTAAAGGTCAACTTTCTAGAAAGTCGGTTACGCAGAGTTGGATTATCAGATTTATTCATGAAAGAGGCAGTTCAAGAAACCATCTCTTATATCTTGGAACGCTTTTGGGCGAAGACGTAAAAACCGGGCTACTTGTTGTTGAGAAAGGTAGAATTACTTAGATTACATCAAAATTATTGGACTTGCCCATATATTACATGTCTTGATTCAGAATTCCTGCAAGTATGACAAAGGCTCTTGAGAAAATTTGAAAAATGTTTTTTGAAGGGTGACAATGAAGATGAAGGAAATTACATCATTTTAAGATGGAGCTCTATGACTACAAAAAATAAAAAAATAAAAAATAAAATATTGGTGGAGGTTTGAACTAGAAAGAAATTATGTGTGGAAAAGATAGGATTACGCAGATGGTTGTTTGGTTTCATAACCGTTTAGATCAGTGAAAATTGTCCAAGGTATGGAAAGCCAATTCTCTCCTTAGATCACCTCGTTTTCGAAATTTTGGAATGTCTTGCTGGGAGGGTTATCAATTAAGGTTCGCTATGGTTCTTCGACAAAGCTTTGGAATGATGTTTGGGTAGATGGGAAAGCTCGTACGGAGGTATTTCTGAGGTTCTTCTGCCATATGGATATACGAATCAAAATCATGGTGAGTTATTTTTCCTAAAATAATCCTGTAGTGATTGTTTTTTGGATGGCTAGATTTAATTCTACAGAAGTTGTGGGTACAATAATCATTTCAGCTTTCAACTCCCAAACCTTAAGCTTACCCCCCCCCCCCCAAAAAAAAATCATCATTTTACAGGATTCAGACTCAATCATGGAATCTTTGGCCTATTAGGAGCTATAAAGTAACTTGGTACTATCAAGTCCTTATGAGGGAGGTTCATCAAACGACGGGCGACTAAACCATGGGCGATTGCTTTTCCCTCCATGGGCGATTGCTTTTGATCGACTGAACCAACCAAGATCTGTAAACATCGGGCACTAGTGTTCCCCCAGGCACACCTTTGTTATTTGGCTACCATTGTTAGCGGCGATTGATCACTCCTTCAACTCTACCTTCTATCTTCTTTCGTGTTAGGCCATTATTTTATTTTATGATCTCTCTTTTTTCATCTGGGTTTTGTGATTTGGGGGAAACATAGAGTAGGAGCTAGTCCTGTTCTTCCCAGTAATTAGTTTTCGCACTCCACCTGCTTGATAATATGCCTCAGTGAAAATTTAATGGCAAAAAAAGGAAATGGAGGTTGGATTCCAATAGAGAGGTGGAGGGAAGGAGATGGAGATCAAGGCAAGGATGTTAAGTATGGACTGTTCACCGTTTTTGTGGATAATTTACCTTCAGCTATGGATGCTAAAACGCTATTACTTTTATCACAGTTTGGCATTGTAAAGGATGTCTTTATTCTGTTCAAAAGAAGGACTGTGTCAAAGTCAAGATTTGGATTTGTGAGATTTAATTGCCCTATTGCAGCAGACATTGCCATACAAAAAGGAAATGGTCTGCTGGTAGAAAAAATGGTGCTAGAAGTCAAAAAAGCTACCAAGAACAGATGCATCAGATTTGAACAGAGCAGGAGAGAACCCCATTCCATCAATAGACCTCATGAATCTCTCAGTTATAGGGCTGAAGTTCCATATTTAGGCCAAAGATCGTTCGCTGAAGTATTGAAAGAGGTCACACCCACTGTGGCTAGGAAAGAAAGCTTGTCCTTAAAAGCCAATGAAGATGATCTTGGATGGCTCTATGGTAGTGTAATAGTCAGATTTAATTCTGAATTCTCTACAATTAACATTGGAAATGTCTTGAAGGAGAAAGGTTTGGATCATGTAATGGTTAGAAAAGGGGGTGGTCGAGATATAGTTCTAACATTCAAATCTCAAGAGGAACTGAAATCAAATATTTGCAATATCAAAGAATGGTTTAAGGATTGGAGTCAGTTTGTGGTGGAATGGAAGCCAGGATTTTATCTTGAACAAGAAAGATGTGTGTGATTGAGGTGTTTTGGCATTCCTTTAAATCTTTGGAATAGAGGCACATTCAATAACATTGGAAGCCTGGGGGGGGGGGGTACTGTCCTTAGCTTGGGTGGTGATTTTTGTCAACCTAAGTCCTTCTCCCACACCAGAACTAGAGTGGCTACATCTTGTATGGAGTTTATTAACAAAACTATATCTTTGGATTGCAAGGGTAAATTACACCCCATTCTTGTGTGTGATGCTCTTTCAGCAGAATTTAGTAGCTTGAAGCGCAATGGCTTGGAAGAGTGCAACTCCAACGAAATATGTGGCAGTGTTGTGGAAAGAACAAGTCCAGAGGAGTTGTTGAGGAGTCAAAGTGGGATGAAGGGTTCAATAGAGAAGAGGAAGTATGTACCAAAGAGGTAGATCAGAGGACATGGTCTAATGATTTTCATTTGGGTGAGGAGGCAAACACAGTTATCGAGGAGACCATATTGGAGGAGTTAGTGCACAGCCCAAATCTTATTGTTGAGCAAGTATCTACACCTGGTTTTATCAAAAACTTCAGTGGATCTCGTGATGGAAGTGGGTTTGGTATCAATCTTGAAGTGGATTTGGCACAACCTCTTAGTAAGAATCTAAATAGGAAGGGCCTTCTGAGCCTTAAGCAGTCAGGCTTAGTTAGGCAACCTGCTTCTGTCCCAAAACTCCTATGGAATGAGAAGAGGAAAAGAAAGAAGAAGGTTCAGCTAGAGGGGTTCACTAGCTTTGCTAGACTTCATGGATAGAAAGCTGCAGCAGTCAGTAAGCACACTTCTAGGTCTATCATTTTCAGACCAGCAGTAGCTGCGATTGCACGTTCAGCTCTGTCTGAGGGTGTTACTAGTCTAAACAATCTTCTCCTCAATGAAGCTAAAGCCACTATACAATTAGGTAAATCTCTTGGCATCAATTTAAATGGGAAAGAAGATGATGTGCTAAACAAGATTATTGAGCTAGAGCTAAAGGACAAAGAGAGATCTAATAGAAGGGTTTGGTCTTAAAAGGTTGAAGGATGGCTTCAAGTAAGCTTAGCTGGAGTTTTCAGTGGGTTATAAGCTTTGTTAGCTAGTTTTTGGGTTTTGGCTTCAAGTGTTTGTAGTCTTGTAAGCTAGTGTTGGTTTCTCACCAACACTATGCTCGGTTTCTTTTCTTGTCGTTTCTTCTTTCTCTTCCTTGTTGGCATTATCTCATATGTAATGTATGTTTTCTTCATCAATAAAGGATTTTCTTTGCTGATCAAAAAAAAAAAAAAAAAAAGTCCTTATAAGGGAGAGGTCAATGAATTTACTATATCAAGTCCTTATGAGGGAGAGGTCAATGGAGGCAAAGTTGTGAATAAGAGTCTCATTTGGAAGAACATTAGTCTATATTTAGTGTGGATAGGACTACAATACAAGCTTCCAAACGTGCGACTTATATATATAATTATTTTAAAAATGTGTTGAAACTTGACTTATTTACATTACGAGCTGGTATAGAATGAGATTTTAACGAGTTGAACTCAAGAAAATTAAATGGTCAGTTCTTGTTTCCTCAGAAGGTCTTGTGCTATACTAGTTTGAAAAATTGAAAGTTGGAAAAAATTATTTGGGAGGCAATCTTCTGTGCAACATTATGGACTCTAGAGAAAAGTAGGAATGACAAAGCATTTATATGGTAGCATTCGGGTAAAACAATTATTCAGTTAATGACATAAAATGGTTACGGTCCTTTTCAGGATGTGTCAAAATGTGCCCTTCAAAATTTTAAAAATCTATCTAAACGTAATAAAATAAAAATAGAAAAATAAAAATAAAAATCTTCTTTATCCAATGACCCCATGAATAAAAAAAAAAAAAAAAAAAAAAATCATCTAAAGAGCCGACAAAATAAAATCACTTTACATCAAGCCTTGTTTAGTGTGAAATTTTGATTTTTGGTTTGTTTTTCATAATGTACAATTTGTTTTAGTTTTGAAAATTTTTACGTTGATACAATTTGAACCAAGCCAAATATTATAGTTAAATATTTTTATAATTAAATTCTTTAAACATTAGAAGATAAGTTACTACACTACAAGAAATTAGTTTTTTAGAAACAAATTTATTTCGTCCCTAAAATTGTAATATTTGTTGAAAAAAATTTTAGCCAACTAATTTTGTCCGTCGCAAAATTTGTCCCAAATGGCCCGTCCAAAAAAGTCAAAAATAGACTTTTAGAGACAAAATTTTGCATTTTGTCACTACAAATAGATTTTTATAGACAAAAATGTGGTTGCAAACAATTTTGATTTTGAGACCATCAAAATTTGGCTCTAAAAGTCTATTATAACCTACGACAACCAAAGTATTTATGGAAACAAAAAAATTAATTTTTGAGACAACCTAAATTGGTCTCTAAAAATTTTAGTTTTTAAGACGTGGAAATTGTGTCTTAAAATTTTAGTTTTCTAGACAACTAAAAGTGATCTGGAAAAGTTATAATGTTTTTTTTTTAAACAATTAAAATTGCTCTAAAAGTTTGATAATATATATATATATTTTTTGCTTTTTGATTTTGTAATAATTACTCTAAAAGTACTAGTTTCAACAAAAACTCATATTCCTTACTTGATTTCTTAACAACCAAACAAAAAATATGAAACAAATCACAGACCATTTGTTTATCTCCAACTTAAAATTCAACAACACTAAAAAAATAAAAATACAAAAAACACCATGCTCATCGCATTCATCAAAAGATATTTCAATGACAAACAAATATCATGCTTTGATTCATTAATACATAATATTTGATTGTATATCACAAATTGACAGAAATTTCAAAAGTATCATTTCCAATTTATAAGGCTAGTGCCACAACCATTGTTTGTAACATTCAACTATCCAATGAATATATTGTAAATTGTAATTATATCTACCTACAAAACAGAACAACTCATCCATCACATCTCCTTCTCAAGGGCTTCATTGAAATGTCATTCAAAATCTCACAAAGAGCTCTCAAGCCTTCAAAGTGCACATTTAAATTTCAATCTGCCACATTATGACCACAACAATAGCAAGACAATGAGACAAAGTAAAGGAAATATAACATGTAGACATTTAAAGCCAAAGCAAGCATATATTTATGTGCAGAGTAAATAATAGTGATAATAGACCATACAAAAATGCTTCAATACACCACATTACCTTCTAATGTAGGACAACTTAGGAAACTTGGGACAAAGCTGCCTACACAGGTTTTATAATTAGTTCAGGACCTTCAAGAAGATGAGAGTACCTTTCATAGCCAAGACCTTCTCAAGAACAAGTGAACCAAACTCCAAAAACTTGATTGGCTCCATATTAGTTACAAAATATGCCTGCAAAACCAACATGATATCATAAATTTGTCAATTAAAGCCCTTCAAATTCAGAAAATGTCATTGACCAACTTATGGGCAAATTACATAACAAAGCTTGACTATGTCATGTTCCTTTTTATTATTGATAAATTGCTCTACTTATATATATATACACACAGAGAGAGAGAGAGAGAGAGAGAGAGAATTAGACATTGGCACAGCTAAAATTCAGTTCAATAACTAAATAATTTCCAAACTGTAGCAGAACTTAAAAAATGAATTTGAATATTACCTCCCCTGCAGTTCTCTCTGCAACTGTCGCCTCCGATGCAAGAGCTCGTTCAGCACATATATGGGCATGTGCCACGTTTTCAACATAAGTGAAATCGTACATGTTCTTGCCATTACCAATAAGAAACTGCTCATTTTAAATAAAAACAAAGAAAACAAATGTTAAATTCTTTTCTTTTCTTTCCTTTTTTTTCTTTGTAAGTTGGATATCTGTGCACACATAATTATGCACCTCTCCTTTGGAGGTGGCACGACTACCAAACTTCTGGTAAAATAAATGTTTAGAATTCAAGAGTGTACAAAGGACAATACCAATAAAAATTGAAAAGTAAGATCACAAAAACATATGAAGTAAAAATGTTTTCAGTTAGTAACTGATTTAGTGTTTTACAGAAAGAGAGAATGTATGCAGCACTACTCAATTTTTCATGCCCTACGTGAAAGAACACGTACATTATGTCATTTATTAATTATATGGATTCAAATGATTAAGAACCTAGCTATCCACCAACTTGATATTGAATGAAACACATGAATTTCTAGAACATTATAAAACCAATATGTAAGGCAGTCACAACATGAGAAATTAAATAGACAAAAAACTTGGTTACCTTCGATTTCCCCGCCCTCGCAGCAGACACCAATGATGGAACAAGTAATTTATCACCAGGACAGAAAATGCTGCTAGGATGGATGCAGCATGTTAGAAGCCCAATACTACCATTTGGCTTGATGACCAGCGCCTCTCCTTCAGCTTTAGTGGCAGAATATGCATCATTGTGCTGGAACAGTTGCAGACACAAATATTTTTACTACAAATAAAATAAGTAAAGAAAACAAAAGAACAGGCAAAACAAAAAGGGAAAGTTAGTAGACTGCAGAGGAACAGAACATAGCTTCTTGCTGTTCATAATTTCATCAATTGAGTATTATATATATATATAGCAATGCTAAAGTTATGTCCATGGGAAGAGTGGCTATTTTAAGTGCCCATTCAAAAATGATTTACAGACCAATCCATCTTGGCCATATTACATTAATGGTCAAGAAGCAGTTACCAAAAAATCTTTTACACGTATAAATTATTAAGTCTCCAATGAAGACGGTTAATTTATGGTCCAGAAAGTTTAAAACAGAGTGCAAGAATGAAATACAAAAAACACTACTCACAATGAACATTTTAAGCCATGGATATTAAGTTGGGAATAAAGAAGAATTAGCATTTTTGTGATGAAAAACTAGGTTAAAAGATAATGGTAAGGACATTATGAGGTACAAGCAAGTATAATTGTCACGAGATCTGCCTTGTCAGGAACTTACCTCATTAATATCTCTATAATGAAGAACAATGTGCTCATGTGCCCTGCCAAAATCCCAAATAAATAAATAAATAAAAGGAAAAAGAAGAAAAAAAAAATGAAATGAAATTGGAGGGGGGAGAATAAGTGAATTAACTCTGAGATAAGTGACAAAAATAATTGTTATCTGTTATAAAAACTACAGAGTGTAGAAAAAATATAGGCAAGTATAGTATTGACTGATACTGTGAGTTTGATTACTGGGTCTCAACTCTTACAACTACTACACTCTTAAACAATGGTTTCGGAAAACAAGCTTTAATGAATAAAAAATAACTGTCAGCTAAGAAACGCAAAGTGCACTCACTGATCCAACATCCAATAGCTATGCCTCCGAAAATTTGGATTCTGCTCTCCATGTGCATAATAACAATTTAAAGCTTCAGCATTTCCAACCTAGACACAAATTATCATGTAAAATGACTTCACTCAAGCAAAGAACATCAAATGAAATAGTTCACAGACATCTAAAAGTGTAGTAAACAGCAAACAATAATTTTGTACTACACATGTAAAAAAAACCTTTGAACCAAGGTTTTAAAAAGCGGCCGCAACCGTTACGTAACGCCGTTACGTAACGGTTTTGGCAGTTACCGCCACCCGTTACGGCCGCTTTTGTAGTGTGATTGAGATTCACAGGTGTGTCGGCCGTAGCGGCTGCCGTAGCGGTCGTAACAGTGCCGTAACAGCCGTAACGGCCTATTACGCACCGTTACGTAACAGTTCCAAACTATTTCTTTCGAAAAAATACACAAAAAAAAGCTGAAAATGGGGGAAGAGGGATAGAGAGAAGAGGGAAGATAAAGAGAGAAAATGGAGGAACAAGAGATAGAGAGAGAGAAGAGGGAAGATGAAGAACATGTTATTGATTTGTTGAAACTGTAAGACCCATGCTATTCTATTCAGTTGCTATCACTAAACCATTTTGTTTGTGTGTCTATCTATATATTATTTGAAAATAATAATAATAATAAGTGTGGTCATTATCTATTTGGCTTGGTTAAAATATGTATATATATATATTTAGACTCTTATTTATTCTCTTACTTTTATTATTGTTTATCTTATATATAATAGTTAGTGATTGATTTTTTGTATAATATAAAGTCATTAATTATTAAAATAAATGTAAAAAACTCAGTTTATAGTGATTTAAAAATATGAAATATATTAGATCATACTTAAAAATTTGCAAAAATTGATCAATATTTATTTTTAACCAAATAAATATGATCATGAAAAAAAAATATGTGTATCGGTAAATTTTTTTTCAAATTGTGCGAAAAATAAAAAAATTCACGGTTCCGGTTGCCGCAACCGTTACACTACGGCCTTTACACCCCGCAACCGCAACCGCAACCGCGTCACCGCCACCGTTACGGCGACTGCAACCGCTTTTCAGAACCTTGCTTTGAACACATATTAGTATTATTAATATTGTTACGAATTTATATTAATCTTATGAACACATATTAGCGTTTTTATGAAAACCCAGTTAATTTGTGTAATCCATCCAGTGTTTTATGTATGTTCCCTCATCCATGTAGGGGTGGCAAAAATGGTTTGGAGTGCACAAAGGAGTGTTGACTGTTGAGTCAATTCACCATGTACATACCTAGCCAGAACCTGCCTGAAATCAGAGCTTCAATGGGCTGAAGAAGAAATTTAAAGTCGTCTCATTTATACTGCAAAACTCTACATCTATGATAAAAAGAGACAATCAAAATAAAACTAAAATGATTTCCACATATGCATTTAGGAGCAAGTCAGGGATTGCAAAGAAAAAGAAACATCATGATGTAGACTAGAACATGGCATGTTATACAGAGGAGATTGTAAGGTTGAAGCAGGCAGGAGAAATTTGGCTTTATATAATCTCAAATGGCAGATCAGAATGCCGCAAAATGAAAATGGCTTTAAGTTACTAGGAAATGAGCACAACAATATAGGTCAAACTATCCAACAAGTTTAACCCAAACCGAACCAACCCAACCCACTCCCACTCACTCCCAGGCAGAGATCAAAAGGAGGTAGTTCATAAAACTTTTTAAAAATAAAAAAATAAAAAAAAAACAAACCTAAGCCAGACACACTTGAACTATGACAATCAACTTGGAAACTTAAAAAAACCCACAAACATGCAAACTGGACAAAAACCTCTAACTGGCCAGAATTACTAGAAAGCTTCACTAATAAAAATGTTAATAGCTTATTACTTTGTTTGTGTTATGTTTAAAAGAAAAGGTGAGAATAGTTTTGCACTTTAATAGCTTAAGAAAACCTCTATTTTAAACAGAGATTTTCATTTTCATTCATGTAATTAATAGGATCAAAATCTGCTTTCATTTTGGCAAACAAATTTAAGATATCCATGCCAATAGCTAGTAGTATCCAATTGTTGTGGCCGTTTGGGAATTAGTCACATTTTTTTTTCAATTTCTTTTTATTTGTGAATTTTTAAATTTCTTTTGATATTGTTTAATTTTAGATCCTTCTAGATTAGAATGTCTTAAAAAAAAAAAATTAAAAAAAAAAAAAAAATCACCAAATTTTAATAAAGTTCACTAAAGATAACAATAAAAAATAAAGAAAATTGACCTTTAATGTGTTTTGTAATTTCATTTTTATTATAACCATCTTGTATGTAATGTCACATAGTCTTCTCGAATTAGCTAAGTTATACCTTTGAAGCCTAAAATGCCACAATGTTGTGCACATACTGCACTCCAATTCATAAAATTTCCCAATGCACATTGCACATTGCACAAAATGCTGTCTTTCATGAACACACAAACAATACTAACAAGGTTCATCAAAGTGGAATCATAATCACAGTTTCAGTTCACATATATTAAACAAAGAAAGAATGCATATCATCATCACCACGCATCTCATACCCATCAAAAGGATTAGGAAAAGGGCCATGACCAGTGCCAAATGACCTAATATGATCTTTCAGAGACCATATAATAACTAGGTCCAAAAGGACAACTCATATACGCATTTCATCAAACAACTTATATGCATACAATAATCAAGCAGTTTTAGTAATGAGTTGATCCTAATAGTCTTTTCAGCATTGTACCATAGATTAACAATCTGTAAAAAAAAATAAAATAAAAAATTTTGTGATATAGCAAGATATTGCTTTAAAATACAATCATATTAATATCCTAAGATTCATCAGATCCATTGAATGAAACAAATATCAATTATTCAAACATTCTGAATATTCAAGTAAAATTGGGATTGGGAAGGAGATCAAATGCTAGAGAATGGAACCAGATCCAACTCAATAGCCACAATCACAAGAGAAAAACAAAAAACAAAACACACAGGAAGAGAGAGATGAACAGTTTGTAAGGAATTTCACAGAGCAAAACCATAACAATTACAGAAACATAGTTAAGCACATTGTAGAATGTGTTCCTGTAAACATTCATGAGCTTATGGATACAAATATTTTACCTTAAAATCGACCTATCTCTCTTCAATGGCGATTCAAGTATATTCCAGATCTTTCAGCTTCGAAGAATCAAGCTAAGATACGATCGAGAGAGAGAGAGAGACAGAGAGAGAGGTGTGGAGAGTGAAATGAAAATCTCGTCCCGACTATTGAAGCTCAAAACAATGAAAATAAAATAAAATAATGTGTGAGTTGGTTTATTGGGAGCCAATTTAAGTTGTTGATAAATAGTTATTAATCTTTTTGCAATCATATAGGTTTGTCTTAAAATGTAGTAGTATGATTAAATATATATATTTTAAAATTATTTCATTTTATTCTTAAAAAGTATAATTTTTATAAACAAATTATTTTTACCTCTAAAAATTTGTCTCTAAAATTGTAATTCCTCTAAAAATTTGTCTTTAAAATTTTAATTCCTTGTAGTGCTACTATAATACTTTTATTTGTGATAAAAATTGGAGAATGAAACATTTATAGAGCAACTTTTATATTTTTTCTTTATTTATTTTCAATATGAAATTGTACAAATTTTCATAAAACATCTTAAAATTTCATGTAAGTCCCTCATTTATACCAAACCTACAAACCAATTGTAGCAAATAGTCAATATTCAGATAAAGTTTAACACCAAACTGAATTGTACTGTTTTTTTTTTTTTTATCAGCAAAAAAATTTTATTGATGAAATGAAACATACAAAGTACGAAAAAACATCAATAAAGGAAAAGGAAATGCAAAAAGTATCACGAAACATCGCCTCAATCCTAACTAAGTTGACACCCAAAAAAGAACCCTATCATATGCTAGCACAAAGATATTGGCGAGGGACCAACAAGTCACAAAGACCAAAAGCAAAGGACACACAAGACCAAAAGCGAAGGAACTGTACTATTTACACCATTCGCCTCAATAACAAAATATTAATAAAACATTTCCTCTCCCAAAGGTCTGAATATATATATATATCTTGTTTAAAAGTTCTTCATTGGCAAATACATTAATTTTCATCTTAAGTTTCTTAAGTGGAGAATTCTGATCCCACTTCACTTATTCTTTAACATGATATCTAAGTTGTCAGGGCTCGTTTGTTTTAGGATGTAGAGCGTGTGATGAGATTAGGATAGAGGTGGGATCGATTTAGTGTAGTGTTTGTTTGTAGATTTGGGGAAGGGATTGAGATGGAAAAGGGGATTAGGATGGAAGTTGGAAGGAGGATTGTGATAGAGGAGGTGGAGGTGGTATTAGAAAAATAGTAAAAGGACTAGAAAATTTTTATTTTTTACATGTTGGGCATTTTTTTAACATTAATGTTTAATTTTTTTGTATTTTTTTATTTGTTTTATTATTTTATATAAAAATAATTTAACAATTCATACATTAACAACTATCATTAAAACAAATACAATTTTACTTAATCCCCTCACTATCAATCCCCTCCATTCTACATCTAAAAATAAATGGGGCCTCATGTTGTTCCTAATGCATTTCCTTTTAATATAGGGGAAATATAGAAAAAAAAAAAAAGGTGAGAAATTGAAAAAATAATTGTAAATTCATGAAAGTATAAGGAATTTATGCATTAGATTATGCAAATGAGTGTTGTACTTTCATGAATTTATAATTATTTTTTTTTTTACTTTTCATTTTGTTGATATTTTCTCTTTAATATATAACCATTTTATATTGATTGACATTTCCTACATTTCAAAACTATTTGGCATAACCTAAATAATACAAAAAGTCAAAAAGTCACTATCCTATTTAAGTTACATCATCTTATTTAAATCACATCACCTCTCTAACACATCACATCAAACCCAACCCAAACCCAACTCATATAAACCAATAAGTCAAAAAGTGCACTTTTTTAAAACATCCCAAACCAATTACTCTGTTGATATTTTCCCTTGAATATATAACCATTTTGTATCGATTGACATTTCCTACATTTTATATTAATTTTGCATGTATTAGCAACATTTATAAATTTGCCACTAAAGGTTATTTTGCCTTTTGTTTTTATATTTTTTTTGGGGACGATATTTTACTCATAATGCTTATGACAACAAAAATTGGTTCCCCAATGTTTTTTGCAATAAAATTTTATTTGAACTTAGAATTTTTATATGTTGTAAAGAAAATCAATCAGATCAATAAAAAGAAATGATCAGGGGCAGAACTGTTATGGGACTGGAGGTGCCTCAACCCCTCTCGAAAATATAATTTTTTTTTTTTAAACTTATACCCCAACATAATTTTGAGTATTTATAATATAATTAGTGCATTCTTTAATTGTAAGTAAATTTGATTTGATCCCCTCAAAATCTAAATAATTTTTTTTATTGTCCTTTGAAATATCCTCTAGAATTTTTACTTATTCCAATATTTCCAATTGCTCTTTGTAATTGAATATTAAAGATCAAGAATTCAGACATAGAAAAGTATCAAGAAAAAATAATATGTGATCTAGATTTAATTCTTGTGTGATTGGGATTAACACATCATTTTTCTTAGTATTATTCTATGTTTGAGTTATTCGTCTTTAGCATTATTGCACAATTCAGATCATTATTTCCATATATCCTCTATATATTTTTATACTTCTTATTAGATATTATAGCGATCCCAGTTTTGACCCGACCCTTATGGTATCCTAGACTCGGGTTTACTGATTTCATACTATTGTTTTTATCTTGCTTCTCTTCTATCTCCTTAAATTTGGCTTTGGAATTGTTGTGGTTGTGTTTGGAACAGGTTGATTGCTTGTTTCTCCAACTTTTGTTGCCCAAGATTTTGGCCCTCCGCTCGAGTGGCACTTCTTTCGCTTGAGCGGGATTTGCAAACTCTCAGTATTTTTGTAAGTCTGTAAAACTACTGGGCTCGTGTATTCTATGCTTGAGCGATGTTTCTTACGCTTGAGCGAGTTGGCGCTCGAGCGGCCATTTTTGTGCTCGAGCGATTGGTCTATTGTCTGCAAAACTATTGGAAGTGTGCATTCTGCACTCGAGCGTTACTTCTTGCATTCGAGCGAAACAAATTGTTGTATCTGACGCTCGAGCGTCAATTCTTGCGCTCGAGCAAACTGTGTGTATATCAGTCCGAAAAAGTCACTTTTTACATTACTTTTTCACATCTCCTTTCCCCTCTACTTTTCAAAAACCCTAGATCTTCATTCTCTCTCTCTCTCTCTAAAAAACTCTCTCTCTCTCTCTCCTTGATCTAGTGAGTTTTCTACCCTAGTGCCTTTGTTAAAAAGTTAGAGTATCTCAAGATCTTCGTTTTCATCCAAATAGAAGTTGGTTTCAGCATCGTTGAGTTTCCCCTTTTGTTTTGCTCAACTCCTAACTTCGAGGTAGGATTTTTTACACTTTTATATGGCTTTCTAACTTAGTTATGGATTGTTGTGTAAAAAGGGTGGAATTTGGGGTGTTGTGAACAAACCTAAGGTTTGGGTATTAAATCAAAAAAGAGGTTTTTAAGTAAATGAGCTATAGATGGTTATGGGATTGAATATGAGGCTATATTATGTCAATATAGTTGATTTTGGCATTTGGTTTGAAATTTGGAAAAAGGGGAGATTGTCCTAAAATGTTTCAAATATTTATTTTGTATAAATAAATGAAATTGATTTAGTAAATATGAAATTGGATCGACGTTGATATAAATGATGGTGTTGGAAATGCATTATCTCACACTTGTGGAATATCTGTTTAGAAATATCTGTATTGGGCTATCAGAGGAGGATAACTATGATTGTTGTAGAAATTGCATAAGGATCAGGTGAATTGAAACTAATTTCTTGTTGGTTGTCATTGAATATGACTATATTTTAAATACATTGTATATGTATGATTATTTGGGAGGAGAAAGGGGATATACTCCATTGCACTACAACAAAAAAACACATTTGGCGACCCAAAAATTGGTCGCCAAAAGTACAAATTTCGTCGCCAAAAGAGTTGGCGACAAAGTATACAATTGGTCGCCAAAGGCCTGTCACTAAAAGTATTGGCAATGAAATCAGAAATTGTCACCGTATGTAGAAATTTAGCGACAAGCAAAATTGGTTGCCAAAAATTATATATTTTGTCGCTATAAAATTACAATATGTCACTAAAAGGTTAAAATTTGGATAGGCTATGTAGTTTTAGCGACAAATAAATGCGTCGCCGAAAGTACTATTTAATGACAAAATTAATTTCGTCGCTAAAAATCACGTTTTTAGTGACGAGTAAGTTTTGGTTGTTAAAAGTTCCTGGAATAACCACTAACTTTTAGCGACAAAAAAATATGTTGTCGCCAAATATATTAACAGCGACAAAAACACCACCTGTCACTAAAAATTCACTACACAAATTTTGATTTTAATAATTTTCCTGTTCAAAATAATCCAAAACACCTGTTTTCCTGTGCACAATATATACACAAATGTAATGTAAATAATAATACACCTGTGCAAGACATTCATACTAATTCAAAATTAATAGCTATGAAAAATCCCAATAAACATAATTACAATTCTCTAACAATCTAAAACATGCATACCAAAGTACTTACAAACTACTAACATTAAACCCATAAATACATTACCAAATCCTATGTAAAAATATTTTCAAAAACACAAAACTAAATATTTTGATGCTAAACATTTAATCCATAAATCATTTACTAAAATTCTATGTCAAAATATTTTCAAAAACACAAAATCAAATCTTCTGATGCAGCCCGAACTGTTTTCCACCATTGCCAATATGTCACATGAAAAAAGAAAAAACAATATTAGATTGACAAAAAAAAAAAAAAAAAAACATCGATATGACTTTCACAATTTTGATTTTAATTTTGTAACGGGAAGTCCAATCGGGTGCTGTTTGCTCATACAAGTTTGCTCATACAAGTCTATTTAGGCTTGAATAAGTTACCCGTGCCAAGTTTCGGTGGTTTTAGTGGTCATTTTGCAATTTTAGCCCCTGAACGGGCCTTTTAAGTCTTGTGTTTTACATTTTTTCTTGTAATTTTCTAACCAAAAATCCAATCAAGGTCCCATTTGTTCCTACAAATATATTTAAGTTTGAACAAGTTGTCTGTGCCAAGTTTTGGTGGTTTCGGTGGTCATTTCGCAATTTCGGCCCCCGAACGGACCTTTTAAATCTTGTGTTTTACAATTTTCCTTCTAAATTTCTAACCGGAGATCCAATAGAGGTCCTGTTTGTATTTACAAGTCTATTTAGGCTTCAAAAGGCTGTCCATGCCAAGTTTCGGTGGTTTTGGTGGTCATTTCGAAATTTCGGCCCCCGAACGGGCATTTTAAGTCTTGTGTTTTACATTTTTTCTTGTAATTTTCAAACCAGAAATCCAATCGAGGTCCGGTTTATTCCTACAAGTCTATTTAGGTATGAACAAGCTGTCCGTGCCAAGTTTTAGTGGTTTCGGTCGTCATTTCGCAATTTCGGCCCCCGAGCGGGCCTTTTTAGTCTTGTGTTTTACAATTTTCCTTTTAATTTTCTAACTGGAGATCCAATCGAGGTCTCGTTTGTTCCTACAAGTCAATTTAGGCTTGAACAAGCTGTCCGTGCCAAGTTTCGGCGGTTTCGGTGGTTATTTCGCAATTTCGGCCCCCCGAATGGGCATTTTAAGTCTTATGTTTTACAATTTTTCTTCTAATTTTCTAACCGGAGATCCAATCAAGGTCCCGTTTGTTCCTACAAGTCTATTTAGGCTTGAACAAGCTAGTCTTTCCAAGTTTCGGTGGTTTCAGTGGTCATTTCACAATTTCGGCCCCTGAACGGGCATTTTAAGTATTGTGTTTTACAATTTTCATTATAATTTTCTAACCGGAGATCCAATCGAGGTCCTGTTTTTTCCTACAAGTCTATTTAGGCTTGAACAAGCTTTTTGTGCCAAGTTTCAGTGGTTTCGGTTGTCATTTTGCAATTTCGGCCACCGAACGGGCCTTTTTAGTCTTGTGTTTTACAATTTTTCTTGTAATTTTCTAACCAGAGATCCAATCGAGGTCCCGTTTATTCCTACAAGTCTATTTAGGCTTGAACAAGCTGCCTGTGCCAAGATTCGGTGGTTTCGGTGGTAGTTTCGCAATTTCGGCCCCCGAACGGGCATTTTAAGTATTGTGTTTTACAATTTTCGTTCTAATTTTCTAACTGGAGATCCAATCAAGGTCCCATTTGTTCCTACAAGTCTATTTAGGCTTGAACAAGTTGCCCGTGCCAAGTTTCGGTGGTTTCAGTGGTCATTTTGCAATTTTAGCCCCCGAACGGGCCTTTTAACTCTTGTGTTTTACATTTTTTTCTTGTAATTTTCTAACCAGAAATCCAATCAAGGTCCCGTTTTTTCCTACAGTATATTTAAGTTTGAACAAGTTGTCCGTGCCAAGTTTTGGTGGTTTCGGTGGTCATTTCGAAATTTCGGCCACCAAACGAGCATTTTAAGTCTTGTGTTTTACATTTTTCCTTGTAATTTTCTAACCAGAGATCCAATTGAGGTCCCGTTTGTTCCTACAAGTCTATTTAGGCTTGAACAAGCTATCTATGCCAAGATTTGGTGGTTTCGGTGGTCATTTCGCAATTTCGACCCCCGAACGGGCATTTTAAGTATTGTGTTTTACAATTTTCGTTCTAATTTTCTAACTGGAGATCCAATCGAGGTCCCGTTTGTTCCTAAAAGTCTATTTAGGCTTGAACAAGCTGTCTCTGCCAAGTTTCTATGGTTTCGGTGGTCATTTCGCAATTTCGGCCCCCGAACGGGCCTTTTTAGTCTTGTGTTTTACAATTTTCTTTCTAATTTTTTAACCGGAGATCCAATGGAGGTCCTGTTTGTTCCTACAAGTCTATTTAGGCTTCAAAAGGCTTTCCGTGCCAAGTTTCGGTGGTTTCGGTTGTCATGTCAAAATTTTGGCCCCCGAACGGGAATTTTAAGTCTTGTGTTTTACATTTTTCCTTGTAATTTTCTAACCGAAGATCCAATCGAGGTCCTGTTTGTTCCTATAAGTCTATTTTGGCTTGAACAAGCTGTCTGTGCCAAGTTTCGGTACTTTCGATGGTCATTTCGCAATTTCGACCCCCGAATGGGCATTTTAAGTCGTGTGTTTTTCAATTTTCCTTGTAATTTTCTAACTGGAGATCCAATCGAGGTCTCGTTTGTTCCTACAAGTATGTTTAGGCTTGAACAAGCTGTCCATGCCAAATTTCGGTGGTTTTGGTGGTCATTTCGCAATTTCGGCCCCGGAACCGGCCTTTTTAGTCTTGTGTTTTACAATTTTCCTTCTAATTTTCTAACCGGAGATCCAATAGGGGTCCCGTTTGTTCCTACAAGTCTATTTAGGCTTCAAAAGGCTGTCTGTGCCAATTTTTAGTGGTTTCGGTGGTCATTTCAAAATTTCGGCTCCCGAACGGGCCTTTTAAATCTTGTGTTGTACATTTTTCCTTCTAATTTTTTAACGGGAAATGCAATCGAGGTCCCGTTTGTTCCTACAAGTCTATTTAGGCTTGAACAAGTTGTTCGTGCGAAGTTTCGGTGGTTTTGGTGGTCAGTTCGTAATTTTGGCCCTCGAACGCGCCTTTTAAGTCTTGTGTTTTTACAATTTTCCTTCTAATTTTCTAACCGGAGATCCAATAGGGGTCCCGTTTGTTCCTACAAGTCTATTTAGGCTTCAAAAGGCTGTCCGTGCCAAGTTTCAGTGGTTTCGGTGGTCATTTCAAAATTTTGGCTCCCAAACGGGCCTTTTAAATCTTGTGTTTTACATTTTTCCTTCTAATTTTTTAACCGGAAATGCAATCGAGGTCCCGTTTGTTCTGACAAGTCTATGTAGGCTTGAACAAGCTGTTCGTGCCAAGTTTTGGTGATTTCGGTGGTCAGTTCACAATTTTGGCCCCCGAACGCGCTTTTTAAGTCTTGTGTTTTACAATTTTCCTTCTAATTTTCTAACCCGAAATCCAATCGAGGTCCCGTTTGTTCAACACAACCAGACATATTAAATAAAATGCTTGTAGTGATTTGAAAAGTAAATTATGAAAAATATACTTACAAAAGTGTTTGTCAATAAGATTCCTCTGATGGATAATCATTTTCATCAACCTGCATGCCTGCCCGATCCTTGGTCATCCTCATAAACTTCTCAATCTCTTTAAATCTTTTGTTTTGCATTTCAATCATTTTAGCTTGCTCTTGTGCTACTAGGTTCTGGGCTGCAATTTGTTCTTGCTGGACCTTGGACAAATTCTTCAATGACTCTAGTTCTTTTTGTAGGCTCGAAACCACCTCAGTTTGTGCTTGTGCAGTAACAGAAGATCTGGATGATGATGGTTTTGGACCAACTCCAAAGCCTTTTAAGTATCCCAATTTCTTTCCAAGAATCTCAATTGACAGCTGGTACTGCCCCAGGCTCTAAAGACTCTTCATGTCGCTTTTTCAAAATTTCCTATCAATTTGTAAACAACTTCAACAAATACCACCATTTACATAAATATGTAACTCTATTAATTGGCACACTTACATGTAATTGACCACATATTGGGGCTACCCAATCCGACTTTCTCTTGCTCCAATAGGAATCTTTGTAGAAGTCTACAAAGTTAGTCTTCTCGGTACCCTAATTCCATTTAAAAGTAAGCATACATAATTAATTTTCACACTTTTAAATACAATAAGTGCATCACCTGTTTATACATTGCAGCTTGAAATGACTTGGAGCCCATTGTATGATTATATGGTAACCTCGCTCAACTATCCCTTGCTTTTTAGCCAAGTTCTGCAAAATTAATTGATTAGTAAAATTAAATTGAAACTACAACATGATTCTCTAAATTAGGAAATTTTACCTGATAATCGCCATCAAGCCATACATGATCGATCATGTATACCCAAGCCTCAGAATCGACCCATTTGTATGGTTTACTATAAGGGTCAACACCAGCGTCTACCAGCTTCGAGTAATGAGTCTTCATCTTGTTACACCAACTTTTGTAAAGAGTTTTACACTTTTTATTGACTCCTTTCCAAACCTCCTCATCCTCATCATAATCAACAATCTCAAATTTATCCTGTAAATATAATGAATGCTTTTATTAATATCAAAATGCAAGTAATGGTGATAATCTAATTATCTGAAACGTAGCAAATACATGTACCCAAACTGCTTGAATTATTGGGGCTTTATGAATCTCATCAATCTTGTCCCATTTTTTTATACCAATGATTGGAGCAGCCGTCCTTATCTGTAAGCAAAGTTCATTTGCAAATGGAGTGGCATAAGGCCCTACTGGCACCTTTGCATCTACAGGGATCCAAACAGGAAGTTTTTCACCACAATTGTTAGCTATGAGACGTGCTTGTAGACACCCCATTTTTGACCATCCTCAAGACTTGGACGTCATCGTTTGAATACTCGATGATCATCCATGTTTGTGTTCGTCTTGAGTTCTCAGAAGTTTTGGCCGCGCGCCTTGCCTCAAGACCTCTCGACTTGTTTGTTTTGTGCTTGGTTGTGGACCAAACACTTGTGTTTTTTTGCTTCTGAGGGCAGGGAATGGCTTGTTGGCCATCCCCACACATCACCGACTATGGCTTGACGCCACCGGCCCTGTTTTATTGCCATCGGCCATTAGTGATGGCTGACCGGCACTGTTTTTGGTCGACCGGCCTTTTGTCTTGGTCGATCGGCCACTTTTTTTGGCCGAGACCCTTTCTTAGGGAGGCTTGACCCTTTTGAACCTTTGTTTTAGCTTCATGAGGAAGCTTGAACATTTTGAACATTTGCTTTAGCTTTTTGAGGAAGCTTGAACCTTTTGAACCTTTGTTTTAGCTTCTTGAGGAAGCTTGAACCTTTTGAACCCCAGTTTTAGCTTCTTGAGGAAGCTTGAACCTTGTGAACTTTTTTTTAGCTTCTTGGAGAAGGTTGAACCTTTTTTTAGCTTCTCCAAGAAGGTTGAACCTTTTTAGCTTCTCCAAGAAGCTTGAACCTTTTGCTCTAGCTTCTTAGAGAAACTTGGCCCCTTTGCTCCAAGCTTCTAAGAGAAGCTTGGACTTTTCTTCCTCTATAAAAGAAGAGCTCATCTTCCATTGCAAGGGTTGAAAAATTGGTCTAAGGCACAAGAGTTGCGTCTCTCTCTATATCTCTACATTCAAGCTCAAAAGTGCATTGTTCTTGCACCTTTGCATACCATCTCCTAACCTAACCCCTCCACCATCACTCTAAGCATCTTGGAGGCCATTTTCAGAGGCTAAGGGACTAGTTTTTCAGACCAAGAAGCTGCTGTCTCCTTGAGCTTCAAGGGTAACGCTTCTTTCCCTCTTTTAAGCATTGTTTTGCTTCTTATTTTTTCCATACTTGCAAGCATATTTGGGCTTTTTTATAAACTAAAAAAAGTCTTATTTTGAGCTCCTTTTGAAGTTTTTTTAAGAGCACGTTTGTGTTTGGGGTTGTTTACCCCCTCTTAGGCCTTGTTTGGCCACTTTTTTGTGCCTTTTTTGTGAGCTTCAGGACCACCTTGTATTGGCCCTCTCACCACTGAAATGGATAGTGTTTTGAGGTCCTAAGAAGGAAACGGGTGACCCTCTCCCTTGTTGTCTTGTTTACTAGCATTTTGGGCCTTACAAAGGAGCCCTTATTTGCACACTTCTGGAGCTCGGTTCAGGCCTTTTTCAGTGAGTTTTAGGGCTTGCATGAACTCTTTCTAGAGCTGTTTTTGTCATTTAAGGCTTGCCTCTTGCATGTGTTGAGCAACCCTCTTCATAGCTTTTCAAAGTAACACCTCATTCTTGCCTGTATTGGATACATTTCAGTGGGTATTTGGTCATATTTTGGCATGTCATGAATCTGTTTTTAGCTGGTTTGGTGGTCCCTCATATGCTCCATACACTTGTAGTGTAAATCTCCTAAACTAGCTTCACATGCTTCATACTTTGTCATGTCTTGTTAGCTTGTTTGGTTTACATTTCAGCATGTTTTTGGTAATGTTTTTCCATATCATGCCCCTATCCATAGTTGGTTTGGTCATCCTTTGCAT
Organism: Camellia granthamiana; assembly: GCA_036172215.1. Taxonomy (NCBI): domain Eukaryota; kingdom Viridiplantae; phylum Streptophyta; class Magnoliopsida; order Ericales; family Theaceae; genus Camellia; species Camellia granthamiana. Next base: position 39,103,582 of record CM069907.1, on the reverse strand, counting down.
GCTCCATATAGGTGTAGAACAAATCTTGTTTACTAGCCTCTTGTGCATGATGTTTTGACTCATCATCCTAGCATATTTTGGCTTTACTCTAACATGATTTTATGCTTATTTTGGGCTGTCCTAGGATTGTTTTGGGCTGCCATGGCCATATCACTCATTCTTTGTATAGCTATAGTGTAAATGCTTAGGCTAGTCTTGGGTTTTGAGGCCCCCTACCATGCGTTGTGTGAGTGTTTGCATGCTTTGGAGTCATTTTGGAGTCATTTAGTACGCCATTTCAGAGCTGGAATATATACCATTGTATGCCATGTTTCATTCTTGCCATGCTCTTGGAAAGTTGCCTTTTGTGCCTAAGTGTTGGGACCTTTGCATGTGCATGCTTAGTTGTGTTTTATCCATCATTTCCATCACTTTTGGCCACTGATTTTGGCATGCTTGAGAGCTACCCATGTTAGTGTAAGTCCATCTCACCATGTTGTTGCATGCTTGTTTCATTTTGCATGTTGTTGCATGCTATACATGTCCATATGTCTAGGTTTTATGCCTATTGCATATTTGCTTGCTAGCATACTCATTTTGCATTAGTTTGCTTGCATGCTTAGGTTGCATAGCATTGAGCATGCATCCCTTCCCTCTTGACCAATCATGATAGAGGTTGGGGCTTTGATGTGTTTTGTGTGCATTTTATTTGATATTGAAGTTGCACACTTGGCTTCTTGGGCCATCATGCATGGAAATGCGTGATTGGTGGCCCGAGGGTCGAGAACCATACTCCCTTGAATTCATGACATGATAGAGAGGGTGGTTGTGCACACATTTGCTTTGAAAATGCATTGCCATGCTCTGTCTGTCCTCTGCTGCTGTCAAACAGGGTCCTGCAGGAACAGATAGCCGGTCGGCCATCTTTAGTGCCGGCCGGCTACCAAAATCCAGCCGATGGCTCCACTTTTGGTCGATGACCTTGTTTCCATGGCCGGTGGCTTTTTATCTTGGCCGATGGAATCCCATTCTGATCAAGGGTGGTTTAGAAGCAACCTTGGGATTTGTGCAAGTCTCAGAGGCACATAACAGTGTAAACAGAGGCAACAGTGGCATGGCATTGGGTTTCCAAGCGAAGCCAATCCGAGCATGCATTCATCCCTCTTTCCGAGGCTGTTTTACTACTTTAGTAGCTTCATTAATTTGTTAATTAGTTAAGGGTTTTGTAATATTTAATTAGTAAGGGTAGTTAATTATTTATTCGGTTTGTATTATTATTCGGACCCTCTGAGCGAGGGCAATTGTATAATAAGTGTGCGTGCGTGTGTGTATGTCTTCCAACCCCACGTCTTTCTCCCTTTTATTTACTAGCTTACGATGGTTAGATTAGGGCATGTTTCAATTAGCATACTTATGCTCGAATGTTTGCATCCATTCATTTGTCTTGCATGCAACGGGCTCGGCGCATCATACTAACTACATCGTATTTCGATTCCAAGTTGAATACGTGTTAGCTGTAGCATCATCACATGCCATCTTAGAATAGCCGAGCCTAGCTTAGTTGCATCTTGCATGTGTTGCATTAGCCATCTTAACATGAACTAGGATCATGTATATGATTACTAACTAGTTTCTGTTTTGGCTCGGAGTACTCGGTAAGCGTTTATGCTTTAGCATCCTTGCATGTGTGTGAATGACTGCCATGATAGCATACTTACCATGAGGCTATGTGTTTGTGTGATATAACTGCCTGAGTGCCTGTGGGTGAAGGTTGGGTTGCTTGAATTGGAATAATTCGTCGAAACCCATGTTTTAGCCTACTTGCGAGCAACAAACTTCAATCCATTTTCAAAATAAACGGATATGCAATGTTTTGTTCCAATTCAGGCGATCTAGTCTATACTTGTATGCCGTGCGCATCACATCGTAAATCTAGGCTAATAACTGGAATAAGAACACATAATGTTTTCAAAACTTGATATCATGGTTAGTAGAGGCCGATCTTCGGATCGGGCGAGGGGGGGTGCTCATAGCTGACCTTCCCCAATCGTACCCAAGTTCCCGAGCCGATGCAACTTTGGTGATGACGGACACATGGCCTTAGGCAACGAGTCAGGGTTTCCTAAATTCCCCCAAAATAAAATATTTAGGTGGCGACTCTGTATCTGGCAAAGCAACCCATGTTTGGCACTTCTTTCAAAAAATCTATTTTCCAAAACAATTTGCCGGATTTGGACTCTTTGGTGATTTATCAGTCTTGCATTGCACTTTGCCAGACTAGATTCAAAACCGTGACTAATCAAGTCCGAACTGTAGCATGAGGCCCACGAGGGCGCGTCTACAGTTTCTGGCGACTCTGCTAGGGAGTTAGAGAACTTGACTCGAACTCATGATATCTGGTTTTTACTACACTTATGTGTTTCTTTGCATTGCATTTGCATTGGTGCGCCTAGGACACCGTGTTTGCCGTCTGCTATTGCTGAACGGTTTGCCGGAGGCTCACTTTGAGAAGCGTGCCATAAGGCTGACCGGTTACGGGCTCTGCCACGATGGGAACACAAACCCCGGTTGTCACCGGGGCACCCTTTTTGACCATTCGATCTAGTGCATATCGGAATCTGTAGTGACTATTCCAAACTAGGACAGGTTGCTTACCCGATTTTAGGTTGTTTGAAACCACTGCGTGCATAGTGAAACCCTAGCTCCTGACAAAATAGGACAGGGAAACCCTACCCCAACATAGGAGTGTTTTTGGCTCTCACTTGTTTGCTACGTGCTTTTAGAGTGTGTCTTTACAAGAATGCATGTATCAGTTTGCGAGTTTGGGCATCAGGCCTGCGGGCATCAGTGTTTTGGAAATCAGTTTTACTTGAGGGTATTAGATTTGCGGCAAAATTCAGTAGAGAGCACACTCATTTAGCTTTGTTTATATCTGTTCTGGTAAATTTGGGTTGAGATGTTACCTGTTTTCTCTTTTGCTAAGGGTAGTCCTGGAACTATAGCTTTAGAAGGCTCTACTATCCCCCGGGTGCATTGGACTTGTGTTGATAGACTTTGTCAGGTCAGAGATTCGGTTCAAGGGCAATTAGTGTTCCTTCGCTAGAGGCAGGGTAAAAAGGCCAATCAGGCGCAGATCACCAGTTCAACAGTCTCCAGATCAGCAGTCATTATTCACCTCACTTGTGCGCAGTCGGGGTTGAGATATTTGCTTCCACCTCAGAGAACACACCTGTTCAGTTAGATCAGGATAGTTTTCAGGCTTGGAGGAGATGGTCCGCCAGCTCCAGGATAGTATGAAAACTATGCAGCAAGACGCTGTCCGTCAAGCGGAATTTGCCAAGCAACAGGCCGTGGTCATGGCCCAACAGGCAGAATTAATCACCAAGCTGTAGCAGCAAACCAAAGCATTTGCTTCGCACCAGGATCCTCCCCCACCAAGAGTTCCCATACTCAAGGAGGCAATTGACGTCCAGGATGATACGAACATTCCAGTCAAGCCAACTCCGCCCCCGGTTCTACCCTAGCTATTTAAAACACCCACCAACCTACCAAACTCCCCCTTTGAGTTCGAGACGGACCCCACAACATTGAAAGTGAGCAAGCTTGAGAAATTGTTCAAAAAGTCTCAGGGGGCCCACTATATTCCTGATATAGAGGATGGTTATACCGACTCAGTGGTGACATTACCAGATCGGTTCAAGATGCCACATATCGATCGATTCAATGGCTCTGAAGACCCAATGGTGCATGTCCAACTGTTTTCTGATATCTTGAGGCCAATGGGTTTGACCATAGCCCAGAAATTGTCACTATTCGGCCGAACCCTGTCTGGGATAGCCGCAATCTGGTATGCGAAATTGGAGAACTCTGTGAAACAGAACTGGGAAGAGCTAATTGAGGCCTTTATTGCTCAATACTCCTATAACACACAAATCGAGGTCACAACTCATGATCTCAAAGTCACCCGCCAAGAGCCAAAGGAGGGTTTCTCAGAGTTCGTAACGAGATGGAGAACAAAGGCCTCAATGATGACTACAAAACCTTCCAACAAAGATCAGATCAGGATGATTGTTCGGAATCTACATGGCAAGTTGCTGCAAAAGATGGTCGTTCTACCTCTGTTTACCTTTCCGGCCCTTCATGAAGTGGGGGTTCAAATTGAGGATGCCATCAGACAAGGGATCTTTGTAGAAGATAATGAGCCTTTGAAGAGAAATGTTGCTCGCAGTTCCAATGATACTACTGATGGTAGCACAGCTGCGAAATGCTCAAAAGTAGACACTATCACCACTTCCCTCAATGGCCAAAAACCAACCACTTCAACTCGGCCCCAAGCCTGAAAATTCCACCCTCTTTACATGAGTCTCTCTCAAGCTTTGAAAAAGCTACGAGAAGAAGGGCACCTAGAACTTCTAGAACCCCAACCCCTTCCAAACCCTCTTCCACCAAGATATGACCCAGCTAAATACTGTGCCTATCATCAACAGCATAGTCATGATATGAACCGTTGCATCCGCCTCCATCATAAGATTCAGGATCTTATTTGACGAAGAGACCCTAGCTCCACCAAAAGGACCTCAGGTTAGTACTGACCCGTCACCTCTACATCTCAACCTCATCCATATGCTGTCGTCCACCTACGACCCTAGCATATACATCACCCCGGCCCATCTACCCAAGCCTGAGGTGTTTATTCCGGAAAGCATGGACTTATGCATGATGGGTGCATCTGAACCCCAATTATCTCGAACCCATGAACCCGCTACTTCTGAGCTGATGAGGATGATCGAAGATCTTAAGAGAACTGTGGCAGATCTGGCCTTTGGAGTTTTGGCTCCATCATCAACCGCATCACACACCAGGGAGTTCATGTCAAATGGCTCCCTAACCTTGGAATGGGCTACATTGGGAGAAGGCCAATCTCTTAGCAAAATGGAGGCCAGTGATAAGAACAAGGCAGGGGCAAGCATTAGTCTCCATGAACATCTTTAGAGGTCTGTTGAGGCTTTGAAAACCGAAAGGTTGAACAAACAGCAAGTGATTGCAGTTGTTGCAAAGACTGTGGATGACACTTTCGCCACTCAAGTTGGGGGCAGTTTGAATCAAGCGGCAAGCCGAGAGAAGGGCCGTTGTACCAGGAATGTTCCTTTCAACCCTAATCTCGTGCTCGGAAGAGATTAGCAAACCCAGTCAGCGCCTGTCAATCCCTTAGCTAGTGCATCCAACAAAACTCCACAAACCTCAAAACACCCACCTCGGGGCCAGAGGGTGTTCACCCCACTGTACATGTCCTTATCAGCGGCCTTGAGGGTCCTGATTAGAAAGGGGGATCTGAAACCCCTGGAGCTGCGGCCGCTGCCAGATAAACTTCCCCCCTCCCATGATCTGGCCAAGTACTGTGCCTTTCATCAATAAGTCGGCTACGACACTGACAGTTCTTACCGTCTTCGCCATGAAATACAAGATCTAATTGACAACAAGGTCATCGTCGCATCGGTCCTACAAAGTCTATCGGCACTGGATCAATGAACTTGTGGGGGATAATGTGACTATTTGATTGGCGAATGAACCACCTGCGGATGGCGCTCAGATTACTCCAGCTATGGTGGATGGCATGCACTGTTTTGAGCAATGTACAAATGCTGTTAATTTTGCTTTCTGACTTGGGTGTTGAGTCAGTCTTTTTGTACAGAGTCAGTCTTTTCTTACCGAGTCAATTAGGTCTGTCTTGTTGTGCCGAGTCAGTCTTGTTTTATTGGAGTCGGGTGATTTTGGGGGTGTTATCTCGGACATCACTTGCTTGTTTTGTGTTTGTCTTTTCGTTTTCTTTTGAGTCTGTTTTTGCCAAGGAGCCAGTTACACCAAGAGATCTAATCGAAACAGCTGTGGCTATCATGTTTTTGTGCATATTGCTATTTTGAGCCTGTTGTGCCAGCAAGTTTAGAATGAAACGACAGTGCATTTCACCTGCTCTTTTGTGCCTTGAATTCGTTACATTGACCTGAGTTTTTTTTCAAAACTTTTTGAGCATTGTGATAAAAACAAAGAGGAAGGAATTCCTCGGGATTTGCAAAAATTTGATCAATTGAGAGAAAGAGAGACATGCTAAGCCCTTAACGAATGAGATCATGCTTGTTAGTGTGAGTGCTGAGAAGGACCCTGGCTTGATCCAGATTGGTTCTACACTGTCTTCAGCGCGAGCGATTTGACGCTTTCTTAAAAAATTTCAAAAAAATGTTTTGCGCGGTCTTGCGAAGACCTGTGTGGAATTGCTCTTGAGATTGTGCAGCCTAGGATCGCTCTCAGCCTCGAGACTCGACCCCTTGCTTTCGAACCTTGAACTTAGATTCAGAATGTTCAGCGGTCAACCACCATGTGAGGCCTGTGTGGCCAGATTCAAAGCAGCCCGTGAACTAGGGGCAAGAAAAGTCAGATCAAGAAGATCAGATGTCGTCAAAAGAAGCTTGCAAAGCTAGATCAGAAGCACCCCTCGAACTAGGGGCAAAAGATGCCAGATTGTGCTCGAAGAGCCGAAGATGGATCATTCCACAAATCAATAAAGATCGGCAAGAATGCCAAACCCCAGAAGGGGGGAAAGAAGAAGTATTGCTGAAGGACAACCAAGTTCCTATCCACAACACTAGGAGTAAATTCACCCTCCATTGGATGGACTTCTACATCATCAGCGAACAACAACCATTCTTTTGGATTCAGATGGCTCCGAGATTTTAAACCATTCAACATGAACAAAGCTAAACTTTTACCCTTGAGAGGCTCGTTGGGCCGAAAACCCAGAAGGGCGACCCAGGCAAAAGTTAGAGCAAGAAAAAGAAGAAAGAGAACAAAAAAAAAAACAGAAAAATGCAAAGGATGGAAACAATGAAAAAAGAGAAAAATGAAGAAAATGAAAGGAAAAGATGAAAAGGAAAAAAGTAGAAAAGAAATGAAAAGGAATTGAAAAGAAAAGAAGAACAAAGCCCGCAAGGTCGAAAACCCAGAAAGGCGGCCTTGGCAAAAGTTAGAGCGCAAAAGGAGAGGTTAATACCCGAGTGTACCTTAACCCCGAACTACGTAAGGCTTGATTCCCATCTTTGGGATACGTAGGCAACTTCATTCTGAAGTCCAGCCATAAAACACTTCAAATTCGACTGCGCCCATGATATGGTTCTGGTCATCTTTGTCTTCTCTGTATCCGAGAATTTGGTTGTAAGGACTGGTTGCCACGTGCTGTGGCGCTATTCAAACAAGGGGCAACTTTCTGTTGCCATACAGTACGCTGCGGTGCCATTCAGACAAGGGGCAATTTTCCGTTGCCGTGCAGTGCCATTTCAACAAGGGGCAATTTTCCATTGTTTATGGATCCGAGGTCGTGCGTCTCAAGAGTAGGCTCCGTGCTCGTTGAGCAGTGGCCGTTTGCAAAAACAGTTTTTGAGAATTTTTACTGAGGCTAACTAATTTTCTCGAAAATTTGCTCCATTTTTTTCCAAAAACTGGACCATATCTTGGACCCAAAAAGGAAAATTTTCAGTGCTCATAACCTGACTTGCATGATTTCAAATAAAAAATTGAACAAGCATGTTAATCTAACTCTCATTGTGGTCAAAATTGTTTTAGTAGAAAGCCAAAAACAAAAAATGGGCAAAATAATGAACTAGGGGCACAGTTGAGTCAGGCTTCCTGTCTTTCTCCCATTTTCAACATACTTGCTAAGAAGGGCACTCTACCTGCTAGAAGAGGGCACAACTGAAGTTAACAACAAAGGGCTGAAAGCTCTCTCATCCTCCAAGCAACGAGGTATCACAAGTGCGAAGCACGAATTGGAATGGATCAAGTTACTCCACTCCGAGGCATTGACTAAACGTCATCGGAGGAAGTAGCCGCGAGCTAATAATTTTGGGCAACAGCCTGCAACTTCTTGTTTATCCATCAACCACCCAGGGGAGGGATATAAAATAAGAGATTGAAGAATAGAGAGGTGTACGTTGAGAGAAAAAGTAAGAAAAGGGTTTTGAGAGAAAAATAGAGCCTGAGGGCCGAGTGATGTGAGAATCACAAATGAGAAAGGGTGGGAAACAATACTTGGAGAAACTGGCTCCTTGCGATCTGAGAGGTCTGTCGTCTTCGTAATACATCTGAGTGTCGTCTCTTTTGTTTTGTTTGTCTCGATTCTTGTCTTGAGTCATTTCGAGTGTCAGTAGATGTGTTTAGGTTGTTTACCTTTTGTTTTCAGTTGTTGAGTCGTTTTTGCTGTGGTCAGTTGTAGACTCAATACCCAGTTAAGAACTCGCTTCTCAATATAAAATTCCACAATAAAATCGTTTTGTGCTCAGAGTGCTATGCCATTCTTCGCGTTTGTGCAAAACAAGATTCCTTCTTTCATAAAACTGCAGGGTTCAACCCAGGTCATGTCAGAACAGTAGAACCAGGACCTATCTGAAGCTATATAGGTTCCAGACTGCAAAGTAAAAGAAAATGGGGAAAATTTTGAGCATCTGAGTATGTTTCACCTTCAGAAAATTCCGTGATTGTATTCCGGATGTACCTTGTCAAGCCTTGTCAATGCTCCGAAGTATGAGCGTGCCTCTACCTCAAGCGCAAGATCAAGCCTGCTTCAAAGTTATGCACCCTTCCACCCGCATTGTTATGCACTCTTCCACTTGTATTGTCATGCACACCTTACTTTCATTTATTTGCATCTTGTGTTATCTTCTAACGTTTATCCTTTTACGCTGAGCAGCATTTGGGATCGTTGTCCTCCTGGACTTTCTTAGGTTGCGCCGGGCACGCGCCTGATAGTTTGTTTTGGACCTCCTCTCACGATTTCAGCGTGGTTTGAGTGTCCCTTTCCTCACACGATTTCAGCGTGTTTGGAATTTATCCCAGGTTGCGTTGTAGACGCGCTGGGTGGGTTACTTTTGGACCTCTTCTCACAATTTCAGCGTGGTTAGAGTGTTCTTTTTCTCACACGATTTCAGCGTGTTTGGAATTCATCTTAGATTGCGTTGTGCGCACTTGGGCGGTTGTTTTTGGGCCTCTTTTCACGATTTCAGCGTGGTTAGAGTGTTCTTTTCCTCACACGATTTCAGCTTGTTTGGAATTTGTTTACCTCTTCTCGCGATTTCAGCGTGATTGGAGCCTCCTTTTTCTCACACGATTTCAACGTGTTTGGAATTTATCTTAGGTTGCGTGGAACGCGCTCCTAATTGATTTTCTTTGTTCTTCCTCCACTCACGAGACCACCGTGGTTGGAGTGTGTCACCCTTTGCATCTATTGTACTCTCTGTTGCATTGCATCTATTATCTATTGCATTGCATCTGTTACATCCATTGCATCATATCTATTTTATCGTCTGGTCTAGGAGACCTTAAATCCTCTAAAGGTGCAATTCCTTTGGTGTTTGTCGTGCTCGAACAACTTCCAGTGGTCTGGTATAGCCACCTGCCTGTGTTTGCGGTGAGTTCCTAGGAGACCAACTGAAACGGTGGAAACTAGAGTTCGAATGGCTTATGCCTAGAATGCAAAGGTTCAGGATTTCCGAGACTAAAGTCTGGTTTAAATACCCAGGGGTATATCCTCGGCTTGAAATCCGTATGGCAGCCCCATAGATTGAGATAGCATCTGTATGCGCCTCAATTTTGGATACTGATCCAACCTAGTCTGTCACTCTGTTGGAGAATAGGGAAAGCTGCGACCATAGTCAGGGAGAAAAGTAGTACCTGCGGTTCAACCAAGAAGAAGTGAAAGATCCCCAGCAGCATGAGGTGAGTCATCGCCAATTGCCCCCGCAAGGTACTTTCACTTCCCAGCTACATTGCATTTGGTTATCTATTATGTTTATTACATTGCATATAGAATCTATTGCATGCATTTACTGCATATTCCATTGCATTATCCATCTATCGCTTGTGCCTTTCCATGTTGAGCTTAGTCTGGCATGTGCTCATACGTTTCACGTCGAAGCATGGTTATGAGATTTTGTGTATGCACCTATTCCACTGAGGGAATTGTGGTTTGAAGGTGACGGCACCATCTCCGTGTTAGACGTGGTCTGTTTGTGTCTATGCCTTTCTTAGGCAAGATACAGCTTGGCTGCGCGCCTTATCCATTGCATTCATTGCATTGTAGTGCGGTGTGTTGCATCCAGCATTTAGGATCATGATCTTTCCTCAGCGGGTCATTCCTCACTTATATCATGTCACCCAATTACTTGTATTTTGCGTTCTGTCTACACACACATAGTTCTGCATGTGTACGCGCCTATTCCACTGAGGGGATTGTGGTTTGAGGGTGTCGGCACCTTTTCTATGGTAGACGGATTTTGCATCTCCATCCCTTTATGATATTTGTGAGGTCTTTGTACTGCTTTTCGTTTGATCATCTCAAATGCACTGCATATCATTTGCATTATTTATTACATTGTTTTGTAATATTGCATATCATTTTGCATCCTGCCCCTGAACTACGCTGGTTTGATTCCTTGCAAAGGGATACATAGGCAGCCTGCGGGTTCAACCAACTACATTTGTAGCTTGTATGCTTTGTTTAAGTCTTCGGCCTTGTCAAAAATGGGTCGTCTCTGGGCTTTGACATTCACTCCCGCCATTGTTATGACTTCCGAGTTCTGTCAAAGAGGGGCAACTGTAGACACCCCATTTTTGACTGTGCTCAAGACTTGAACGTCATCGTTTGAACACTCGATGATCATCCATGTTTGTGTTCGTCTTGAGTTCTCGGAAGTTTCAGCCACACGCCTTGCCTCAAGACCTCTCGACTTGTTTGTTTTATGCTTGGTTGTGGACCAAACACTTGTGTTTTTTTGCTTCTGAGGGCAGGGAATGGCTTGTTGGCCATCCCCACACATCACCGGCCATGGCTTGACGCCACCGGCCCTGTTTTATTGCCATCGGCCATTAGTGATGGCCGACAGGCACTGTTTTGGTCGACCGGCCTTTTGTCTTGGTCGATCGGCCACTTTTTCTGGCCGAGACCTTTTCTTGGGGAGGCTTGACCCTTTTGAACCTTTGTTTTAGCTTCTTGAGGAAGCTTGAACCTTTTAAACCTTTGTTTTAGCTTTTTGAGGAAGTTTGAACTTTTTGAACCTTTGTTTTAGCTTCTTGAGGAAGCCTGAACCTTTTGAACCCCTGTTTTAGTTTCTTGGAGAAGCTTGAACCTTTTTTTAGCTTCTTGGAGAAGCTTGAACCTTTTTAGCTTCTTCAAGAAGCTTAAACCTTTCTAGCTTCTCCAAGAAGCTTGCACCTTTCTAGCTTCTCCAAGAAGCTTGCACCTTTTTGCTCTAGCTTCTCCAAGAAGCTTGAACCTTTTGCTCTAGCTTCTTAGAGAAGCTTGGCCCCTTTGCTCCAAGCTTCTTAGAAGCTTGGACCTTTCTTCCTCTATAAAAGAAGAGCTCCTCTTCCATTGCAAGGGTTGAAAAATTGGTCTAAGGCACAAGAGTTGTCTCTCTCTCTCTCTATATCTCTACATTCAAGCTCAAAAGTGCATTGTTCTTGCATCTTTGCATACCATCTCCTAACCTAACCCATCCACAATCACTCTAAGCATCTTGGAGGCCATTTTCAGAGGCTAAGGGACTGGTTTTTCAGACCAAGAAGCTGCTGTCTCCTTGAGCTTCAAGGGTAACACTTCTTTCCCTCTTTTAAGCATTGTTTTGCTTCGTATTTTTGCCATACTTGCATGCATATTTGGGCTTTGTCATAAACTAAAAAAATTCTTATTTTGAGCTCCTTTTGAAGTTTGTTTAAGATCACTTTTGTGTTTGGAGTTGTTTACCCCCTCTTAGGCCTTGTTTGGCCACTTTTTTGTGCCTTTTTTGTGAGCTTTGGGACCACCTTGTATTGGCCCTCTCACCACTGAAATACAGAGGGATTTCAGTGGTGGGGATGGTGTTTTGAGATCCTAAGAAGGAGAGGGGTGACCCTCTCCCTTGTTGTCTTGTTTACTAACATTTTGGGCCTTACAAAGGAGCCCTTATTTGCACACTTTTGGAGCTCGGTTCAGGCCTTTTTTAGTGAGTTTTAGGGCCTGCATGAACTCTTTCCAGAGCTGCTTTTTTCATTTAAGGCTTGCCTCTTGCATGTGTGGAGCAACCCTCTTCATAGCTTTTCAAAGTAGCACCTCATTCTTGCATGTATTGGATACATTTCAGTGGGTATTTGGTCATATTTTGGCATGTCATTAATCTGTTTTTGGCTGGTTTGGTGGTCCCTCATATGCTCCATACACTTGTAGTGTAAATCCCCTAAACTAGCTTCACATGCTTCATGCTTTGTCATGTCTTGTTAGCTTGTTTGGTTTACATTTCAGCATGTTTTTGGTAATGTTTTTCCATATCATCCCCCTATCCATAGTTGGTTTGGTCATCCTTTGCATGCTCCATATAGGTGTAGAACAAATCCTGTTTACTAGCCTCTTGTACATGGTGTTTTGACTCATCATCCTAGCATATTTTGGCTTTACTCTAACATGATTTTATGCTTATTTTGGGCTGTCCTAGGACTGTTTTGGGCTGCCATGGCCATATCACTCATGCTTTGTATAGCTATAGTGTAAATGCTTAGGCTAGTCTTGGGTTTTGAGGCCCCCTACCATGCGTTGTGTGAGTGTTTGCATGCTTCAGAGTCATTTTGGAGTCATTTAGTATGCCATTTTAGAGCTGGAATATATGCCATTGTATGCCATGTTTCATCCTTGCCATGCTCTTGGAAAGTTGCCTATTGTGCCTAAGTGTTGGGACCTTTGCATGTGCATGCTTAGTTGTGTTTTATCCATCATTTCCATCACTTTTGGCCACTGATTTTAGCATTCTTGAGAGCTACCCATGTTAGTGTAAGTCCATCTCACCATGTTGTTGCATGCTTGTTTCATTTTGCATGTTGTTGCATGCTATACATGTCCACATGTCTAGGTTTTATGCCTATTGCATATTTGCTTGCTAGCATACTCATTTTGCATTAGTTTGCTTGCATTCTTAGGTTGCATAGCATTAAGCATGAATCCCTTGCCTCTTGACCAATCATGATAGAGGTTGGGGCTTTGATGTGTTTTGTGTGCATTTTATTTGATATTGAAGTTGCACACTTGGCTTCTTGGGCCATCATGCATGGAAATGCGTGATTGGTGGCCCGAGGGTCGAGAACCATACTCCCTTGAATTCATGACATGATAGGGAGGGTGGTTGTGCACACATTTGCTTTGAAAATGCATTGCCATGCTCTGTCTATCCTCTGCTGCTGTCAAACAGGGTCCTGCAGGAACAGATGGTCGGTCGGCCATCTTTAGTACCGGCCGGCTACCAAAATCCAGCCGATGGCTCCACTTTTGGTCGATGACCATGTTTCCATGGCCAGTGGCTTTTTATCTTGGCTGGTTGAGTCCCATTCTGATCAAGGGGTGCTTTAGAAGCAACCTTGGGATTTGTGCAAGTCTCAGAGGCACATAACAGTGTAAACAGAGGCAACAATGGCATGGCATTGGGTTTCCGGGCGAAGCCAATCCGAGCATGCATTCATCCCTCTTCCCGAGGCTGTTTTACTACTTTAGTAGCTTAATTAATTTGTTAATTAGTTAAGGGTTTTGTAATATTTAATTAGTAAGGGTAGTTAATTATTTATTCGGTTTGTATTATTATTCGGACCCTCCGAGCGAGGGCAATTGTGTAATAAGTGTGCGTGCGTGTGTGTATGTCTTCCAACCCCACGTCTTTCTCCCTTTTATTTACTAGCTTATGATGGTTAGATTAGGGCATGTTTCAATTAGCATACTTATGCTTGCATGTTTGTATCCATTCATTTGTCTTGCATGCACCGGGCTCGGCGCATCATACTAACTACATCGTATTTCGATTCCAAGTTGAATACGTGTTAGCAGTAGCATCATCACATGCCATTTTAGAATAGCCGAGCCTAGCTTAGTTGCATCTTGCATGTGTTGCATTAGCCATCTTAACACGAACTAGGATCATGCATATGATTACTAACTAGTTTCTGTTTTAGCTCAGAGTACTTGGTAAGCGTTTATGCTTTAGCATCCTTGCATGTGTGTGAATGACTGTCATGATAGCATACTTACCATGAGGCTATGTGTTTGTGTGATATAACTGCCTGAGTGCCTGTGGGTGAAGGTTGGGTTGCTTGAATTGGAATAATTCGTCGAAACTCGTGTTTTAGCCTACTTGCGAGCAGCAAACTTCAATCCATTTTCAAAATAAACGGATATGTAATGTTTTGTTCCAATTCAGGCGATCCAGTCTATACTTGTGTGCTGTGCGTATCACATAGTAAATCTAGGCTAATAACCGAAATAAGAGCACATAATGTTTCTAAAACTTGATATCATGGTTAGTAGAGGCCGATCTTCGGATCGGCGAGAGGGGGTGCTCATAGCTGACCTTCCCCAATCGTACCCAAGTTCCCGAGCCGAGGCAACTTTGGTGATGACGGACACGTGGCCTTAGGCAACGAGTCAAGGTTTCCTAAATTCCCCCAAAATAAAATATTTAGATGGCGACTCTATATCTGGCAAAGCAGCCCATGTTTGGCACTTCGTTCAAAAAATCTGTTTTCCAAAATAATTTGCCGGATTTGAACTCTTTGGTGATTTATCGGTCTTGCATTGCACTTTGCCAGACTAGATTCAGAACCGTGACTAATTGAGTCCGAACTATAGCATGAGGCCCACGAGGGCGCGTCTACAGTGCTATGCTCTTCCCTTGAGTCTGACCCCTGACTTGTCTAGAACGAGTACGCAAACTAGTGGTAGATGGTGCATCCTGGGTAGCAGTTGCATTTGTAGATGGTGCAGCCTGAGTAGTAGTTGCATTTGTAGATGGTGCAGCCTGGGTTGTAGTTGCATTTGTAGATGGTGCAACTTGGGTAGCAGTTGCATTTGTCGGTGGTGCAGGCTAGATACTTAGAGCATTTGTAGATGGTACACTCTGAGTAGATGGGGTTAAATTAGGTGGTGCATGCTGAGTAGGGGCATCAATTATAGCTGCAGCTTGTTGGGAAGTTAGAGGAACTTTGGATGATGCTGCACGTCGAACTTTACCAGGACCTACCATCTAGCACAACAACTCAACAATTACATGTGTGAAACATATGTAAAATAAGCAATTACATTAATATCAATGGCTATATAATAGAATCAATATCAGAACATAAGTGATAACTAAACAATAACATAACATAAGAAACAAAAAAAAAAAAAAAAAAAAAAGACAAAGAGAGAGACAGATAGGGACACACACAAACACACATATACCAAAAAAAAAAAAATTCTTTTTGAAATGTCATTGTACTCAAACTCAAAGGCACTTAAACAATAGTGCCATAAAAACATAAAAATGACACAACAATCAAAGTTCTATGTCAAAATCTATATTACAATCAAAATGATTATGTAGCTCATCTTCTCGGATAGTCAATGCTCGTAGTAATCATCTTAATTATCGCACCCCTCTTCCTCATCAACACCATCGTTGTGTGCTCGACTAACTGATTGTAAAACCACCTCACTTGGGATAATTTGAGGATCAATGTCATTCCTATGAAATAAGATTGTCACGGGGTCTTCAACGCTCATTGGGACAGCATCAGTTGTTTCATTTTGTTGCAATACATTATCAAGTTTAAAGCCATCTTGTTCTGGTACATCCTATATTCCTCGATGTTGTAGTCTTTCTACGACTTTCCAATGTTCGCCTAACTTTGTATCATCAACGTAGAAAACTTGTTGCACATGACTTGGTAAGACAAATGGATCATCTTTATACCATCGACTTCTAATATCAATACTTGTGCAATGTGTATCGGTATGTAATGTTCTATTGCTACCGGTATTGAACCATTCGCATTGGAATAAAACAACTCGATGTCCAAGTATGTAATGTGTAATAACCCGACCCTCGTATGTGATTCTGCTATATTTTAGTCTTTACTCAGTGCTTTCAACTGTTTAATGTGAAACTGCATGAGAATTTAAGTTAAGTATATATGGCTTATGAGTTGATGCTTTATGAAATGAACATTATCTGTTAGGCAAGAAAAGTATCTGTTACTATTAACACGTTCGACTTAGAAATTGGAAGCCTTAACGGCTTAATTAGCTGAAATTGATTACATATCTGTGATCAGCATAATTTTTAGGTAATATTAAGCATGTCTACGAAATTTCAATTTCGGCATCATAAAGCGATTGATTTTTGTCTTATATGCTCTTATATTGCATATATATCTCTAAGCCTTGTTTTGGACTTAAGATCAAAAACGTGACTACCATTTTGGAGAGGAAATAAGAGAGAAGGGAGAAGAGAATTGGGGGAGAAGTGATTCAACAAGAAATTTGGGCAAAATTGTTAGAAGTTTGGGATTAGATTCAAGGTAAGCTCAAGATCTTCTTGTTATGGCAACTTAGAGTTGTAATTCATGTTTTTTGTTTGATTCATGTATGATTCATGTTTGAATTATGAGGGTTTTTCATCAATTGGTTATTTTGACACTTAATTTGGGTGTTATATGAAATTATACTTCAATCCTTGGTTTTATACCATCACTCTATGGAATTATGTGTATATCATGTAATATGTTTCAAGAACATGAAGAACTTGAATCCAAAAGTGGAATTTGGGGAAAAGATGGCTTATTTAAGTTCCTAATCTTGCTTAATTTGTCATGTACAGGGTAGAATCCATATTATAGTGATGTTGGGTTGAAATATAGTCTTAGATTCATTTGGAATTGCATGAGAAATGGAAGGAAGTTGGTAAATTCGAAGTTCAGAATTTCAGAATTTGCGTGGTCCGCTCGAGCGGCGGAAAGCCCGCTCGAGCGGGAAAAACGACCTCCCAGCAGTTTTGTGCCGTGTGCAGTCCGCTCGAGCGGCCAAAGTGGCGCTCGAGCGGGGAGGTTTATTTTCAGAAGAAAAATGTGTTCGTTCGGTTTTGTATGTTTGACTCTCTGGTAGTTTTAGAATATGTTTTTGATGATTTTAAGTTGGTTATAAAGTCATGTGAAATGTAATAACACAGGGAATGACTCCTCATTGAATCAAGAAGAAGGGAAACTAAATTATAAATTATGATTGTGTGTAGGACACGCTTCGGGAGGAATGAATGCTTTACCAGGACACTGTGAGTAATAGTACCTCAATAGCCCTTTACTCAGTTTATTATTATTGACGTTGTGATTATGTATTGATGTTATATCTTGACGTTACGAACTTCGTTGTCAAACTTGTGGTGGTACGAAATATATATACGCTATAAATGAATCATTATGCAAATGTGGATGTAAGTGAACCATTATGAAATTGTGGAAACATCAAAAAGGTTGTGAAGTTATGCACGTCATATGGGAAATCTTGTGAACTTTTGGACTGTACAAAGGAAATTATGAATGTGTGAACCAAAGTGGCCTAGAGCCATTTGTGAATCGATGTGGCCTAGAGCCATTTGTGAATCGATGTGGCCTAGAGCCATTTGTGAACCAATGTGGCCTAGAGCCGTTTGTGAACAAATGTGGCCTAGAGCCGTTTGTGAATCAATGTGGCTTAGAGCCATTTGTGAATTAATATGGCTACGAGCCTTTTGTGAAACTATGTGACCAAGAGTCATCTGTGAACTATGGAACGATGTGGCCAAGGGTCATTTGTGAACGACGATATTATGAGGCCAAGGGCCGATGTGTGATATATGAATTTATGAATTATGAACTTGTGAAACAAGAAGGACCAAGGCCAATGTGATATGAATTGTGAACTTGTGAAACAAGAAGGACCAAGGCCAATGTGATATGAATTGTGAACTTGTGAAACAAGAAGGACCAAAGCCCATGTGATAACTTGTCAGTTTATGAAACCGATGATTCTGTGTGAATATGTGAACTCTTTAGGCCAAGGGCCAAACTATGAAATTGTGAATCGACCGAGTTGTCCAACAAAGCTATACAGAAACGGACTGATTACATGATTACGGTATTAATTATGTTCTACATGCATGCAAGTACTATTAATCACTGAGCTTGCCTCATTCTGTCATTTTGTCTGATTCTGTAGGAAACCAGCTTGGAGATCCGTCCTAGCGTCTTCATCATGCATCTTTTGTCAGCCTAAGGATAGCCCGGCACTTGGAGAATCCCTTTTGCTTACTAGGACAGCTTGCTAGTCCTTGTCATTTTGTGCCTATGTTTTGCGGGCTAAGGTTGTTGTATCTAACATTTTGTTGTATGCCCAATCTCTGGGCTAAACGTGTAGATGTGTATGTAACTTAATCGCAGATGCATGTCCACTATGAGTTTTAATTCTAACTTGTGGTCCTGGCATAGTTGTAGTGGCTCAATGGATGTCTTTGCATATTATTTTATTCTTTTAGCGCTTCCATTCAGGCCTCGGATATTCTATATAGCAGGTTAAGTGTCTGTTTCTGGTTAGGTCATGCCCAAACTTTTAGGGGCGGGTTTGGGGCGTGACAAGTGGTATCAGAGCACGAGTTGCTATCTCACACACGGATCCATTGAGCTTTAGGATGCCTAGAAAAGCTGTAGGCATCTTGCATGACATCCAGAAAATATATGACAGACCGATAGCAACGTTAAGAGTACTCTGATAAGGCTAACAATTTTGAATTATGTCTACTGTATAATGATTGTTGTGCAGCATATGGCGAGAGTAAGAATAAAGGATTCTACCTCCGCTGGGAAAAAAAAAGAGGAAGAAGAAAAGAAAAGAAAAATTGTTGGTAGATTGTATAAGCAAGCAGGTGGAATTGGATCAACAAAGTTGCCGGTAGAAGTGGGGTAAGAATTCAAGTTGATTGGTAAAATAATTTGTGTGTTCATAATGAAGTACACTTTTATGTTATTGGTTGTTATTGATGGATTGATCGATATTTGTGGAAACTGATAACAAACGATTGTGCTTTCTAGCATCTGTTCAGCTGAATGGCTCACACTTTAAATATGGATTATTCCTACGACTTAATGATTAAACCAGATAATATACAATATGTACATTTTGTAGTATAGTCACGTTCACCGTATTATAGCAATGTTCAAACCTGCGGGGTGCTTGTAATTAGACTTTCTGACAAAAATAAGTTTTGCATGACGTTTTGTAGTGTGTTGAGAAGGACTGGCTGTGATAAGAGGTTAGGTATATAAATTCTCTAACAGTTGTGTAAGGAAATAAGTGATGATACCCTGTTCCCTACTGATAGTTTATACGAAATAAGAAACTGACATACATATTAGTTGTGTTTGGACATGTGAAGATTGACCTTGAACCGTTGATCAAGTACTATGACTTCTGATTTTGGAATAAGATATAAATATTATGAATTTGTGAGCTGACACAATGTCTGATAGGGACTGAGGGGTTGTTTACGAAAATTTGGAATCTGTAATATGTTTTGTTATGTATAATCGATAATCCGTGACCAAGATTTCTTATAAAGAATGGTTGAACGACATGAGGAATCTCACCCACATTAAAACCTGTTGATATATGTACGCGGTTTAAGACTGTGAAAGCCTTCAAGTGCGAACCGTTCTGCATGACAATGTGAATTCGAATAGAAACAAATGGAATTGGGAATATGCTCTGTTAATGATTTTTGTTTTTCGATTCGAATGAGATTTAATACATGGTTACAAATTGATTTACGATAAAATATTATTGTCTGTTTAGTTTTGACATTACTGACTGTGCTAACTATGAATGCGGCATGTTTAATGAGGATTTATGATTTGGTAAATGGATCTACTAGTACCTATGTATGAAAAGTAAACTGGAACACTGCTTATATGGTTAACTAAGCTACATGTTGGATTGTAACTCTGTATGACTTCGGAATCCTTCTGTTGTGTCACGAATGAATATAAGAAAAAAAAAAAAAAACAACTGTGTACTACTATTTTAAGTGAGCTAAGTTGTGACTTAATGAATAAATGAAATGATAATCATCTATAAATTAAGGTATCTGTGCGAAGTTGAGATTATTCTGTTGTGTTACATAGGGACCCGAGCTGTTTAACTTTACGACATGAAAGCAAAAGTTTGACTCATCAGAATGTGAACTGGTTATTTTGTTAAGTGTACTCTAATGACATGATATGATAAGGAATATTCTATCATCTGACACGTTATGTTTCGAATTTGTTTGTTATGTATCATTGTGATCTGATCCCTGCTTTGTTTATGTCGAACCTATAATCTGCCATTGGGACTTCTTATAAGGAGTAGTCAAATAACATAAGGAACCCCGCCTATAATCCGAGTCTGTCCATATGATATTTGCAAAGCAATAGGTAACCACCAAGTAAATTAATTGGTAATGTGATAGGCTACTATAAGAATTAGCATCCTATTTCTAAGAATAAGAAAACATGTCTGTGATAAAATTTTGTGTGAATATTGCAAATTGTCAAGCCAACCCCTATGTTGTATTTGATGGCAATAAGACAAGCTGTTCTGGGTGTCACTGTGAATTTTGATGAGAATAAATGATTATAAGGGTATTTCAGGAGAAAAATGAGTTGCCGGATGTATATCTCCTCTTACATGGTCATACAGATTTGTATTCCGCATTGTAGTGTTGTTACATCACTTTATGGATATATTGTGGCTATGGAACAATGTAGTTGGTTGTATGCACTATAAAAAAATAATAATAATAAATAAATAAAAATAATATATATATATATATATATGTAAACCCTAGAGTGATGATGGAAAAGGAAGAAAAGAGAAGCGGCGCACTCGTTTGTAGTAACTGGATAGAAGACTTAAGAAGAGTGGGTGTGGTACTACATCATTATGATTGAGTGATGCAATACGATTCGAAGTGTGGTTCCTAACTTATCCTTAACTGGCTCCTTTTGCTTGAAACGACGATCGTCATAATTCTATTTGGTACTTAGATTTGTATTCATGAAATATGTTCAAGTGTTATGACGATAAATCTGCATAAAGTTATGTAAGTGTTATTCTAATCGTTGACCGGGGTATGATTTCCCTTGTAACTCAACACTTACCAGTAATGCTATCAAGGACTAATAATGTGTATCGGGATTTCTTGTTTTTGTTTTTGCTGTTGTGCTAACTTTTGTTTTTAAAGATATGTCGTTCTTAAAGATTTGTTAAAAACCATTGCACGTAATTCTAAACCAATATAATGGTATGCTTTTAGAATATTTGTGAACATTGAAGACTGTGAGACTAGTGGATATATACTTAAACGGCTCCTTTGTAACGGCTGAAATGAATTATACATGGTTAGGTAGGGCCCTGCTAGGTGAGCTTTGTCAACAATGTATATCTGTTAAACTGATCTTGTCAAAAAAAATAAAAAATTAGTATTAGCAAAATAATGCATACCGTATGATTTAAGTCTACTTACATAATGAGATTTGCATATGAACTACAAATATTAAATTGCTCTGGTTGTAGACTATATGAATTCTGCATCTAGGGAAACAAAATCTACTATAAGACTATAGTTAAGAATTGTAAGCTCTATATGTTCCGTAACTACTCTTAAGGTTTTATTTTATTTAGCGCATGATTCTATAAAAGAAATGCGTACATGACCAACTGGATTAAATCATTATTCTTCTGTTAGGAATTTTGTCAAATTGGCCTCCCTGTGAATTGTACAAACCAAAATATATAAGTTTTTAATGCAAGGCCGAGATCTTTTACTTTAACACAAGGGGTAAAACAAGTTTGAGGGACCAAACTTATTTAAGGGGGGGAGAGTGTAATAACCCGACCCTCGTATGTGATTCTGCTATATTTTAGTCTTTACTTAGTGCTTTCAACTGTTTAATGTGAAACTGCATGAGAATTTAAGTTAAGTATATATGGCTTATGAGTTGATGCTTTATGAAATGAACATTATCTGTTAGGCAAGAAAAGTATCTGTTACTATTAACACGTTCGACTTAGAAATTGGAAGCCTTAACGGCTTAATTAGCTGAAATTGATTACATATCTGTGATCAGCATAATTTTTAGGTAATATTAAGCATGTCTACGAAATTTCAATTTCGGCATCATAAAGCGATTGATTTTTGTCTTACATGCTCTTATATTGCATATATATCTCTAAGCCTTGTTTTGGACTTAAGATCAAAAACGTGACTACCATTTTGGAGAGGAAATAAGAGAGAAGGGAGAAGAGAATTGGGGGAGAAGTGATTCAACAAGAAATTCGAGCAAAATTGTTAGAAGTTTGGGATTAGATTCAAGGTAAGCTCAAGATCTTCTTGTTATGGCAACTTAGAGTTGTAATTCATGTTTTTTGTTTGATTCATGTATGATTCATGTTTGAATTATGAGGGTTTTTCATCAATTGGTTATTTTGACACTTAATTTGGGTGTTATATGAAATTATACTTCAATCCTTGGTTTTATACCATCACTCTATGGAATTATGTGTATATCATGTAATATGTTTCAAGAACATGAAGAACTTGAATCCAAAAGTGGAATTTGGGGAAAAGATGGCTTATTTAAGTTCCTAATCTTGCTTAATTTGTCATGTACAGGGTAGAATCCATATTATAGTGATGTTGGGTTGAAATATAGTCTTAGATTCATTTGGAATTGCATGAGAAATGGAAGGAAGTTGGTAAATTCGAAGTTCAGAATTTCAGAATTTGCGTGGTCCGCTCGAGCGGCGGAAAGCCCGCTCGAGCGGGAAAAATGACCTCCCAGCAGTTTTGTGCTGTGTGCAGTCCGCTCGAGCGGCCAAAGTGGCGCTCGAGCGGGGAGGTTTATTTTCAGAAGAAAAATGTGTTCGTTCGGTTTTGTATGTTTGACTCTCTGGTAGTTTTAGAATATGTTTTTGATGATTTTAAGTTGGTTATAAAGTCATGTGAAATGTAATAACACAGGGAATGACTCCTCATTGAATCAAGAAGAAGGGAAACTAAATTATAAATTATGATTGTGTGTAGGACACGCTTCGGGAGGAATGAATGCTTTACCAGGACACTGTGAGTAATAGTACCTCAATAGCCCTTTACTCAGTTTATTATTATTGACGTTGTGATTATGTATTGATGTTATATCTTGACGTTACGAACTTCGTTGTCAAACTTGTGGTGGTACGAAATATATATACGCTATAAATGAATCATTATGCAAATGTGGATGTAAGTGAACCATTATGAAATTGTGGAAACATCAAAAAGGTTGTGAAGTTATGCACGTCATATGGGAAATCTTGTGAACTTTTGGACTGTACCAAGGAAATTATGAATGTGTGAACCAAAGTGGCCTAGAGCCATTTGTGAATCGATGTGGCCTAGAGCCATTTGTGAATCGATGTGGCCTAGAGCCATTTGTGAACCAATGTGGCCTAGAGCCGTTTGTGAACAAATGTGGCCTAGAGCCGTTTGTGAATCAATGTGGCTTAGAGCCATTTGTGAATTAATATGGCTACGAGCCTTTTGTGAAACTATGTGACCAAGAGTCATCTGTGAACTATGGAACGATGTGGCCAAGGGTCATTTGTGAACGACGATATTATGAGGCCAAGGGCCGATGTGTGATATATGAATTTATGAATTATGAACTTGTGAAACAAGAAGGACCAAGGCCAATGTGATATGAATTGTGAACTTGTGAAACAAGAAGGACCAAAGCCCATGTGATAACTTGTCAGTTTATGAAACCGATGATTCTGTGTGAATATGTGAACTCTTTAGGCCAAGGGCCAAACTATGAAATTGTGAATCGACCGAGTTGTCCAACAAAGCTATACAGAAACGGACTGATTACATGATTACGGTATTAATTATGTTCTACATGCATGCAAGTACTATTAATCACTGAGCTTGCCTCATTCTGTCATTTTGTCTGATTCTGTAGGAAACCAGCTTGGAGATCCGTCCTAGCGTCTTCATCATGCATCTTTTGTCAGCCTAAGGATAACCCGGCACTTGGAGAATCCCTTTTGCTTACTAGGACAGCTTGCTAGTCCTTGTCATTTTGTGCCTATGTTTTGCGGGCTAAGGTTGTTGTATCTAACATTTTGTTGTATGCCCAATCTCTGGGCTAAACGTGTAGATGTGTATGTAACTTAATCGCAGATGCATGTCCACTATGAGTTTTAATTCTAACTTGTGGTCCTGGCATAGTTGTAGTGGCTCAATGGATGTCTTTGCATATTATTTTATTCTTTTAGCGCTTCCATTCAGGCCCCGGATATTCTATATAGCAGGTTAAGTGTCTGTTTCTGGTTAGGTCATGCCCAAACTTTTAGGGGCGGGTTTGGGGCGTGACATAATGCATCTCCCACACTCTATTCAAGTACCCATAAAAGTTAATTGTTTGTCCCTCATGCTCCCCCTTCCACAACTAACCCACTATTTTGGCATTTATGACTACTATCTCGATCCTTACTATGAAATCGAACACCATTGGAAATGCAAGCTGAATACAAATTCACATTCACACTAGGACCATTTGCTAATGACCACAAATCATCAGTTGCTTCTGGTAATCCTTGAGCTCGTAATTGGTTCATCTACATAACGACATCAATTTCAATCATTACCTTAGTATTCATATAAGTGTAGCTGAATAAAGTTTGGGATTATATCTTACATGTTCTTTGAACCACTTGGGGAATTCCTTTTTCTGTCTCTTTGTGATGTCACGTGCACCCTCATTTTCTAAAAGATTCTTGTGTTGCCTACTTACAAACATATGATTCATAAGTAACATATTATATTGAAAACATAATTCTACAAAAAAAAAAAAAAAACAATATTAAGAACGTACTCTAGATAATGGTCCAGCTCGAGGCTATTATTCAAGACAAACCAATGAGCCATTTCACGTTCTTTTTGAGACACGTTAGAAACCCTTGTAATTAGCCCAAAAGGACGAACATTTTGCGCAAAGGCCTCTAACCCCGACTCATGCACACTAACATCCACATTCCGTTCCTCTCGATTAAATACAGTTTCAATCCCACCCAGATACATTGAGCAAAATGTGAGACACTCCTTGACAACATAAGCTTCTGTGATCGAACCTACTGGACGAGCTTGATTTGCAACATATCCTTTTAAAGTTCCAAGTAGCCTATGAAACAAACAATAGAATAATCTTATTACACACACACTCACATTTTTATAAATATATACACAGGTTGTGCTACAATTTAAGTATTCTAGTGTTTTAATAAGTTAGTAAGTACCTTTCAATGGGGTACATCCACTGATATTGCACAGGCCCACCAAGAATGGCTTTACGCGGCAAATGAACCGCCAAATGGACCATCACATCAAAAAATGCTGGTGGAAAAATTTTCTCTAACTTGGATAGTATGAATATTATGCGATCTTCTAATTTTTCCAAATTCTTCATCTTCTATGTCTTCGAGCAAAGCTCTTGGAAGAAATTTCCCAACTCAAATAATGCGACACAAATATCATTGTGAAGATATCCACGCATTCCAATGGAAAGAAGTCACTGTATAAGGACATGACAATCATGACTTTTTAGGCCTGTTAACTTATCACCTTTTGTATTCACACACCTTGAGATGTTTGCTGCATAACCATCAGGATACTTAATTGACTTTAAAAACTCACAGAAACCACGTCTTTCATATTTGAGGACAAAGTGTACAATGCTGGGGGCTTTTCAACAGACCCATCGGCATGCCTTTTTAAGTGAAACTCCTTCCTTATTTTCATATCTTCCAAATCCATGCGTGCTTTTTTTTGTGTCTTTGTTCTTTCTATCTATACTCAGTAATGTTCCAAGCAAACTATCACATATATTCTTCTTTATGTGCATAACATCGAGGTTGTGTCAGAGTTCAAGTGTTTTCGAATATGACAACTCAAAGAAAATGCTTTTTTTTTTTAATCCAGTTCAATACTGGATTTTCCCTTTTTCTCTTCTTATTGGTTGGATGCTTTCCAAATGGTTTGAATGTCCCTGAATCCAATTGTTCTAAGATTTGTTCCCCTGATAACTCTAAAGGTCTTGACATGAACTTAGTCTTACCATTATAAAGTCAACTCCTCCGCCAAGGGTGGTCATCAGGCAGGTAACGACGAGCACCTGTGTACCTTATCTTACCTCTCAACCGTTGTGAGGAAGCATTTTTGTTACAGGTGGGACAAGCCAAATAACCTTTCGTACTCCATCCTGACAAGTTCCCATATGCAGGAAAGTCATTAATTGTCTATATAACAGCAACATGCATTTGAAAAGTTAATTCAGTTAAGGCATCATAAGTAAGCACACCATCTTCCCACAACTCCTTCAACTTATCAATTAATGGTCGCATGTAAACATCGATATCTCTCCCTAGTGCTTGTGGTCCAGGGACAAGCAATGACAACATACTAAATGATTGTTTCATACATTTCCAAGGAGGCAAGTTGTAAGGCATAACAATCACATGCCACATACTGTACGAGTTGCTCATGTTTCTAAAAGGATTGAAACCATCAGTGGCCAACCCTAACCTTACATTTCGAATCTCTTGGGAAAACAAAGGATGTTGCCTATCAAAATCCTTCCATGCCTCACCATCAGCCGGGTGTCTTAATATCCCATCATCTACTCGTTTCTCTTTGTGCCATCTCATATCTATTGCTGTTTTTCTCGACATATATAATCTCTGCAACCTTGATGTCAACAAGAAGTATCTTAAGGTCTTGTGAGGAATTTTTTTACCTTTTCCATCATTTAACTTGTATCTAGACTCTTGACAAACCGGAAAATTCTCGAAATTTGCATTCTCTTTCCAGAAAAGTGCACAATCACACTTGCATGCATGAATCGACACATATCCTAAGCCTAAGTCACGTAAGAATTTTTTGGCTTCATAAAGGGTCCATGGAATCACTTGATCACTTAGCGGTAGAAGGTCCTTTAATATCCTCAACAACATGTTGAAAGACTTATTGCTCCACTTGTTCAACACCTTCACATGAAGCATCTTAACAACAAATGATAAAAGAGAAAACTTACGACACCCAGGGTACAACTCTCTTTGAGCATCATTCAACAATTTGTTAAAGTTGGGCACGCCCTCTTTTTCAACATTGTTAGCCACATTATCGTCATTGTCATTGTCATCGTCCTCCTCATCCTCTTCATTTTCATCATCATTTATGGTAGTCTCCATGTAAACATCTTCTAACAAATTTAGGATTTCATCTTGATCTTCGCCTGTCTCTGCTTCCATTCTATCCCCAACACTTCCAAAGTCATTGTGGTTGTCATCATTCAATGCATGAGATTGATTCATGGGAACAGATTCCCCGTGATGCACCCAAGTCTTATAAAAAGGGGACATCCCTTTCACAACTAAATGATACTCCACAATTTTACTAGTATGTCATTCACGATTCAAACAGTCCATACAAGGGCAACGAATCTTATCATTTGGCCCTACATTCATCATTGCAAATTGAACAAAAGCCTTCACCCCATCTCGATACTGGGAACTCATCCTATTCTTAAGTAACATCCAACTCTTGTTCATATTTGGTCACCTACAAGGCCATGGTTATGTGAAATTCCTTTGAATTAGAGAATTTACAAGATTAGGGTTCCATATCTTTTGGTGACCCACAAGATTATGGTTCCACATCCCTTTCATGACCAAATGATACATCACAATAGTAAGTGATAAACAAGATTTACTATTTAAGTAAAATATGCAATTTAGAGTAAAGGGTGAAAAAAAAAATCATATAGTAAGTGATGAAATTGATATATAGATTACAATTGCTATATAAATTGTGGTCTTGAAATTGTTACATATTAGTTTAGTTATTCTTGGAAAAGCATATTCATCTATTTTAGCTATTTGACGTATTTCTTTGTTGAGTTAGACATGAAATTGAGATTTTGAAACCAAACACAACAGCCATCCCTAATCATCACATTTGGTCTTTTTTTGTTTACATGTCAAATAGTTCCTTGAGTCATCTAAGTGTTTGTCATATCATGAATGCTCAAAACATTAGGTAAAAAATGTGAAGCTTCTAACAGCCACAAATTTAATAATAAAAAAAAAGTGCCAAAATTCTCTAAGTAAATTAAAAATGCCCTAAAATATAGTCAAAACTCACTTGATGTAGTAATTGCCCCCAATGAATGATTGCACCTTTTTTATCTTTTCGCGTTAGCCAATAACCTATAACATTTGAATTGTAAATCAAAGTTTAAATTAAAATTGCACTATACATGAAATTAATGGAGAGTGGGCATGAAATGAATGTCAAATAACATATTAGGATAAACAAGAGAACCTCCACTCAAAAACCAACAAAAACTTCATACAAAACCAGCATTGGAAAGACAGAACCAGCACATTTCAAACATACAACATTGTCATATAACACAAACTTCATTAAAACCAACACTAAAAAGGCAATAGACTCGCTGTTTTTTTCCCTACAGACCAACATTTTTCTCAGTTATATAGCCAATTTCAAAATTGCAATAAAGTTTCATACTTTCTTGTAAAAATTTTTAGAGTAAATACCCAAGAAGGTAAATAAATTTGTTTCTATTTAGATCAGTACCAATGCTGATTGCCAACTTGATCATGAGAAGAAGTATAATACTATAATTTCTTAACTACAGCCTACAGGCAAAATTTAGAACAAGATCAATAAAGGCGCAGGAACATGAAACACCAAAATGATTTATGTGTATATATGCCATACGAACTGTAGAATGTGATTTCAAAGGGACCACCTAGTTCACATAGTAGTTCTTCTCCCTTGTTCCCACTTCCAACTATTCATCCATACTAGTAATTTTTATGAACTCATAATCCTTAAGATTACTTATTAATCATTTAAAAAAATATATATTTATGAAAATACATATGACACGAAATAGAAAAAACTTAATTAATACATAGATGAGCATAAAATCCTTAATTAATAGAAGGAAGATGAGCACAAAATCCTCAAAATAGTAGGAGCCACAGTCCTACATTTAGATGGATATTACTCTGTTCAATGATCAAAACAATTATGTTAAGTCTTTTGCATTCCCAAGTTCTAATCAAATTCAGTTACACTGCTTCAAGAGCATTGAAGTGTAGTGGGTTCACTCACAATACAATGGGTTCTCAGTCCTAGTTAATTGCATTACAGCATACATAAATAGGATAATTCTGGTACAAACAATACAATGGGTTCACTCACAAGATCACTCCATGCTTGAAGAAAAAGCGATCAATTTCAAATTCATTGTTGATAAAAGTGCATTTAGTTAAAAATTTAAAAGAGCAACATATTCTAATAAAAGGGGGGAAAAATTTAAAAGACAGATTTTAATCAATCCTAAAATCTGTCTCTACTCATATATTTAAAAGACAGATTTTAATATATATATATAAATCGTTCAAGACAGATTTTTGGACTACAATCTATCATATACTCAAATATATATATATAAATCCTTGAAGACAGATTTTAGGACAACAATCTATGTAACGCCCTCAAAATAATGCATATGAACCAATCATTCAAGACATCCATAGACATAAAAGAATAAAACATATTTCCATTTATCAGAGTATTTAGTACAAAAGTATTACATGTTGACAACAAAAGTAAATGCCCTACGGGCTTACAACTTTCCAAGTCAGCACTTGGGTTCAACAAAAGAGAGTTTTAACTCTAAATACATTAAGCCCTTGGCTTGAATTACATGTAATACCCAAGATAATCACAAAAGTAAGCCTTCAACTTCTACAACCTCCCAAGCTACATCCTTGGAGGCAGCATATCACTTATACCTGAAAATGATGTCCCATATAGGGTGAGCCAAAGCCCAGTAGAGATACACTAAACCAAGTATGAGTAATAACTAAAACATTAGCATTTGATAAATGTTTAACTCATATATATAGACGTACATCTCTTCCATAACCAATCCATATTCACAAGCATATTTCAATCCACTTTTCTGTTTCATTATCCAAACTAATTCATAGGTATGGTTCTTTGTTCATCCAGACAGTTTATAATGAGACTACAACTCATATTAACAATACTTCAATCACAACCAATTAAAATGAGACTACAACTTATATCATTAATACTTCAACACTTCGATTCATCTATGTTATGCAAACACAATTAAGGTTTCGAGACTTTCACCCTGGACACTCCGGCCAACTTAGTTATAAATGGAGTCCATCCCCTATCTCCTCCCAAACAGGTTTGAGAGTACATCCCTTATCTCCTCACAAACCATGGAGTACATCCCCTATCTCCTCCCAAACAAGATACATATGCAATGTATTTAAACATTTATCATATACAATGATCAAGCAAAGCACAGATTCAATGTGTTATTACATCCGTCATATTCAATGACATACTCAATTGATTAGTTTTAATTCACCTAATCATCATGTAGTGTCTACAACAATCAAGACTATCCTCCACTGATAGCCCAAAACAATTATTTCTAAACAGATAATAATTTCATCAAACAGATAAATTATCAACCCTTTTCACAGGTGAGTGATTATTTAATCCAAAAACACCATTCAATCCCATAATTTCCCAATTTCATTATTTACAACTCAATTTCATATTTCCTCAAAATTAATTATTCAAACATAATTAGGGCATTTTCCCCATTTTCTCAAATATTGCTCCCAAGGCCAAATTTCATCAATTATATACCAATAACCCCATTTTCTAAGGTCTCATACACACATGGAATCCCACATTAACAAGCCCCTCTTTTATAATTTCAAGTTCAAAACCCTAGTTTCATCCAACAACCCCAAACAACACCATCTATACAAAATACATAACATCTATGTCAAAACTCATAGAAAGGAGTAGGTTATCCCTACATCAAATGAAGAGACCCAAAGGAGATGATGAAGAAACTCGAAAGTGCTCCAAACCCACAAC
The DNA here is from genome assembly GCA_036172215.1 of Camellia granthamiana. Taxonomy (NCBI): domain Eukaryota; kingdom Viridiplantae; phylum Streptophyta; class Magnoliopsida; order Ericales; family Theaceae; genus Camellia; species Camellia granthamiana. The sequence continues at coordinate 39,072,662 of CM069907.1, read as the reverse complement.
TATTCGGATCAAAATGGAGGTCTTGAGAAGCTCCAACACTTTAATGAAGACACAAGGGTTGGGTCTCACTAAATCAAGATCAAAATATAGAAAGAGAGGATATTCTAGGGAGAGAGGCTCTCAAATTAGGGTTTTGGAAAGTTAAAGAGAGAGTGAGAGTCGAAAAAGTGATTCAAAAGGCTACAACTCGAACTGATATACATTTCAGTCCACTCAAGCGTGGGACGCCCCGCTTGAGCGTCAGACACAAACTCCCGCTCGAGCGTAAAAAGCGCCGCTCCAGCGTGGAATGCACACTTCCAGAAGTTCTGCAGACGAAGGTCCCCGTTCGAGCGCGAAAGTTGACGCTCGAGCGTCCGATGCACAATCCCAATATTTCAGACCTGGGAAAATACTAAAGGCTGAAGAATCTCGCTCGAGCGTCAGACTGCCCGCTCGAGCGGAGGAACAAAAGCAAAAGGGCCTGCTCGAGCGCGAACTATATGTTTCTAAACACAACCAACCTATTTCAAACCTGCCCAACACAACCCACAACTCAAATACAAAGAGTTAGAGGACCGAAACGCGATACAGACAACACAATCATCCGCGGAACCGAGTCCGGAATATAATAAACAACGGAGGGAAAATCGAGATCGCTATAATCTATCATCTATTTATCATATACTCATATATATATATATATCTTCAAAATATCAGAGAGAGAGAGAGAAGTGAATGCCGTCGGTGGAAATCAATCGGTGGCGAGAGAGAGCAAGAGGAAGAGAGACGAAGACGAAAAGGAGGAGGAGGAGGCGGTGTGAGAGAGTGAGAGGGAGAGGGAGAGGGAGACATGCCTCTGTTTTGTTGTGCGCCGCTTGAGGCTGTGGATTGAGAGAGAGTGAGAGTGAGAGTGAGAGGGAGAGGGAGCGGGAGAGTTAGAGCTTATTTGTTTATTCAATATAAGGGTCGGTCTAGTCTTTAAAAAAAAAAATTTGAAAAATGCAAAACGACGTAGTTTCGTTTGCTAAGTTATTGGCGACAGAAATCCTTCAGTCGCCATAAGTACCGTTCATCTTTTCTGCGACTATTTCATTTCTGTCGCCAAAACTTTACAATTGGCGACCAAAATTTCGTCGCTATATGTTAATTTGGTCCCGAAAATATTTTTGGCGCTCCCGCCCAAAAAATTAATTTGGCGCCAAACCTTTTACCAACTAAAAATCTTAACTCGTCGCTAATAGTGTAATTTTTGGCGACCAACAATTATATTGTCACCGATTATATAAAATTAGTGATTAATTTCAGTTTGGTTGCTAAAAAACGTCGCCAAAAATGTTTTTTGTTGTAGTGTTGTTTGGGAGCAGATATGGGATAGACTCCATTGAAATTAAGTTGGCCTGTGTGTCCAGGGTGAAAGTCCAGAAATCGCGCATATACATGGGTGCTGATCCCACAGACAAAATTTCTATAAAATGGTAAGATTGAAGTGTTTGTGTGATGATTGTGTTAATTCGGGAACCACTGAGTTGTGGTCTTATATGTGTTGTTTGATAGATAATGAAATTGGCTCATGAATTGAGATGAAAAAGATTAACTTGAATTGACAAGAAGAATAAAGCATTGAGATATGAATTTTGGTACTTTATGACTATATAGAAAATAAATGTTTTTATCATTGGCATTTTAAATGCACATTGTGCTTATATTTTCATTAAAATTCATATAATGTGTTAGATTATTCCTTCTGGGTTTTGGCTCACCCTACTTAGAAAGAAAAAAAAAAAAAAAAAACATTTTCAACTGTTGATGATATGCCTCTGCCAAGGCAATAGAATGGGAGGAACCAGAGCTGAAGGCTTCTCTTTTTGTATTGTACTAATTGTTTTAATTTCAAGCCAAGGACTTTACATATCTGTATTGGGTTTGTATCCATTTTGTTGTAACCAAGCCATGACTTGGAAAGATGTAAGTCTATAAGGCATTTACTTATGCTAAACTCTTGTATATTATTAACTCTATGAAATGAAAAAACATTATATTTTGATTCATGTTATTATTCATAGATGTTCTTGGTTGGATTTATGGTTCTATTTCGGAGAGTGACAACTTGGTATCCGAGCGTACTGGGTTTGAATACTTTGGGTAGGTAGGAAGTGGTTAGTACCACAATGGGTTTGTCTCACTTTATAGAGATGTTCGTATGCTTGTAATGTTATGTGATTATATGGGTATGCGATTTAATTTCTAGGATGTTGATCGTGTCCACGGGTTTTTAGGAGTCCTGTTAAAAAGGCACTTAATCACTACTGTTTCTAACTAGAACTCTAGCAACACAGTGGGACGGTCATTATCCGGAAATGAAATTCGTATGTGTTTATGTGAATATGTGCTTACGTGGAGTGAACTATTGCCGTCCATAGTATTAGGACATGAGTGAGTTAGCTTTTGCACATTTGTAAATGTGATAATCTCTTTTGTTACCTTTATTAGGATGTCTGGATGTGGTCGTAATGGTAGGCGTGGTAGGCCTAGGAGGCACGAGGTGCCTATACCGGATGAAATTCCGACACAGGAAGAAAGGGTTGGTTAAGCCAACGTGGCTAAACTGATTGGTTAACAGGCCATGGGCGCCTTAGCCCAAAAAATGGCTGAAGCATTGCAAGAATCCATGGACATTCTCAGGGTTGATAATCAAATCCAAGCCCAAGTAGCTGAAGTAGGGCCATCTTTTCTGAGGCGAGAGTTTTTCAAGTCAAATCCGAACGAGTTTCTGGGTGATCCCAAGGAGCCATTGAAGGCAGATGAGTGGCTAGAGCAGATAGTGAAAACGTCCAAGATGCTTGGCATCGAGGATGACCAGTTGAGAGTGACCTTGACATCCTTCCAGCTGAAGGGGGATGTAGGTCAGTGGTAGAAGTATGCGCGTAGGCGCATTGGGGTGACTTAGAAGGCATTCGTCAATGCCTTCCAGGACAAGTTTTTGCTTTTCACAGTTAGGGAGAAGTTAAGAGACTAGTTCTCTAAATTGGTACAGTTGAACACACCAGTAATCGAATTTGAGGCCACATTTACCAGTTTGTCGAGGTTTGCACCAGAACTCGTGGCGGCTAAAAAGCGTCGTTGTCTGGAGTTCAAGAAGAGGTTGAGAACCGGACTCATGTTTCGAGTGGTCAAGTCCATGATTAGGGATTATGGGCGCCTTGTGGAGGCGGCGGCCCATCTTGAGGCCATTATGCAGATGGAGGAAGAGAGAATGAGGGGCTCTAGGAGAAGTCAAGATAATCAGAGGGACAACAAGAGGCAAAAGGGTTTTAACCCCCAGTCGTCACAAGGAGCGCAGTCAAGGTCCACTTTTCTAGTACCTAGTTCGGGTTCTGGGAGGAGTAGTCAGGGAGATGTGACTTGTTACAAGTGTAGCTAGTTGGGCCACAAGTCTCTAGTTTGTCCTCATAAAAGAGAAGGACAACGGTCTACATCATCTTCGACTTGTTCTCAGAGCCAGAGTCTGGGGAGAGGGCAGCCGCTCACTTGTTATCAGTGTGGATATGCGGGGCACATGAAGAGATTTTGCTTTCAATTGGGTGGCACGTCTGGTACGTCTGGTTCGAGGCAGACACAGAGCCATCAGTTTGCACAGTCAGTGTAATGACCCAACCCTTGCGTTTGTTTCTGGTATATTTTCAGTCCCTTATTCTGTGCATTTGAATGCTTAATGTAAAATTTCATGAGAAATTAAGTTTAAGTACATGGATCTTATGATTTGAAACCTATATCTGTTCGGTAAGGAAAGCATATGTCACAATTAAAACGTTTGGATCAGAAATTGAGAGCCTTAGAGGCTTGATAATCTGAAATTGACTTTACATCTGAGATCAACATAATTTTTAAGTAATAATAAGCATTTTTGTAGAAATTTGATTTGGGATGATTAAACTGTTTGATTTTTGTTTTATTCACTTTATGTATATATGATTGCCTTCCCTAGATATTTTGACTTAGGAGCCTTTAACTCAATTATCTTCTGAGAGAAAAATTAGAGAAGAGAAGGGTTGAAAGGAAGAGAAGAACTTCTTCAAGAGGAAGAAATTGGGAGATTAAGAGGGTTTTAGAGATTTTAAAAGCTCAGGGTATGTCTAATCCTTTCTGATTGGCCCTCTCTTGGAGTTGAGTAGGAATTCCTCTATATTATTGTGTTTAATGATTAATTGTGTTGTGGTCTCTTGTGTTGAATTAATTTGGAATTGTTTTGAATTATCTAGTGGGGAATTTCATCTTACTTCTTCAAATATCCAGCTTGAATTCATCTACTTGAACAAATGGTTGCATGTGTGTATGTGTGTGTGTGTGTGTGTGTGTGTGTGTGTGTGAGGAAGTGGGAATATTAAGTAATTGAGTTATGTTATGAGCTTTAAGAATTAAAGATTCAAATCATAATTAGATTGATATGTGTTTATGAATCTTGTTAACATGATTTTTGGACCATGATCTAGCAATTAAAAGATCTATTTTGCACCTTGTAAATGCGCACCAAAAATGGGATTTTGTCTGAGTTTTGGACTGCTCTCACAGGGGAATCGCCGCACGTACGGGGGTCATGGCCGCATATGCGGGAACACTACCGCACGTGCGGGAGTCATGGCCGCACGTGCGGAAAATGGTGAATTTTTGGATTCTGGCTACTGCTAAAAAGGCATGTGCGGGAATCACAGCCGCACGTGCAACCCATGTTGGAAAAAGTGGGTTGCTCCATTTTACGTGCTCGTCCCTCGGATATTTTTGAAATCCATATTTGATGCCTTTTTGATATCTGTAAATTCATTCGAAACAAGTGAGCCAGGAAATGATTTAACAAAGAAAAAGGAACTAACTTACGAGTTATGTATGTGTGCAGGACACATTCCGAGAAGGACTAACGCTCCACCATAGCACTGTGAGTAATAGTACTGTGTAGTACATTTGGCGTACTATTAATAATTAATGTTAACGTTTTGTTATTCGTAAGCAAACTACGTCGTTTCTTAACGAATAAATGGAAATTATGTTCATCCTTGAACAATGGTATCTGTGTGAATCTAAAATTATTTTGTTGTGTTATACATGGACCCGAGGTCGTTCAGAACCTATAATATGAATGTAAAGGTCTAACATCATTATGTGACCCACGTTAGAATGTGAATCGTTCTGTCCTTACTAAGCGTAGTGTAATGATATATGTGCCCCATGTTAATAGTTATCATTAGCACTCTGTTAAACGCAAGTTAACTATGTTAACACATGAGAATGATTGAAGGAATTTATGTGCCTCTGTATAACTCTGAGACCAGTCTGCTTTAATGATATCTGGGCCTATGGCCATTCTGTATAATCTGTAAGATCTATTGTTTTCTGATATGGAACAAAGTGCTGTACGGAACTAAGTGCTACAGTGTGAGTCACCTCTAGAATTCGTGCGAGACACCTCTTGAGTCCATACATATATGAACTGGGCTTAAAGTCGATCTGTTAATGTCTGGGCCTATGGCGTTCTGTGAAATCTGTGAGGCCTGTGGCCAATCTGTGAAATCTGGGCTTAAAGCCAAACAGTGAATCTGTTAGGCCAAGGGCCACTCTGTGAAATCTGTGGGCTTACAGCCATTCTGTATTCTGGGCTTAAAGCCACTCTGTTTGAAGACTGGGCCTAAGGCCGTTCTGGAAAAATTACAGGATAAGACTAACTATAAGTTCTCTGCATTTATATACCTTGTGATTCAAGTTATTTATTGGATTATTATGTACTATTATTCACTGAGCTTGGCTCACTTTATGTTATGTCTGTTTCTGTAGGCACTCGACCTGGAGGTCAGTCTTAATCCATGGCATTCATACCTCTTTTGTCAACCGCAGTGTGTTTGGGCACTTAGAGAAAGCTATTCATTTTGTGGAGTTTTGCCAAGCTTTTGGCTTTGTGTTCTAATTGCCTGCTTTAGATTAAAATGTATATAACCCCTTCCTTACTAAGGCTTTTATTATACGCCCAATTGTGGGGCTGGATCTATGTAGGTGTATGTATGTAACTAAAGCTCGGGTGTATGTTTCCTGTAAATTATTTACCTAATGTGATGTTTACGATCCTGGCATGGTAGGGGTAGCTCAATAGATATTGTTTTATGTTATTTTGTATTATTAATGCTTCCGTTCAGGCCCCATATCTTATGTACATAGAGTTAAGTGTCCGTTTCTGAAGTGGTCATGCCCAAACTTTTAGGGATGGGTTTGGGGTGTGACAGTCAGCATAGGCCTCGAGGGCCAATTAGGGAGCCTCTTTGTCTCAGTCAGTGTATCAAGCATATGCTCCAAGCAGTGAGCAAGTTGAGCAGAGACCCTGGGCGTGTGTATGCTGTTATAGTGCCAAATTTAGTACCAGCGCCTACAGTAGTGAGAGATACTTTCTTGTTTTACAATTCGGTTGCTAATGTGTTGATTGATACGGGTGCATCTCATTCATTTATTTCGTCTACATTTGCATTGGTTTTGGAGTTAGAGTTAGCTTAGTTAGCATCTTCTATTTGTGTAGAGTCACCTATTGGTGGTGAGGTTGTCTTAAAGCAAGGGCGTTGGGGCTGTGATATAGAGGTCTCTGGTCGCCGACTTCCATTTTCATTTGTGTTGATTGCCATGTCTAGCTTTGATGTTATTTTGGGTATGGACTAGCTGTCGTGATACCAGGCTATTATAGATTGCTACCGTCAGAGGGTTACTGTATGTACCTTGAGTGGTGATTGTTTTCATTTCTTGGGCGACCGGGTGGATAAGTTCTTATCACCAGTATATGACCCGCGTGGGTGGAGTGAACTTAGTTATCTTCTGGCAAATTTCTTAGAGGTTAGTGTGATGAAGTTCGAGTCGAGTTGCCAAGAGTGGTTTGTGAATACCCGGATGTTTTTCCGGAGGACCTTACTGGTTTCCCACCCTACTGTGAAATTGAGTTCACCATTGACTTGGTGCCTAGTACGTCACCGATCTCCGTGGCACCATATAGATTTGCACCTGCTATGTTGATTGAGTTGAAGATTCAACTCCAGGAGTTATTAGATAAGGGTTTTATTCGCCCTAGTACTTCACCTTGGGGAGCACCAGCTCTCTTTGCTAAAAAGAAAGATGGAGCGTTGCGGCTTTGTATTGATTACCAGAAGTTGAATTAGGTAACTGTTAAGAACAAGTACCCAATGTCTCGTTTAGATGATTTGTTTAATCAGTTGAAGGGGTTTTATTGCTTCTCTAAGATAGATCTGAGATCAGGTTATCATCAATTGAGAGTAAGGGAGAAGGATATTCCGAAGATGATATTCCGTACGCGGTATGGCCATTATGAGTTTCTTGTGATGCTCTTTGGGCTAACCAATGCCCCAACGATATTTATGGACTTGATAAACCAGATCTTCCGGGAATTCCTAGACCGTTTTGTGGTTGTCTTTGTGGATGACATTTTGATTTATTCACCCTCCGAGAAGGAGCACAAAAAACACTTGCGAGTGGTACTTGAGTTGCTTAGAGCCCACAAGCTATATGCTAAGTTTGGAAAGTGTGAATTCTGGCTGATGAAAGTTAAGTTCTTAGGCCATGTGGTATCCGAGGAAGGGATGACTGTAGATTCATCCAAGATTGAGGCAGTGCAAGATTGGGCACAACCTAAGAATGCTTTTGAGATCCGTAGTTTCTTTGGGTTGGCTGGGTATTATCGTCGATTTGTGAAAGATTTCTCTAGGCTAGCCTCACCGTTGACTATATTGACGAGGAAAGGGATCAAATTTGTGTGGAGTGAGACTTGTGAGAAGTCATTTCAAGAGCTTAAAGTTAGACTTACCACTGCTTCAGTTTTGATTTTTCCGGAGAGGGGTTTGGGTTATTCAGTGTATTGTGATGCCTCACTTGAAGGTTTAGGTTGTGTATTGATGCAAGAGGGGAAGGTAGTAGCCTATGGATCTCGGAAATTGAAGACTCATGAGAGGAACTACCCTACTTATGATGTAGAGTTAGCGGTGGTGATTTTTGCCTTGATGATTTGGAGGCATTACTTGTCTAGCGAGAAATTTGAGGTATTTTCGGATCACAAGAGTCTGAAGTATCTATTTACACAGAAGGACTTGAATTTAAGGCAAAGGAGGTGGATGAAGTTCATAGAGGACTATGATTTTGAATTGCATTATCATCTAGGAAAGGCCAATGTTGTGGTCGATGCCTTGAGTAGAAAATCTATTAGCAGGGTAGCTTGTATTGTCATCCAAGAACGGGAGATGTTGGGTGCTATTGGGGAGTTTGACTTGTATTTTGGCTAGTTTGTGGAGTTTGCAGTGTTGTTTATGGTAACTGCACAACCCACACTTGTGAATCGAGTGATAAAAGCATAAAAGGGTGACCTTGAGGTAGAATCCCTCCGGGAGAAGATCTCTAGTGGAAAGGTAGAGAAAGGCTTCAATATGTATCCCGACCTGAGTGTGAGATATCGTGACCACTTGTTTGTACTAGAGTCTTGCAGAGAGGAAGTACTCTATGAGTTTCACTATTCACGCCTTACGGTGCATCCGAGAGGCATAAAGATGTATCACGATCTTAGTCGCCAGTTTTGGTGGAGAGGTATGAAGAAGGATCTAGCCATGTCTGTATCAAAGTGCCTTACTTGTCAGCAAGTGAAGGCCAAACATCAGAGGCCAGCGAGTATCTTGCAACCCTTGCCTATAGCCAAGTGGAAGTAGGAGCATGATGGATTTTGTTGTGGGCCTCCCGAGGACTCAATAGGGTAGTGATGCCATTTGGGTGGTAGTTGACCAGTTAACCAAGTCAGTGCACTTTTTACCTATGCGTGTGAGTGATTCGGTAGACTATCTTGTCGACCTTTACATCAGGGACATAGTGAGGTTGCATGGAGTCCCTGTGTCCCTGTGATGATTGTTTCGGATAGAGATCCACATTTTACAACTTGGTTGTGGCAGAGTTTGCAGAGTGCCTTGGGTACTAAATTGACCTTTAGCACCACGTATCACCCTCAGACTGACGGGTAGTCCGAGCGTACTATTCAAATCCTTGAGGATATGCTTTGAGGTTGTGTCTTTAGCTTCAAGGGGTCATGGGAGAGGCATTTGCACTTAGTGGAGTTTCCCTAGAAGAATAGCTTTTAGTCGAGTATTGGCATGGCACCATTTGAGGCCTTGTATGGTTGACCGTGTAATTCTCCGGTGTGTTGGGCCGAAGTGGGTGATGCATCTTTGTTGGGGCTGGAGTTAGTTCGGGAAACGACGGAGAATGTAGCACTTATCCGTAAGCGGTTAGTTACAGCTCAGAGGCGCTAGAAAAGTTACGCCGATCGTAGGAGGAGACCTTTGTCTTTTGAGGTGGGAGATCATGTCTTTTTGAAGATATCACCTAGACGGGGCTTGATGAGATTTGGAAAGAGTGAGAAGTTGTCCTCTCAATTTATTGGGCCTTTTGAGATCCTTGAGCGAATTGGGAAGGTAGCTTACCGTTTGGTGTTATTGCTACAACTTTCTGGAGTTTATGATGTGTTTCATATTAGCATGCTTCGGAATTATGAGCCGGATCCATAGCACGTGTTGGATTGGACTGACTTAGAGGTGGATGAGGATGCCTCGTATAAGAAGAGACTGGTAAGGGTCTTGGATACCTGGGACCAAGTCTTGCGAGGCAAGACAATTCCCTTGGTTAAAGTATTATGGAAGCATCATGGGGTTGAAGAAGCAACTTGGGAACGTGAGTTGGAAGTCCGTGAGAAATACCCGGACCATTTGGTGATGTTTGAACATGTATTGCATTGTTGTTATGATAAATAGAATATGAGAACGTTGTGTATGTTTTAAAAAGTAAAAACATTGTATATGTTGTTTATGTTTTGGAAGTACGAGTTTATTATAAACATTGCATATGTTTAGAGAAAATATGAATTGTATATTCAATATTGAGAAATTGTGTATCTTGTTCATGAGAATAAATGACCAGGGAATGGGTCATGATGATGGAATTGATCGGTTATTACCATTGTAGTTGGTTTAAATAGAGTTTTAAAACTTGATTTGAAATTTCGAGAGTGAAATTCTTTAAGGGAGGGTGGTTATAGCGATCCCGGTTTTGACCTGACCATTATGGTATCCTAGACGGGGGTTTAGTGATTTCATACTGTTGTTTATATCTTACTTCCTTGTATCCCCTTAAATTTGGCTTTCGGATTGTTGTTGTTGTGTTTGGAACAGATTGGTTGCTTGTTTCTCCAACTTTTGTTGCCCAGGATTTTGGTCCTCCGTTCGAGCGAGATTTACAAACTCTTAGTACTTTTGTAGGTCTGTAAAACTAATAGGCGCGTGTATTCTACGCTCGAGTGGCGTTTTTTACGCTCGAGCGGGTCGGCGCTCGAGCGACTATCCTTGTGCTCGAGCAATTGGTCTGTTGTCTGCAAAACTACTAGAAGTGTGCATTCTGCACTTGAGCGTCACTTCTTGTGCTCGAGCGTCAATTCTTGCGCTCGAGCGGACTGTGCGTATATCAGTCCGAGAAAGTCATTTTTGACATCACTTTTCACATCTCATTTCCTCTCTAAAAAACTCTCTCTCTACATGTTCTCCTTGATCTAGTGGGTTCTCTACCCTAGTGCATTTGTTAAAAAGTTAGAGTATCTCAAGATCTTTGTTTTCATCCGAATAGAAGTTGGTTTCGGCGTCGTTGGAGTTTCCCCTTTTGTTTTGCTCAACTTCTAACTTCGAGGTAGGGATTTTCTACACTTTTATATGGCTTCTAACTTAGTTATGGGTTGTTGTGTAAAAAGGGTAGAATTTGGGGTGTTGTGAACAAACCTAGGATTTGGGTATTAATCAAAAGAGGGGTTTTTAAGTAAATGAGCTATAGACGGTTATGGGATTGAATATGAGGCTATATTATGTCAACATAGTTGATTTTGGCTTTTGGTTTGAAATTTGGGAAAATGGGAGATTGCCCTAAAATGTTTCAAATATTTATTTTGTATAAATAAATGAAATTGATGTTGTAAATATGAAATTAGATAGACGTTGATATAAATGATGGTGTTGGAAATGCATTACCTCACGCCTGTGGAATCTTGAATAATTTATTTATCTTGAGATTGAATATCTATTTAGAAATATCAGTATTGGGCTATCGGTGGAGGATAACTGTGATTGTTGTAGAAATTGCATAAAGATTAGGCAAATTGAAACTAATCTCTTGTTGGTTGTCATTGAATATGACTATATTTTAAATACACTGTATACGTATGATTGTTTGGGATGAGAAAGGGGGTGTACTCCATTGTTTGGAAGGAGATAGAGGATGGACTCCATTGAAATTAAGTTGGCCTGTGTGTCCAGGGTGAAAGTCCCGAAATCGCGCATATACATGAGTGCCGATCCCGCAGATGAAATTTTCATAAAATAGCAAGATTGAAGTGTTTGTGTGATGATTGTGTTAATTCGGGAACCACTGAGTTGTAGTCTCAGATGGGTTGTTTGAAAGATAATGAAATTGACTCATGAATTGAGATGAAAAGGATTAACTTGAATTGACAAGAAGGATAAAGGATTGAGATATGAATTTTGGTACTTTATGACTATACAGAAAATAAATGTTTTATCATTGGCATTGTAAATGCACATTGTACTTATATGTTCGTTAAAATTCATATATTGTGTTAGATTGTTCCTATTAAGCTTTGGCTCACCCTACTTGGAGAAAAAAAAATCATTTTTAGGTGTTGATGATATGCCTCCGCCAAGGCAATAGCTTGGAAGGAATCGGAGCTGAAGGCTTCTCTTTTTGTATTGTACTAATTGTTTTAATTTCAAGCCAAGGGCTTTACATATCTGTATTGGGTTTGTATCCATTTTGTTGTAACCAAGCCATGACTTGGAAAGATGTAAGCTTATAGGACATTTACTTATGATAAACTCTTGTATATCATTAACTTTATGAAATGAAAGATCATTATATTTTGATTCATGTTGTTATTCATATATATTCTTGGTTGGATTTATGGTTCTATTTGGGGGCGTGTGTGACGGCCGGGTTCCTTCCCTTTCTCTTTCTTTCTTCGCTTCGTTCTCTATTTGCCTTCGTTGGGTTTGAAGCATCCGGAAATGGTTCCTCAGGTTAAAATTCTAGTTCTTGTTTTTGTCGGTGTTGAATTTCGCTTGTTCCAGAGCATGTGTGGGTGAGTCGGGAGTGCTGGGAGCGAAGCAAAATTTTTAGGTGGCTGGGCTTCGGCCGCACGTGCGGGGCCCTAGGCTGCACGTGCAAGGATGGGCCGTACGAGCGACGGGTATGGCCGCACGAGCGGTGGAGGCTTAGACCTAGAAAATTCGATTCTGCCTAGAGCACACGAGCGGAGAAAATGGGCCGCACGAGCGGTCAAGGTGGCTACACGAGCGGCCAATTGGGTAGTCCGTGCCCTGTTTTGTTAAAACGTATTGGTCCGAATATATATCATCTCTAACTCATTTTTCTCTCATTCTAAACCTAATTTCTCTCCTTCTTCTCTCTAGAAAACACCTCAATCACCCAAGACTCTTTGATTTTTGTGATCCTTGGGTCAAGATCTTCATCTTCTCCCTTTAAATCTTGAAGATCCATGGTTAGGGTTCACTTGGTGTGTTAGAATCAAAGCTCTCTCATCCATCTAAGCTTGGGTTTCTCTTCCCCATCTTCTCAAAGGCTTTGAGGTAGGGATTTCTTGAGTCATATATACAAGTTTTGCTACATTGTTGTTGATTTAAAAATGTTCTAGATGTTTTGTGTTGATTTTATTGGTTTTGATTCAAAATGTAGAGAGAGTTTGAATGGGGGTTTATATCTCAATCTTCTATCATTTCTTGAGGGTTTCCCTCTACTAAACTCAAAGAAATTTTCTAGATGGAGTTTCTTTTTGAAAAATAATGAAAGTTTATTTCTTATGAAAACCGTAGAAATTGGGGTTTTTGAAAAATAATGAATGTGCCTTTGAAATTACATATTTTCTTGTATCAAGAGCATGTATGAGACTAAGTCTCACCAAATGTTTGACAAGATAGCAACTTCATGATATATATATATATGTGTGTGTGTGTGTGTGTGTTGGAGACTAAGTCCTCTTTTATTATCCATTGATAATTATATGTTTGTGTAGAGTGGTAAGATGGCAAGTTGTTGAGTGCCATAAGTGATGTGAAAATGCTTAATCGTAGTGTAATGGAAAAGTGAAATGAATGATGGCATGTTAGCCATATTGAAAATTTGGTCATGATGAATTAATGTTGAGGAATTGTTGTGGTGTGTCGAAGACACATGGTTATTGTGTGAAATGAGAAAGTGTAATTATGCGTTGGAGACGTCTGGGTATCTTGTGGAAGAACATGTAAGGAGGAAATGAAAATGTGATGTTGAATATGGTTGTAGACATGTTTCTTTTTGTTGAATATAAAAGAATGCTATGAGTTAGTAGTTGTTGCATCATATTCTCAATTGTTTTAAAGTCATTATTGCATATCATGACATGAGTTGGAAAAGCATTCATTTCGAGAAAGATCATTGTAATGAGAACTAATGGAAATGTTTATGGGGTAAATACGGTGGTAAGTCCGGATATGGGGTGTAGTTGAATTTGTTAAGTTGGCATGTGTGTCCTTGGTGAAAGACCAGAAAGCCGCGCGGATAGGTGTCGAGCCTTTCGGTTAATGCCGGTAAAAATGACAGTTTGGTAGTGCTCGCAGAGACTACTTGCAGACACCAGCCTATGGATTACCAGTGTCGTATTTACCGCCTCTGTTGGTTTAAATATTGGAAGTTGAAATTGATGAGATTGCTAAATATTATCGAGAATATGGTGAATTTAAAATTGTGCATTGAATATTATTGAGAACACTACGATTTTGAAATAGTGCATCAAAATAAGATTTTCCTTCATTATTGGCACATGCATGGCATTACATATGCATTTTTAACATTGATGGAATTGGCATAACTGTATATACTTTGTGAGGAATCTCTACTGGGCTTTATGCTCACCTCTATGGAATTGGTGCAGGTAAAGATGTGGTGACCCCGCAAAGCTAAGGGCGTGGAAATGTTTGAAGAAGAGTAGCTTAACTCTTATTTTGTTGTGATATTTTGTCTAAGCCAAGGGCTAATGTGTTTGGGTCCATGAGACCAATATGTGTAACCGGGCTATTGCCTTGAAACTTGTAAGCCCCTTGAGGGCCTTATTCGTTGTGATTTAATGATTTCTTTTACATGCGATAGATTCATGTACTAGTGAGTAAATAAATGTGTATTGGCATGTGAGAATACTTTGGTAAACGTTGGAACCATGCAAATGAATTTGATCAATATCTCATTTTGGGAGTGGGCTTATGTAATAGTTATGTGAGTTTATTTTCGGGGCGTGATAGCGTAACAGATATTCATTTTCATTCACCTCTCACCTCTTAAGTGCTGATAAGGATTTTATAATAAACATTCATTTTATATTATTATAGTCACATATTTCATTAATTTATTTATCTATCTATATATTATATAAACAAAAGGACGTTTTTAATGACAAGTCTGATGGGAGTTCCAATATTCCAATCTTAATTTTTTAATTTTTTGATTAAAAAAAAATTCAGCATTTATTGATTTCTCTCATACCTACTGCTACACTCTTTTCAACTTCTCCTATGCCCTATGGTTAGTGATGTGATTGTTAAATTATTTTTATAAAAAATCTAAAAAAAATTAATTTGTGTATTAAAAAAATATCTAAAACAAATATAAATTCTTATTATATCTATCCATCTATCTATATATTATATAAGTAAAAAATGGTTTCTAACCATAAGTTTTGTGGGAGTTTCAATATTTCAAGCTAAAATTTTTAATTTTTTGATTTTAAATAGCTCTCATTCAAGCGCACAAAAAAAAAATAACAAATAAACAAATAAATAATCAGTGTGTTTTGTTTTAGTTTTTTGAATTCAGTTTTCTGAAAATTGAGTTTTTTGTTTTCGTGTTTTTTTTAAAATATTTTTAGTGAATATTTTTTAAATTTTAAGCAATTTTTTTACTATTTTAGATGCACTTTATTTAAATGTATCAAAATAGTAAAATATTTGTGAAAAAATGTTTTAAAAATTAATAAATACACAAAAAATATAAAAAATATATTGAAATTTCATATATACATATATATATATATGTTGTATTTTTTGGTATTTAGTGTATTTTTTAAAGTTTTTTTCACAAATATTATACCTTTTAAATGTATTTATGTTAGATGTGTCTAAAAATTAAAAACAAATTGCTTCAAATATTAACAAAAATTTCATTGAAAACATTAAACATTAAAATATAGAAAATAAAAAAGTAGAACTTTCTAAAAACTGTTTTCTGAAAACCAGAACCAAACAAACTGAAATATCTATTGATTTATGACTTTCGAATAGAAAGTATATCAAATATATAAAATAAAAAATAGAAAGTATACTAATCCATTTCCAAATTCAAATTTGAGAGGCAGTAAATATGGAAAACATTTCATTAATTTAAATTTAAAATTATAATGATTTATTCCATAATACATAAGTTTTAATTAATGATATATTCCATGATTTATATATATATATCCATATATACTATTATAATTGTAAAATATTGTCATTTCATTAAGGTTGAAAGTTGTAATTCTTTTTTCTCAATGTTTTTTTTTATTTTGTTTAGTTTTTTGTTAATACGTGTTACAATATGATTGGTCTATAAATTAATTTTATATTCTTAAAATAAAATTTCAAATTTAGATTCTTACTTAAATTATGTTACTATAATTGGAATGAGATCAATATTCATTCCTTAAATTTTGTATCCTTTATTAAATTATAAAATAAAATTTCAAATTTAAATTCTTTTTCAAATTATATTACTACAATTACAATGAGATCAATATTCACATGTATCATAATGATGTGTCATAATATTATTGGTCTAATTATAATTTGTTTTAAATACATGTGTTCAAATTATTAATCGCTATTAATTTTTTTTCTTTTTTTTTATTTTAAATTTTATAAAAAAAAAAATTATGTCCTTCTTAACTATACGGACTTGAACAATAATTTTTTTTAATATATATATATTTTTTTTAACAAAAGAACAAAGCATAACTTTTTTAGCCTTCATTTGGCATGCCAAAAATTTTGGCTTTTTGACTATTTTAGCCACAAAAAGATAAAATAGGCTAAAAAGTTAATAAGACTAAATGTCTCATCCAAACTATAATCATTTCATTTTTCTCTCATAAAAGTGAAAAAAACAAAAAAAACTTATCTCAAACGAGGCTTTTTAACCCTAGGCTAAAATAGCCAAAAAAGCCAACCCATATCCCAAACGAACCCTAGTACTTACCAAATATACTAGATTTTGTTAGATTTTTTTTTCCCGCTCAATTGTCAATTAAAAAAATTAAAATAAAGAATAAAGATATCTTTGGCTCAAATTGTTAAAAAATTACCTTTGCTAAAATAAATTAGAACGAAACGTTAATTTTTTATAATTAAAAGTGATAGTTCGTTAAACTTTTTTTATTTAAAAAAGAAAAAAGAAAAAGAGAGAGTTATAGGTAATAATTTATTGTTCATCTAGAATTATTTTCAAATTAAATGAAAATACCATATTAAATTTTCTTCTTACCTTTTTTTATTCAAATACTTTTATTTTGTAAGAAATTTGTTTTTATTATGTTTAATATTTTATTGTAATTTTTAAATTAAAAATAATATCTAAAAAATCATAATTAATTTTTTTTGGCCATTATAAAAGGTATATATTTTTTTAATATCAACTTAGTAGTAGTTTGGGAAGTGCAAAGTAAGTATACCTTTTTACATTTTACGAAAATATGTACAGAAAAGTAAAGATGTGGTGTGATTTAAAAAAGATAATTAAGTATACTTTTTTACTTTTTTCTTTTTTACTTCCCAAATAACCCTTTATTTGATGATCCCTTTCTATAATGTGTATTTTTTAAATATTTTTAAGAAAAATTTTATTGAAAATTTTAAGTATATTGCTTTTTATTTTGTTCATTAATATTAAACTTTTAATTAATTTTTATTTATTATTTTAAAAAATAAATTAGCAAATAATTATTTATTTATTTATTTATTTATTTATTTTTACTCAGGTTATTTGGTGTTTTTGCTCAAGTCCACTCAAATTTAATTTGAATTTTTAAATTTCTGCATAGATCCTCACTTAATTAAAAACTATGTTTTTAATTTTTAAAAAATTTTAAGCTCGGCTCAAGTTGCTTGGGTTGAGATCACCTAAGTTTGCAATAGGGCTGCTCACGGGTCGGTTTTGGCGGGTTGCGGGTCAAAACCGACCCGACCCGCACTTATGCGGTTGGGGAAAAATGGACCCGCAACCGCCCGCGATGCGGTTCGCGGTTTGTGCGGGCGGGTGCGGTTCGGTTTGTGGTTTAGATTTTTTTTTTTTTTTATTTTTTATTTTTTTTTTTTTTTTTAAACTTAAGCAAATTTGACATTTTTTGTTACTTTCTAAACACTTTTTTTTTTTTTTTTTTATAGAAGAGTTATAAATTAAATTACAAGATATACAATTCATGATCGTAATAAATAGTCCACATGTTAGATAAGATGATATGGAACCATACTTGAGGATAGTGGATTAATCTTCCTCCTTAACTTGCAAAAACAAATCCTTAAAAGTCAAACTAGTAACACTAATTTAAATATGCAAAAACAAACCCTTAAAAGTCATACTAGTAACACTAATTTTAATAGTGGATTAATCTTCACTATTTAGTTTTTAATATGCAATAATGTGATAATAGAATGACAATTCAAAATATCATATTTAACTGTGTCTACTAGACTAATGGAATATAACGATTTTATATATATATAAAAATAAAAGTCAAACTAGTAACACTAATTTAAATATCATTAGATTATGATAATGTATATAAGTACCTATATAATAAATTTTACTTTCATCCAAAATGTAAAAATAAAAATAATAACTAGTTATCTCCATCTATCCAAAATGCAAAAAATAATAATAATAACTAGTTATTTTTTCTTTAAAAAAAAAAAAAAAAAAAAAACTGCGGGTTGCGGGCGGGTCGGGTTCGACCCGAACCCGAACTTTTGTGAATTTCTTGACCCGCACCCGCCCGCCTACCTACATCGAAACCGCCCAAAGCACTGCGGGTAGGGTAGGGTCGGGCGGTTTGTGCGGGCGGGTGGGTTGGTTGCCCAGCCCTAGTTTGCAATTCTAGCGAGGGGGTTGAAAGTTACATGATTAAATTTGTGACAAATTAAAAAATAATAAATAAATTGTGATAAAATTGTGGGACTTAAATTGTAAATTTCAATCTTTTTTATTTTCATAATTTGCATACAAAAATTTAGCTATTTATATTATTTTGTATAAAAATGTATTATTAATTTTTTTGCATGCTGTGCATAGCACGGGTTACCACTAGTATCGATTATAAAGGAAAGACTATGGTACACACCTTTCAAAGGATGCGTACTATATGTATATTATAACTAAAGAAGAAAATAACATAATTTTATAATTTCTGAGTCATAATTAGAAGAAGGGAAAAAAAAAAAAAAAAGTCCTAACCAAACACCACATGATACATAACCAAATATCTCATAAGGCATAATTAAAATAATGTCATAATTAAAGAAGAAAATTAGTTATAATTAAAAAAGAAAATAAGATAATTAAGGGTGCATATGGTACACCCTTTATAACTTACACTTCTTTAAAAAATAAATAAAACTATGGTATTTCTTGGAAGGGCATGAATACCATGATTTAACACTATTATGTAATTAATAGCATGCATATTATAAATTTTAAATTCAAGAAAAGAGAATCAAAAAGAAAAAAAAAAAGCATTAAATAATAGCCCCGTTTGGTGTACCTGTTAAAACAGCTTATAGATTATAACTTAACAGATTATAGATTATAACTTTAATCAGAAGTTGTTAATCTGTTTGGTGTACCTGTTGGATTATAGATTTAAGTTGCTGAGTAGTGTTTGTTAAGGCTAGGTTTGGCATAACCTATATAATCCATCTTTTTATCTTTTTATCTTTTTTCCATCACATCACCTCTCTACTTTTTTACACATCTTTTCGTAAAAAGACAAAAAGTACACTTTTTTAGGACACCCCAAACCAACCCTAGGGCTGGTTTGGGGTGTACTAAAAAAGTGCACTTTTTGTATTTTTGAACTAAAAAAGTTGAGAAAAAAATATGGAGGTTTGGGTTAACTTTTTGGATTTTTTTAGAAAAATGTGTATTAAAAAATTGTATAAAAAGAGTGTGTAAGAGATGAATAGTGACAGGTGGGGCCCAGCTGTACAATTCGGCAGGTGGGAGAGGAGTTGGAAATTATTGGCTATTTTTTTTACAAAGCACTGCACGGTTTTGTTTGGTCCGTGGAGGTCATCACGGGTCCCATTTTAATAATCTGAACCGTTCAATGTGTATAACTCGTCGAACACTATGTACCTATAAAAAATCACGTTAATCGGATATCGATAGCTATCTGATCAGATATATTTATTTTTAATCATTAATTATAACACCATCCATTTGTCGTACATAACTGATCTGATCATATAGTTATCGATATCCGATCAATGTGATTTTTTGCAGAAATATAGTACTCGACGAGTTCTACACATTTAACGGTTCAGATTATCAAAACGAGACCCGTGATAGCCCCACAAGCCAAACAACGGTATGTGCCAAGCACACCCAATCATTCCCAATCATTTCGTATCCTTGCACTACCGCTGCACAGCAGCCGGCTGCTGGTCACTTCCGTGTGTACTTTGGGTAATAAAAAATTATTATTATTATTTATTTTTTTTGGTGAATAGTGATATCTTTTTGGATTTTGGAGTAACTTTTTGACTTTTTGGCTGAATTAGTCTACCCCAAACCAGCCAATAAGCTGTAAAACAGCTTTTTCAATTAATTTTTATTTTTTGTTTGTCTACATTTCTCATAAATAATAATAATAATAATAATAATAATAATAATCTATAGTCCATTTGGGTCTTTTTCTATTTTTTAAAAAAATAAAAAATAAAAAAATCCAAGAGTATAACCATAAATTAACATGTTCACAGCAGAAGCTGATAATCAGAAGCAAGAGGTGAGCAGTTTCTCAGAATCAACTTTTTTGAGTTAAAATAAGCTGTGAGAATCAAAAACTGTTTGAAATAAGTTTAATCAAACAGTCCAAAATAATTTTTTCAAAGCTAAAAGCTATAAGTTAGCTTTGAAAAGTTGAAACAAGCACCCCCAATAATATGCAACATGATAAATATATCAATTAGACTTTTGAAATTTTAACTGTTGTAGTATATATATACTAGCGTATGTCCGTGCCTGAAGGCACGGTGCAATTAATTATGAGATTAAAATATAAATCAAAATTATAGAGGAATGTATTCAAATTTTTGTTTTTTGTTTTTTTTCTTTTCTTTTCAAAGAGTAGGTAATGAATTTATGGGAAAGAGAAAAATTCCTAAATGAAGACATGAAACTTAAATAAAACACCAATTTATTAATAACCCAAATAAATTTCAGGAACCCCCAAAATTAGGAACCCCCATGACTCCCAAAATGATGTAAACCAATCATATATTTTTATTTTTTTTCTTTCCTTCCTAGACCAATCATAGGTGAGTGAGAGTTATAAAGTTGTATTTTTTTAAGAATATGTAGCATTTTTTATATTTTTAATAAAAAAAATCTTCCCAAGATAAATTGCACTTCCCCAGATTGCAATCTCTCAATTTTCTTGTAATTTAACTGGTTCATTTTTGGTCTTCCTATTCACCACTGTTTCTGAACTGATATTGCTTCTTGGAATTCCATTCCTTAAAACTTCTTGGGACCTTTTTATTTTTGTTTTTTGGGTTTCTTGTTTATTTTCTTGTTCTTCAGTCTCTGCCATGTTGCTTTCAGTTGAATTTGCGGTTTGAAATTGTAATCTGAAATTATTTCTGTTTATTTTCTGGATGAACTCCCTAGCTTCACTATACCCATCAAAATTAGTTTTTGCACACTGCCAATATGCTAAATATTTGACCTTTAGTTTAGTGCAAATTTTGTTTGTAATATATCCTTATATAATCATAATTGGAAGCTCTACCTTTTAATTCACTCTCAAAATCGGATGACATTTATACCACACACTCATGCTGGTCTATTTCTCAATATAAAGATTTCTTCTTTGATTGGAAGGCTATAAAATTTATTTGTTTGGACCTTTCGTTTGTCAAATTCCAAAATTGACTGCTTCTTCTGTTCAAGATCTTTCTAAAGATCATTTGGTTAGTGTTTGAACTAATCAAGTTTGCTATGTCTCATTTTACTTGTACCTCTTTTTTGCCCTTCAATTTTGTACCTTATATCCAATACATGATGTATATACAAATTGGTAACTATAGAGGTGACGGTGACTCCAGACACATGGGTTATAAGGTTTCAATGCCCAGTGCATTCGAAGTAACTTCAGTAAGTACTTCAATTGTCATCTTTATGGTTATTTAGTTAATACTATGCACAAAATGTTAACCTGATATTTTTGGTGATTCTTCAGAAGATAGTCACTGTTGGGCGTGCTCCTGAGAAAGCAGATATGGTAATACCTGTTGCAACAGGTACTCAAAAAAAGAGAGACCAATTTCACACTTAAAAAGCCATCAACCCATACACTTTCTTTAGGAAGTCCCCTTCTCAAGACACTCCTCCATTTACCCCCACTCACTTTATATAGAATAGAATGAATTTAAACCATTTGCCTACAGGAAATGGTAATGTTGAGACATGGTCAAAATGGAGCAAATTTGGCCGGGGATGTGTGGGTGATGAAAGAAAAGAGAACATATAATGTAGTTCTTCTATTAGTCTTTTATATACATATATATATCAACGTCAAGTTATCCACAAATTGAATAAACAAAGAAGTTTCATCTTGAAATTTGTTCAGTACTTGAACCTTTGAATTCCCCTTTTTCTATAAATTTAGTGCATATGCATAAGATATACTTGAAGATACAATCTTTTTGTTGCAACAAACCAAAAAGATCAAAATCGAGATTTAAAAATCACCTACTGAACAGGACACTAACGTTCTTGCACCCTGAAGCTGGACTATCACCTGCTAAAAATCTATGCTCATACCATAGAAGCCTCGTATGATGTTCGGCCACATGTTCAGGCTCATGTTTAAGCTCAAGAGGCAAATTATGTTCATCAGGCACATGTTTAGGCTCATGAGGCGCATTAAGCTCATCAGGCTCATGAGGCAAATTAAGCTCTGGTCCGTGGTGCTAGGGAGGATGTTTCATGGGGCATGGGAACATTGTGTCTGCGAGCTTTATGGGAATACAGATGTTGGCAATGTAGTGCTGCCCAAATGTTAGGAGTAGGGAAATAAATCCAAGAACCATAAGCTCTGCAAAAATTAATCAAGAAGAAGATAGCTTACTAAGAATAAGAGAAACACACGAAAAAAATCAATTGCAAAAACCAACAACCCATATAATGATATAACTTCATAACTATTTTAAAAGTATTATATCTTAGGATCAAGTGCCCACGTAGTTACCGGCTTTAATTTTCTTGAGCGCTTCCAGCATAGGTTTCTTGCGTCTTTGCCTAAACCACTGAAAAGAAACATTGTTTCTTATAGGAGAGAAACCAATGAAGAAACTAAAAATAGATGTGAAACATAAAAATTCCAAGCAGTAGAGATTTGATTTTTTTATTCTTTCATTGTTCAGTCCAGCATTAAGAAAAGCTTTCGGTGTGAATTGAGTTTCGAACCCAAAATTCATCGTATGGAAAAGAACAACTCTTCAATCTGATCGTTTTCCTTAGCAATCCACCAACTTATGGATGTCATTTTCCAAAACAGAAACAAAACAGTTCTAGAGAAACAATGTGTTACCTTGAGTCTTAGGTGAATAATCTATTGAATAAATAATTTAAATAAACACAAAATAAAAAATAAGGGTATTCTCAAGAAACCTCTTCTGATAATTTCTTTCTGCTTTTTTTTTCTTTTTTTTTTTCTTTTCCCTTTTCTTTTTGTTTGAATTCAATTTCAACAGCCCCAAAAGGGAAGAAAACCAGAACTTCACGCCACCAAGATTTACAAATTTACAATCTATCCAACATGCAGATTTTATATATATATATAGCAACAAATTTCAAACACTGAAAAAAATGAAGATTACCTAATCTCCCAAAAAAAATGAAAAAAGAAAAAGGCATCTCTTGAATTGTTTAAAAGAAAATTGTTGATAAAATAAAACAGCATTGTTGACAGAAGAAGTAATAAAACAGCATTGTTAAAATAAAACAGCATTGTTGATAAAACAGCATTGTTGATAAAATAAATCATAAAAATTATAACAATATATTCAATAGAAATCAAAACCTAAATATTCAATAGAAGTAACCAAACACCAAATATATTCAAAAAAACATACATACAAATGTATGTATGTTTCTACAATTTAAGTAGTATTCAAAAAGCATACCCACCTTCCCCTCTCTCTCTCTCTCTCCATTTTCTTTTCTCCTTCTTTTCTTAGGTTCTCAGAAATCCTATGATGATCAACCTTTCTCTATGGTGTTTGGTTACTTATATAGATTTCAAAAAGCTGTAAACAATATATCAAAACCCAAATATATTGTAGGTTATTAATGGCAACAAAGATACTATTTTGGTTCACTACAGCAAATATACTATTTTAATAATATACAAAGACTGATCTAATATACAAAGACCCACACTATTTTAACCAAAAAAAAAAAAAAAAACTTGACTGTGTTGAAATAGACAAATTTTCATGAATCAAATTCCCAAATTTAGAGAGAAATAACTTGACTGTGTTAAAAACTATAGTTAAGAACCCAGCAGTTAAGAACTTAATAACTCAATATATATATTATTCAAATAACTCAATATCATCCAGAATTTCCTTTGAACCCAATATATATATCATTCAAATAACTCAAAATCTAAACTCAAAAACAGAAAAACAGAGCAAGGAAAATGTGAGCCAGACGGCAGACAGAGAGGGAAATGGAACCACTTAAATTGTTATTTCCCCAACTTCTGATCCTTTTGATGCTCAAAAGTATTTCTTATCCATACTTTTTCTGAAAAAACAAATGCAATTGAAAGAACATTTTAGCTCACAGACTGGGTTGTCAAAACATTTGTATCACAACACAAACTTCTATTATTTTCATTTTTTTCCCCCCGTAGGAAAATGAAATCAAATTATGAATCGGATATATGACATAGTAATTGATCTCACAAAGGGATTATCTCATTCCTGATCGGATATTCTTTTCCAACCTTCTCAAATCAATTTCGCATGTTATCATCAAATGCTATAACAATATATACAATACACACCTCACTATCTGCTTCTCTCAACTCTGTAGCAGTATTTGTCTGTCCTTCATTCACATTATATTTTCTACAAAATGGTATAGCCAAGCCAAGCTTCACATCTCATCAGAGAGTAGGAATGGGAAGGTAGATAGAGGGTATGGGAAGACAGATGGTAGACAGAGGGTATGGGGGAGACACAGAAATATGTTGGGCGGGAAATGTGAGCCATCCAAAGCAAATCTAAACCATTGATATAAACTTGGGATTAATCTTAGCCATTGAATCAAAATGCATCTCACATACATTTTTGACATAAATTCAAAAACCTTTGCGATTAAGTATAGAAAAATTAAATTCAAAATGTATCTCACATACATTGATATTTATTTCACATGATTAAGTATAGAAAAATTAATCTTAATAAATGAAAACAACCATTATATGAAACATGTGTACCATACATAAAACACAACATAAAAATCCAATCAACCTAATCTTAGACCCACAATCGAGCCAAGAACCAAGAACCAATTCCAACTCAAACTCAGTCAAATTGTTTGTCTATTCCTAATTGTTTGTGTCATCTTTCTTCTGTAATTTTATAGATAAAACCATTTATTTTACCTATCATTGTCTTCTAGACCTAAAAAATAAATAAAGAAAGTGTTAAAAAACCGACTTAGAAGCAATTACTATCAAACTTGAAGTTTTGTACAATGCGGAGTTTTGTTTTCATTTTTTTTCTTCTTAAAAACACTATGCTGTGAAAGCAATGAGATATATATATAAAAGTGGATTGTAATAATATAATAATTTCACTGTAGTTGCTTGCATGCATGTTGCTGTCATCTCTATTTTTATAATTTGATGATGTCCTTTTCTTTTGGTTTGTTGTGAAATTATTTTCTTTGTATATTCTAGCTGAGTTATGCAAGAATGATCATCCTTATCTTATTATTCAATATCTTAGTCTAACTATCAATATTACATTGAAGATATCTTGGTGGTGAGACCCGTCACACTAATATTATATTTCATAAGTAAAATGATAAATATCATATGATATAGAAATATGATAAGTATGACATTATTATTTAATTTACAAATTCTGAAATAGAATTTAAAATCTATATATATATATATGTATAGGATTGCTATCTTCAAGATTATTTTCTTTGCATATTCTTGCTGAGTTATGCAAGAATGATCATCCTTATCTTATTATTCGATATCTTAGTCTAACTATCAATATTACATTGAAGATATCTTGGTGGTGAGACCCGTCACACTAATATTATATTTCATAAGTAAAATGATAAATATCATATGATATAGAAATATGATAAGTATGACATTATTATTTAATTTACAAATTCTGAAATAGAATTTAAAATCTCTCTCCATATATATATATATATGTATAGGATTGCTATCTGTGGGGAAGTGGTTTCTTTGGAAATACTCTTCCAATCCGGGAAGACGCTCTTGATTCTCAGATAGTCACCTGCAAAGACAAATACTCCGGTCGGGGGTGCCGGGGTTAGCACTCCGACGGGCAAGTCAGTTCTTATACTCAAGAAAGCTTGTTTTCTAAGTTTAGTGAAGTGTATTTTTCTTACATACCTTTCCAAGAACGCTGCTTCTTTATTTATAGTTGTTCCTCCTGAGGCCTCGGGGCCTGAGCTTGGTTTTCAATCATTACCTGTTCATATATTCGGCCCAGAACGATCTTTATTAATCGGCTTACGTATCGTATTCGGCCCATCTTAGACTTGCAGGATGGGCCGATTAATATTTGCTGGACGTCTGGTTAGTGTCAGTACAAAGATGTGCCCCTTCCAATTTATCCGTATATTCGGCTCCCACAATTGCCCCCCGAACTCCCTATTGACGGTAGTTAATCGGCGTGTTTGGTTTAGAATTCGAAAAGCCCTTTAGATTAGGAGGCTTCGCGCATCCCAAAGCGTCAGAAAATGTCAGAAGGCGCATGCCTTTTCGTTTATCATTGCACTTTCCCGCTTCATTCACGCGTCCCTCACATTTATTGCGATTTGAAACTTCAGTCCCTTTTTGGTGCACATTTCGTCGATCATCTGATACGTTTGGACCGCCAGCGCGCATCTCTTCTCTCACCCGCATTTTCTGCAACTTTAGTCCGTCTACCTTTGCCTCATCTGCTCGTAAGTTTTCTTCCCTTTTCTTTGTATCCTTATTCTCTGTTTATCATTTTTTACTTTCGGCGAAGCCTTGGACCTCCGTCGAAATGGCTAAACACCTGAAAGACCTCCTTTCCGAGAGTCGCATTTCCGGATTCCGGCAACATTTTTCCATTCCCGATGACGTCCATCTAACTCTTGTAACGGACAGTACTTTGGATATGGAAAGGGAGGATCAGAATACAATCGTATTCCCCCTCCTGTCCATAGCGGAAGGCGGAGTCCGTTTCCCCCTACATCCATTGCTTAGGGCTGTCCTTCGCCATTGGAATCTGATCCCTTCTCAGCCCAACGTAAATTTCTTCCGAATCATTATGGGTGTTATAGAGTTGAATCACCGTCTCAGGATCAATCTTGGAATTCTGGCTATTCGGCACTGTTATGCTTTAGTCAAATCCTCTGGTCGGCTGGGTCGGTGCTTCCTTAGGGCCAAGGATACTGACCATCATTTGGTGACTATGCTTGCCAGTTCTGGTAAGAGGGTTGACGATGTAATGGTCAATGTCCGAGGTAATTGGGAGTTTGCTGAAGGCGAAGATCGCCTAGACCCCATCCCCAGACATAAGGGTGACCCAGGTTGCCACGTAGTATCTTGTGTTTAATGATTTATCTTTCAGTCGGCTTTCTTTCCTTAATCGCTCCTCTTTTGCAGGTAATAAATTGAAAAAGATTCTGACTTGCACTGACGAGGCGGTCCTTAGAGATATTAAGATCGCACTTGACTACTTTGGCCGCCCAAGCGTGCAAAAACAGGGGAGAGCCGCCCACATTTTACTTCGGTACGAGCCAACTTATACCACGTTCTCGGCTGCTGACAATATTCCGATTCCATCCGGTGATCAGCAGCTCTCGGCTCTTATCTTCCCCAGCTACAAGAACCTCAGGCAAATTGGTCTCGAAGATTCTGATTCGGGGCGAGACACGGAGCCGGAAATACAAGTAGTTGCCGATCCGGCTAGAGAATCTACTGAGGAGGCCGAAGAAGTTGACGAGGCCGTGCGCTCGGCGTTTGAGGCTGCCGAACTCGATCAGCCTTCACTATCCACGTCGGGTCGGGCAGAAGTCTCTTCCAGAGACATTTTTGCGAATTTGGGCGACCTACCCGGCGATTTCTTCGAAGGTATGGCGAAGGAAAGCCTTTCGCAAATGGCGCGTAGGAGAAACGCCGAGCAAATGGCCGCTCGACAAAAGGCTGAGGCCGGCGAATCTGATCCCAGCCTGCCTAAGGCCTCCGTACCCATTGTTGAAGGGCTGGTTCAGGTTACACCGGTTGAAACGGAAAAATGGGGTGAACAGCGGGCCATTGAGGAACAGCAAATTCCGGAGCGCGGCCAAAAGTGCAGCGCCGAGAGGGAAGCCAGTTCAGAAGCTAGTCCTGACAAACGGCCCCGCCTAGAGGAGTCAGACATGGTTGCTTCCTTTGTTAATCAGCCAAAGATCAGAGATGCACCGATTTCTTCCGATGCTTCTGCCATTGAGGATCCGGCCGTTGCGTTGAGCTTGGCGGCTTCGATTTCCTTGCCGACTGATAGTGCAGCCTTTCGCGCCGTGCCGAATATTTTGGCTGTGGCCTTATCTGCGCAATCCGCACTCCTGGTAGGAATCTTATATTTATTTCTGAATTCATTTTTTATAAAGGTAGCTAATGATCCCTTATTCTTGCAGACCGTCGGCAGGATTGCCGACTTGGGTCACCGCCTGCATGATGCTCTTGGCAGGATTGACCGTTTGCAAGCCGAAGTGGAAAGTCAGAAGAGTAGAGCGGAGTTTGAAAAGATGAGGGCCGAAATGGAGAGCGCGCGAGCCGAAGCGGAGAAGGAGAGGGCTCGCTCTGCTGAACAGTTTCGATCTGACGCTGAGGCTAGAGCGAATGCGAATGAGGAATCGCTCAAACTTTCAAAGGACGAACTTGCCCAGGCGGAGGCTCAGCTGGAGGAGCTGAAGGCGGCCAAGGAGAAAGCCGAATCTGACGCTTTCGAGGCGGGAAAGAGCGCCGCTTTCACTGAATATGTTGATGAAGTTCCCAAGTTTGAGAATCGGGGGTTCAAGCATGGGTGGCTCAAAGCCCTTGCTGCCGCTGGGGTTACATCGGATTTGCCGATTCCTTATGAGCAAGTGGACGTCGAGCCACTCGAATCCGACACCGAGGAGTGACTTGGGAAGCGTTTGCTAATTAATTTTTGTTGTTGTTTTTGTTTGTTTGGTTGGGTTTTGTTGGTCAGGGTAGTTTTCATGTATAAATTGGTTGCTAACTTGTACGCAATTTATTAATGAACATTTCCTTGTAATGCCACTACTTCCTGTGCACAATGTGTGATTTATGTTAATGAAAAGCCTTTTGCTACTTTGCATAAAATTGTTGCTGAGTTTCAGCTTTTAGGGATTGAATATTCTGTGCCAACATTGATTTGTCTTCTTCATGCCGACTGGATTCGGATTGTGAACTGTCAATTCGAATCGATTGGTGAATCTGCCCTTGCCAGCTGGGGTCTATGAGCTGCTGAGTTTCAGCTTTTAGGGATTGAATATTCTGTGCCAACATTGATTTGTCTTCTTCATGCCGACTGGATTCGGATTGTGAACTGTCAATTCGAGTCGATTGGTGAATCTGCCCTTGCCGGCTGGGGTCTATGAGCCGGATAGATTGGTGAATCTGCCCTTGTCCCAGGCGGTCCTTGCGGGGTTGAGTACCGTCTGGGGTACTTAGCCGACTAGATTACTGAATCTGCCCTTGCCCCAGGCGGTCCCTGCGGTGTCGAGGGCCGTCTGGGGTACCTAGCCGACTAGATTACTGAATCTGCCCTTGCCCCAGGCGGTCCTTGCGGGGTCGAGTACCGTCTGGGGTACTTAGCCGACTAGATTACTGAATCTGCCCTTGCCCCAGGCGGTCCTTGCGGGGTCGAGTACCGTCTGGGGTACTTAGCCGACTAGATTACTGAATCTGTCCCTGCCCCAGGCGGTCCTTGCGGGGTCGAGGGCCGTCTGGGGTACTTGGTGCCCCTGCCGTTGACTTAGCCGGCGTCGGGCGATTCAGGATCTCCAATTAATGAGATTGCCTCGAGCTTGCTGCCTCTGTGAAGGATAAATGAGGAAACGTACATCCTTTATGAGCTTGGTAGACAACTGAGCTGAGCTCTTGGGGGAGGACTGACTGCGCGAATGTCGAACCGACTTTTCTTCAACAGCAAAGGGGAAGCGAAGACCCTGGCTGAGCTTGGCGGAGAGATGAATCGGGGTGGTGAACCCTCGCGGGCAGGAAGTAAGAGTGCCAGGGGTCGGGAGAGGCGTCAGTCTCCCCGACATCACAGTAGATCGCCCAGGCGAGAGAAGCAGTCGCAGGG
Source organism: Camellia granthamiana (assembly GCA_036172215.1). NCBI lineage: Eukaryota > Viridiplantae > Streptophyta > Magnoliopsida > Ericales > Theaceae > Camellia > Camellia granthamiana. Next base: position 39,042,642 of record CM069907.1, on the reverse strand, counting down.
TAAGGCTCTGCAGTCCCGAGTCGAGGGAAAGTCCGACGCGAAATCGTGCCCATTAAGCTTTGCGGTATTCGTGAAGAATAGACCCATGACAGAGGCGGATTCGATCGTTCGAGATCCAGATGTAGCGGTCGACTTTGCCCGACAGATATTTCCGCCTGAGGTTCAGAAATCGATGCTGGGTCGACAGGATTACGAAGTGTTTCGCGAGGGCATTCACGGCGCAGTGAAGGGGCTTTACACTGCTTATGAAGTCGGCATGCGTCTTCGTGCTACTCGTTAAGAGATGGAGAAGAAGGATGAACGTATTCGAAGTCTGGAGGCCCGCGTGGAGGCGGCCGAGCAGGAGCTAAGGAAGGCCAAGGCGGCTCAGGCACAAACCACCGCGCACGCGAACCCAATTGTGGAAGAGAGGGTTGCGAGTCGGCTTATCAGCTCCGCGCTTGCCGATCGAGAGACGGCTAGTATGTTCGCAATAGAGAGTGCGAAGGGGAGGGCCTACGAAAAAGGTTTCCATGATGGCCGAAAGGTGGGAATCGAGAAAACCAGGGAAACGCTGGCTGAAGAAGTATGCCGATGTGAAAACCGCGGGTTCAGGCATGGTTGGATCAAGGCATCTCAAGCCGCAGAAGCTCTTCGAGCGTCGGGAATTGAATCGGCATCGCCACGCTACAGGAGCAAAGATTTTCCGTTTTGTGCTTTTGAAATTGAGAAGAGTGAGGATGAGGGTGACACTGTATGAATTTTATAGTCTTAAGATTGGAACGCAGGGCGCGTTCGAAACTATGTAACTTATTGTTTTATTAAATAAAGATTGTTTCATTATAACGTTTTCATTGTCATTCATATTCGGCATATGTGTATTTCGTGTTGCTGAAATGTTTGAATGTATAGATATTGCCCGACCCAGACAGCCGTTAACTTCCCGGCGAGGAGCGGGCCTATCGGTAGGATCCGTACGTGGGTAGGGCCGACACGTCCGCGGCGACCGTTAGGGTTTTATGGAGGCAGTTTCGACGGCCATTTATCTCCGATTTGAGTGAGCGTACTGACGCTTGAGCAGTCAGATTAATGGGCTGGTGAACGGTGTTCGGCATGTGAATATTTGGCCGACCGGTTTAATAAAGTTATTTCGCTTTAGCCAAGCCAGCGTGCATTTCGGCCAGCCGTCGGGCTGGTCGTGGCGAATGTCAATCGACGCTTTTTTTTTTTTGGCCAATGCGTTTTTGGGAGTTAATAAGATTTTCTCGGGGTTGGGACCTCGAGATCGCAATCGTTGCTGAGAATAAAAGGAGTGGGCGCTTCGCGCCAATAACCCCGCTTGACTCATCATTCTTTGTCTGGAATGGTGGTTTTGGTTACAGAAGCTCCAATTTCGGTCAAGTTTGCTGTTGAGATGGTTTGCGACAGAAAACCTATTCGTGAAGGAGTTAGGTCATCCGAAGAGCTTGAGTTCTGTGAGTCTCCAAACGAAGGGCTTGAGATCTGTGAGTCTCTAAGTCGTCGAAGCAGATCACCCCGAAAGGAGAGTCAACAACTGTCAAGTTCATTCTTCCTTGTCCTGGATCTTAGCCTTGATATTGTCAATGGTCTGCTGATCTGGTGGAATACCCTCCTTATCCTGGATCTTAGCCTTGACATTGTCGATGCTGTCAGGGGCAGTTTGGCGTTCATGCAAGTCGTGGCCTTAAGCATAACTGGTTCAAGGTAGTGCACGCCGTGGAGGGGTTCAAGGTGACGATCGTGGATCCGGCGATGCTGCTTTACCGGCGTGTTTTGTCCCTTTTCTGCTTTCGATAGTGTAATGTTCGAATGCGGGTTGTATTTATGTAACAACTGTTTAATCAAATAAATGGTTTTATTTTAAATCTATTTGCGTGTTATTTTGCATTTTGGAATGTTGCTTGTGCACTAAGGCTCATTACTTTGAATGCGCATGATCTGTTCTAGCATGTTACGCAGGATCAATTATCAATATCTTTTGTTCGAGCCAACGCTTGCTCCGGATTCGGAGACGCAATTAGCACTTAGCACTGTATAATCGCCTCTAAATCCGGAGACTTAATCGGCCCTAAGGCGGCATGCGCCTAAGGGGACTCCGAATCAGGAGACTATTTGGCCAATCGTGACACACGAAGGGCGCTCCGAATCCGGAGACTTAATCGGCCCTAAGGCGGCATGCGCCTAAGGGGACTCCGAATCAGGAGACTGGCCAATCGTGATACACGAAGGGCGCTCCGAATCCGGAGACTTAATCGGCCCTAAGGCGGTCATGCGCCAAAAGGGCTCCGAATCCGGAGACTTAATTTGGCCAATCGTGATACACGAAGGGCGCTCCGAATCCGGAGACTTAATCGGCCCTAAGGCGGCATGCGCCTAAGGGGGCTCCGAATCCGGAGACTTAATTTGGCCAATCGTGATACACGAAGGGCGATCCGAATCCGGAGACTTAATCGGCCCTAAGGCGGTCATGCGCCATAGGGGGCTCCGAATCCGGAGACTTAATCGGCCCTAAGGCAGTCATGCGCCAAAGGGGGCTCCGAATCCGGAGACTTAATTTGGCCAATCGTGATACACGAAGGGCGCTCCGAATCCGGAGACTTAATCGGCCCTAAGGCGGTCATGCGCCATAGGGGGCTCCAAATCCGGAGACTTAATCGGCCCTAAGGCGGTCATGCGCCAAAGGGGCTCCGAATCCGGAGACTTAATTTGGCCAATCGTAGCAAGTGTCCTACTGGGAATCGACATGATTTTCAGCGTCGAGGAAGAGTGGTTCATATTGCAAAGGTGAAACATATTTACAGTTATCAGAGCCCACAGATCTAGTCAGTGATAGGGTTCTCGTCAGAACTCTGCTTGTGCCGATTGGGGGGAACCACGTATTTCTTCAATGCCGTAGGTTGTTGGGAAACGCAGGATCTGATGGTAGGTGTTGGGACGGCCTTCATGATATGTAGCCAGGTTCTTCCCATTATAGCATTATACGGCGAGGGGAGCTTCACGACCAGGAATTCCACTTCGACCGTTCTAGACCCTGCTCGAACAGGTAATGTGACCTTGCCCAATGGGTATTCCGGGTTCGTATTAAAGCCGAACAGTGGGTGAGGTGCCGGAGATAGATCTGCCTCGTCGAGGCCGAGCTTGACGAAAGTTTGATAGTACATGACCTTTGAACTACTCCCTGGATCTATGAGGATTCGTTCAATGATGAACCGGTTTATGCATAATCCAATGACCAATGGATCAATGTGGGAAGCCGTTGCGTCATTGCGGTCGAAGCCGTTGAAGGCGATTGTCGGAGATTCTTCGGACCGGTCAGTCGAAATACGGCGCCCCTGTAAAGTTGGGTGCGATCGAATTGTGTGCATGGCCGGGAGTGTAGGCAGGCTGTAAATTACGTGGATCACGCCGAGTGGCGGAGAGTCCTGCCTTAATGCTAATGCCTTGGTTGGCTTTCCCTGTTTTACATACTGCTACAGTCGGTCGTCTTGCACCAGTTCTTCCAGGTGGTCTTTTAATGCGTAGCAACTCTCTGTTTCGTGGCCGTGATCTCTGTGATATTCGCACCTCCGGTCCCTTCATCGTGTATCGGGTGGTCCCACCATCTTTGGCGGCCATTTGAAGAATGGAAGGTGTTGGATTTTGGTCATTACAGCGGTGATTGGTTCTGACAGTTCCGTGTACTTTTTGTCGGCGCGCCTCGAGCGCCTACTGTCGACTTGCAATTGCTCATTCGTTGGGTGGGAGCATTGATCGCTCGATCGGTGAGAGTCCCGCCTTTTGTCCCGTTTAGCACGTTGTCGTGGCTCGGGGCTCAGAGGTGGCACGGAGTTTATCGGCTGAGCAATGTCAGGAGGTCCCGATTTGGTGGACGCTTGACTAGCTTTGATCCTCAGGGCATCGTCTTCCACTTTGCAATACTCTTCGACTTTCTTCATCAATGCCTAGACTGTTTTGGGGGGTCTTCTGGTCAGGGAGTTGCGTAGAGCGCTGTCAGGACGTAGTCCCATTTTAAAGGCGGTGATGGCCATGGAGTCGTTGCAAGCGTCGTCAATGAGATTGAAGCACTCCCAATATCGCGCCGAATATGCTCTCAGCGTTTCTCCCGATTGAATTTGCATAGCCCAGAGGGAGTCGGCCTGTTTTGGCTGTACCTCGTTGGTGATGAACCTGGCCCTGAAGGATTTTTGCAATTGATGGAAACTCCTGATCGAAGCCTGTTCCAGCTTGTAATACCATCTGACAGCTAACTACTGGGGAATATTCGGCACATGAGGGCTTCATTGTCTGCATGCAACGTCATGGCCTGCTTGTAATGACGTATATGATCGGTGGGGTCTGATTTCCGGTCGTAGAGAGTAAATGATGGAGCTTTGAACTTCTTGGGCAGGGCCGCCCTCGCAATTCGTCGGATAAAAGGATCGTGCCGGTCCTCTTCGTCTGGACTGCTTCTTCTACGCTTGTTCCTTATATGTGGGCTTTTTTCAGAGGAACTGAAAGTGTCTGAGCGTCCCTTGTTATGCTCCGTAGATAATGAATTGGAGTCGCTATCAGTGTCCCTGGGTCGGGCTCGAGGTCGTTGTTTACCTGCCCTCAGGGGTCGTTCGGGGTCTTGGCGCGCGGCTTCTTTGGATTTTGCTACTTCCAGGGCCAAATCTTGTCGGAGGCGTTCGTTTTCTGCGAGCATATTTTGCAGCCTTTGCTCATTCTGTTTAGCTTGTTCTATGATGGCTTGCATCGTCTCCTGCGCTGAAGTCATTGGTGAATCAAAATTCAAGGCTCGTCTTGCAGCGATGGTTTCCTTTCCGAGCATACCTGCCGGGGTGATGTCGTTTCTCTGTGTGGTCTCGTCGGTGACTATCGGAGGATCTTGTGTCACGCCTTCCATGGATGTATTTGAGTATTCCCACAGACGGCGCCAATTGTGGGGAAGTGGTTTCTTTGGAAATACTCTTCTGATCCGGGAAGACGCTCTTGATTCTCAGATAGTCACCTGCAAAGACAAATACTCCGGTCGGGGGTGCCGGGGTTAGCACTCCGACGGGCAAGTCAGTTCTTATACTCAAGAAAGCTTGTTTTCTAAGTTTAGTGAAGTGTATTTTTCTTACATACCTTTCCAAGAACGCTGCTTCTTTATTTATAGTTGTTCCTCCTGAGGCCTCGGGGCCTGAGCTTGGTTTTCAATCATTACCTGTTCATATATTCGGCCCAGAACGATCTTTATTAATCGGCTTACGTATCGTATTAGGCCCATCTTAGACTTGCAGGATGGGCCGATTAATATTTGCTGGACGTCCGGTTAGTGTCAGTACTAAGATGTGCCCCTTCCGATTTATCCGTATATTCGGCTCCCACACTATCTTCAAGATATGCTTGATATATATTACTTGAAGTTATTTCTTTAGGATATAATATTATACTAACATTAAAGACTTATTCTAAGATTGCAATTTCCAAGAATATGATTTCCTTTTGAATGAAATTCAAATCCACATCAAACAGAATTTAATTGACTTCGATTGTAGCCTTCCAATGCAGATAAAAAATAAAAAAACATTACAGAGAAAATAAATGTAGGAGATAATGCAATTGAAGAGAAAGACAAACATACTTAAAGTACCAAATCCAGGGGAAAATGAACAATTTTTGGAGCGGATCGTGATTTCAACCTGTTGAATCGAGTGGTTCGACATACGAATTATTGTTAGATCTAAAACACACATGAACAATTCAGTCAATTAAAAAACATACATCAACAAATCTGCTAATCCAAGTAAAATATGCTCACCTGAAATTGATAGGTTAAATTCAAAGCAACCACACATGAACATGATTTCCCTTCAAATGAAATTCAAATCCACATCAAACAGAATTCAATTGACTTCAATCTTAGCCTTCTAATGCAGATAATTCAATTTAACCTTAGCCCTAAAAAACATTATAGAAACAATAAATGTAGGAGATAATGTAATCGAAGACAAAGAAACATAATTCAATTGACTTCGATCGTAGCCTTCCAATGCAGATAAAAAATAAGACAATAAATGTAGAAGATAATGCAATCGAAGACAAAGACAAACATACATGCATATAAAGGAACAATTTCTTGAGAGAAAGTACCACATTCAGGGGAAAATGAACAATTTTTGGAGCAGATCGTGATTTCGATCTGTTGAATCGAGTGGTTCGAGATATAAATTGTTGTTAGATCTGAAGAAAATTGACAAAACTTGAAGAAAATTGACAAAATTTGAAGAAAATTGACAAAGCAAAACCCTAATTGTGGATTCAATGCGAAAAGAGAACGCTCTGTAGAAATCGAACCTTGCGAGTGGTGATGATGAACAGCAGCAAAAGAAGAACCTATTTCCTCCGAATGTGAAACACAACAGAGAGAGACCGAAATTACCTTGCGAAGTGAACAACCGAGGGTGGGAGAGAAAGAACCTTGCGAGTGGTGATGATGAGCAGCGGCGAATCGACTTCAACAAAGACAACAATGATGAACAACAGAGCTAGATTGAAGATGTATTTCAGGAAAAAAATACAACAAAGAGAGGGAGGAGGACAGGAATAGAGGTGGTCGATGGTCGCGATGGCGGTGGTCGAGAGAGAAGGGGAGAGAGAGATAAAGAGGAACGGGGAGAAGGCGTGAGAACAGAGAGGAGAGAGAGATAAAGAGAGAAGGTGGGGAGAAGATGTAGGCATGTGGGAAGGGTAAAGGAGAGACGTGTTTAGGCAGACCTGAGAGAGAGAGAGAGCAGAAATTGTTTGGGCGGGAAAAAAATTGATGACAACCGTTGGATATTGAGTAGGGATTATCTCAACCATTGGATCAAAATGTATCTCACATACATTTTAAGTCATTTTCAAAAAACCTCTTGCTTTATTATATAGATATATATATATACTAGCGTATGCCCGTGCCTAAAGGTACGGTATAAATAATATTAAGATTGAAATGTAGTTATAAAAATATATTTAACAGACTGTACTCTACAATTCCAAACGAAATAATGCACACCAGCCAGTACTATCAAATAATTGTAGAGCACTGGCTGGTGTGCATTATTTTGTTTGGAATTGTAGAGTACAGTCTGTTAAATATATTTTTATAACTACATTTTAATCTTAATATTATTTACACCGTGCCTTTAGACACGAGCATACGCTAGTATCAAATAATGCACACCAGCCAGTGCTCTGAAATTTAAAAGAAATTAAAATTAAAATGCACACTAGTTAGTGCTACTGCTGCCAATCAAATTAAAACTACATAAGAAAAACAAACATTATATTGTCATACACCAAAAGAGGGTTAAAGCTTTCCAGAATATGTATGTTTTACAGAAAATGTGCCAATAACATGTCTTCAAACATGTGTTTGCCCAAACTACCTCCCTAAGAGCTCCAACTTCTATAGCTGATCCATATGTGAAGGTATAATATCCCATAAAAGTTATATTATCACTCAAATTTTGCATATCAGAGCAACTAATTAAGCCAAAACAGATGTTTTGTGTTCCATTGAGAAAGAAGGCCAAGAAAAAGTTGGGGTTGTTTGTATAATTACATTGTGTCATGATCTAGAACCAAGTTTGACTCAAAGGCAACACCGCACCTCATTACCAAACTCTGGATACTAATCTTAAAATGCAAGCTCCCATAGAGAGAGTGAGAATATTTTACAGAGCAATAACATGAAAGTAGTTTAAAAACCCAAGTACTCCATTTTGGGCCGGTATTGTGCTTTATGGGTGGAAAACGCCAAACCCACCAATTTTCCACCCATAAATCAAAATGGGATTGGTGGATATTTCTGTGATTTGGTGTGGCTCAAGTGTATGACAACATATTAAATAATGGGATTACTATCCCAATTGAGGATAGTGATTCCCTAGATTTAGACATTCAATTTAAAAGTAAATAAACAATTAAAGAATGCTGATCCGGATCCAAACCCACCATTTTTTTAAAAAAAAGAAAAACATGGAACCCAGTTTGGTGGCATATAAGCCTACCAAACTTTAACATATACTTATAATTAATATAAAAAATAAAAAAATAGAAATAGAAATAAATGAAGAAGAAGAAAAAGAAAAAGAAAAGCCTATAAGTAAAGAGACGATTACCTGGATGTAAAGCTAAATCAGCATATCTGGGATGCGCTCTGCTGGATAGTGATTGAGCAGTAAAAAAATAATTAATCCATTCAAACATCCAAAATCAAACACTGGTGCTGACTTTGCATCCAAAAATACTTTAATCTTGATGTGCATTTATTCTAACCAATCCTAATAATTATGGGTTGTTTTGAAAAGTTGGTTAAAAGCTGATTTTTCGTATTTTTAGCTTATATATTCATCTAGCAAATAATTAATCTACGTGTTCCTGAAGACTTGTTTATAACATAGGTCAGTTGTAAAAAGATTGGTTCGAATTGCAATGTCATTTACATATATGACCCAATACCTTCTTGTGGTTCCATTCCATTTATTAGATCAAGTATGGCTAATATTAAATGCTTTGAAATAGATGCAAGTCACAGAATAATTAAAACCCCACTACACACTTGCCTTGATTCTCGTAAAACATAGAAGTCAAGTATGTGTTCCATCTAAGCTTCAAGCAATCGTAATGGCACTGATGACAGGTAGTAATATCACATGGTAACAAATACCAGGTCCAAGGAAATGCGTAAGGTGGGAATCAATCTCTCAACCAGCACGTTATCTATATTCTCACACTTATATTCCAACACTTTCACCAAACAGTAAGACGCAATTTTTTCACGTGTTTTTCATCAACTCACAAAATATTAGCAAATATCATAAAAAATTCCCCCTTATGTCTAGAATTGCCAAATCATTTCAAATATGTACAAATTGCAAGTACCTACTTTCCTATTCTCCTAAGTGATATAAATTAGAATTTTTGCGAATCCATCAGTTTCTCTATAGAATTCTAACTCCTCTCAATAATTTCTCAGATATCTTGCAGTTTATAAATTACTGTGATGCCAAAGAATTCCCTGAATCTCTTGTCACTGTGTTCAAATCAACAAACTAAATGATTCCTCACCATCCTAAATTCAATTTTCCACCCATAAATTCAATTTCCACCCATAATTTCGTACCTATCCCAATTTGAAACAAATGAGTTAATATGTTTACACTTTAATAGTATAGTAAGAATTTTCAAAGTTGTCCATCTATTAAATGCATTCAAACTTAACAAAATGATGATAACAATATTAGTCTCTTGGCTTTTCAAGATGGTTAACTATTTGGGAAATCCCGAACAACAATGGAAGGTGGGTGTACATATTCTGTTAGTAAGTCTAAATATCATCAATATCAATTTCACCAATAATTTCCCAATTTTAAATGCATTCACACAAACCTAACTATCTTGGCTTTGTTAGGCATTTTAGGATATCAAAATAACAATGGGAAGAGTCTAAATAACATCAATATCAATACAATCAATAATTTCCCAATTTTAACATAATTCTTCTTGTTACCCAAATAAAAAAATAATAAATAAAAAAAACAATATCCTATATATGTGAAAAAAAACTCTAGAACCTAACCGCTATTAGAAATCAATAATGAACAATATTGTTTTCTCAACCACAAATTCACGCTTTACATAAATTAACAAATAAGTTTCGAAACCACAATACAATCAAAATCAATAATCCCTAATCACCAAGTCATTAGGCAATCAAAAGGATAAAATCCCAATCATCAATGAGATCAAAAAGGGAGGAGAAAACCAAACCAGAATGCGATCGAAGAGGGTTCCCCAATCTACTTTTACGAACTCAGTGTCAAAGTTCAATATATTAGTTTGCTATTCAATCGCCTCAAGTTTGGTGTTGAACGATTATGTAGAGACACATGTTTTCTAGCCTCAAGGATTTCCCAAGCAAATCACCATAATAAACCAAAAAGATTGAGCAGCGAGAGGAGGGCAACACAGAATAGCTTGATAGAGAGAAAAAGGGGATAAAGAGAACGGGAGGAGCATCTTACCTTGCAAGCTGAGATTGGAGAAAACAAGCCAAGATTGGAGAGCAGTTTCCCTAATCACAAAGTCATTAGGCAATCACAACGATAAAATCTCAATCATCAATGAGATCAAAAAGGGAGGAGAAAACCAAACCAGAATGAGATCGAAGAAGGTTCCCTGATCTACTTTTACGAACTCAGTATCAAAGTTCAATATATCAGTTTGCTATTCAATCGCCTCAAATTTGGTATTGAACGATTATGTAGAGACATAGGTGTTCTAGCCTCAAGGATTTCCCAAGAAAATCACCATAATGAACCAAAAAGATTGAGCCGCAAGAGGAGGACAACACAGAACAGCCCGGTAGAGAGAAAAAGGGGATAAAAAGAAGGGGATGAGCATCTTACCTTGCAAAGCCGAGATTGGAGAGCAGTTTCGGGAGTGAGTGAAGTGGGAGGGTAGGGAAGAAGAAGAACAGGGAGGGAGAGAGAGAGAGATAAAGAGGGAATGGGGAGGAGACGTGGATGAGAACAGAGAGGGAGAGAGATAAAGATAGAATAGAATGGAGGGGAGATGTGGGGATGTGGGTAAGTGGGTAGCTTATTGTTTGGGCGGGAAATAAATGTATTTCAACTGTTGATAAATACTTAGGATTAATATAGGCCATTGATTCAAATTGTATCCCTGATACATTTTACATATATTTCAAAATCTGTTCTGCTTTATTATATATATATATACATATCAAAAGAATTTGAAAGTGAAGACATAGTTTGGCCCTTACAATTGAAAATCTTGATTCTGCCCAGGAATGATCATGACTGATCGTGCATCGAATGTCGATACCTAAGATACAACTAATCTTTAACAACAATCCACCAAAAAAAAACTATATAGATAAGCACAATGAGACATAAGAGCATCTGTATCAAACTAGCTAAAATCATTTTTTAGCTAAATCACTAATACTATTCATCAAAAATGAACTTTCATCAATCTCGCTACACTATGTCGCTAATTTACGAGTGTTACAGTATCTCGCTACAACAAGCGAGGTACCATTCATCGCTACAACACGGAGATTAGTGTTACCGGATGTCCGGCTGGTCAACTGGTCAATTGCCAATTTTTTAAATTTTTTAAATTTTTTTGCATTTTTTAAGAATTGTTTGACTGGTAACTCATCAATTTAATAAAAAAATAAAGAACAACAAACACAATAAGAAAATAATATTTTAATAAGATTTAATTAGAATATAAAGTTTGATGTAGTAAGTACCAAAGAGGTGATTAGCTAAAATAGTAAAATAACTTTTTTAGCTATAATTTGACTAAAATTTTGAAAAAGTTGGTGTGAATGCTCTAACAATAAATCTCTTAACTAGACAAACAAGGGCACAAACAACCCTAACAATCCCAATACAAATTCCAAGTAGGACACAAACAACCCAAAACACCTCTTCATGCATAGATGACACGAGAAATAAGCAAATCTCAATGCAACAAAAGTCTAAAAACTTGTATAGTCTAAAGAGGTCCATTAAGTAAGTCTCCGCCAATGCAACAAAAGTCTAAAAACTTGTATAGTCTAAAGAGGTCCATTAAGTAAGTCTCCGCCAAACCACAATCCGACACTAATCATCCATTTACCTGAAATATGTTGAAAATTTTAATTTTATTTAAGGGGGTCAAGAACAATTTAAGACTTTTTATTGATAAATTCCATTTAGAAGTGTTCTAATTCAAGAAGTCCACGAAGAAATTTTTTAACCCACTTAGTCTCATATATTTATACTTTTATTCCATAAAATCTTTTTTCTTGATTTACATTATTTTCTTAGACTCTTATACCCTTATATTTAATATTGATATTATTTTATATTATTATATAATGTGAATATATTTTTAATTGACAATACATTAAAAATAATGTGAACATTCTCTCTCATCTGATGTGAATGTTCACAATACCTTTTTGAAAAATTCTCTCTCATCTAATGTAGTGGTATGAGCGTTCACAACATGCGAACCTTCTTATTTTTAATTGACAACATATTCTTATTCACAACATGTAGTAATGTGAACATTCACAACATTATCTCTCATCTAACATAGTAATGTGAACGTTTACATTCGTATGTTTTAGTATGAATATTCACATCATGTAATTAACAACACAATGACAAAAATTTATTTCAAATTAATGTGAATATAATGATGCGAATATTCATTTCAATTGCATGATGTGAATATTTACATCATGTAATTGACAACACAATGACAAAAATTCATTTAAAATTAATATGAATATAATGATGGTCAACATCATGGGAACTACCAAAACATAATGACAATCAACATTAAATATGAACATTAATATGGGGTAGGAGAGATTGAGAGTGTTTTGGTCTTCTTACCTCAAATAAGACCTAATGCAATAGTCAAAAAAAATATAGGTTGGATGGAATAAAACTCTTAGAAAGAGGATTTATCAAAAGAACTCCCATAAATTTAATAAGATAATTTATACAAAAATATAATTAAAAAATAAAAACAAACTTTAATATGTGCATTAAATTATGAATATGATAGGAAAAAAACCATCAAAAAATTATTTAATTAATTCATATATCAAGTGTACAGTCATGTTAATATGTATCTAGACACATAACAAATTTGAAAAAAAAAAAAAAAAAAAAAAAAAAAAAAAAAAAAAAAAAAACACACAGAGCAAATCTGAGTAAGACAGAGAAAATCAGTGCTAACATTTCTCTAGGCTTAAGTTTTTTTTTTTTTTTTTTTTTTTTTTCAAAAAATAAATTACTCTCAAAGAAAAGTGAAAAATATCAACAAATAGATAAATGAAGATACGTACTACTAATTTTCTATTAAGGAACCAAAGTTATAAACAAATGGGGAAATAACAAATCAGTAGAGATTTGTAAAAGTAATTTTAGATTAATGAAAAAATTTATAAATTTTAATAATTAAACTAATAATTTTTTTCATAAAATAATAATTATTTTAAAAAAAAATTCACTGGTGTATGATTTCCCTAAACTAATTCCATTGGTTAAGTTAAAGTTTTCTTTAAAAATTGTACACATGTACGTCATCACTGCATTAACAAAGTATTTTCACTATACCATATGACGCGTTTTCAAAATAATATTTTTGCATTATATTATATAATTTTTCCACAATTATGGGAGGCCTAGGGAAAATAGAATTGATTATATATAAGCAGGGACGGAATTACGGAGGGACCATCAGGGGCCACGGCCCCCCGCTTTAAAAAAAAAAATTTATTTTTATATATATCTTTTCACTAAAATATTAATAGTAAAATAGCCTTGCTTTTGTTTTGTGGGCTGGGCTAGGCTCAATCACTTGTTTAGATGCCAGGGAGGGCCATGTGCCTTCTTTTAAAAAAAAAGAAAAAAAAGAAAGCCTGAATAAAAATAAAAAAAGACAAAAAGAAGAATGAAAGAAGACCTAATTCTTATTCTTATGAACTGTTCTACGCCGCCGTGACGCCATCTCAATTTATTGAAAGCAACCATAGAATTTTTTTTTTTAAGTTAAATCAACTTGGGATACATAAAAAAAAAAAAAAGAAGTCTTGCTTCTGCTATTAATCTTCTCATTATTACAGGTATGTGATTTATATTATCTTTTATTATTGTTTTCAATTTGTAATATTTTTATTATCTTTTTTTTTAATGTCATATTGATACAATTGTAATTTTTTTTTAATTTTACATATTAAGAAAAAAAATCATGGATTAGGACGTATGATTTCAATTACTAGGGTTTTTTTTTTAATCATATTTGGGCAAATTTAATTGTATTCAAATTAAGTGTTATAAATTCAAAATTAAAATGAATTGAGACTTGTATAAGATTTATGTGTTGAATCTGAATTCTAAATTTTTAAATTTATATGAAATTTGTTTTAATTACATTTGTTATTCTAGGCACAAAAATTTTATATGTCCTGTGATATATATATACTACATTAGCAATTGGTTTTAATTTCTAATAGAATATTAATCATATATGTAATGAATTCTATTTTGATTTGTAGATTATTATGGGAAAGCCATATACAATTGATAGATTTTTTAAAAGAAAAAATGCAAGTTCCTCAGAAGTCAATGCTGACAATACATCATTGCCAACTTCCAATGTTGATATCCCTGAAAATCCTCCTACAAAATCTCAAAAGATTGATGTTAAAGAAATTGATATTGGTTCATTGGAGCGAGATCCTGGATTACGTATACAGATTTGGGATTATCATGTTGATCAACGTGATGAAATTCGACGAGCTTATATTAAGGTTGGTCCATACCAACCTATACTTTCAAAGTATCCGAAATCTGGATCAACAACTCATCTTCGTAGCTTTCAACCGTCATGGTTCAAACTATTTCCGTCATGGTTGGAATATTCACCTGCAAAAGATGCAGCTTTTTGTTTACCATGCTTTCTTTTTTATAAACCATGTGGATCTGGATATTATGGGCAGCAAGCATTCAGTATTGATGGATTTCAGAATTGGAAAAAAGTTAGGGATGGAGCAAAATGTGTTTTTTTAAATCATATAGGAAAAGATCCTAATTCTTTTCACAATATTGCCGAGAGATCATGTGAAGACTTGATGAATCAATTTCAACATATACAAAAGGTATTGGACAATTTCACTTCTGAACAAATTGTAGATAATCGACTAAGATTGAAGGTCTCAATTGATACAATCCGATTGCTTGTATTTCAAGGTTGTGCTTTTAGAGGTCGTGATGAAAGGCCAAATTCAATCAATTGTGGAAATTTTCTTCAAATAGTGAAATTGTTGGGATCATATAATGATAATGTTGCTAAAGTATTGGATAAAGCTTCGAAAAATGCCTCTTACACATCACCAAAGATTCAGAAAGAAATTTTACATATTTTTTCAACCAAAGTGAAGAACGCAATTCGTGAAGAAATTAGTGATGCGAAGTATTGCATAATTGTTGATGAAGCTCGTGATGAATCAAATAAGGAGTAGATGGCTATAGTTTTGAGATTCGTTGACAAAGATGGTTTTGTGAGAGAGCCTTTTTTTGGGCTTATTCATGTCTCTAACACTGCTGCATCAACCCTAAAAGATGGAATATATTCTGTATTGTCTCATCACAATTTAGATATTCAGAATATTCGAGGACAAGGATACGATGGTGCAAGCAATATGCGAGGTGAGTGGAAAGGATTACAAGCATTAGTTTTGAATGATTGTCCATATACTTATTATATTCATTGTTTTGCACATCGTTTGCAGTTGGCTTTAGTGGCAGCATCGAAAGATGTTATCCCAATTCATAAATTTTTTCTTAAATTGACTTTTGTTGTCAATATTGTTGGTGCCTCATGCAAGCGCAATGATGAATTGAAAGTTGCGCAAGCTGCTGAAATTGAACATATGATTGACATTGATGAGCTCGAGACTGGAAAGGGACTTAACCAGATTGGCACTTTACAACGAGCTGGAGATACTCGTTGGAGTTCTCACTTCAAGTCAGTTTCAAGCTTAATAAAAATATTCAGTCCAACATGTGAAGTTCTTCTTCACATCATTAATGAAGGAACGTCTTCTGCCCAACGAGGAGATGCAGACTCAGCTTATGAAACATTGACTTCATTTGAATTTGTCTTTATTTTGCATCTCATGAAAGAAATGTTAGAGATCACTGATTTACTTTGTCAAGCTTTGCAATGCCGATCTCATGACATCTTAAATGCAATGAATCTAGTTTCATCTACCAAGGCACTTCTGCAAAAGTTTAGAGATGACAAATGGGATGCTTTACTAGCCAATGTGCAATCATTTTGCGAGGTACGTAACATAGATGTCCCGAATATGAATGCTCCTTATATTAGGAGAAGAGGTCGAGCTCGTGATCATCAAGATGACTTTACAGTTAAGCATTATTATCGAGTAGATATTTTTTATGCTGCGATAGATTCTCAACTACAAGAATTAAATGGCCGGTTCAGTGAACATGCAGTAGAGTTGCTTAATCTTAGCTTAGCTCTAGATCCTCGAGATGTGTCTGAAACTTTTAGAATCGACGATATTTGTCGGTTAGTAGAAAATTTTTATCTGCAAGACTTCAAAGATCAAGAGAAAATACAGTTGAGAATGCAACTTCACCATTACGAGCATAATGTAGTTCAGCATGCAGATTATAAAAAATTGTCTACTATTTCTGAATTGTGTCAGTGGTTGGTAAGGACAAACAAATCTACGATCTATCAACTTGTTTATAGAGTGATTACACTTGTTCTTACTCTTCTAGTTTCTACTGCAACTACGGAGCGATCATTTTCAGCCATGAAAATTGTCAAAAGTAGACTTCGCAACAAAATGGAAGATGAATTTCTTACAGACTCTTTGGTTGTGTACATTGAAAAGGAAATTGCTGAAAATTTTACCACAAAGTCAATCATTGAAGACTTTCGAGATATGAAAGAACGTCAAGTTCCACTTTGATAGATAATTGAGTTGATTTGTATAAACAATTTTTTAATACATGACTTTGCTTTTATTCATATATTAAATTTAGTAAATATATGGTTTTATTTTTTACGTACTAATTTAATATTCAATTTTAGTTTACTTTTTGAATTAAAAAAATAGTAATTTATATCAATTCATATAAAAAAAATTATTTATGTCTTGGCCCCCTTGTAAATGAATTCCTGGTTCCGTAATACAGCCAGGGCTTATTTGAATGGATGAACCATATCATAAGATTAAGATTATTAATCTATATATGGGGCTCATATTCTATTGCTTGATTACAAATTTTATTGTTCAGATTATATTTCAATGGTTATTATATCTAATAAAATAGTTAATCTTACAACTAATAACCCAAAACATATATATATATATAAAATTCAAATTATATATTTCTATATATATTACAAAATAAACATGGACGAAAGTGAATTATGTCTGTTATAATTAAATATCATATAAAATAATTATATTTATTTATTTATGTTACACTTTTATAATACGATAGGATTAGGATTACCAAATATACATGAATAATTTAACTAAAATTATCATACATTTTTATTTAAGTAATACTTTTATAGAACTGATAGGATTAAGATTATCAAATAAATAATTAAAATCACTTTTAATTTTAAATTATTGTTTTTTTTCCCGGGGGGGGGGGGGGGGGGCGGTTGTCAAATTTATTCATTTTTTCTAATATTAAAATGACTATATTTACATTACTATGTAATAATATATATACACTAGTGGTGTTTGCCTACCCGATGGTATGTTGTTAAATTTGAAAAATATTAATTTTGGCAAGTGGAAAGGTCTCTTCTACTAAATTGAAGGTCTTGGTTTAGGTCTTAGCCTTCTTTCAATATAATTTTATTAGCGTATGTTCGTGCCTAAAGACACGATGTAAATAATATTAAGATTAAAATGTAGTTATAATTTATACGTATTATATTGAAATTTGTGAAGTTTGTGTCATTTTTTGATAAAAATATTAAAAAAATATATTGAAATATTTTTTTTCTTAAAGAATTTGTAACAATTTTGCTTATATTACACGCTCTACAAAACTCAAATAAAGTAACAACTCCTCCTAATCTTAATGCAAATTAAGAAACAAATATATAAGATTTATAATGTTCACCAATATTGCAAATCAAAATATAAGAGCAAGTAAAAAAAAAATTGCAAACACTAAACAAAAAACATAAATTAATGTTATTGTATACTTGTTAACGTTTTATAATAAAAAGGAAAAAAATTACTAAATCTAGACAATAAAGCACATCAACAATTGCTCTACAATCTCAACAAATTAAATTGAAAATTAAATATCAAACACAATACATAACAGATTGTACTATATAATTCCAAACAAATCAAATAAAAAAAATTAAATATCAAATAATGCACACCAGCCAGTGTTCTGCAATCTAAAAAAATTAAAATTGAAATGCACACTAGTTAGTGCTACTGCTGCCAATCAAATTATAACTAAATAAAAAAAACAAACATTATATTGTCATACACCAAAATAGTGGGTTAAAACTTTACAAAAAGTGGGTTAAAGCTTTCCAAGATATGTATGCTTTACGAAAGATGTGTCAATAACATGTCTTCAAACATGTGTTTCCCCAAACTTCCTCCTCATTACTCTCTAAAAAATCTTTGTATCAACTTATATGTATCCCCAATGAGGAACATGCACAACAATTTGGTAATTTGTAGAAACAAAAAAACATATAGATTAGTACATTTGTTGGAAATATACATATCAAAATACTTTGAGATTGAAATTACCTTATTACATTCTCATCAAGGCAAGCTAGTCGTATTTCTCCTTTCAAGCTCCATAGATTTTTCAGTCCAATCCTATAAAAGTTCATATTTTAAATTATTATTAAATTGAAATTTTATAAAAAGTTATATAATCAATAGAAATAAATCTACATGGTTACCTTCTAATAAAACGTGATTTAATCTACATAGAATACTACAACAACACTTTAGGATAAACAATATTTGAAGTAGAATCCAAACTATCTTTAGGTAGGAGAATACTTATACGATCAAAGGATGTACATCTGGAAAATGCCACATATAATTGCCCATGACTAAACTGGTATGCACAAATCAACTCCAACAAATTTTATAAATTGTCCTTGAGATTTATTAATGGTCAAGGCATATGCTAATCGGACTAGAAATTGACGTCTTGTCATTTGGAAAGGCATTTTTGAAGATGATGGTGTCAAAGATATCCTTGGTATGAATGCCAAATTGCCAAACTTTTCTCTAGTTAAAATTTGAGCTTCAATTATGTGAGTGTTGCACCTAGTAACCATTACATAGCCCATCTTTCGGTGCAATGTTTCTCAACAATATTATAAGACAACTCACTTTCAACTCCAACTTAAAATTTGGCAGCCTAGGAGGATCCAATGAATTTAAATATTCATTATGATATCTATTTATAATGGTAGGATCAATTTCATTATCTTCTGACATTTTATCTGCTGCAAGATAAGTATATAATCTCTTTGGAAAGATATTCAACGCAGTAGTATTAATATTAATATCACTGACATTATCGTTACGCGCAGACAGAATTATGCGTTCAGTTAAAATGTTGGGGTTTACGTCTTTATCATATTCAACCATAGGTAAACTGTAGAGAATAATTCATTCAAATCTTGACACTTGTGTATTGTTGATGGAAGGTTAACGATTTCTTGAGGATTGGTCCCAATCTAAAAAAAGTGAAATCAATAAAAAAAAAAAAAAGTAAGAGTGTAAACACAATTTATTAATTTAAAATAATCTATACAATAAGGGAAAAGGTTATAGTGTTGCCTCCATCAATAAATTTGCAAAATTAGCATTTTCTTGGCCTTCATGATTCAAGCGCATATTCAAATCCAAAGTTAAGATATGTATATGCTTCCATAGAACAGAGTGTCTTAATGATGCATTCACAATTTGTTCACGAACTCCTTTGGGTATAACTAGTAAGATTTGTCGAAAGTCTCTACCAAGAACAATAGTAATACCCCTAACTGGCTTTTCATTATCACAAATATACCTCATTGTACGATCAACCGCCTCAACACAATGTCTATATTGCATCGGAACTTCATCCCAAATTATGAGTTTTGTTTCTCTAAATAACTCAGCTTGTAATGATTGTTTTCTAAACCCAAAAAGTGAATTTTCCAAGACATCTAACGGAATGGAAAATATTGAATGTGCAGTGCGACCTCCTACCAGTAACAATGATGCAATTCCAGATGAAGCCACAGTAACGATGATATGCCTAAGGCTGCGGCATTTTAATTCAATCGTATTGTATAGAAATGTTTTCCTTGTTCCAGCACCCCCATTCAAAAAGAAAACAGTTCATTTATTTTGAAAAATTGAAGAAGTGATTGTGTTATAAGCATTCCGTTGTCCATTATTGAGACAATTAATAGCAATTTGTGGATCTGCATGTTGTGTCTCACTCTGCAGTTGTTGATGTTCGATTATCAATTGATTATCAACTACTGCACTCCAATTTGCAGTAGGTTGTGGCATGGGTGAGAAGTCAATTAAACTTTTGCTTGATTCATGAAGCATTTTATTCAAAAGATGGAGACCATAATCTTCAATTTGAGCCTCAGTTGGGTTAGAAATGACAAACAATGTACGAATCTTATGTGCAAGACCATCACATATATGCGTTGAGAATTGATTCCATAATGCACATGGATTTAGTGGAGAGCATTGGATGAGAATAATACTAAACAATCTCCTCAATTGATGTCCAGTTTTCATAACTGCAGCCTCTTTCAAGCATTGTATACATTCTTCATCATCTTTTAAAAGCCCCTTGCAACAAATGCTAATTTAAATGTATAATGCACAACATTATTGACTATACGTAAAGCCTGAAATGACTTTAGTCCTTTGACAACAGTTAGCAACAAATGCAGATAAAATCTTGATTTCCAATTAGGGCTAGCAAAGTACATTTTACCAATTGCATATCCCCTTTCTCTTGGTTTTCATCTCTTTTCTGA
This sequence comes from Camellia granthamiana, assembly GCA_036172215.1. Lineage (NCBI taxonomy): Eukaryota > Viridiplantae > Streptophyta > Magnoliopsida > Ericales > Theaceae > Camellia > Camellia granthamiana. The sequence continues at coordinate 39,022,005 of CM069907.1, read as the reverse complement.
CTTGAGCCAAACAAAATGTTGTGGAAATTCTTGATAAGTGAATGGACATTCATCTTCACTGGTAGCACAATATGCAAAGAAGCCAGTAAGAGTTGACATTTATTGACCAGCTCTAGATTGAATTGTTTCTAATGACTCTTCTGCATTAAAAACAATGCGATGCATTCCAAGTAAACGAAGTGCCAATTGTGTAATTGTTGGCATCTCTGCATGCAAAGGATGACCAAATATTTGCCAAGCAGCTTCTGAAGGTTCAATATACCTTGCATCAAGATATTGGTGAACCTCATTTATCATTCATAACACCATCATTGTACGATCATAACCTTTATAAATGTACTTATGTATATACTTGACACATCTCATTCCGGCACAAACTTCCACATTTATATGACAGTTGAAAAGTTTAGAAAGATAGGCATTGTATGGTATGACATCTCTGTTATCAACTTCTTGCTCTCTCACAGTATGTACTTGACCATTATTGCGATGACAATAGATAGGGTATCTATCTTGATCCATAGTTGTTGTTTCTATAAAAGCTCGAGGGTATCTCTTAGTACATCTACAATTTTCCATACATGGTGCTTGTGGATTTCGAGTACCACATGGTCCATGTACCATACAACATTTGATAGTTTCAAAAAGCTTAGGATCATCTTTTGGGTTTGGAAATTCTGCACAAACCAATTTGTCTACTTGAGCACATATTCGAATTTTGTCTGGACCCTTAAGAAATAAAAGTGCATGCATATGAGGGAAGCCTCGTTTTTTAAATTCAATTGTAAAAACATGTGCAACTTTATTTCCAAACACTTTATTTGTTTCTATCTCCTTCATCAAACATTTTCTCTTCGACTCAAAAACACAGGCAATTAAAACATGATGATCAATAGGTTTTTAATGTGGTAATAATGCTGAAGTAATTTCTGGCCAATTGGGATTTGCAGTTATGGTAAGAAAAATATCTAGATGTTGGCTGTATCGCGTGATAGCCATTAAATCATGAAAGATTTTAAACATATGTTTAGGACTACCAGTAAATGAAAATAGCAAAACAAACCTTTAACCAATTTGACCAGGTCGCACATAATCTGGATCCATATCTGACAACTCTTGGTAAAACTCAACCCGAACTTTCCCTTGATTAAGCTTCTAGAATGTCAATCAATTTTGCTCAGTTACAGCCCAAGCATCTACCAAAAACTCTTGAAATAGTTTCCCACCTCTCAAAATTGTTGACTACTCTGTGGGTCATTCAAACAAATGATAACTATAAAAATTCATTTGAGTAAGTCGATCAGTTGAAGGTCGATCATACTGAATGTTTCACAATTTCAACTCAGGTTCCCATCCAAGCTCACCATATGGAAATAATAGAACATAATGTAATGGCAAGTATGCTGGGTGACATTCATTAATTTGCATCAACTCATTATTTCCTCAGAAATGTAAGATAATATCTCTCATTCCATTTACCTCTGTTCCATCACTTGGTATTACAATTGCAATCTCATTTGCAGTTGGTAGGTTATACCGACGTCGATCAGTTGTTGAATTGTAATGAAGATGAGCAAATAGATTGTGTCCTATCGAGTCTAATTGATGTAAAATGGCATGAGCCTGGCGAAATTTATCTACATATACATTGACTTGCAACAAACTATCCTGAATAGTTTTGAGAACATCCCTTCTCAAGTTAAGATTTCTATGATTACAAATTTCTAAAGCTGAATAAGGGTCATAAATATATAGTTGAGCATAACTCGCATCCTGCCCTGGTTGTGGTTGTAGTAATCTTGTTCAACGTCGTAACTTCCCATGAATTGTGAATGATGTAGGGCCCCTTCCACTGAGTACTCTAGGATCCAATGTAGCACCAAGACTCGTAAAAGCATTGGTTGCATTGTACATTCGGGTATAACTTTGAAAGAATTTTAATTGATCATTATTCCCATCATATAATGCCTGAAGTGGTGGAGGGGGTGTAATAAGTAAAGGTAGCCTAACCTTTCCTTCCAAACAGCAAGTTCCGAATAAAGGACGCTTCATTGATGATTTTGTCAATTTTTCATCCATCCAATGTAAGGCTGAACAATAAGGACATAATACATCTATCTTGCCAAGATAGTGGCGGCAAGAATCTTTGTGTGCTTGGACGTCAATTGATGTACTCATAGGCATATTTTCTAATTCATCATCAGTATGTAGTTCTTCTTAAAGAAATCGATTTATAGGAGTAAACTTACGAATATTTGTAGATAAATAAAATTCTGTAAAACAAAACGGTAGGAGTAAAAGTATGTATTTCAAAATTAGACACAGTAGTTTACCGATTCCTTTGTGAAGCTAAAGATGTGCTTGGCATAGAAAACGAACATGTAGAATGATGGGTAACCATTGTTCGTTTTTGTGCCGAATGAGAATCTTCAGTTATTGTTTCCAACGAGCGAGTGCGATCGCGACGAATTCGTGTTAAAGAAGGTTGTCTTAGTTGAACACATTCTTCTAATCCCTCTTGTTACAATTCAAAGTATGACTTTTCATTTTTTTTCATGCTCTCGCCATGCGCGTTGGGCTAATGCAGCTTTTGATATTACATTATAATTATGCCTAAAATGAAAATATTTTATCATTGATGAAAATATGTGAATATTTTGTGCTTAAAATGAAACTATTTTCTTATTTCTTTTTTTTCTCTTAATTTTGTTTTCTATTTTTTTTTATACATTTAATAGTGTTATCTTTATTTCTTTCTTTCTTCATACATTTTTTTTATTAAAAAAATAAATAAGAATTAAAAACCTACCTTATTTAGTTTCTACTTTGTTTATATATTCCTTCGTTTCTTTTTCCCTATTCTCTTCATATAAGTAGCAACTTATGGATGGTACATTATAAATGCACATATATCCATGCAAAATAAAAATAAATAAATTTGGAAAACACATACAAATAATAGCAAGTTACATGAAAATATATTGCAATCATTCTACTAAAACAACAAATTCATTTTATATAGTCATACCTTTTAACTATTCGCAATTTTGATTAGTTTTGCATCATATTTTTTTTAAAAGAATATGCACCACTTGACATGCATTTCTCATTCTCTTGTTAGAAGGAACTGTAGACTGCCCGAACTCACTCCGCACGCGAGGGCGCGAATTGGGTTCTAGCTACTATAGTTCGGACTCCTGTCAAGGTTCTGAATCTAATCTCACAAAGTGCAATGTAAGACTGATAAATCAGCAAAGAGTCTAAATCCGGTAAATCGTTTTGGAAAATCGATTTTAATCAAGAAGTGCCAAACATGGACTACTTTGCCAGATTTTAGAGTCGTCACCTAAATATCTTATTTTGGGAAATTTAGGAAACCCTGACTCGTGCCTAAGGCCACGTGTCCGTCATCACCAAAGTTGCTTCGGCTCGGGAACTTGGGTACAAGAGGGAAAGGTCATAACATGAGCACCCCTGCTCATCCGATCAAAGGATCGGCCTCTACTAAGCATGATATGTTGTTTTTGAAAACACATGTGTTCTTGTTCCGGTTATTAATCTAACTTACTATGTGATGCGCACAACATACAAGTATAGACTAAATCGCTCAATTTGAAACAAAACATCTCATGTTTGTTTTTCGAAAGTGGTTTGAAGGTGCTACTCGTAAATAGGCTAAAACGCGAAATTTGCCACCAAACAAGGTGGGCTTAAAACGTGATGATTTGCCACTCCAAGTGGGCTTAAAACTCACATTTTGATGAATTGTTCCAATTCAGGCAATCAAACCTTCACCCACAGGCATTCATACAGTTAAACACATAAACACATAGCCTCATGGTAAGCATACTATCATGGCAATCACTTACACACATGCAAGGATGCTAAAGCATAAACACTCACTGAGTACTCCGAGCCAAAACAGAAGCTAGTTAGAAATCCATGCATGTTCCTAGCTATGTTAAGATGCCTAATGCAACACATGCAAAAATGAAACTAAGTAGGCTCGGCTATCTAAGATGGCATATGAATGCAACATTTGATAATCATGTATTTAAATAGGTATTGAAATAAAATGCAGTTTGAATGATGCGCCGAACCTGGTGCATGCAAGATAAATGAATGATGCACGCATGCAAAGCATAAGTATGCTAATTGAAACATGATCCCTCATCTAACCATCAAAAGCGGATAAATAAAAGGGAGAAAGACGTGGGGTTGGAAGACATTCCCACACTCACGCACACTTATTACAACATTTGCCCTCTCGACAGAGGGTCTGAATAAATGAGCTAAGCTAATCTAAGCTAAGCCAACCAACTAATCTAATCAAACTAATTAGACTAATTATTACATAACAATAAGACTAATTAACTATTCTAGTTAACTAATTATTACAACACAAATTGAAATTGAATAACTAGCTAAGCACACTAACTAATTAAGTATGGAACCAATGGATTAACTATCTAAACAAAACAGTTAAAAGGCCTCGAGGCGAGGGGATGCATGCATGCTCAATCGACTTCCTCCCAAAAATCTGTCGCCTTGCCTCCGGTTGCCTCTGTTTGCATTCATTTTGATTCTGGACACTGAATCAATCTCCAAGTTGTTCCTGCTCTAGAACCAAAAGCACTTTGGACCATCTCTGAGCCTTGAAGCTGTCAGCCACCAAAAGGGGCTGTAGTCCACTTAAAAGGGTTGCAGTCCACTTAAAGTGGCCGGTAGGCCACTTTTACTGGCCGGTCGGCCATTTGCTCTTGCATGCTCCAGATTTGCTGCAAACAAAGTACAAAAGGGGCATGGCAAGGTATCTGCAGGGTATGTGTGTACAACCACCCTCCCTATCATTTCTCAAGCTCAAGGGAGTGCGGTACTTAGCTCTCGGGCCACCAACCTAGCATCGCAATGCACGATGGCCGAGAAGCCAAGATTGTACAAGTTAATGAATGCACAAGTAACACACAAGATTCGAGAGGACTCCTCCTTATCATGCACAATCAAGGGGGACGGCGACTGAGAAATGAGGCACGTTTCATCACTTCAAGTATGAAATGTCCCTCATTTCTCGTGTTTGGATTAACGTCCGATCCAAACACGTGCAATGCGACACACATGCAAACAACATGCTTATCTAACAACCCTAGAGTGGTATGCACGAGGCTCTATCATATAAACAATGCATGCATGGCATGTTTAAAAGCTAAGGCATCAAAGCTAATGAAACATATTACACATGAGGCATGCACTAACAATCTCAAATGGTCAAACTAACCCCAGACAGAGGTCGAACATGCCAAAATAGTGGTTGAAATATATTAAGAACAAGGCATATAACACAAGGAGAACATGCTCATTTGATGGCTCATTAACAATGCACAAAGACACAACTCTCAAAAGCTCCCAAGGAATGAAAGAAGTGAGAACATGACACACGTACATGCTCTGAAATAACATGTTAAACAATGCCCAAACATGCAACCATCACAAATATAGCATAGTAGGGTGCTCAAAACTCAAGACTAGCTAAGGTACTTGCACCATAGCCATATCAAGCAGGCCCCAAGGGCCAAGTTGACTCAAAACATGTAGCACTTGTACCCAGTTTAAGCTTTTGGGAAGTGTATTTGAATCATTTATTACATTTTGGGAATCTTGGGTGTTGTTGTACCTTGGTTTTGGATGAGTGAAAATTTATTTAAACTTGTTAGGATTGCTCGTTCACGCTTGTTTACGTTGAAAAGTTGTTTGGAAGCTTAAAAATCTTGTTCTGGGGTCGACATTGGTCTTGGTGGTGTCGACACCTTCTCTTTTTGTAGGTCACAAGGGTCGACACCAATCTGGGAAGGGTCGACCCTTGTTCTGAAATTGCCCACTACTTTTTGGTGTCGACACCAGCCTAGGAAGGGTCGACACCATGCCTGTGCACTCTTTGTTTTTCTGCTGAAGGGTCGACACCTCTACTGTAAGGGTCAACCCTTATCCAGACTTTGCTTACTGGTTTTTGGTGTCGACACCAGACTTGGAGGGGGTTGACACCTGTGTTGCTGTCCAACAAAAGTTCCAGATTTTCTTCATAAGGGTCGACACCTGTGCTGCAAGGGTTGACACCTGCGAACTTTTCTCCAGATTTTCAGTTCGATTTTGGGTTCAACTTTTGGGGGTTTTGACTTGGTCTTTTGGGTTGACTTTGGGACTTTATTTCTTGTTGACCTAGTACTATAAATAGGTCCCTCACCTAACTTCTTCTTTACTTTTCCCCCTCTTTTTCTTTCCCCAAACCGTGAAACCCTTTTACCCTCTCCAAAATCACTTTTTGCTCAAAGATCCTTAGATCTACTCACTTGGTGGCATCTCCTCGCCTAGCTCCTTTGAGAAAGATTGTAGATCTCGTCAAGAGCTTCACTTTGATCCAAGTAAAAGTTGGTTTCGTCAACTTTGGAGTTACAACCTTTTGCTCATCTTCTCTTCTAAGCTTGAGATAGGGACATTCTTGAGTTATATATACAAGTTTTGCTATTTGATGATGGTTTTAAGAGTTTTCTTCTAGTTTATTGTTGATTTCAATCTTGTGTTTCAAAAATGTAGAGAGTTTTAAATGTGGGTTGTTCCTCAACTCTTTTATAAATCCTAGAGGGTTTTCATTTGAGTTATACATATATTTATATAAGTTTTTAGTTAATTTTGTAACTCTCCTTGAAAATTTCAAAAATGGGTTTGGTGGCTCAAGAGGTTGGTGATTTTATAAAACAAACTCTATCTTGTGTTCATTTAGAGATTTTCTTGAAATTTTGGACAACTTGAGTTGAGATTGAAGTGTAGGATGAGATTTTATAAAAGAGGTGAACAATGTTAAGGTTTTTGTGAAAACCTAGAAAATTGGGACTTTTTGAAAACATGAAAAATCTAGGGAATAACTTCTTTTCTTATGCTAAATGGAGGAATTATTTTCTTTAAGTTGTTGTTAGATGCATGAAAAATATTTAATTGAGAAATGGTAATTGTTGTACATAATGGATGGTGAGAATGTTGAATGGTGGAGGTTAGTATTTGAAAACCTCATATGTGGCTTGAAAGGATTAAATTGATGAGAAATTGATGTTGTGTATTGAAGGCACATGATTATCATGGGAAAGAGTAATGAAAAGAGAAAATGGAAAATATGATTGTTGACATTGTTGTAGAGACTTTTTTTTTAGATAGGATACGCAATGACACAGAATGAGACGCCTCAGACACCACCAACGCCATTAAAGAGGGAGGAACCTCCTCCATCCAAACACATGGTGATTCAAAATCGAAGGCTAGCCTACTTAAACAATGGCATTGTTGTAGAGACTTGGAAATGGGAAATGTTATGAATTATGGAAAATCACTGCATTGCATATGCATTAAATTATTATTTTTGCATTGTAAATTTTGATAAATGATATTTATTTCATGAAAGAAAGTGATGTGCATTAAGAACTATGGCAATGTGTATGGGGTAAATATGGTGGTAAGTCCGAATAGGGGGTGTAGATGATTTGATAAGTTGACCTGAGTGTCCTTGGTGAAAGACCAGAAAACCGCGCGGATAGGTGTCGAGCCTTCCGGCTAATACCGGTAAAAATGACAGTTTGGTAGCACTCGTAGAGTCTACTTGCAGACATCGGTCTAGGGATTACCAATGTCGTATTTACCGCCCCTATTAAATTAATAATGGAAGTTTGAAATTGATGAGATCACATGATGATATTGAGAACATGGTGATTTTGAAGCAATGCATTGAAATGACTATTTTTCCTCATTGACTAATCTTGGCATAGCATTGCACTTCATTTACTTTTGTGTTGAGGAAGAAGCATAATTGTATATACTTTGTGAGAATTTCTCTACTCGGCTTTGTGCTCACCCCTATGGGTTTTGGTGCAGGTAAAGATGCGGTGATCCTGCCGAACTGAGAGCGTGGATATTTTTTTTGTGAAGAGTAGATGACTCTCCTTTTTGTTGTAATTTTTGTAAAGCCAAGGGCTATGTATGGGTCTGAGCGACCATTTTGGTGTAACCAGGCTATTGCCTTGGAAGATGTAAGCCCTTAAGGGCATTTTGTTGTTTTGAGAATAGATCCTTCACATGCTATAGATTCATGTGTTTTCTTATCATTGAATGTATATCCGCATGTCGAATTTTTGTAAAGACTCTTTTATTAATTATGCAAAGCTGGAAGAATTGTTGTAATTAATGTGGGATTGCTAATTAGTGTGGGTAGTTCATGTTGAATAAATTTCGGGGCATTACAAAACAATCCCAAGGCAAGTCAAAACAATGCCAAAACATGCATGGAGTAGAGATAACACATGCTAGAATGGGAGGCATAAAGCATGACGCATGCAAGGCCAATGAGTGGGATTACACTACACATACCAAAATCAAGCATGAGGTGACTTCACCAACAAAAATCAGAGTTGTAACGTGGTAAAATAACACCAAAAATATGCTGAGATGGTAGCCCAAAAGCTTAGGCAAGCATGCATACATACTAGCCCATGATCAAGATATGAGGCACAACTCTCCAAAAGCATTGAAAGAGGGAAACATGTGAGAGTATGTCTACACTACATGCACTGAAATCATGTGAGAGATGAGGCCAAAGCATGCAAACAACTCGAGTAAAGCATGCTAGAGACTTTGAAAGTCAAAGCTAGTGAGCAAGATTGCACTATGGCTACACAAAGCAAGGCATGCATGACTAAAACCACTTAAAATAGAGCCTAAGCATGGCAAAACATGAGTAAAAGCTTGGTGGAGCAGAGCCAAAACATGCTAAAATGATAGGCCAAAACATCAAGTGAGCTAGGCTAGCATGCAAGATTGCACTACAAGTGTGTGAAGCATGCAAGAGGCAGCCAAACCAATCCAAAATAGAGTTAGGAAATGGAAAATAATGGCTAAAGACATGCTGAAATGGAGCCAAAACATGCTAGAAAGACATGCTACTTTGCAAGGCTACAAGTAGGATTATACTACAAGTGTAATAAGCATGCAAGAGGTGACCAAGATAGCCAAAAACAGAGTTAAGGCAGGCCTGAAAAGTCACAAAAATGAGCCTAAACAAAGCCACAAAGAAGTAGAAACATATGCTCTTTTTGTGGGCCATCAACACAAGCAAACAAGAGAAGATGAGGAGGGAACCACCCCCACCTATTTGGGACCTCAAAACCACTTCTCCACCACTAAAATTCCTCTGAGTTTCAGTGGTGAGAAGGCCGAAAAGAGATGATCCCAAAGGTCTTAAGGGATGGCACAAAGCAAGGCAAAACAAGCCACCAAAGGGGTTAAACCACCCCTAACTCACACTAGGCCTTAAACAACCATTTTAAACACTTCAAAATAGAACTTTTTGCAGTTAAAAGCTAAGCCAAAAGTAGCATGCAAAGGTGGCCAAATATGCAATCAAAATAAAGCTTAAAAGGAGGAATAGGACTCACCCTTGAAGAACAACAAGAATAGCAACTTCTTGAGCTCAAAACCAGCTTTTAGAACTCAAATACACCCTCCAAGAACCTCAACAACAAAGATGGTGGTGTTTGGCTAGGAGGTTGTGTGCAAAAGTGAAGAGACAACACACTTTAAGGCACAAATATATATATATATAGAGGAATATAGAGAGAGAGAGAGAGAGAGAGAGAGAGAGTAAGCTTCAGCTCTGGAAATTTTTGTCAACCTGGAAAAGAGAGAGAGAGCCTCCCTCTTATAGAATTCTAAGCTTCAAGCTTCTTGCAAAAGCTAGAAGCTTGGTGCAATCCCTCCATACACGTGTATGGAGGATGCAATCTGTGCTCACCAGCTGGCACAACTGGCACCCACAATAGCTGAAAAAGAAGAAAAATGGCCGTAGGCCACTTCAAGTGGCCTACAGGGAGAAAAAGTGGCCTACAACCACCAAAAGTGCCCAATAGCCTCTCCCCTCCCTCTAGGCAAGAAGTAACAAGGTATGGCACAAAAACAAGCCAAAAGGAAGAGATCCAACAGGCCACAAGGCAAGGAACTCTGCCAGAAGCCCCGAAAACTAGCCTATGGGCCACTACGAGTGGCCTACAAGAGGAAAAAGTAGCCTACAGCTACAAAAAGTGGCCTACAGGCCTCTCTCTCCCTCCAGGCAAAGGCACCAAGGCCATGGTCCAAAAACAAACCAAGAAGAAGAGAGTTAAGAGGTCCCGAGACAAGGCGTTCAGCCGAAAGCCTCGGGAACTCAAAACAAGCACAAACATGCATTATCACCGAGTGCACAAACGATGACGTTTGAGTCTTAAGGTCGGTAAAAAATGGGATGTCTACAGGAACCATCTTTTCTTTTCCTTTAGACATTGGGTTGACCTTTTCTTTTTCTTTTGCCTAACAAATATAAATAAAATATTCAAAAGATTAAAAAAAATCTTATATATTCTTATATAAATAAAATGCATACAATGTTTGACTTGATTTTGTACTTACCGCACGAACACGGATAACATTCAGGTCGTGCTCATCACAGATGACCACACCAACATTTCTAGATGGGGTTGTAGGAGCAGGCCTATATAAATGGATTGTGAACAAATTAAAATCTATATAATAAAGTGGTAATAGTAAGAGTATATATTTCAAGAATTAAACATAGTTGTTTACCAATTTGGTGTTAAAGAAGGTTGCCTTGGGTTAATACATTCCTTTGATCTTGCTCGTTCTCGTCGCAGGCGTTGTCCCAATTGGTATGCAGAACATGGCTTTTAATTTTTTTTCACGTTCTCGCCATGCACGTTGGACTAATGCAACTTTTGATAACACATTATCATTGTGTGCCTAAAATGATAATATTATATAATTAGGTGCATAAAATGTAAAGATTATCCCCTCTCTTGCTTCCCTTTCATCATGTATTTTTTCTTCTTTTTAACTAACTTTTTTTCTTTACTCGGTTGAGTTGTTAGCCATATAAGAATCAATGCATGTTTTATTAAATTTCGAAAGGGATGAAAAAATAATTTGAAAACACATTAAGCACACAAACTGCAAACTCACTATGCGCTTATTGGTTTAAAGACACTACCCATCTTTTTACAAAATGCATATTGAAAAGGTAAATATTAGATCATTGGGTACGTAAAATGTGAATATTAGCGTGTAATGTTTTCTACTTTCCTTTTCACTCTTCTTGTTCTTTCCGTTATATTAAATTTTATTTTTGTCTTTTCTTCTTTCCTTAAGAACTTCTTATAAGAAAAATAAAAATTTTAAAAATTATATTATGTAGTTTCTTTTTCATCACATATTTGTTCCTTCTTCTTCTTTTCCTTTTTCATTTTCTTCTCTTATATTTTTATTATGCTATGTTGTGAATTCAACATGTGTTCATACAAATAGACAAACATATTAAAAATTCAAATTAATGTTCATACAAATGCATTAGCATGTTGTACAAATGCTTACTTTAATATGCTTTAGAAAAACATTTCACATTCAATAAAAAGAATTGAATATATATTTGAAAAATAAACTTTAAAAAAATGCACATAAAAAATAGTATATGACACTATACAATTCCTAAAAAAATCTTTATAATATTCGAAAAAGAAACTTTTAAAAATTGTTGAGAAACCATACCACGGGATGTGCATTTTCCTTTCCTTTGCCAGAAGGGATAGCGTTTTCTGTTTCTTTTGATATTGCTTTGTCTTTTTTCCTTTGCCTTTGCCGATAAAAAATAAGTAGAATATATTTATAAATTATTTTTAAAATGATAAGAAAATGCATGTCCAATGTTCAACTGACTTTTAGGCTTACCTCACCAATGCGAATAGTATTAAGGTCACGCTCATCGCAGATAACAATATTAATATTTCTTTGTTGAAGAAATCGAACATATACATACAAAAACTTTAGAGTGATAAATAAAATTTTATACACATAAATAAGAAAATTAGCAAATGGTGATGATATTACTGTTTGGTGTAAGTCTTCATCCACTTATAAAGTATGAGGAAAAAAGCAATTCATTAGAAGAAAATTAGATATATAAGTTTTTTTTAAAAAAAAAAAAAAAAATAGGCCTTATATTATAAGAGAGGTACTTAAATTTATATGAAGAGAAGAAGAAGAAGAAAAAAAAAAAAAAACTTGACCAAAAACCAAAAATAGTGATATTATCCATAACTGTTGTACTTCAACCTAAAAATGTTTGGTTATATAATTTTAGACACCAAGAAAGAAAAAATTAGCAATAAACAAAGTTAACATGGATTTCATTGGCAATGAAATGTTATTTCCAAATCAATTGCTACCAAATTTGATAATAAAATTCAAAATTTCATTTAAATAAATAACTGACATTGATAGAAAATATTTAACGGGATACAATCAAGAGGAGAAGAAATAAAAATATAAACATTTATGAAAAAAAAGGCCAACCCAATGTTTAGAATAGATGTATTTTAACAATGACATTAAAATGATAAAATTAAAATTAGAGCACAACAATTGTCTAAATTTGAACTCTTCTCTTTTCTAACTGACTTCAATTTTATAGAGATGAAATTAAAACCAAAATCAAAACCCGTTGTAATCATAAATATTTTGAAGTTCACCATTTATCACTTGGAAAGTCCGAACATAAATTTATGCCAAAAAAAAAAAAAATACCAGATAACAAAGTCATTTTATAAGCAATAATGAATAATTATTTGATGAAGGCAACTAAAGTAATACACACACATACATTCACCAGAATTTTTTGAAATACAACATAGCATATTATACTCTCTTAAAAAGGTGTAAAAAAAATAATAATAAATAAATAAACTGTCTTGCCATATTACACATAAACGTTAAAATGCCAAGTCCCCAAAATTTTATTTTAATTTGGAACTCTAGATATTCAAAAAATATTATATGAAAAATATTTATTATCTGTACATTTAGAATCACATAGCAAATCTATTACATTTGAATGGTACAATTTTTTTATAATAAAATGTTAAATACATTTTTTTGAGTGTGTGCATTTAATTTTTTTGTTGTAGGAAGATCAGCTAAAAAAATCACTCTTATTTTCTTTTTAAATAGCTCCGAATAAACAATCCCTTCCCTCTTAGACTAATTTCTACAAACAGAGCACTAACCACAAACAAAGTCCCAAATAACCCCTCTCTCTCTCTCTCTCTCTCTCTCTCTCTCTCTCTCTCTCTCTCTCTCCATTCTCTGAGAAATCCATAATCAAACTTACATTTTCTAAGCCAACCGAACATTTAAAATAGTTGTATTTTAACAATAACATTAAAATGATAAATTAAAATCAGAGCATAACAATTGTCTAAATTTGAACTCTTCTCTTTCCTAACTGACTTCAATTTTATAGAGATGAAATTAAAACCAAAATCAAAATCCATTATAATCATAAATATTTTGAAGTCCACCACTTATCACTTGGAAAGTCCAAACATAAATTTATGCCCAAAAAAAAAAAAAATTCACCAGATAACAAAATCATTTTATAAGCAGTAATGAATAATTATTTCATTAAGGCAACTAAAGTAATACACACACATATACATTCACCAAATTTTTTTGAAATACAACATAGAATATTATACTCCTTTAAGGTGAAAAAAATAAATAAATAAAATAAACTCTCTTGCCATACTACATAAGAGGGTAATTTATTGGAAAATTGGGCCGAGCTAAGGGCAACTATTGAAAAGGACCGAGCTAGATGCAACTTCCTGGATGTTGAGTTCTACTATGGGCCGAGGTAAAAAATTCGGTCCTTTATCCCGACAGTTTGGTCCGAGGCAGGATACCAGTGGCTTGGTCTGGCCGAGCTGAACCTAGGTTAGGAATGGCAAGGGGGCGGGGCCGGGGATCAAACTACCCATCCTCGATCCCCGACGGCAAAAATTTTCCCATTCCCGGCCCCGATCCCCGACGAGGAAGCTATCACCACCCCCGCTCCCATCCCCTAATGGGGATCAGGCTTCCCCAACCCTAAAAACTCCCCGGTCCAAAAAAAAAAAAAGGGCAGATGATCAACAACAACAACATCATACATCAACAACAGATAATCTGTTACAGATCATGTATACTTAAACATACTTAAACAACATCATACATCATACATCATGTATACTTAAACATACTTCATCAAACAGATGATCTTCGATCTCGCCGTGATGTTCTTGAGCAAGGAGATCGGCGACGGCGAGATAGGAAGGATCAGTGAGATCAACGAGATCTGGGAGGAGGGAGAGGACAGGGAAGGAACCGTTGTCACTGCCATCAGCGAGATCGAAGATCGGCAAGATGGGAGGAGGGAGAAGACGTCGAAGAAGCCGTTGCCACCACCATCGGTGAGATCAGAGATCGTCGAGATGAGAAAAGGGAGAGGACAGCGGAGGAGCCGCCGCCACTGCCGACGCTATGAAGAGCACCTGCACAGAGAGAGAGAGAGAGAGAAAGAGAGAGAGAAAGAGAGAGAGGCGAAACAGTTTGTGTATGTGTGTGAGTGAGTGTGTTTAGCCAAACCCTAACACATATACACATTATATATATAGACAGGGGCAAAATAGTAATATCACGTAAGGGGGCAACCGGGGCGGGGATCAGGGCCGAGGTCGGGCTGGGTCTAGGACTGAAACATGCATCTCCGTCCCCGTCGCCGTGCCCGGCCCGAATATCATCGGGGATTGAATTTTTAATACCATCCCCGGCCCGTCAGGGGTATTTTTCGGGGAATAACCGCTCAATTCGGGGTCGGGGGATCGGGTCCCTGTTGGGCTGGGTTCCGATTTCCGTCTCTAACCGAGGTATTGTTAGTGGGAGGACTGAGGTATATGATAGCTCTGTTGGATGTCGTCTAAATAGTAGACTTGCAGAGTAACCTGCAGTAGCGCCGAGCTATGGGAGCGTAGTCTGGCATAGGGCGCGATCATGCTGGCTTTGTTGGTCTGTTACTAAACCGAGGTAAGGAGGTTTTAAGCCATCTCACTTGGCTAGCAGTGAGTAGGGTGTTATCAAGATGGGCATTATCCTTGGGAGTGTGATTCCTAAGAGGACTCTTATAAGGAGAGTTAGAGTCCTACTAGGAGTGTGCCAGGTGAAATCTACAAAAGCTCATGACAGGACCTATGTATAGGTATCACAATTTCTACTCTCAAATATACAGAGCTTTTTGTCTATTGTCTAGTTGCTGACTTAGGCATCGGAGGGGTTTTTGGCACACACCCGCCGGCTAGCTCACGTTTGTGTTTTCAGGTAGCAAAGCGACGACGTTTGGAGGAGTGAAAACTTGATCAACAAGATTATACGAGAAGATTATTCTGTGCTCGTACAATTGGCGCCATCTGTGGGAACACACGAAGAACAAAACCTTTTGATTGAAGTTTTCCTCTTTAGTTGAAATCAATGACGCACAATGAAGATTTGCCGCAATCTGCTATTGATGGACAAACCTCGAAGGGGTGCTAGAGACGCGAAGGCTTACCTTTTATCCCACCCATGGCAGAGTTAGACCCCCAGTGACGGAACCCACAGAGGGATACCTGTGAAAGACGGGGCTCCAGCCCTCGTCGCTCCCAAAGTCTTGAAAGGCAGAGGCGGAGGTTGGATCCTCAAGTTCTAGAGGATCGTGTGAGGGAGCAAGATGAATTAATAAGGAGGATGGTGGCAGACATGGAGACTATGAAGCACCAGATAACAAGCAAATGAGTGGCAACGGAAGAGGGGCGCAGAGGCAACACACTCTCTTACCACTCGGAAGATCGTGACAGACAAGTCACACCATCACAAGCTGAAAGTAAGAGCCTATAGACAGGCCTGCAAGGGGACCTCGCTACAGCTCGGACTCGGATTTGTGTCACGATTCTTAATCTGAACCAAAGAGTCCAAATCTGGCAAATCGTTTTGAGAAAACAGATTTTTAGAAAAGAAGTGCCAAACATGGACTGCTTTGCCAGATACAGAGTCGCCACCTAAATATTTTATTTTGAGAAATTTAGGAAACCCTGACTCGTTGCCTAAGGCCACGTGTCCATCATCACCAAAGTTGCCTCGGCTCGGGAACTTGGGTACGATTGGGGAAGGTCACTTCGTGAGCACCCCCCGCTCGCCCGGTCAAAGACCGGCCTCTACTAACCATGATATCTATTTTTGAAAACATTGTGTATTCTTATTCCGGTTTATTAGCCTAGGTTACTATGTGATGCGCACAGTATACAAGTATAGACTGAGTCATCTGAATTGGAACAAAACACTTCATGTTTGTTTGTGAAAATGGTTTGCTACTCGCAAGTAGGCTTAAAATGCGAATTTTGCCACCCTCGGGTGGGCTTAGAAAACATGATTTTGCCACTGTCTAGTGGGCTTAAAACAAACATTTGATGAATTGTTCCAATCCAAATAACCCAACCTCCACCCACAGGCATCCAAGCAGGTATATCACATAAGCAGTTAGCCTCATGGTAAGCATGCTAGCATGGCAGTCACTCACACGCATGCAAGGATGCTAAAGCATAAAACTCACTGAGTACTCCAAGCCAAAACAGAAACCGATTAGAAATCCATGCATGCTCCTAAGTATACAGAAATGCCTAATGCAACACATGAAAAAATGCAACTATAGCAGGCTCGGCTATTCTAAACATGGCATATGGAATGCTACAGCTAACATGTATTCAACTTAGAATTGAAGTACAAATGCAGTTAGTATGATGCGCCGAGATCGGTGCATGCAAGACAGATGAATGAATGTAAACATGCTATCATACTGTAAGCTAATTGAAACATGCCCTAATCTAACCATCGTAAGCAGGTAAATAAAAGGGAAGAAAGACGTGGGGTTGGAAGACATACATCACACTCACGCACACTTATTACAATTATGCCCTCGCGCGGAGGGTCCAAATAAATAGTACAGTCCAAATAATACAGTCCGAATAATACAGTCCAAATATGTACAAATCCCTAATTAATTTACAAATTAACTAAGAAAAATAATAAACTGGCATGCAAGCCAGGGACTGTCTTGACTCTTCTCTAGATGATGAATGATGCATGTCCGGGTTTCCTTCGCGCGGAAATCCACTGTGAGGCCCCAATTAGCCTCTGCTTCGCAATGGTTTTTGGAAAGCGCGCCAAGCCCCGGAAGACTGCTGGCTCTTGATTTGCTGCAACAGAGAGCAGGAAAGGGGCATAGCAATGTATTTTCACAAATGTATGCATGCCTCGATCCTCGTGCCACCAATCACGCATCCCGATGCATGATGGCCGAGGAGTCGAATTGCACAACTCAATATAAAATGAATGCACATGAAAACTCAACTAAAACCTAACTCCATCATGGATAATCCGGAGCGTCGGTGACTGGGGAATTGAGACACGTTCCGTCACTCGGAGTACGAAACGCACCTCGTTTCCCGTGCCCGGGCTAACTCCTATCCCGAACACAATGCAATATGCATGATATGCATGAAATTCAACTAAGATACAACCTAACATGCAATATGCTATGAAATGGCATACACGATGCACGAGGTAACATGGCATACGCAATGCGCTAACATACAGCGTAGCATACACAATGCTACGGAATGAAATGGCATACACAATGCATAATGGACTTACACCAACATTAGTGGACCTCAGCCACACTCACATAAGAGGCCATTAGATGAAAATGAGACACTCAAAATGCGTGTACGCGTGCACGCAAACCAAGGACCGACCCTGAGGCACGAAATGCCACTCTAACATGACATGGCAAAGCATGGAATATGACATACTAGCAAGCAATTTTCAGAGGCAATAAATGATGCAAAACAGCCCCGAAAGATGGCGAAATGACACCCGATGCATGGAATAGGTCCCGAAACATGAAATTAGGCATACGGAATGGCCTATGACTATGTAATGCATGTATTATTTGAACATGGAATGTGAAGACAGAGTCAAGACAGCCCAAAAATAAGCATATTTACAGTTCTAAGCAAGGCCAAACAGCGAATGCAAATGGGGCTAAACTAGCATGCAAAAGTGGCCCCGAAAGCAAGATAATGAAGCAAGTGACAGCTACTGACCCCAAACAGAGTAGGGCCCTTCTACAATGTTGAAGAGGAGCCCAAAATATGATGTTTTATATTTTATGATCAAAGCCAAAACAGTGTAAAAGTATGCTCAAAACACTATGCAAGATAAGGCCAAAAAGAGAGCTATAACACAAAGTACAAAAAGAATGCCTCAAACAATAAAAGACCCTTAATGAAACATGAAGAGGGGGTAAAAATAAGGCCATTTTTAGTTCGGACCAGAGTCCAAAAACAGAAACACAAGAGGCTAATATATCATGCAAAAATGGCGCCAAAAGGGGGGCCCAAACAGTGATGAGCCCTTCAACAATGTTGAAGAAGGGCTCAAAATAAACTATTTTACAGTTCACAACATGCCTCAAAACAGTTTACATATAGGCCAAAAATACTACACAAGAAATAGGCATACAAGAGAGGTAATGAAGCAAGTGCAATAAGGAGGCCTCAAACAGTGAGAGGCCCTTAAACAAACATAAAATAGAGCTCAAAAAAATGCCATTTTCAGTTAGGGTCGGAGCCCAAATATGCAAGCAAGAATGGCTTAGATAGGATGCAAAAATAAGCTTAAAAAGAGGGGAAATGTTGCTCACCCTTGTAGACCAAACTTCAACACTTCTTGGCTTGAGAAAAGGTGCCTCCTAAGCTCTGAGAAGACCCTCCAAGCTGCTGGAATGGAGTGGTGGTGTGGTGCTAGGTGGTGGTGTAGAAATGGTGTAGGGTTTAGAAGGTTTTGAAGCTTGGAAGTGTAGAGGGAGAAAGATACAATATGGGAGCTCAAAGGTGGTTTTTCTAACCCCTAAACCAGAGCTGGGAGGCTAGTTTTATAGACAAAAGGGGGTGGAAAAGAGGGGAAAAATGGGGGGGTAAATGAATTCAAGTTTCCCCCCAAAAAAAGGGGCCCCCCGGATACAAAATCTGAGGGAAAAAAGAGGTCATATTTGGACTGAACAGGGTGCAAGGAGTCTGGCCGGCTGGTTATTGGGCTTGCAGGTGGCCGGCCGGCTCTCCCCATGGCCGACCGGCCAGGGGTCAAAAAGGTCAAGTGTAATTAGTGGCCGGCCACCACAAATTGGTGGCCTCCCATGTGTGCTCAACACAGCCATGTGGTCAAAAACTGGAGAAAGTGAACCAGGAGAGAGAACAACCCACTTTTCAAAGGGGTTCAAAAGGTTCAAATGGAATTACTGGCTGGCCACCAAATATTAGTGGCCTCCCAGATTTGTACATCACAAATATGGGGTTTAGGGTGCAAGAAAATGGCCCAAGGGTGGTCAACATTGGCTTTGAAGTGAGAAAAACGGGCGACGGAGGGCAATGAAGGAATAAAACTGGTTGTTAGAACAATTACTGGCCTCCCACCCTTCTACGGCCTTCCTAGCAATGAAACAGAGGTCTTCACCAAAAATGAACCAAAACCAATGCAAAATGAAGGTTCAGGGGCCGAAACGCGCAGCCTGAGGCCCCGAAAACTGACTGTTAGGCACCGGGAGTGGTGTTCGTCCACGAAGTTGTTCTCTTGGACCACAGTGTCCCTCAAAAGGGAGTAAATAAGATGCATGCCAAAAATTGGAGCAAACGGAGGTGGTTAGGCAGTCCCGAACCGAGGCACTCTGCCTGACGGCTCCAAAAACCGGGAACTGGCCTCCGAAATGAGCAAAATGGCCTACGACCACGAAATGTAGCCCGCGGCCATCGAGAGATGATCTACGAGACCTCTCCCTCCCTTTGGGAAGAGAAACAGAGAAAACTGAGCCTGATTCACAAACCGAGGCAAAGCACAGAAAAGCCCGGAAGTCCGGAGGCAAGGCTCACGGCCGAAACTCTGAAACCTCTGGACGAGCACGATATGCAACATCACCAAGCGCTCAATCGGTGACGTCTGAGTCTTGAGGTCGGTCAAAAATGGGGTGTCTACAGAGCCTCAGGACAGGCGATACACAATCAAGGACTTCTAGGACTCATTCCTCTAGGTCTGAGAGAACGAGGACTGAAAGGTCCTATATGGAAGGAAGCAGTTACAGGCCCTCGCACTCGCACCAAATGACATCTAGGCACACGGAGTTGCCAAGGTCGGTGGACCTACGAACAGTGCTTGAGGAAAGGGCTCGAAGGAGAGAAGACACTCGGGAGCGCAACCCCCGCAGAGTCTCTGCTCTACAACGATTGGCACCTAAGACGCATGGGAGTGTCGAGGTTGGAAAGCCAGAGCCACGCCTTGCCTATGAACCAGCTGACAAAGTGCTAGCAAGGTTGCAAAGTTCACCGTTCGTTTCGGCGATAAAGAACGTACCATTGCCCTCAGGCTTCCACCAGCCCAAATTCACTACTTATGAGGGAAAGTTAGATCCCTACATGCACTTGAGCCACTTCCGCCAGGTTATGGCAGTATATCGGTGGAACAAGGCTCCAATGTGTATCTTGTTTCCTTCCAACCTTGGTGACCTGGGTCTAACATGGTTTGAAAGGCTGCCAGAAGGCAGCATAGCCTCATAGGTGTAGTTGGCAGAGGCATTTGTGACTAGATTCAGAACGAATACCAAGACACCAGTGGAGATTGACCAGCTACTCTCCATTGACATGGACAAGAAGGAAACATTAAGGTCTTACAATAGTCAATATTGGGAGACTTTCAATCAGATTAGGGATTATCCTATAAACCTCGCCTTCGCACAGTACAAACGAGGTTTACTGGTCGGTAACAAGTTGAGGGATTCAATGACGATGATGCCACCCCTTACGATGGAGGCCCTTATGGAGAGAGTACATCAACATATCCGGGTAGAGGAAGATCGCGCTCGTGCTAAAGCAAAATCTGGCACAACAGCGGTACCGGATAAAAAGACTACAGCAAAAGTCAACACGGTGGAACAACCAAGCAAGAATGGGCGAGGCAGATGAGCCAACAGAGAGGACCCCCAAACAAGGAAGTTGAGAGTCCGCACTGCCATTACCACAGTATTCAACAAACCTATCTACTGGATTCTTAGCGAGATACACGATGAACCCTTCGTTCGGCGGCCAGCCAAGTTGGAAGAAGCACAAAGAGGTTACGATGAGAGGTACCGTTGCACCTTCTATGATGAAAAAGGGCACCGAACTGAAAATTGTACACCATTGAGACAACATCTAGAGGAGTTAATGGCCGCTGGTCACCTGGACCAATATATAGAAGGGGGAACACATCCAGCCCTCCAGGACCACAGCAGGCCGAGTGGGATGCCGGTCGACGGTCCACCCCAAGGCATAAACAACGTGATACATGGGATCGTCGAACTTGAGCCAGTAAGTGAGCTCAGAGGGATGATCAAAAAGGCTGAGCACTTGAGGGAGGTACTAAGTGCACAACCTACCGTCAAAAGGGGAAAAACAGAGGCAACGAACATTATATCCTTCTCAGACATGGATCTAACAAGGCTACATTACCCTGACAATGATGAGCTGGTGGTCACTTTGCACGTCAAGAATTTTGACATCAAGCGGATTCTGATTGACCAAGGAAGCTCGTGCGAAATAATGTACTCCGAGACCTTTAAGCAACTAAAATTGGAGGACAAAAACTTGGCGCCTGCAACATCTCCGCTCGTCGGTTTCAACTCAATGCCAGAATGGCCAGTTGACAAGATAATTTTGCCAGTCAAGGCAGGAACAATGACGAAACATGTGGAATTTTAGGTATTGAAGGACCCTTCCACCTGCAACATAATCTTGGGAAGAGCATGGTTGCACGCCATGCGCTCGGTGGCATCAACCTACCATCAGGCATTATGGTTCCCCAACGAAACCAGAGTGATTGAAGAAGTCTTAGGAGACCAAATCATGTCAAAATAGTGCTTTGTCGTGGTAAATGGCAGTCGGGCTGCAAAAGGGTTTGAATAGATGGTGGAGAAGCCATAAAATAATGAACTGTTTGCAGATGTCGGCAAAGCAGCAGAACAAAAGGCGGTGGAAGACTTGGTAGAGGAAAGGATAGATGAAAAGAACCTCAAAAAGTTCTTCTTGCTTGGCTCGTCTCTATCCAACACTAAGAGAATAGAGGTCATGGAATTTTTAACCTCTAATATCGAAGTGTTTGCCTGGACACCGTACGACATGCCTAGCATTGACTCTAATTTCATCTGCCATCAACTCAATGTCCATCCAACTGTCAAACCAATTATACAGTGAACTCGCCGATCAGTACTCCACCACGTAGAGATAGTGGCGGAGGAAGTGGGAAACTTGCTGGAGACAAGAGCAATCAGAGAAGTACACTATCCCAGGTGGATTTCCAACACAGTAGTGGTACCAAAAAAGAACGGAAAATGGTGCGTGTGCATGGACTACAAAATTGTCAACAAAGTATGCCCAAAGGACAGCTTTCCCCTACCACGAATAGACCAACTGGTGGACCTAACAGTAGGGCATAACCAACTTAGCTTTCTTGATGTGTATCGCGGTTGTCATCAGATCGCTATGTATGAATCGGATTAGGAGGTCACGTCATTTACAACACCTAGAGGACTATATTGTTACAAGGTCATACCCTTTGGCCTAAAGAACACAGGGGTTACATTTCAACGGATGATCACCAAAATGTTTGAACCATTGTTAGGTAGAACAATGGAGGATTACATAAATGATATGGTGGTCAAAAACAGAGATGAGAAGGACCATCTTAGGGACCTAGATGAAATGTTTCAAATTTTGAAGTCCTACAAGTTGCGTTCGAACGCATCTAAATGCGCATTTGGTGTAGGGTCAGGCAAATTCCTGGGCTTTCTAGTAACCAACCAGGGTATAGAAGCTAATCCCTCACAAATCAAAGCCATTGAAGATCTCGAGAGGCCTAACACAGTTAAAGAGGTACAGCATCTCACTGGCCTAGCAGCCGCGCTCAATCGGTTCATAAGTTGATCATCAGACAGGTGTCGACCATTCTTTTAGGCGCTGAAAGCCAAGTTGAGTGGGATGATGAGTGCGACCGCGCCCTGGAAAGCTTGAAAGACTACATGACCTTTCCTCCGTTGTTAGTAACCCCAGTACCAGGAGAGGAGCTCTTTTTGTACTTAGCAGTTTCCCAACATGCAGTTAGCGTTGTGTTGGTGAGAGCTGAGGGAATACAACACTTGTCAATCGTTTATGTCAGGAAAACATTACTGGGTGCTGAAACAAGGTACCTACCATGGGAAAAGTTGGCCTTAGCTTTGATGATGGCCTCAAGAAAATTGTTGCACTACTTCCATGCCCACACCATGATTGTCTTAACGACCTTCACCTTAAAAGCCTTGTTTAAAAGGGCAGATTTTTCAGGACGAATTTTGAAGTGGGCAGTGGAATTAGGGCAATTCAATATTAAGTTTCAACCAAGAACCGCAATAAAGCCCCAAGCTTTGGTTGACTTTGTGGCCGAGTTCATGCCAAGAAGTCATCATGTTTGCCCGATCAACTTGACCGGGGCAACCGAAAGAATGGGAAAAAGTGCCGCAAGAATTGCGTAGCCCCCAAAGTAGGATGCCCAACTACATAGCAAGCCGTTTAGGCTTGAGAAAAGAGAAGGAGGAATAAACCACAACGCTGCCAGCAAGGACTCACCAGAAAGTAAAGACTTGAGAGAGTCAGACAGTAAAGATCAAAGCCCAACGGCAGACATCAACCTAGAAGAAGACATCAGTGACACCCCTGATCCCAAGACATCATCTGATCCCTCAACTTGCTAGAAGCTATTCGTCAAAGAGATGTGGAAACTCTTCGTGGATGGAGCATCCAATAGGCATGGTGCAGGACTTGGCATAGTCCTCATCTCACCGGATGGCCTATAATTGAACAAGCAGTCAACCTTGGCTTCTTAGCATCCAACAACGAGGCGGAGTATGAATCAGTACTAGCAGGATTAAAATCAGCACTTCACATGAAGGCCATTGAGCTGATGGTGTACAGTGACTCCCAGCTGGTAGTCAACCAGATTTCAGGCGACTACGAAGCAAAGGATGATAGGATGGCTAAGTACCAAGAGTTGGTCAGAAGGGAGATTATGAAGTTCCAAGTAGTCTGGATAGAGCAAATCGGCCGAGAGGAAAACGGTAGAGCAGATGAGCTGGCCGGTTTTGCGTCAATGGTTGATACATCTATCCCACACCCATTGTTGATTGACTTCCTACCCAGACCAAGTATTGAAAAACCCAAAGTAACCGAAGCATGTTGTGCAGAGCTAGGCCCTTACTGAATGGATCCCATCATAATATTTTTAAAAGACGGCATCTTGCCTGAAGCAAAGAAAGAAGCCAACAAAATTAGAACAAAATCACAGCGATTTTGGCTCTCTCTATCTCTAGCATTATACAAAAAATCCTTCATAGGACCTTACTTGAAGTGTGTCCATCCCAGTAAGGTCAAGGCATTTTTGTTCGAAATACATGAAGGCGTCTGCGGAAGCCACCAAGGGGGAAGATCATTGGCCTACAGAGCAATTTCACAAGGATATTGGTGGCCATACATGCAAGCAGATTTAGAGAAATATGTCAGGAAGTGCGAGAAATGTCAGAAGTTCGTACACCAAATACATCAACCAACCAGAGAGCTTCTACCATTGACCAGCCCGTGGCCTTTTGCAATGTGGAGCCTGGACATAGTGGGACCACTTCCAACTGCGCCCGACAATAGAAAGTTCTTTCTCGCAGCGACAGACTATTTCACAAAGTGGGTGGAGGTAGAAGCACTCGCAACTATAAAAGAGAAAGACAATAAGAAATTCATCTGGCAAAACATCATAACTCGGTTCGACATACCCAAGGCTCTAATATCCAACAACGACACTCAGTTTGATGGCAAAATCTTCAGGGGCTTTTGCGAAGAATACAAACTAGAATTTTACAACTCTACACCGGCATACCCCCAAGCTAATGGCCAAGCTGAAGCCTCCAACAAAGTTGTCTTAGACAATCTGAAGAAGAGGTTGGAAAGAGTAAAATGCAAGTGGGCTGAGGAGCTTTCTCATGTTTTATGGGCTTACCGTACCATACCATGGCGATCAACTGGAGAAATGCCTTTTCCCTTGGCCTACGGCATGAAGGCGGTAATCCCACTGGAAGTAGGCCTCCCCACTATCAGAAGCGAAAATTATGACCCAAACTTGAATGGTGAGGCCATAACCTTGGAACTCGACCTTGTAGAAGAAAAAAGAGAAAGGACATTAGTTCACATTGCCTCATACCAACAAGAGTTGTCCAAGAAATACAACAAAACAGTGCACCCAAGTCAATTCAAGATTGGAGATTGGGTACTGCGTAAAGTAATGGGCAACACTTTGGTACCTGGAGACAGCAAGCTAGGACCTAACTAGGAAGGACCATATAAAGTGATTGGTTTAACAAGAAAAGGGGCATATCATTTGGAAGATTTGGACAACAAAGCTATTCCCAGGCCATGGAGCACAGCCAATCTCAAACTATTTTATTTTTAGCTTCTTCTTAAAACACTTGTAATTTTTTTTTTCAAATAAAGCAAGTAGTTCTTTCCAGCACAATTCTTTCTACTGTAAAAAGTTGTTCATAGTTATTGCCAATTGGGGGCAAACAACAAAGTTGGCATGATTGACCAACACTTTTCCCTTCTTCAGCTGAAATAAGGATTTAGGCTGAAGGAAGTTTCATTACAACAAAAAAGGTCTTTGGTGACGAAAACGCATGACGAAAAAAAATTTCGTCTGCAAACATGCATGTTTTAGAGATAAAAGTAAGATTTTGTCTCCAATTGTAGTACTTTTAGAGAGAAATCCAAATTTCGTCACCAAATGCTTAAAATCAATAAAACAATAGGTGACGAAAACTTTATTCGTTTCTATATTTTATTTTTCGTCGCAAAAAAATTTCCCACCCTTGGAAAATATCGCGGAATATTTAGGCGCCATTTTAGAGACGAAAATTTTCATTACCATTGTACAAAATTTTCCGCAAGGAAATAATTTCGTCTCCTATAGTTTTATTATGAAAAACGACTTCGTTTCATGCTATAAGTGAGAAGCCCTCTTTGTTTGCCCAAATCAGTTCCTATTTTGCAAAGCCCCTTTTGGGTTAGACATGAGTACTTGTTTAAATGGATTTTTCTACCACCATTGCTCCAACACCACCACCATCTCTGCTGCCACGAATCCATTACCACCGCTACTACTGCTGCCACTACTCTACCACCACCTCTCCTCCATTTCCATCGCCACAACCACCACAACTTCACAACCACTGTCACTACTACTCCACTACCATTGTCACTCCACCACTACTATCACTACTACCACCACCTATCTTCCACCATCGCCATCACCACTCTACCACTGCCACCACTAACTCTCTTCCACCACCACTACCACCACTGCCATCGTCGCCACGTTACCACCACCACCATCACCTTTACACCACCACTGTTACTACTTCACTACCACCATTACCACCACTGCCGCTATTCCACCACCGCCCCCCCTACCGCCCCCCGCCCCTACCACTACATCACTACCACTACCACCATCACCTCTCCATTTCTTCCATCACCACCACTAGTACCACTGCCCCCACTGCCCCACTACTACTATTACCATCGCCACCGCTACAATTTTTCTTCCACCACCACTACCTTACTCTACCACTACTATAGCCGCCACTCCACTTCCACCACCGGCTCTCCATTACCACCACCATTAGCACTCCACCTCCACCAAACCCATTTAAACCCCTTTATTAATAGGTGAGTTTGAATCAATTTTGTTTAGTTTCAGTTTTCGAAAACTATTTTTCAAGTTTCAATTCTTATTTTTTTTAATTTTGAGTGAACTTTTTTAATATTTTAATTATTTTTTTAAGTGATTAAAATGTTGAAAAATTTCACTAAATTTTTTTTAAAAAAATACTAATTAAAAACTCAAAAAAATAATTTTCAAAAATTGAAACAAATTTTTAATACAAAACCTATTTTGACTCGTTCAGACCCGCCTGTTAGCCATGTCTGCAAAAAAAAAAAAATAATAACAAAAATAATAAAAATAAAAAAACTAACAAATTATTCCCAAATTTTCCTTCATTTTTCTTCTTCTTAGTCGCGCTTATCTCTCTCTCTCAGTAGTTTTGTATTTTTTCCCCATTGATTTTCAACCTCTTTTTCTCTCTCTCATTTGTTGCATAACCGTAACCCAACTCGTCTTTGACAGAGACGCGAAGACGAAACGACGTTGAGACAAAGGCGATGTGACTCCGGCAAACAACTCCGGCAGCTAAGCGATGAGAGGCGACAGTGAGGCAAGGGAATGTGGCAGCCGACGAGGTCCCTTTCGTCTTCATTTTGATTTGTTACTGATATATATATATGATTTCTTGCCATGGTTTGATTTGTTGTTGATTTGTTAAATGGGTTTGATAAGTGCTTTGATTAATTAAGTTTTATGGGTTTGATGATTTAGGGTTTGTTATGGATTTTTTTTTAATCATCATTCTCATTTGTTCCTATTATATATATGATTTCCTGGGCAAAAATTGTTATCGATTTCTTAGATTTGTTGTTGATTTCGGACATGGATTTGATAAGTGGAAAAGAAGAATGAAATGGTTTTGATGATGTTTATTCTATCAAAGATCTAATTTTGTTCATAGCCTAGTTTAATAAACTGATTCCTCATAGCAAAAAATAAAAAATAAAAAATCACGAACAAAGGACAAATTTTTTGTTATTTGATTTCTGGATTTGATGATGTTTTAATATATCAAAGATCTAATTTGTTCGTAGCCTAGTTTAATAAACTGATTGCTCATAGACACACACACACACACACACAGACACACACACACACACACAAATTCACGAAGTGTAAAAAATCTACATTAGACAATCAACCAGCTTGGGAAAAAATCTGTTGGCATGATAAGCCCATTTTGTTTTAATAATCTTCATTCTTACTTCAATAATCTCTAAGACATAAACTCATCAATGCAATAGGGAAAATCATATGATCTTCCTTCAAATAAACAATGAAGAGAACCACACCTATATGCCTCCATCTATATATTTTTTTTCCTACTACATTTTTTTGCTTAAACTCTACATTTTCTACATTTTATACTTAGCATATTTTATTATTTTATTATTATTTTTTCTGTGAATATTCATGGGTGTTCGAGTGTTTGCTATTATGAGAGAGATAGTGAATGCGATAAGGGAAGGCATCACTACGGTTAAGGTGTTCATCAATATTTTTTGTTGTTGTTGTTATTGTGTCTTTTGTCATTTGGTGTACAGTGATTGAAGAATATTAAAGGAAGGCTCTGTTTGCTTCTTTGGAGAAGAAGAAGGAAGATGGGTGAGTGTTTCAATATGCTAAGTATAAGATAATAGGATTTCTTTTTTGGTTGCCTTTCCTTTTCAAAATGAGTGCTACTGTTTTTATTTTTTAATAATTTTTATTTTTATGTCCACTTTTTTTTGATAAAGGGGAAGGTTGTTAACAAGTTAGAATTAAATGATGGGTAATTGTTAGGTGCTTTATAATATGGTAGTAGTGAAACAATTTAAGATAATAGAAAATATTACAAGCATAAATAAATAAATAAATAAATAAAAATAAAATAAAATAATAAATTTGGTGCCTTTGCTGTTTCAAATTCTTATCTTTTTTTTATTATTATTTATTTTCAATTGTTTGTTTTTTTTCCTAGCAAGGCCAGTTCAGCACTTTTTGGGGTTGTGGTCGAAATTTTAAATGGGGCTTTTTATTTTATGAGAAATGTTAATTTACTGCTCAATGGAAGGTGGTTAATGTTGATAGATGTGTAAATGTATATTAAAATAGAAGAAATTATAGTTTTTCCTTGTTCATTTAGATTGAACAAGCTTTTATTCAATATAATTTAGTAGTTTTTGGTAAAAATCATTTGTATTTGTTTTAACCAAGTTGTTATTTAATATAATTTTTCATTGTTCATTTAGATTGATTTAGTAGTTTCTAGTAAAAATCATTGGTATTTGTTTTAAACTAGCTGTTATTCAACATTCAAATTTCCTATGATATAAATGATCCTTTAGCTAGCAATTCAAACATCGCAAGTGGTTTATTCATACAAAAAAGTTCATTATCAATGAAATAACCGTTCAAATTTCCTATGATATGAATGATTCTTTCGCTAGTAATTTAAACAACGTAGGTGGTTTATTCATACAAAAGAGTTCATTATAAAAGAGTACATTATTTGTAACTGTTGATTATTGATAACAAAATATTTCTAAAATTATTGATAACAAAAGAATTCTAATTAAAAATAGCAGTGTTTTTTTAATTGCTCAGTTTAGATTTTGTATCTAGCTATTGTTGAAATAGGGAATGGTTTGCTGTTTTCTGAAGAACCTGACAACTAAATTTGCTGGTGCAGAATATCAAAGATCCATGAAACTCAAGGGTTATCATTTGTTGTTGCAATTTTTTTTCAGGCTCAAAGTCTTTCCATCTATCTTTGGATATTGTATGCAAATTACATTGGATCCTTTGGCAGTGATTTTTTTATGGAATCTCATTCATCTCAAACTACTCAATTGCATTTATCTCAATCATTTCTTGGGGGTATTAGTTTGTTTACTTTCATTGTGATTAGTTAGATGCTTCAGCAATGACTCAATTTCTTCAAATGTAATTTGAGTTTTTATCTTTTTTTTCCTGGGTATTTGAAAAGTCACTGCAGTATGTCAAGCGCTTTAGCCGCTACAAGAATCCAGATTCTATCAAACAAGCTTGAGAGTATCTTTAATTTTATGAAAATATTGCAACTTTATTTTTGTTTTATGAACTGTAACAGACAAGTAGATGAGCACCTCCATTTTTTGCTTGGCCTTTTCTTTATGGTATATTAGTTTGCTCAAAGATTGGATTGGATTGCTACAATTAATATTGTTGGTATAAAGAGACAAAAGCTTAACCATTCTTCTCTATCCTGAATCTTGTAATCTTGGTTGATAAAGCTCTTACGGTCCCAATACTTACTTTCACCTGTATGCTCTCATTTCCTTCCAAATCTTCCTTGGATAATAGCCTGTTTCCATTTGCTTCTTTAGTTACTAGTTCCTTTGTTTTCTTTCTGATGTAGTTGTTTTTTCCTTATCTTTTCTTTCACTTCTTTGCCGAATGATTTTTTTTTTTTTTTGCTTTGTTTTCATTTTGGCTTTCCCTTTTTCTATCTTAAGAGCTACAACAATCAAGTTTCAGCATCCATTGAAACAGTCTTGGGCAATAAATTTTTTGCAACATCTGTAGGAGTCATATGGATATCCTTCGAAAACAACACATTAATTCTAGCAAACAAATTATGTGATTCGAGATTAAGATAGTTTTTCTTCTACCACTTGCCTATGATATGTTACATCTATAACTTTTGTGTAATCTTCATGTCATATATAATTAAGTTTAGGTGAATGTTTTTCTTTGAACAATTATTAGTTATGCTGGGTTTTTCTTTGAATGTTTTGGCCTCAGGTTTTGTGGATCTTGTAATCGAGTTTGATCTTAAGGTGACTTTTCTCAAAGGCCTTAGCCAGGAACTGACGAGCAGGTATCTTCTACACATTGACATATATATACACACATGTACACAATCACACACGCAGATGAGGTTAAGGGTGAGCCTATTGAAAATCAATAATGGTCTTAAGAGGTTGAGAGTGAACCTACAGAAAACCCATGTATATTGTTTTATTTATTGTAGCATTATTGAAACCCATATATGTTAAATGGAAATGCAACATCAAGAAAAAAAGAAAACGAAACATAACCAATTAAATATCTAATACATCTTCATAAGTCATAATAATATATGCATGGATATAGGACGAGACTCCCAATTTGAAAACTATGTAGAAAAATAAACTTTTTCAAACTAAGTCCAAAATGTACTTTTCCAATACTTAGGCTTGAAAATAGGCCATCAGGGGCTAAAATCGTAAAAAATCCATAAGAAGGCCTAGGAACACCCCTAACACCTCGGGAGGGACCAATGTAAGTTGTGGAAACTTACAGAACTAACACGGGACTCTTGGTTTGAAAACTAAGCCAAAAAAATTATTTTCCCAACACTTAAGCTTGAAAATAGGCCATTGGAGGGCCAAAATCGTGTAACAGCCACGAGAAGGCACGGGAAACACCTCAAACACCTCGGGAGGGACCAATTTGAGTTGTGGAAACTTACGGACCTAGCATGGGACTCCCGGTTTGAAAACTAAGTCCAAAAATGCACTTTTTCACACTTAAGCTTGAAAATAGGCCATCGGAGGCCAAAATCGTGGAACAACCACGAGACGGTCTAGGGAACACCTCAAACACCTCAGGAGCGACCAATGTAAGTTGTGAAATTTTATGGAACTAGCACGGGATTCCCGGTTTGAAAACTAAGTCCAAAAATGCACTTTTTCACACTTAAGCTTGAAAATAGGCCATCGGAAGCCAAAATCGTGGAACAGCCATGAAACGGCCCAGGGAACACCTCAAACACCTCTGGAGGGACCAATGTAAGTTGTAGAAACTTATGAAACTAGTACGGGACTCCCGGTTTGAAAACTAAGTCCAAAAATGCACTTTTCCATACTTAAGCTTGAAAATAGGCCATCGGAAGCCAAAATCGTGTCACAACCACGAGACGGCCGGGGGAACACATTTGAACACCTCGGGTGGAACCAATGTAAATTGTGGAAACTTAAGAAACTAGCACGGGACTCCCGGTTTGAAAACTAAGTCCAAAAATGCACTTTTTCACACTTAAGCCTGAAAATAGGCCATCGGAAGCCAAAATCATGTAATAGCCACGGGACGGCCCGAGAAACACCTCAAACACCTTGGGAGGGACCAATGTAAGTTGTGGAAACTTACAGAACTAGCACGGGACTCCCGGTTTCAAAACTAAGTCCGAAAATGCACTTTTTCACACTTAAGCTTGAAAATAGGCCATCGAAGGCCAGAATCGTGTAACAGCCACAAGATGGCCCAGGAAGCATCTCAAACACCTCAAGAGGGACCAATGTAAGTTATGGAAACTTATGGAACTAGCACTAGACTCCCGGTTTGAAAACTAAGTCCAAAAATGCATTTTTTCACACTTAAGCTTGAAAATAGGCCATCGGAGGCCAAAATTGGGGAACAGCCACGAGCCGGCCTGGGAAACACCTCAAACACCTCAGGAGGGACCAATGTAAGTTGTGGAAACTTACAGAACTAGCACAGGACTCTCGGTTTGAAAACTAAGTCAAAAAATGCACTTTTTCACACTTAAGCTTAAAAATAGGCCATCGGAGGCCAAAATCGTGTAACAGCTACAAGATGGCCCAAGGAACACCTCAAACACCTTGGGAGGGACCAATGTAAGTTGTGGAAATTTATGGAACTAGCACGGGAATCCCGGTGTGACACCTAAGTCAAAAAATGCACATTTTCCAACTCTTAAGCTTGAAAATAGGCCATCGGGGGCCAAAATCATCACATAACCACGAGAAGGCCCAAGGAACACCTCAATCACCTTGGAAGCAACCATTGTAACTTGTGTAAACTTATAGAACTAGTACGGGACTCCCGGTTTGAAAACTAAGTCCAAAAATGAATTTTCCCAACACTTAAGCTTGTAAATAGGCCATTGGGGGGCCAAAATCTTTAAACAACCACGAGAAGGCCCTGAGAAAACCTCAATCACCTCGTAAGCAACCATTGTAACTTGTGTAAACTAAAGGAACTAGCACAGGACTCCCGGTTTGAAAACTAAGTGCAAAAATGAATTTACCCAACACTTAAGCTTGTAAATATGCCATTGGGGCCCAAAATTATTAAACAACCACGAGAAGGCCCGGGGAACACCTCAATCACCTCGAAAGCAACCATTGTAACTTGTGTAAACTTACAAAACTAGCACGGGACTCCCGGTTTGAAAACTAAGTCCAAAAATGAATTTTCTCAACACTTAAGCTTGTAAATAGGCCATCGAGGGCAAAAATCGTGTAACAGGCACAGGAAGGCCCAGGAAACACTTCAAACACCTCGGGAGGGACCAATGTAAGTTGTGGAAACTTACGGAACTAGCACGGGACTCCTGATTTGAAAACTAAGTCGAAAAATGCATGTTAAATTGTATATTTAATTGATAAGATAATAATTGTCTAACTTGCATTCTTTTTTTTCTTTTTTTTTTTTGCAGATTCGAGATTTGATATGGACATGTTTGGTAATTTGGAGAGCAGAAGCTAGCTCATTTTGTATTTTTGTTCATGTTACCTTACATGTATTTTGGCTGCGTTGTAAATTTTATATTTTTGTTGGTATTACAGGATATGTTTTGTAATCTGCACTTGATATTATATTTTTGTTGATATTAGTAGACATATTTTTTGTGGATATTAGGAGAGATGTTTGGTAATCCACATGCAGTTGATATTATATTTTTGTGGATAGTGCTGAAATTCAATTGTCATGTTTATGAAAATGAATAGATTTTTGTATTGATCTGTAATAGATATTTTATTGAACAAGTTATTGAAATGCGTATGGAATTTTTAGTGAAAAGAAAATTTAATTATTGATCTGTAATAGATATTTTTAGTACCCCTATTTTAAAAAACATTTAATTATTATTAGCGATGAAAGGAAAAATGTCGCTATTAGTTTTCAAAAAACATGACGAATAATTTTGCCACTAATGATATAGTAACAAACAAATAATTTCGTTACATTTGCTCAACATTTCGTCACTAAATTGAAATATTTGGTCGCAAAATGCTTTTTGTCATTGAAGAATTTTCTTTTCTACTCATTTTAGTGATGAATTTTTTTGTCACCTTAATCTATATTATTGGTGAGGAAAACTTTCGTCACTAGAAAACAATTAAAATAAAATATTATATAATTTTAAGGACGAAATTGATGTTATAGAGGATGAAAAATGCAACATTTGGAGACAAAAAATTTCGTTGCCAAAAATGAGAAATAGGCGACGAGACTGTTTTTCGTCACCAGGTACTTCTAGCGACAACGTATAGCCAACAAACGTGGTGACAAAAAATTTTCGTCACAGATCACTTTAGTGACAAAAATTTGATGTTTGGAGACAAAATCAGTCTGTCACCAAAGGCCTTTTTTGTTGTAGTATTTGGCAGGTTTGATTAAACATCTTTTGTTCTTCAGCCGAGATAAGGATCTTAGCTGAAGAAGGTTGGCAGAATTAACCAACATCTTTTCTTTCTTCAGCCGAGATAAGGATCTAAGCTGAAGGAAGTTTGGCAGGTTTAACCAAACATCTTTTGTTCTTCAGCCGAGATAAGGATCTAGGCTAAAGAAGGTTGGCAGAATTAACCAACACTTTTTCTTTCTTCAGCCGAGATAAGGATCTAGGCTGAAGGAAGTTTGGCAGGTTTGACCAAACATCTTTTGTTCTTCAGCCGAGATAAGGATCTAGGCTGAAGAAGGTTGGCAGAATTAACCAACACTTTTTCTTTCTTCAGCCGAGATAAGGATCTAGGCTGAAGGAAGTTTGGCAGGTTTGACCAAACATCTATTCTTCTTCAGCTGAGATAAGGATCTAGGCTGAAGAAGGTTGGCAGGTTTGACCAACACTTACCTAAATTTGTTGTCTGATCGAGATGCTTATCTCGGCCAAACAAGGTGGGCAGAATAAGGGAAAGTCGAGCTAAATTAAGCCGGCTAGGCTTACAGAAAGTA
Organism: Camellia granthamiana; assembly: GCA_036172215.1. NCBI lineage: Eukaryota > Viridiplantae > Streptophyta > Magnoliopsida > Ericales > Theaceae > Camellia > Camellia granthamiana. Next base: position 38,987,220 of record CM069907.1, on the reverse strand, counting down.
TACTAAGGAAAAAAGTACATTTACCGAACAAAAAGTTGGGCAAAACAAGAAATTTCATTCAGTACAAGAGGAGGGGCTTGTAGCCAGTTACATTTTCATTGAGATCTTAAACGAGAAGAAATCAGGCAAAAAGATCGTCCAAATCAGAATCCAAATCAACTCGAGCTTCACTACTCGGTAGGCCTGTTTCAGCAGGTTCTCCTTGGGGTAGGTCGGTCAGAGGCGCCCCCTCGACCGTACTTGGCACCGGTTGGCTGAGTGGCTCCACCCGAGTTATTTAAAGAGTCTGGAGACCGTGATCACGGTTTGCAGGAGGGGCATTGTTTGGATCAGGGGATTCTTCCCCCTCCTCCTCCTCTTGGAGAAGTTTCTGTTGAATGGCATTGGCATAGTCCGCCATGTAACTTGGAATGAAGTGAGGGGGAGGGTTCTGGAAAATCTTGGTGTCTTGCCCCTGACCGAGCTTCAGAACAGCCGCCTTCCATCCGCATTTGAAAAAGATGTCTTTAGCAGCTTCACACTGGAAGAAGTAGGTGGCTTTCTCTTTTTTGTAGTCTCGGTCCTCAGCGTCTTCCATTTTGTTTTTCAACTCGGTGAGCTCAACATCTTTATTTGTAACGCCCTCAAAATTAAACCCATTAAATATAAAACAAGACATGCATTATTAAAAGAAAACATTATATTATTTCAATCATCAGAGCACTACGAAATAAAAACATCATAATATTTGCCTTAAAGGCTTACATCTTGCCAAGTCAATGCTTGGACACAAAACATGAGTTCTAACTCAAAACAAATAAAGCCCTAGGCTTGAATTACATATAACTCAAATAAAACAAATAAAGTAAAGCAAGTCCTCGAGAGTCCAAATCCTCACAAGCTAAGTCCTTGGAGGTAGTGAACCACCTGAACCTGAAAATAAAGTTCCCATATAGGGTGAGCCACAGCCCAGTAAAGAAATACTAAACCAAGCATAAGAATTAACTAAAGCAGTAGTACCCAATACATGGTTAATACAAAATATTCAATTTACAATATTATGACACAAATGTCTACGTTGTCTATGACACATGGTCTATGACACCTTTTACTTTCCATTTACACAGACATGGCTCAGAACCTGGCCAAACAACTCAACAAGGATAACAAATCAGGTTAAACCTTTCTTATAACATAATAAACACACATGCTGGATCAAATCCACTTCCATTCTTCTCAACTGACACACATGGTGGTGATGTATCATATCAACAACGAATAGAAATATTTCTATTATCAATAAGCACGCACATATGTGATGCTACTGGAGTCCATCCCCTATCTCCTCCCAACAAATCCGGTTTAGAGGTCCATCCCCTATCTTCCCCTAAACCGTGGAGTTCATCCCCTATCTCCTCCAAACAACATGCACATGCAATGACACACACAATTGCCATATACAACACATAATCAATACAAGTAATGTTCTGTATTAATTCAACAGTCAACATAAGTGACTTAATTCCAGTTATACCTAAGCCGCATGCAAGGTCTACAACAATCAATGGCTATCCTCCACCGATAGCCCAAAACAATTATTTCTAAACAAGAAATAAATATAACAACACAAATAATCTCAATTTCACAGATGAGTGATTAAATATCCAACTACGTCAATTTATCTCATAATTCCCCAATTTCATGAATTAAACCCAATATTACAATCTTCCCTTAAATTAATTATATAAATTAATCTATGACGAACCCTAAGGTTTCTCCCAAAATTACCAAACCACCCCCACATACCAAAATACCACCACTTAGGATTAAAACGTATAAATGGAGTAGGAAATCCCTACCTCGAAGAAATAACTCAAAAGAAGAAGATGAGGATGATGCCCAAAACTCCAAAGTGCTCCAAACCCACAATTTCTCAGATTAAAATGTAGCCCTCACTCTCCTCTACCTTTTTAATGAAGGAACAAGGGTAGATACACACTCTAAATAGATCAATTCTAAGAGAGAAGATGAGTTGGGAGAGAGAGAACTCGTAACCTAGGGTTTTGTAAACTGAAAGGGGCTGAAAAACTGTTTTAAAACACGCTGCTGCGTATTTAAACTTGACAGGTCCGCTCGAGCGCACAACACACCGCTCGAGCGTAAAGAACAAAATAAGGTCCGCTCGAGCGCAATGATAACCGCTCGAGCGTAGATCTCTCACCTGCAGAAGTTTTGCAAGGACCAAAAAAAATGTTGGAAGGGTGTAAACCCCGCTCGAGCGTAGGAATGTCCGCTCGAGCGGAAAGGCTAAAAACTGGGCAACCAACAACTAGACCAAGGCTCAACCCAATTGTTCGAAACACGCCTAACACATCCTAAAACTCGACCAAATAGAATTAAAGGATGACAACAACAACAATATGACAACGGAATCCACGGAACATAAGTCCGGATATAATAATCAAATGGGAAAAGACCGGGTCGCTATATTATTCTTTTCCAGCTTGGCCAGTTCACGCAGGTAACGGTCTTTCCTTTCGACCGACGCCTTCTGCTTATCGGCTTCCACTGCGTTGACCATCTCGGTGAGCCGTGCATTTTCGGATTCAAGCTCGGCATTCTCTGCTTGGCCTCATTTAGCTCCGCCAACTTAGCGATAGCGTCTACCATGGTTGACCGTGCAGTCTTGCGAAGTTCCAGCACGCGCTTGTGGCAAATATGGTTCTTCTGTGAAGCCTACAGATAGGAGAGTTAGGGATTACGTTAAAACCGAGCAAACAGACTGTTAAAAGTGGACACTAATAGAGAGGAAAAAAACTTACAAGCACCATGGATTTGGTGGCTGAGCGGATGGCCTTTAGCTCGGTTAAGTGGTCGTGGTGCTCTATGTCTGCTGGCAGATAGACACTTTGGGAGAGGTTGAAGGCAAGCATGTGGTCCTTATCAGCAACCACCGAATTTGTGGTGGTTATAGCGCGATTCTTGTATGTTATTGATGTGGCCCATTCTGAAGGGCTTGCTCGATCGGAGTGCGCGGGCTCTAGGCTCAGCAGCGTAGCTTCAGGAAGCACGGTGTCCTCCTTATCGACCAGGCATTGCGGTTCGGTCGATGAGGTATGTGCACGCTTGCTCGGCCGAGATGTGGTGGCCCTGGCAGTTGGAAGGGCGACCACGGTCTCACATTGTTGACCAGATGACTCTAGCCCGGTTGGCACTTCACCGGATGTCTGCTCGGTGATGAGTGCTCGCACGGCCCTTCTTTTGGCCATTTCTTGTTCTCCTGTGAGTGGAATTAGCTTGATTTGGGAGAGAGTGGGGTCTAGCTTGGATGAAGGTTCTAGGAGGAAATTAATGACTCTAGTTTTTCTCTTTCCGCTGTACCGGTAGGTCGACTCGAAATTTAGCAGCTCAACCCAATCTTGGTGGTAATATCAGAGGGCGACACGAAGGGCGTCTTGATTGGCGTAGGCGTAATGTGATTTGAGTTGATTTAGATCTACATCAATGAACAAGGGTTAGTACGGCGGTTAATGGAAATAGTAAAACAAGAGAGAATCGAGATGTCCTTACCAGCTGTTCCCTTATCCCAGTTTATGTGATAGCCCGATATCTGGGCTTCCTGATCTTCAAAATTACCAAAAACCCAGAAGAAATCGTCGTCATTCAAGTCTTTGTCCAGTGTGTTTTTTATTATTTTTTCCCGACCTCTACTTACTCTGAGATAATACACCCAACCGTCGTCATTTTGACCGAGCGAATATTGATGAAATAGCTCGACCAATCCGAGGTTGAGGCCGAGCCGGCGGTTTAACTCAGCGATGCCATTTATTATCCTATAAGTGTTTGTGGAGAGTTGGGTTAGGCACAATCTTTTTTGCCTAAGGAATTCGCATATGAGGGGTGGTATAGGAAACCGAAGGCCAACTTCTACAATCGATATTACAGTAAAATGAATGAAGCCCAGTTTGCCCGAAGGGGTGGTTTTTAGCTCGGCTAAGGAAAGGTGGACGTCATCAGGAATATGATAGTCCCTTCGGAATTCGGCCATGGCTCCTGGGAAGTCTACTAGAAACCGGTATTTTCCCATTTAACTTAAGGGAAATAAATTTTAATGTGTTCACGGTGGCCTGGCTCGGCACGGTTGAGGCTTTGGTGGGCTCGGTTGAACAAAGCGGCCTAGAGAAAGTGTGTAAAGGTGTGCCTGGCCAACCTAGTCAAGTCTGCAAAGTGGAAATAAATTAGTGTTATGCCCAGATAACTGGACCGAGCTAAGTAAATAGGCGAATTAAAAAAATAAAAAGCTTAGCTCGGCTACATCTGGGCTACAGACAATTTTTAGTTCGGTCGTGTATAATCTTAAAGGTCGTAAACAAGTTCCTAGTTCAGTTACACTACGATTTTGGATCAAAAATCATATTTTTCAAAATCCAGTAGGTGTGCCTTTGAGATTGAGTGCAAGGTTTTGGGTTTATGGTATTTTCTCAAACACTCTAGTGCATATAAACGCGCATATATAGAAATTTAAGTGCTGAAAGTACAGAAATAAGTAAAACAGGAACATCAGAGAGAATCATTAGCAACTTAGGAGTGTGAAGGCATGAAAACAAAGCCTAACTAGCAAGAAGACCAACGAAACGTACACAGTAGTTACTTGGTCAGGGGTTGAAGCTCAAGAGGCGTAGATATGGAGCTCAGAATGTAGAAATTCTCTAAAGAACGAAGATGAACAGTAATATGGTGACTGTTCAAAATGAAAGGGTCGTATTTATGTGAAAGACAAAACGGCGAGCCTTTTTCAAATTTTTTTGAGTAATGTGAAAACGGCTAGCATGGTACAAGGATGCTATCGATGTGTAACACGTGTCCTATTAGGGACGTGTTGGCAAGCTTTTTTGAAACGACAAGTCGGGCGACCAGCGCAACTTTAGGAAGCCGAACAGACTACAATTCGACGGAAATCATTGTTTTATCTCGGCTGAAATCGTTATTTCAACAAGAGGGGACTTGGGTAGCTCGGTTGGAAGTTCATAATCCCAAACATGCTTTGTAGATGGAATTAAGAGGCAATTAAGAGGGTAATTTATGAGAAAATTAGGCCGAGCTAAGTGCAACTATTGAAAAGGACCGAGCTAGGTGCAACTTCCTAGATGTTGAGCTGTACTACGGGCCGAGGTAAAAAGTTTGGTCCTTTATCCTGACAGTTTGGTCCGAGGCAGGCTACTAGTGGCCTGGTCTGGCCGAACTGAACCGAGGTATTGTTTACGGGAGGACCGGGGTATATGATAGCTCTGTTGGACACCGTCTAAACAGTAGACTTACAAAGTAACCTACAGTAGCGCCGAGCTATGTGAGCGTGGTTTGGCGTAGGGCACGACCGTGCTGGCTCGGTTGCTCTATTACTAAATCGAGGTAAGGAGGTTTTAAGCCATCTCACTTGGCTAGCAGTAAGTAGGGTGTTATCAGGATGGGCATTATCCTTGGGAGTGTGATTCCTAGGAAGACTCTTATAAGGAGAGTTAGAGTCCTACTAGGATTGTGCCAGGTGAAATCAACAAAAGCTCATGACAGGACCTATGTACAGGTATCACAATTTCTACTCTCAAATACACAGAGCTTTTTGTCTATTGTCTAGTTGCTAACTTAGGCATCGGAGGGGTTTCTGGCGCACACCTGCCGGCTAGCTCACGTTTGTGTTTTCTGGTAGCAAAATGACGACGTTTGGAGGAGTGCAAACTTGATCAACAGGATTATACAAGAAGATTATTCTGTGCTTGTACACTACACAACTGTTAAAATGCTAAGGCTCCAAAATTTTTCTTTTAATTAGGAACTCTAGATATTAAAAAAAAAATTATATGAAAAAAACAGTCCATTTCTTTTTAGAATCACATAGCAAATATATTATATTTGAATGGTACAATTTTTTTTAAATTTTTTATAATAAAATGTTAAATACATTTTTTTGAGTGTGTGAATTTAATTTTTTTTTTTTATTGCAGGAAGATCAGCTGAACAAATCACCCTCTGTAGACATCCCATTTTTGACCACCCTTATGACTTGGGCGCCACTGTTTGATCATTCGATAGTGAAGGCTATGTTGTGCATGTTCGATTTCTTCAGCAAGAAGAGCTTCAAATCCCAACCTTACACCCCATTTTGGATCAAACTTTTTGACCAAAATGATTTTTAGAGGTTAAAACCCTCTCTTTCAAAATCTTTTTGAAAAAGTTTCTACGATGTTCTGAGGCTCATATTTCGTTAAATGTTGCGTTTTTTGGTAAACTGAGCAAGGACAAAGTGGAAATAAATGAAAGAGAGGTGAACTCTTTGAAAAATCTTTTAAAACATCTTGTTTAGAGGTTTGGAGTTGAAGAAAATAAGAGTGGAGGGAAGAAAACTAGTTGAGGAGAAGTTAGGCATGAATCCGGTTAGGACCAAAACTGAGTAGTCTTCACTAAAATAGGCATATCTTTTTTCAGACGTGGAATTTTGATGTGAGGCTACCACCATTGGAAATAAGACTTCTGGGGATTCAATTTAGGCTCAAGAATGACCTACAAAGGAGTCCAGATGAAGGAGATATTCCCATTTGAAGTTGGGCTCAAAAAGCAGATTTTTCTGGCCGGCCAGAGGTGGAAGTTGCTGGCAATGGATAGCCTTTGCCGGCCATGTGCCGGCCATGAATGGTCCTTGTCGGCCACCTGCCATCCAGGAGTGATCCTTTCTGGCCACAAATGAACCTTGCCAGCCATCAATGATGGCTTGCCGGCCATTGGTGCAAGAAGGTCGTTTTCTGCAGATTTTGTCTTCCAGCTATTTTCACACTACTCCAACTATCCTATATGGATATTTTCGACCTGAGCTCACTTTTTTCTACATACAGAGGACTTTCTCTATTGTTTTGAAGGTAAGAAATATTTGGGAGCCTCTCTCTTTACAATCCTCTCTCTTTATAATTTTCTCTCTCTCTCTCTAGATTTCTCTCCCTCTTGCCCTTTTGTGCATACAAGTTGAGATACACTTCTAGTTTGCCTATCAACCCTTAACCAAAGTTGCTTATCTTTGGGCTGAGATTCCTTGGGACCTTCTTTGAGCTTTAGAAGGTGATTTTAGCTTGATTTGGTGCCTCATTTGTGCCTAAAGTGTGCTTAGCTTCATGAGGTATAACCTTTCCCTTTAAGCTTGTTTTTCATACTTGTTTTTGCCATCTTTTTGTACTATTTTTCGGGTGGTTTTGAACTGAAAAAAAAAAAATCTCTGTTTTTGTGGGTTAAAAGTGTTAGTTTAAAGCCATTTCAAGTTAGGGGGTGGTTCACCCTTCTCACCCATTTGTTGTTAAAGCTTTTGTGCCTTTATTCATCACTTTCAAATCAACTTTTTTGGGCCTTTTGACCACTAAAATTCAGAGGTTTTTCAGTGGCAAAAACCTTGTTTGAAGTCCAAAATTGGAGGGGATAGCCTCCCCTCCTTGTGTCTTGTTTGCATGCCTAGTTAGCTTCATATGTTAGCATGTTTTTGTAGCTTAACTTAGCTTATTTCTAGCATGTTTTTGTCTCTGATTTGGACTGTTTTAGCTCTGTTTTGAGCTATTTTGGTCACATGAGTCTTGTTTTGCATAGTTGCAGTGCAAATGGCTTCACTAGTTTGGTGTTTTAGGCCTTTAAACATGATTTGCTTGAGTTTGTTGCATGTTGTAGTGTCATTTTACATGTAATTTCAGCATATATAGCTCTGTCACATGCTTATTTGTTTCACTCTTTCATTTGCTTTTGAGAGTTGTTTCAAGTTTGGGATCCTTTAAGCTTGAGATGAGTTCATTGCTTAATGGTTTAATCCTCTTTGAGGGTTCATTATCAACGGCATGAACTCTCTCTTGCCTTACATCATCCCTTGGTGACACATCTTTCGCGTTAGAAGACACTCACTTTTGGACTTAATCAATTAAAGAATGGATTGGTAATGTAAAATAAGTAAACAAAAAAATGAACAAGTAAAAGAGGCAAGATAAGCATCTTTGTGTTGCATTGCATGTGTTCAAATTGGACGTTAGTTTGAACACAAGGCAAATGGGACATTTCATACTCAATAGTGATGAAATGTGCCATTTTCCTTGGTCTCCATTGCCCTTGATCATGCATGATAGGGTAATGGACATTTTGAGTCTTTTTTTTTTTTTTTTTTTTGCATTTATTGAACTTGCACAATTGGTTTCACGAGCCATCATGCAATGAAATTGCTTGATTGGTGGTTTTGTGAACCAAATCTTGTCCCTCGTTTGACTTTCTCATGAAAAGGAGAGACAAGGTGTGCAGACAACCCTTGGAAAAACCTTCATTTTGCTCTGTTTGTGCTATGTTGCAGTATGGTGACTCAGAACATCAGTGGCCGGTAGTGCCTCATCAGTGGCCGGCAAGGCTTCATTTTAGGTCAGCAGTGCACCCCTCTGGCCGGCAGATGGCCAGTAGGCCACTGGTGTAATCCTCAGCAGAGATTTGGTAAGTTGGAGCAAAAAGTTTTTGGATTGTGCTAAACTCTGCAAAACGGAGCCTCTCGGGAGAAAAACTGAGGGCTTTTTGGGGCGAAAACCGAGCGCATGCATCTTCCACTTCCCGGGGTGGAATAGTAGTAGCATAATTTAATGCTTTGCATGATTAGTTAGTATGCATTTGTTTTAATTAATTAGTTTACTGGTTGATTGAAGTGTTGTAAATAATTGGTTACGTGTTTGGCTAGTTAATTTGATTTGTAATATTTAATTAGCTTAGAATAGTTGGTTAAATATTGTGTTGTAATAATTTAGCTTAGCTTAGATTAGCTTAGCTTTTATTTATTCGGACCCTCCTTCGTGAGGGTATAATGTTGTAATAAGTGTGCATGAGTGTGTGCATGTCTTCCAACCCCACGTCTTTCTCCCTTTTATTTAATCGCTTTTGATGGTTAGATTAGGGACATTTTCAATTAGCATACCTTATGCTCGCATGTTTGCATTCATTCATTTGTCTGGCATGCACCGAGGCTCAGCGCATCATTTAAACTGCATTGCAATTTCAATATCTTCTTTGAATACGTGTTTCAAAGCATATTATCAAATTGAATCATATGCCATATTAGTAGCTGAGCCTATTAATTGCATATTGCATGTGTTGTATTAGGCATCTTACATAGTTAGGATCATGCATCTTTCTAACTAGTTTTTGTTTTGGCTCAAAGTACTCGGTAAGTTTTATGCTTTAGCATAGTTGCATGAGTGTGATTGCCATATTGCCATGATAGCATGCTTGCCATGAGGCTATGTGCTTAAATGCTAAACTATATGAATGCCTGTGGATGAACGCTTGTTGTTTGAATTAGAATAATTCAATGAATGTAAGTTTTAAGCCCACTTTGTTGAGTGGCAAATCATGTTTTAAGCCCACTTGAGGTGGCAAAACCGCATCTTTAAGCCCACTTGAGGGTGGCAAATTCAAACCATTTTTGCAAACAAACATGACTTGAAATGTTCCAATTCTTGCGACTAGTCTACCCTTGCTTGTGTGTAACACATAGTAAAGTCAGCTAATAATCGAAATAAGAACACATAAGGTTTATAAAATAACATATCATGATTAGTAGTGGCCGATCCTTTGATCGGGCGAGCAGGGGTGCTCAATTCATGACATTCCCCCTTCGTACCCAAGTTCTCGAGCCGAGGCAACTTTGGTGATGACGGATACGTGGCCTTTGGCACGACTCAAGGTTTCCTAGATTTCTCCAAAATAAAATATTTAGGTGGTGACTCTATAATTTGGCAAGGCAGTCCAATTTTGGCATTATTTAATTTAAAATCGATTTTCCAAAAAGGTTTTCCAGATTGGACTCTTTCGTGTTATCAGTTTCACATTGCACTTGTGAGACTAGATTCAGAACCATGGGAGTCCGAACTGTGAGGCCTTCTTTTCAAACCCTTTTTTGAAAGGCGGGGGTACGGAAAAAGGCGAGTCCACACCCTCACCTTCTTTTTAAATAGCTCCAAACAAGCAACCCCTTCCCTCTCAGACCAATTTCTACAACACAGAGCACTAACCACAAGCCAATTCCCAAATAAACTCTCTCTCTCTCTCTCTCTCTCTCTCTCTCTCTCTCTCTCTCTCTACATTCTCTAAGAAACCCATAACCTATACCTAAGGTAATGTAATGACTCGGATTCTAATTCGTATTAGATTGGTGTAATTAGTACCCGTCACCTTAAAACTTGTATGGTTGTCAAACTCTTGACATTGATGGGTTAGAAAGTGAACTTTAAATATTATAATTGATGATGCTTGGGGGATGTTTGGAACCTTGATTGAAGCCTTAACAAAGTATTTAGGCAAGATTAGATCAAAAGTCCCAAATTTGAGTTTTCGTTTTTTACCAACCTTCACTCTTTATCCCTTTTTCTCCTTCCATACTTTGAATTTGAATGTGAGGCTCAAACCATTGGAAAGCTTGTTTCCGAGGCTTCGATTTGGACACAAGAACGACGTAAAAAAAATCCGAACGAGAGAGTTATACCGGTTTGAATTCTTAGTGCCTCTACTGGTTTTCTCTGGGGTCGACACCTAAGTTCCAAGAGTCAACCCTTCCCTTGTTGTTTTGTCCTGGATCACATTCTTAAATAAAGGGTTGACACCTAAGTTCCAAGGGTTGACCCTTGGCTGCAAAAAACATTAATCTTCTAGCTTTTCTTCATAAGGGTCGACACCTCAGTCCTAAGGGTCGACCCCTCCGTGTTATTTCCAGAATTTTTGGGTCCGAATGGGCCCTACTTTTGGGGGTTTTGGACTTATTCTTTGCAATGACCTTAGGACTATTTTTCTACTACTATAAATAGACCCAACACTTTTCTCTCTCATGATTTTCTCCTCCTATTTCCTCTCAAACCATGAGCTTCTCTCCTCTCTCTCTAAACCCAACTTTTTCCCACTTAGATTGCTAGATCTACTCATCTAGAAGCATCTTCTCGCCTACGCCCCTTGAGAAAGGATGGAAAGCGCGTCAACGGCTTTCTTTTGATCCAAGGACTTCAAGATTTCATCAACTTTGGATTTCTCCAAGTTTTCTTTTCATTTCTTTGAGGTAGGGATACTTTTATCCTAATATTTCTTTATTTTGAAGAGATTTCATGGTATTGTTGTGACTTATAAGCTAATTTGAGGATCTTGTTGGATTAAACCCATGTTTTACATAAATAAATCATTTTGCTTGACTTTTGCTTGAAATTTCCTAACTTTTTTTATAATAATAATTAAAAAAAAAAACATATATATAAATGTTTTTAGAACCTATATCTATAATGGAGGAGAAAAACCCCTAAATTTGGTAAAACCCTAACTTTTCAATTTAAGTAGAAAACACTAAATTGAGTGGAATTTCCTTTGATTCATGGAATATTATGAACAATCAAGAGATGAAAGATGTGGATGTTGATATGGTAAAAGAATTGTAACTTGAATGTTATTATTCTTCGAATATTATGCGGTGTTTCATCTATTGTGATGATGGATTTTGTTGATGGAATTAAAATGTGATGGAATTGTTAATTGAGCATGAGTCCGGGTAAGAGTCGGTTTTGAAAAATGTGGTGTTGTGTTGGTACCTGTGAGGGGAGTTTAAAAGGTGCCCAAATGCCCTGTCTAGGCTTATCGCTGGACGAATGTGAGAAAAATGTTTTTGGGTGTCCACACAGTCCTGCCGTATAATAGCCGGCGAAAGTGGAAAAAATGGATGGTTTTCTTGCGTGCCCACTTCCTGCCATATAATAGCCGGCAAATGTGGGGGATGGTTTTTGAAACTAAAGCAACTTGTATTGGACTCTTAGATGGGACTCATGGTTTTTTTTCCATTGATGTGATTGTTTAATTGTTTTGTTATAAAGGTGTGAAATGTAATGGTCCATGCTTAATCGTTATGTATTTACATAATTAATAAAGATTACATGTGTTCATAACTCCTTATTATGTTTTTGTCTCAAGGGTGCCATAAATTATTCAAATGATTAAATACTTGGTTAAATGTATTCCTACTGGGCATATAGCTCACCTATATTCTATTTTTCAAGAAATAATGTTGTAAAACTACAGTGGTGACTTGAAATAAGCGGTTTTGCGATTGACAGTTGAGAATATTTTACTGTAAAGACTTAGAGTTTTGTAATAGGGCTGTTAGACTTATTTTGTTGTTGCTTTGTACACCCATGGGGTTCTTCTATTGTAATTGTCATCATGTTTATAGAACTTGGAGTTGGGTACAAGGTTTTAAGGACATGTAAATAGAGAAGTTGTAAATTTTAATTCTTAGTTCAATGAAAAAGGATGGCTTTGAGGTGTGTTGTTATATTGGTTGCGATGGATTCATGTATGAAATAGCAGGGCGTTACAGGTGAACTGGCAAGTGTTTTGTTTCCTGTGGCTAAGGATTGTCTATGCCATCCATGTGTTTTGAGAAACTTGGTGCACAAACAACCAATTTGATTCAAAGCAAACCTTTGGGTTAAGTTAGACTTTTGGGAATTTATTAGGCAAAAAGGATCAATTTTGATGTTATGTGTCAACAAATGGAAGGTAGATAATCAGAAGAATGGGTAAGGGAAAAAGAATAGTCAATTTACAATAGTCAAATGAAAATAAATATTGGCCCAAAACAACAGTCAAATGAAAACATACACCAAGGAAAGATACATGCCCTGTTTGTAGATATAATTATCCACTAATCAGGGAAAGATCCATGCAAGAAATAGCTTGAATTATTTTTCTACCTCTTTGTTACCATTTCCCAAAAAGCTTTCTTGATTACTATTGAAAAAACAACCATACCTATTGTTTGATGGAATTACCTTCCAAAAATGTTGGAGGGAATTTTTTATTGCCATAAAGTTAGAATGCTAGCCTACCTTTAATCTCTCACCTTTCCTAAAAGGATTTTAAAGTTGGAAAGTCATTGAATCCTCATCAAATTTGATGTAAAGGTAGGAATAATATTTTCAGAATAAGTCATCAGCTACATTTTGCACAGTAGGGAGGTTACCTAGAAAGGTTTCTATCTTGTGGATGCAAATTCCATATTATCAGCTGATAATTTTGATGTAAAGATAGGAATAATATTTTCAAAATAAGTCATCAGCTGCATTCTGTATAGTAGGGAGGTTACCTAGAAATGTTTCTATCTTGTTGATGCAAATCCCATATTATCAGCTGATAATTTTGTTAGTGCAATATATTCATTCTCTTTCAAATTATCAGGTTTGAATTTATTTATGTTTTTCCACGAAAAGGGATTGTTTTTTACTTTGGACGACCAATGCTTTTTTATTGATGTAGTGCTAACATTGGTAGCCATATCACTCTTAAGTGGGGGGAAATGTGTTGGGCATTCAAAAAAAACACATTGAAAATACAATGGAAAGTTTTAAAAATCTAAACTCTAAAACTAACCAAATAAAACTATCAAGCGGAAAACTAACAAAACTTACTATATCACAAATAATTTTAAGAGTTAATTAAAAAGACAACAGTGAATATATGATTAACTTGGTTAGTAGACTTTTTGTAGTGTTTATGGTTATAACCCATGGTGGTTTTGGTTATAAAACATTGTGATGTTTAATTATAAATTTAAGTGAACTACTGTGATTAAAACTTTAGATGCATATCATTAAAAAGCTTTTGGGGTGTATATAGTGGCACTTCCAATGAGCATTTATTTATGGTTGAACTAGAACAAATTTAATATGACTTATTGGGTCATTCTATCAAACACTTGCAATACATGCCTTATCAGCCAAAAATTGTCTGACCCAAAATATTGGATTTATTTAACAAAGAAACTAAGATGAAAGAAAACAACAAACTAAGATGAACAAAGAAACTATGATGAAAAAACTAAGATGAACAAAAAATAAGATGAAAAAAAAATATGACAACAAACTAAGGGTTTAAAAACTGTTTGACCCAAAACAGAAATAAAAAAAAAAAATAGAGTATTAATCCCCAAAAAACTGTCTGAACAGCTCTGTTTCATCTAAATCATATGAACAAAAAAATGTCTGATTTTACTGTATTCCAAATATTCCAAATGTCCATAAATCAAGTATTCCAAATAAAACAAACCAAAAATAGAGATAAAGGAGGAGAGACAAAGCAAAAACAAAATAATTACTGTAATGAATAACTGAGCAACAGAAGTGATGTCATAACCAGAATGAACAACGGTGAGAGAGGTCATAGTGGTCCACAGTCGAAGTGAGCTCTGATGAAGGAAAAGGCTGAGAGATGGGAAAAAAATGTTTAAAATTCAAGAAGAAGAATAGAGAGGAAGAGAAAGATAGAGAGGGTAGACAAAGAAATGAGAAGCAAAAACTGAGATAGGGGGAGAGAGAGAGAGAGATAAAGAGGAAAGGTGGGGAGACAGAGGGTAGATGGTGAGACAAATCATTTGTGATAAGGAGACAGAGGGTATATGCTAAGGCAAATCATTTGTATCTTAGAGAGAGGAGTATTGGATGGGAACATCCATTAATCTCAACCATTGATATACATCTCAGATTCATCTCAGCCATTGAAAGAAAATGTGTCTCTGATACATTTTTATACATTTTCAAAAACCCTTCTCCCTTATTATATAGATATTTTAAATAGGATATAAGAGCATTTTTTAAAATCAAAATTTGATATTTTGTGTCAGTAGCATGAGAAACCTTCACTTTATAATAGTTATGGTGGCTAACTCAAATATGTAAAAACAAAACAAAACAAAAACTTTATTGCATATTGTTTGTCACTTGAGTGGCTAAAATTTTCTTTACTAAACTAAGGTCATAGGTTCAAGCCTCACCATTTTCTCTATATGTTCACTTTGTAGATATACTTAGAAGTTATAGTGAGCGGGTCCTTTCCCTCTTTTTCTTTTTCTTTCCTCTTCACTCCGTTCTTTAGCTCGTTGGGTTCGGAACGTTCGGAGGTCGTACTCAAATAAAGTTCTCATTCTTGTTTTGTTCGGTGATTGAATTTCACCCATTCCGGAGAGGGTGGGGTCGAGTCTGAGGTGCTCGGGGGCCGAACCGAAGGATTTTGGACTGCTAGGCTAGGGCCGCACGTGCGGGGCCCTAGGCCGCACGTGCAAGGTGGGGGCCGCATGTGTGGGAAGCCAAGCCACACGTGCTGGGAGAGGGGATTTTTCAATGCGTTGCACACTGCAAAAAAAACACGTGCGTGAGGAAGTACGGGGAGGTGCCGCACGTGCGGGAGTGAAGGCCGCACGTGCGGGAGTGGGCTCCGCACGTGTGGGAAAGGCCCAGATCCGAGGCTCTGTTTTTATTTCTCTTTTTGGCCAAATTGTATCTCATTTTGGTTTCTCTCTCTCTCTCTCACTAAACCCTATTCTCTCCTCCTTCTCTCTAGAAAACATCATCAAACACGCAAACCACTTTGATTCTTGCAAATCTTGGGTCTAGATCATCATCTCTTCCTCTAAATCTTGAAGATCAAGAACTAGAGCTTCTCTTGGTGTTGTGGAAAGTTGAAGAATCTTTCACCAAAGCTAGGGTTTCGTCTTCTCTCTCTCTCTTCATCAAGCTTGAGGTAGGGATTTCTTGAGTCATATACACAAGTTGTGCTATAAATATGTTGATTTTCAAAGCTCTTGTTGCTTTGTGTTGATTTTGGTTTTGTTCCACATATAGAAAAAATAAATAAATAAAAAATAAAAATAAAAATTCAAGAAATGGGTTTTGATCTAAATCTTTTTCCTATCCATGAGAATGATTTTTCTACAAACTCAAGAAAATGTGATTTTGGTTGGGTCTCACCATGAAATGGGAGGATGTAGGGTTTTTGGCAAAAACCCTAGAAATTTGGGGATTTCTTGAAATTCTTTCTTTTCTTTTGATAAGAGATGAATGTATGTAGATTTTATAATGTGATTGCAAAAGATGGAAGTTTTTGACATATGAAGAAGGAGAAAACGTTTTAGAAAACTATGATTAAAGGTATGATAAATTTGTTGAGAATTTATTGCTAAGTACTAGTATATATATATTGCCATGAGATGATGAACAGTTGTGTCTATGGATTGTGAGAATTAATGTTTGAAAAATATTACATGTAGACTTGATGAGATTATATTTCTAAGAATCGTGAAAGGTGAAATTGTGGCTAAGGGTAGATAACATATGGTTATCTTGGGAAAGAGTAATGAAAGAGGTAATGGAAAAATGTGATTGTTGAAGTTATTATGTAATACATGATCATGCATGACTAAGGAAATGGGAAATTGGTATGTGCCATGATTGCGGAAGTTGCTATGAGATAAAGGTACATGTGTTATTTTATGAAATAACATTGAAGAAAGAAAATGAGGAATGTATTCATTTAATATTGTTGTCATGTTACTTGAATGGAGAAATGTTATGAGTTATGGAAAACCATTGCATTGCACATTCATTAAATTAGAAACTTTGCATTATAAATTCTGATTGAAGATATTTATCTCATGAAAGATAATGACGTTGTGATATGAATTATGGAAATGTGAAAGGGGTAAATACAGTGGTAAGTCCAGTTAGGGGGTGTAGATAAATCTTGTTAAGTTGGCCTGAGTATCCATGGTAAAAGACCAGAAAACCGCGCAGATAGGTGTCGAGCCTTCCGGTTAATACCGGTAAAAATGACAGTTTGGTAGTACTCGTAGAGTCTACTTGCAAACACCAGCTTAGGGATTATCAGTGTAGTATTTACCACCTCCTCTGTTGATTAAAATTAGAAGTTTTGAAATGTGTTGAGATTGCAAGCTTTTATTGAAAAATGGAAATCTTTAAGAAAAGCATGAAATGATATTTCTTTAAAGGTGCATGGCCTAGCACTGACACTTGCATTTTATTGAGAATTGCATAACTGTATATACTTTGTTAGAATTCTCTAGTGGGCTTTATGCTCACCCCTATGAGACTTTGGTGCAGGTAAAGACGAGGTGATCCTGCCAAACTGAGGGCGCGGATGATTGTAAAGAGTGCATAGCTCTTATTTTGTTATGATCTTCTATGAGCCAAGGGCTAATGTGTTAGGGTCCGAGAGACCATTTTGTGTAATCGGGCTATTGCCTTGGAAGATGTAAGCCCATAAGGGCATTTAATTGTTTGAGAATTACATGTTTCATATGTTATAAATTCATGTGTTCTTTTAATTTCTCGGAATGTATATCGCAAATGGAACTTTTGCATTTAATCCATTTATTATGTATGAGATGATGGAAGGATTATTGTTATAGATTTGTCAATGTTCATTAGTGTGGTAGTTCATGTTGAATTAATTCGGGGCGTTACAACTTGGTATCAGAGCTACTGGGTTTGAATACTTAGGGCTCGGGGGAAGTGGTTGCTATACCACAATGGGTTCATTTCGCATGATTAGGAAATGTTTTGTCTATGTGATTATGTGATAGCATGTTTATGTGAATATGTGGGTATGGAATTAGACTTTTGGGATGTTATTTGTGCCTATTAGATTCCTTGTGGTCTTATTAGAAGGGTACCTGATCAATACTCATTCTACTAAGAATTCTTCGTTTCTCGTGGGACGAATCTCATCACTAAAGGATAATTCGTATGTGTTTACGTGACTACGTGCTTATGTGGGGTGAATTGAATTGTTTGTGTTAGAATGTGTATAATTGCATTAGTTTAACATGTGAGGTAAGTTGCGAGCACATTCAGAATTATGTGCTAAGTTATCTCTTTTGTTCCTCACTTGGGATGTCGGAAAGGATTCGAACACGAGGAAATAGAGGACGGATGAGTAATAGGAGTGTCGGTAGGGGCATGGCGGTTCCCCTAGCACCTGTCGTTACAGCATCGGCTGTCGGCAAGGAAGTTGCACGCGAGGTTGTGAGAGCGGTGCAAGATGCTCTAGCTCGCAACGAGGGGGACAACGGGCGTACCCTTAAGCTTACTATGGAGTTTCTTCGCTCCAATCCACCGGAGTTTTTGGGAGAGGCAAGACCGCTGGAGGCGGAGGGTTGGTTAGATCAGATTAACAAGACTCTTAACATGCTCAGAGTCGAGGATGAGGGGTCGAGGGTTTCTTTGGCGACCTTCCAATTGAAGAGGAATGTGGGTTATTGGTGGAAGTATGTGAAGGGTACCGTAGATGCCACGTGGATTGTGTTTACTGAGGCCTTCTTGGCCAAGTATTTCCTAAGGAAAAACAGTTTGTTGAGTTGTGGCAGTATGTTACTCCTTTGGCTCAGTTTGAGATAAGGTTTATTAGTTTGCCGAGTTTTGCTCCAGAATTGGTGGCAACAGAGGAGCGCCATTGTTATAAGTTTGAGAGACGGTTGTGTGATGATATCCAGGAGAAGGTGGTTGGATCTATGTGGAAGAATTATTTGGATCTAGTTGAGGCGGGGGCTCATGCAGAGGCCATGGTTGGCAGTGTTGGTCGAGCGATCCCGATTTCCTAGTATAGCGATCTCGGTTTTACCCTGACCTTTGTTGTGTTCCAGACTCGGATTCCGTGATTGTATGTTGTTGTCTATGTCTTGTTTCCTCCCTTTGATTCTTCGAAACTGAGTTTTGGGACTTGTTGGGTAAGTTTGGAATAGGTTGGTTGTCTTTTGGTACAAATGGTTGTTGCCCAGATTTTGGCCTCTTCGCTCGAGCGAGGCTTCTTACGCTCGAGTGAGCCTTGTGTAATCTGCTTTGTCGCTCGAGCGAGGGTTCTTACGCTCGAGCAAAAATTGAGAGTCCTTAGGTCTTTTCCCAGACGCAACTTTTTTGGGAAGGTGAAAGTGCGTCGCTCGAACGAGGCTTCTTGCTCTCGAGCGAGACTTCTTGCGCTCGAGCGTGCGTCTGCATTGGTGGCAGACCTGAAGCTTGGCATTCTACGCTCAAGTGACACTTCTTGTGCTCGAGCGAGGTCATTATTGTGTCTAGTCACTCGAGCGATGACTCTTTTGCTCGAGCAAAGACCCCATATATCAGTTCGCAGCAGTTTGATTTTATATCACTTTTTGATCTCTTTTTCACCTAAAACCCTAATTCGATTGTCTCTCTCTCTCTAGAACACTCTCTCTACAAATACTCCATGATCTTGGATCTCTCTACCCTGCTCCCTTTGTAAAAAAGATAGAGTATCGCGTGGGCTTCCTTTTGATCCGAAAAAGTTCAAGTTTGAGGCATCTCCAAGTTTCTCCTTCTTCCTCTTTGAGCTTCTCCATTTAAGGTAGGGATAATCTACTCTTTAATATGAGTTTTAACCTTGATATTTGTCATTTTGTATAAATTGTGGGATTTGGGAAGATTTGGGTGAAGTTAGGGTTTGGGTGTTGATTTTTGAAAGATGGGTTTCCACATTTGGTACCATAAGTGTATGAAAGGTCTTGAACATGGTATAACACAGGTATAAGGTCTTGAACATGGTATAACACGGGTATAATTGATGAAATTTGGTCTTGGTTATAATATTTGGAAAATAGGTGGAGATTGCCCGAATTTGAATTAAATAAATGATTTTGTATAATAATGAAATTGGTTTGAGAATTATGAAATTGGAGGAAATTGTGATTAAATGGTGTAGTTGGATTGATAAATCCCTCACCCATGGAAAATTTGATAAATTATCTGTTGATAGATTTACTTATCTGTCTAGAAATATCTGTTTTGGGCTATCGGTGGAGGATAGCCATGATTGTTGTAGAAACCACATGAGGATTAGGAAGATCGAAACTAATCAATTGAATTATGTCATTGAATATGACGATTTGATTAAACCATTGAATTTGTATTGTGATTAGTCATTGTATATGACAAAGTGTTTAAATACATTGCATATGTATCATTGTTTGGGAGGAGATAGAGGATGGACTCTATTGTTTGGGAGGAGATAGAGAATGGACTCCATTGATAATTAAGTTAGCCGGAGTGTCCAGGGTAAAAGTCCCGAAATCTTATATATTTATGGGTGCCGGTTCCCTCGGACGTGGTTCCGTAAAATGGCAAGAAATAGAAGTGTTGGATTGATGAATGTATTAAATTGTGAACCATTTAGTGGTATCCTCGTATTGGTTACTTTGATACTAATGAATTTGGTTAATTGATTTACCCCCGAAATGGAAGAAGGGAAATGATTTGAAACATTGGTTATCTATATTGAATGACCTTGAAAGGAATACGTGTTGATTAAGAATGTTGCACATTTATCTAATGCTTATATTTTAGTTAATTCTCATATATGGTTTAGCATATCTCTACTGAGTTTTGGCTCACCCTACTTGGGATATTATTTTCAAGTGCAGGTGACATGCCGCCTCCAAGGGCATAGCTTGGGAGGTCAAGGGGCTGAAGGCTCCATTTTGCTATTTGTTTTGTATTAAGTGTAAATTCAAGCCAGGGGCTTTATATGTAAAAGAGTTAGGACTCTTCTTTTGTTGTAACTAAGTGATAACTTGGAAAGCTGTAAGCCCGTAGGACACTTACTCACTTGTTATCAGTTAGAACTGCATGCTATAGTTTCAGGATGTATATTTATGATAATGTAAGGCACGTAATACATTTTGTAAAAAAGACTCTGATGAATGAAAATATAATATTTCTTTTATGCGTATGGATCTTATGTATGATGATTTATAGAATATTTGAGGGCGTTACACCTAGGCTATTTTATGGTACATAAGATATTATGGTACTTCAAGCAATACCTATTATAGGACTGAATATGAAAATATTGTTGAAATATTGGATTATTGGAGAAAATTATATAAAGACCTAGATTTAGGTATTGATGAAAGAAATAGGCTGCTAGACCAGATAAGAGAAACTTATCTAGAACATGAAGCCCTTTTACAGCACTTTAATTAATATGTCAACTAATGATGATGACAGCCAATCATCCTTATTTGAAGAAACATTAGATCAAGATATTTCACCAGAAATAAAAATAAAATAAAAAAAAAGGGGAAAAGAAAGGCAGAAGAGCCAATTGACCTCGAATTATTTGGCATATGGGGAGATGGAGAAAATTTTGACTTTATTCAAACAAATCAAGTTAAAAATGATACTAACACTGGAAGTACCTCCAATCCTACACCTGAGCCAGTAATATCTAGAAAGGATAATAATCATAAGTATCCAATAGCTCAAAATGGTACTTATTTAGACTTGTCTCATGTTCCATTTAAGGATCAAGAACAAGCAATTCATGATTGGACACAATCCTTGTCCATCATTATTACCAATTATAAAAATAGTTAGACAAAGGAAAATTTTCTTGCTGTAGACATGCCCAAACGTCCCGAGCTCCGCGCGCGAAATGGCACGAAATTCATTTTGATCATTAGCTACTACAGTTCAGACTCAATGCCACGGTTCTAAATCTAATCTCGCGAAGTGCAATGCAAGACTGATAAATCACCAAAGAGTCCAAATCCGGCAAATCGTTTTGGAAAACTGATTTTTATAAAGAAGTGCTAAACATGGACTGTTTTGCCAGATACAGAGTCGCCACCTAAATATTTTATTTTGGGGAATTTAGGAAACCCTGACTCGTGCCTAAGGCCACGTGTCCGTCATCACCAAAGTTGCCTCGGCTCGGGAACTTGGGTACGAGAGGGGAAGGTCATGCAATGAGCACCCCCGCTAGCCCGATCAAAGATCGGCCTGTACTAAGAATGATATTTTGTTTTTGAAAACACATGTGTTCTTATTCCGGTTAATTAGCTAACCTTACTACGTGATGCGCACAGCATACAAGTATAAACTAGATCGCTTATTTTGGAACAAAACATTGCATATTTGTTTGTTTGAAAATGATTTGAAGTTTGCTACTCGCAAGTAGGCTAAATCGAAGATTTTGATGAATTGTTCCAATTCAAGCAATCCAACCTTCACCCACAGGCATTCAGGTAGTTAAATCAACTAAGCAGTTAGCCTCATGGCAAGCATGCTAACATGGCAACATACACACCTCATGCAGTATGCTAAAGCGTAAACACTCACAGCGTACTCTGAGCCAAAACAGAGAACTAGTTAGAAATCATGCATGATCCTAGTTCATGTTAAGATGGCTAATGTAACACATGTGAAAATGCATCTAAAATAGGCTCGACTATTCTAAGATGTCATGTGAGATGCAACTTGATAACATGCTATTGAACACGTATTCAAGTAAATGTATTGAAATACAATGTAGTTTGTATGATGCGCCGAGCCCGGTGCATGCAAAACAGATGAATGGATGCACGCATGCAAAGCATAAGTATGCTAATCGAAATATGCCCTAAAACTAACCATCGTAAGCGGTTAAGTAAAAGGGAGAAAGACGTGGGGTTGGAAGACATTCACACACGCACGCACACTTATTACAAAATTCGCCCTCTTGACAGAGGGTCCGAATAAATAATACAAATCAACTAATTAACTAACTATCCTAGCTAATTAATTATTACAAAACTCTTAACCAATTAAAAAAATTAATTAAGTTACAAAACAAGCTAAGTAAGAAACTAAAATAGGCTGCCACAGCTCTGCCTCGAAGTGACGAATGATGCATGCTCGATCGCCTCGCTCGGAAATCCGTTGCCATGCCTCATGTTGCCTCTGTTTGCATTGTTTTAGACTTCTGAAAACTGTGCCAACTGCTGAAACACTTCTGATCCACCTCATAGATATGCTGAGAGGCCATCGGCCAAATGGTATGGTCATCGGCCAAGGGATACGGGTCATCGACCACTTTTGAGTCCATCGGCCAAACATTTATAGCCGATCGGCATACCAGATAGCCGATCGGCTATCTCTTCCTGCAAACTGCTCCTTTTCCTACAGCAGAGTACAAACAGAGGCATGGCAATACATTTGTAAGAAAATGTTGTGCAACTACACCCCTTTATCATGTTTGAAGCTCAAAGGAGTGTAGTGCTCGACTCTCGAGCCATCAATCATGCATTTCGATGCATGATGGCCAAAGAGGTTGAGTCGCACAATTCAATGTGAATGAAATGCACAAAACACATAAGGGACCTTAACCTCCATCATGTTTGATCAAGAGGCAAGGCATGCACACATAATGCAATGCAACAAGCATGCAAAATCATACAATGCAACAAGCATACAACAACATTCAATGCACCAAGCATGTATCAACAATGCAAGCAACAAGCATGCAAAACACAATGCAACCCAAACATGCAAGCATGATGCAATGTAACAACATTTGAACAACATGCAAAGACGGACTTAAACCAAAATGGACAGACCTCGATCATGCCCAAATCAGTGGCCAAAACACTAAAACTAAGGCACCAAAAGGCAAAACATACATGCACACATATTGGTCCATAAACTAGCCAACAATGCACAATCCTCAAACATGAGCAAGGTGTTACAAGCATGAGAATGTGGCAATGAAATAAGCTCTGAAATCATGTGAGGAATGATGCCAAATCATGCACATAATACAAGCATGGCATGCTAAGAGGTTCAAAGCATAAGGCTAGCCAAGGATCTTGTACCAAGGCCACATGAATCAAGCCCCAAAGGGCCAAGGACAACCAAAACAGTCCTAGATCATGCCAAAATGAGTCTAAAACATGCATGAACCAAAGCCAAAACAAGTCAACATGAAAGGCATAAGGCATGATGCAAGTAAGGCCAACAAAGGGGATTGCACTACACCTATCAAAACCAAACATGGCATGACTTAACCAATAAACATTAGAGTTATGGCATGTCAAAATAAGCCCAAAAACCCACTGAGATGGCATCCCAAAAGCTTAAACAATAAGACATGCATAAAGGCTCATGTTCAAGGCTTAAAACACAAACCTCCCAATGCATGGAAGAGGTGACAAATGTGAGTGCATGACCATACTATATGGACTAAAATCACATATGGAATGATGCCAAATCATGAAAATGGTCTAAGCAATGCATGCTAGTGACTTGGACACTCAAAGCTAACAAGCTAGAATGCACTAAGGCTATACAAAGCATGGCATACATGATCAAGACAACACAAATCAGAGCTTAATCATGGTAAAACAAGGCTAAAAGCTTCTTTGAGTTGAGCCAAAACATGCAATAATGATGATCCAAACGCAAGATGCATGTTAAGGCAATAAAGAGGATTGCACTACAAGTGCACGGTGCATGCAAGAGGCTATCAAACCAACCTTAGACAGAGGTAAAGCATGCTAAAATAACACCAAAAAGTTGCTGAAATGGAACCAAAACATGCTAAGCAAACATGCTACTCTTATGAGCCATCAATGCAAGCATACAAGACACAAGGAGAGGGGATGACCCTCTCCTATTTGGGACCTCAAAACCACCTTTCCACCACTGAAAATCCTCTGAGTTTCATTGGTGAGAAGGTCAAAACAAGGTGGTCCCAATAACTCAAAAAGGAAGGCACAAAATAAGGCCAAACAAAGCCTAAGAGAGGGTAGACAACCCCCCAACACAAAAGTGACCTTAAACAAACATCACAAGCATGAAAAATCAGAACTTTTTACAGTAGAGAGTTAAGCTTAAATCCGCATTAAAATAGGTCTAAAAGCTTAAGCCAAAACAAGGGATTAAAAGGTTAGTTTCTCGCCCTTGAAGAACACCTTCAAGAACACAACTCCAGCAGCTCTTCTCTGACCAAAACCAGTCCAAAAACACTAACACCAGCTCCTAAGTACCTTAGCAAAAAAAGGATGGTGTTCTAGTAGGTGTTTGTGTGCAATAGTATGAAGATTTTACACTTTTGAGCATAAACAAGGAGCGAGAGAGAGAGAGAGAGAGAGAGAGAGAAAGAGAGAGGAAATATAGAGAGAGAGAAAGATATATATCTTCTATATCAAATTCTTAGAACCTCTGGAAAGGGAGAGTGGCCTCACTTCTTATAGAATTTCAATTCTCAAGCTTGTTGAATAAGCTTGAGTCTTGATGCAATCCCTTCATACACGTGTACGGAGGATGAGAATTGTGCTCACCAGCTATCACAGCTGGCACAAAAATATCTGCAAAAGCAGATGGAAAGGTCTCGACCAGAAAATATGGCTGATCGACCAAAAAGATTGCCGATCGGCCAACACTTGTGGTCGATAGTAAGGAAACAAGGCCGATGGCACAAGGCCTTAGCCGATGGGTTGTGAGGATGGCCAACAAGCCACCTTCTTCCCTCAGAAGCAAAAACCACAAGTCCTTGGTTCACAACCAAGCACAAAATAGACAAGTTGAGAGATCTTAAGGCAAGGCGCGTAGCTGAGACCTTCGGGAACTCAAAACGAACACGAACATGGATGATCATCTTGTGTTCAAACGACGACGTCCAAGTCTTGAGGACGATCAAAAATGGGGTGTCTGCAGATTATATTGCAGCAACTCCCCAAGTAGATGTGTTGCAATGGTTAAGACAGTGGGAAAAATATGAAATTGGAAAAAGTAAAAAAAAAAAAAGGGCTTTGTTGACAAATTTTCTCACACTTGACACAATTTTAGTTGAGTTTGCAAAAATCATAAAAGAAAATTTATGTGGTTTTGCAGGAGATACCAATTTGCAAGCAGATGCAAATTATATTTTGACTAAATTAGAACTATGTAATATTTTTCTTTTTGAAGACTATGTTCAAACTTTTAAAAAATATTATTATCTTGTTGATCCACCAGCAAATCAACCCTAGCTAGATCTATTTTTCCATAAACTCTCTAATCCATGGGATGAGTTATGTATTAAAACATATCCTGATTTTCTCAAAAAAATGGAAAGGAAGAATATGATAATCTTGGCTTTCGTATTAATTATGGTCTAAGACTGATAGCAAATCGGTGTCAAGAAGAAAAGACAAAAAGCCAAATAAAAAAAATCAAATTTACAACTCACAATACTGTAGACGTCCCCGAACGTCCCGGGAGGGAATCCCGTTTTGTTCATTTGGGGCTCACTACAGTTCGGACTCAAATATCACGGTTCTGAATGTAATCCCGCAAGGTGCAATGCGAGATTGATAAATCACCAAAGAGTCCAAATCCGGCAAATCATTTTGAAAAACTGCTTTTTAGAAAGAAGTGCCAAACATGGACTGCTTTGCCAGATACAGAGTCGCCACCTGAATATTTTATCTTTGGGAAATTTAGGAAACCCTGACTCGTGCCTAAGGCCACGTGTCTGTCATCACCAAAGTTGCCTCGGCTCGGGAACTTGGGTACGATTGGGGAAGGTCAGCTATGAGCACCCCCGCTCGCCCGATCAAAGATCAACCTCTACTAACCATGATATCTAGTTTTGAAAACATTATGTGCTATTATTCCGGTTATTAGCCTAGAATTACGATGTGATGCACACAACACACGAGTATAGACTAGATCGCCTAATTTGGGACAAAGCATTACATATCCGTTTGTTTGGAAATGGTTTGAAGTTTGCTACTCGCAAGTAGGCTAAAACACGGATTCCAATGAATTGTTCCAATTTAAGCAATCTAACCTTCACCCACAGGCATTCAGGCAGTTATATCACATAAGCAATTAGCCTCATGGAAAGCATACTGTCATGTTAACATTCACATACATGCAAGATGCTAAAGCATAAACACTCACAGTGTACTCCGAGCCAAAACAAGAAACTAGTTAGTAATCATGCATGATCCTAGTTCATGTTAGCAATGGCTAATGCAACGCATGCAAAATGCAACTAAGATAGGCTCAGCTACCCTAAGAATGGCATGTGAAATGCGACAACTCGATACACGTATTCAAGTTGAAATTGAAGTACAATGCAATTAGTATGATGCGCCGAGCCCGGTGCATGTAATACAAATGAATGAATGCAAACATGCATAGCATAAGGTATGCTAAATCAAATATGCCCTAAAACTAACCACCATAAGCAGGTAAGTAAAAGGGAGAAAGACGTGGGGTTGGAAGACATGCATCACACACACGCACGCTTATTACACAATTGCACCCTCTCGAGGGATGGGCCGAAAGAATAGTACAAATTAACTAACTAACAAGCTAATTAATTATTACAAGGCCACTTAATTAATTAAACAGATTAATTAAGCTACTGAAAATAGTAAAGCAGCTTCGGGAAGAGGGAGGAATGCACGCATGCTCGACTCTGCTCGGAAATCTATCACCATACTCATGCTGCCTCTGTTTACACTATTCTGCACCTCTGAACACTTTGCAAGTCTCAAGGATGCTTCTGAACCACTCCCTGAGGGTTGTGGGAGGTCACCGACCAAGAGTTGAGGCCATCGGCCATGGAAATATAGTCACCGACCAAAAGTGAGGCCATCGGCCAACAATACATAGCTGGCCAGCACTGAAGATGGCCGACCGGCCATCTCTTCCTGCAGAACCCTGTTTTGCTGCAGCAGAGGACAAACAGAGCATGGCAATGCATTTTCAAAGCAATGTATGCACGACCACCCTCCCTATCATATTATGAACTCAAGGGGGTGTGATCCTCGACCCTCAGATCATCGATCACGTATTCCAATGCATGATGATCAAAGAGGTCAAGTGTGCAATTTCTATGTCAAATGAAATGCACACAAACACACAATGATCCTAACCTCTATCATGATTGATCAAGAGACAAGGGATGCAAATATGCAAGTTAAACATGCAAGCTAGACATGCAAGTAAACTAATGCAATGTGAGCATGTGAACAAGCATGCAAACATGCAAGCATGTGACAACATATCAAACACATGACAAAATGCAAGCAAACAAGCATGCTAAATGCAACTTAAGCATACAACAACATGCAATGGGCCAAGTATGCAACAACATACAAGGCAAGCATGCAACAACATGCAAAGGATGGACTTACACTAAGATGGACAGCTCTCTAATAGGTCCAAAACAGTGGCCAAAATGCTAAGGAAATGAGGACAAAAACACATACAAACATGCATGCCAATTGGCCTAACATTTAAGCATTAACAGATAAATTTTTAAGAACACTTAAAAGGAATGGAAAGCATGGAAATGTGACAACATTACATGCTCTGAAATGGTGCTAAGAGTGATGCCAAATCACATAAACAAGTCAAGCATGCATGATTAAGTCTTTAAGGCTTAAAACTAGGCAAGGGAATTGAACCAATGCTACACAAAACAAAGAGCATATGGCAAGCATAACCCAAAACAGTTCTAAATCATGGCAAAATAAGCCTAAAACATGCAATGACCGAGGCCAAACAAGCCAAAACAAAGGGGCAAAACATGAAGCATGCAAGGCTGTCAAAGAGGTGTTACACTACACCTTATACAACCAAACATGGCATGATTTAAGCGACCCAAAACAGAGTTATGGCATACCAAAATGAGCTCAAAAACCCACTTAGATGGCATCCCAATGACCTAAGCATGATAGCA
This sequence comes from Camellia granthamiana, assembly GCA_036172215.1. Lineage (NCBI taxonomy): Eukaryota > Viridiplantae > Streptophyta > Magnoliopsida > Ericales > Theaceae > Camellia > Camellia granthamiana. Next base: position 38,958,861 of record CM069907.1, on the reverse strand, counting down.
TACGCAATGACACATTCATGAGGCATAAAACACAAACTATCCAAGGCATGGAATAGGTGATAAATGTAAGTATTCAAGCATACTATATGGACTAAAATGACATTCTAAGTGATGGCAAACCACTGAAATGATCCAAATTAAGCATGCTAGAGGATGCAACACCCGAAGCCTATAAGCTAGTTTGCATGGTAGCTATACAAAGCAAGTCATGGACGACCAAAACAACCAAAAGTAGACCTCTAGCATGCTAAAACAAAGCTAGAAGCTTCATGGAGTTGAGCCAAATTCATGCTAAAAACACATGTTACAACATGATGCATGTTAAGGCCAAATCATGGGATTACAAGGCAAGTGTATGAAGCATACATGGCATGTCTCAACCAACTTAAAACAGAGGTATACCATGGCAAAACAACCACAAATACCAGATAATACATGGCCAACATGAACTTAAAAAAGGTGCTCACATATGAGGCAAATATGACAAGTATTGAAGACAAAAAGGAGAGGGGATGGCCCTCTCCTTCTTAGGACATCAAAACACCATCCCCACCACTGAAATCACTCTGGATTTTAGTGGTGAGAAGGCCAATACAAGGTGGTCCCGAAGCTCACAAAGAAGGGCACAAAAAGAGGCTAAACAAGGCCTAAGAGGGGGTAAACAACCCCAAACACCAAAGAGATCTTAAACAACTATTTTAAGCACCTAAAAACAGAACTTTTATCAGTTATAAGTTAAGCTTAAAAACAGATGCAAGATAGACTAAAAGCTTGTGCAAAAATGGAGAATAAAGAGGGTAGTTTCTTACCCTTGAAGAACCTCCTTAAGAACACCACTCCAGCACCTTCCTTGGATCAAAACCAGCCCAAGAACTCTGAAAACAACTCCTTAGAGCCTCAGCAACCAAGGATGGTGTAACACTAGGTGTTTGTGTGCAATAGTGTGAACAAAAGTCACTTTAGGTCACAAATACACACACAAATGAGTAAAGAGAGGGAGATATAGAGATAGATAGATACAACTCTCTAACCCTAATTTTCAGAACCCCTCTCGAACCCTTTTGGAGGGAGGAGAAGCTCCCTCTTTATAGAATTCCAAAATTGCAAAGCTTCCAAAGCAAGCTAAACCAAGAGGCAAATCCCTCCATACACGTTTATGGGGGGGTCAATTGTGGATGCTAGCTGTTACAGCTGGCATAAAATATCTGCCAAATGCAGATGGAAAGGGTTCGACCAGCAGAAATGGCCGATTAATCAACAAAGGTGGCCGACCGACCACAAAAGGTGCCGACCGGCCATAACCTTCGGCCGATGGCAAAAAAACAGGGCTGGTGGCCTCAAGCCATGGCCGGTGAGGTGTGGGGATGGCCAGAAAGCCATTCCCTGCCCTTAGAAGCAAAAAACACAAGTGTTTGGTCCATAACCAAGCACAAAACAAACAAGTCGAGAGGTCTTGAGGCAAGGCGTGCAGCCGAAACCTATGAGAACTCGAGACGAACACGAACATGGATAATCATCGAGTGTTCAAACGATGACGTCCAAGTCTTGAGGACGGTCAAAAATGGGGTGTCTACAAATACGGGCAAAAATGTTGTGATAAAATTTTAGAAGAAAATTGGAAAATTGGTTGTAATACATTTCCTAAACGAAAACGATTTTCCAAAAAACGTAAAAAATATAAATGGAAACCTTAGATAAAGAACAAAACTTTTTCAAAAAAGAAAAAGTATATTCAAAAAAAGAAACCAACAAGTGTTTCAAAAAAGAAAACTTGTAAATGTTATATTTGTAACGAAGAAGGTCACTATGCACCCGAATGCCCAAAAAGGGGAAAAAGTAGCAAAGAAAATGATCAAAATTCTTCAAGAACCAGATTTTGAAATAATATATGGCGAAGAAATTTCTGATGAAGAAGAAATCTTATATGAAATTTCTAGTGATGAAGAAAGTTCAGATGAAAAACTAATCTTCATGATGACTAATAATAGTCAAGAAATATCTCAAGAAACAGATAGTATATCTCAAGAAGAATTACAGGCAATTTGACTTGGAGATGTAATCGGAGAAGAAAAAACTTTTACCGATGAAGAATTAGTAAAATTTGAAAAAATGCAAGAAGTTGTTCTAGAAATTTATAAACTTTCAAAATTAAACTTCTTTTTAGTAAGAGTGTTTGAACAATACAGTGGTAACACTCAAGCAAAATGGTTAGAAAAAGGAAATATTCATATTTCATTTTTTGATAAGAAAAAGGTTGCAAGATGGAAAAAGAAATATCCTGAAATTCAATATATTCATATTGGATTAATTCAAGTAACCATAACAGCCTTATTTCGCCAAGGGATAGATACTCCTATTTTGGCAGTAACTTTTGATAAAAATTTTCTGACCCAATGAAAGCAATCATTGGAGGAATCCAATCTAATTTAGCTAATGGAGTAGTTTGGTTTAATGTTCAACCAAATTTCTTTATTTCTATAAATGATCCTAATCTTGAAGACACAGTTAGAACAAGAATTAAAATACAAGGATTAGGAATGAAATTAAGTTCTCATGATTTGGCTATTCGTTGGAAAACAATTCACGAATTAACCAAATTTCTTGAAACGAAAACAAGAACAAACGATAATAAAATCGTTGAAATCTTTGAACCTAGACCATTTGACACTGTAATACAACCTCGCCTAATGAATTGGAGCGACTTAAAAGTCCCTCGATAATGGTTAATCCATGACCTAGTGGGACAAGGAGAATCTTCTAAAACAAAATGTCCTGCACAATTACAAATGCAAACATCAGGAAAAAATTTATATATTGAAAATACAGCTCCAAAAATTAAAAGATCAACTTCTGTATTTGAAAAAGATTTTCCTAACAAATCATTTTCAAAATTAAGCATTGGAGAATCAAGTAATAATTCTTATCAAGAATCTATTACTTCAAACAATGTTCAGATTCCTATTTTCCCAGGAACAAGAAGACAACTTGAACATACTAAGTCTGCATATATGTATCATTTTCAAACAAAAAATGATTATATTATTTTTTCTCCTAGCGAAGGAAAAAGAAGATAAACATATGTATTGGGAACATTTAATTTTGCAGGTTATAAATTCTATAGTCTCAATGTTCTCATAGATACAGGAGCTACAATCAGCTCATGTAAATGGAATGTCATACCAAAAAAAAAAAAAATGGACATTAATGAAACATCCAATTTTGGTTACTGGAGTTGATTGCAACCATACTTCCATACAATTCAAGGCTAAAAATATAGCTATTTTGTTAAATGATAGCAAGTTCATCATACCTAAAATTCTATGTTTTCCTTATATGCATGGAGATTTCCTTCTTGGAAATAATTTTATATATAAATACTTTCCAATGCAAATACAGGAAAAAGTAATTTCATTAAGCATAAACAATGTCTTAATTCATATTCCCTTGTTAGAACAACATAAATACATTTTTGATAAAAGACTTTGCACCCGTTCGGCATGGTGATTTAACCCCCATTATCAAAACCATTGATGAATCACACTGGATTTATAAAATTTTAGTAAACATCCATTAAAACTATGGCAACGTAATCCACGTTATTGTAGTTTGAAATTAAAATACCCTAATGTTATCATTAGAGTACGACCAATGATCTATACTAGATAAGATATAGATGAATTTGATATTCAACTCCAAGCACTTTTAGACAAAAAGTTAATCGAAGAAACTAGAAGCCCTTACTCTAGTTCAGCTTTTATGGTAAGAAACCATGCCGAAATTAAAAGAGGAAAAGCCCGAATGGTAGTTAACTATAAATGGCTAAATGAAAATTTAAAATTTGATGGATATTTTATTCCAAGAAAAGATGTTTTGATTAACTTAACCAAATGATCAAAAATCTTTAGCAAATTTGATTGTAAGAGTGGATTTTAGCAAATTCAATTGACTAAAGAGTCAAAAAAAAAATTGACAGCTTTCAGTATACCTAGAGGACATTACCACTGGAATGTTATGCCTTTTGGGTTAAATATAGCACCACAGGTATTTCAACAGTGGATGGATATAATTTTTAAAGATCTTAAAGATTGTTGTGTAGTTTATATTGATGATATACTTATCTTCTCTAAAACTAAGGAGGAACATAAGAAACATTTAAAATTACTTTATAAAAAATTTCAAAAACATGAAATTATTTTGTCTCCAAAAAAGATTGAACTAGAAAGAGAATCAATTGAATTTTTGAGAATAATTTGAGACCAAAAAGGTTTAAAATTACAAGAATATATTTTGTCTAAAGTACGAGATTTTCCTGATACTCTTGAAAATATAACACAATTACAGAGTTTATTAGGTATTTTAAATTATGGATGAAATTTTATTAAAAATCTTTCAAAAATAGAAATTCCTTGGATAACCAAATTAAGAAAAAATGTTATTTTTGAATGGACAACAAAGGTTATTGCTTTAATTAAACAAATTAAAGAAAATGTTAAAATTTTACCAGATGTTTATCTTCCTAAAACAGGTGATAAATTAATTTTAGAAACAGATACCTCAGAAGCATGCTGAGGATATGTTCTTAAAGCAATACCAAGTAATTTATGGCATGATAAAGAGATGCTTTTATCAGAAAATGGGATTAGACCAAGAAAAAATTCAATACCCATAAAATTACAAAAAGAATAATTAATTTGAGGATATAATTCTAAAACATTTAAACCAAATGAATAGAAATATATTGTTTTTTGAAAAGAATTACTTGCAATAAAATTGGCAATAAAAAGTTTTCATATTTATTTAGCCCCAGAAAATTTTGTTGTACGTACTGATAATAAGGCAGTAAGAGATTTCTTGATCAATAAAAAAGCCTATTGAGCAAGGAAGACGATTAGCCTGGTATAATAAAATTTATGAATATACTTTTGAGGTAGAACATCTTAAAGATACTAACAATTTTCTTGCAGATTTTCTTAGTAAAAGTTATTTCAAAAAATTAAATTACTAAACAAGTAATTTTAATTTTTGCAGAAGACTTCTAAACCAAGAGGAAACAATGGACAAAGGTAAACAACCCGCTCAACGAGATTGGGTGACAATTGCTAAAAAAGCTATCCCCAGACAAGAAAGGGTTTATGTTGTATTCTCAGGAAAACAACTAGGAATTTACACAGACTAGAATGAATACAATAAGCAAGTTTGCGGATTTCCAAGAGCTAGTCATAAATCATATGATAGCATGACCAAAGCTAAAAAAGTTTTTTACAGTGCACCAGCTATGCCTGTTTATCAAAAAAAAAATTTGTCAAATGAGAAGTAACCCAGTTCCAACTATTATTCAGACATCTAAACCAAATGAATCTGAAATAAAAGATTTTTTCAACCCTGGTATATCTAGAGAAATTTATACAGAACTCAATGGAGCTTGGAAAACTCACATTGTAGACAACAAAGTAAAATTTTGAAAACACATGGAAGTTCTAGCCAACAAATTAGCTAAGCAAACAGCTAAATTAAAATATTGCAAAATCTTTATTTTAGTATCCTTAAACAAATGAATTGGAATGAAGACTTTAATTTTGAAAAAATAAACAATTTTCTTCAGCTATCAGACCTGATATCAGATGAGTTTTCTGGTCCAGTTTTTGAACAAATAAAAAGAATTTGTCTTTTTTAAAAAGCAAGAACTTTGGTCCTGTAGACACCCCATTTTTGACCGACCTTAAGGCTCAGACGTCATCGTTTGTGCACTCGGTGATTACGCATGTTTGTGCTCGTTATGAGTTTCCGGAGCTCTCAGCCATGCGCCTTGTCTCGAGACCTCTTAACTCTCTTTTTCTTTGTTTGTTTTTGGACCATGCCTTGGTGCCTTTACCTGGAGGGAGAGAGAGACCTGTAGGCCACTTTTTGTAGCTGTAGGCTACTTGTCACTCTTGTAGGCCACTTGCGGTAGCCGGTAGGCTAGTTTCGGGGACTTTCGGCTGAACGCCATGTCTTGGGGCCTCTTGGATCTCTTCCTTTTGGTTTGTTTTTGTGCCATACCTTGTTTCCCCTTGCCTAGAGAAAGGGGAGAGGCTGCCGGCCACTTTTGGTGGTCGTAGGCCACTTTTTCCCCCTGTAGGCCACTTTAAGTGGCCAGTAGGCTAGTTGAAGTGGCCGGTCGGCCACTTGAAGTAGCCTACGGCCATTTTTCTATTTTTGCAGATATTTTTTATGCCATCTGTGCCAACTGGTGAGCATAGAATGCATCCTCCATACACGTGTATGGAGGGATTCAAACAAGCTCTAAGCTTGTCAAGGAAGCTTGCCCTTGCATTGCTTATATAAGGGGAGCTCTTTTTCCTTTTCTAGGTTGAGAAATTTTGAGAAGCAAAATAACTACTCTCTCTCTCTCTCTCTATTGTTGTGCTCTATTGTGCCTAGAATTGCATTTTCTTTGCATATTTTCACACAACCTCTTCTCCAGACACTCCTACTTTGTTGCTGAGATATTTGGAGGTCGTGTTTGGAGCTCAAAGGCTGGTTTTTTACTCAAGAAGTTGCTGCTGTGGCTGTGCGTCAAAGGTAATCCCTTTATCCCTTTTTGAGCCTTGTTTTAGTTGCTTACTTAGCCACCTTTGCATGCTATTTTCGGCTTAGCTTTCAACTACAAAAGGTTTCTTTTTTAAGTGCTTAAAATAGTTGTTTAAGGCCTCTTTGGTGTTAGGGGTGTTTAACCCTCTTGTGTGCCTTATTTGCTTGAGGTTGGTGCCTTCTTTTAAAGCCTTGGAGGCACCCTTTGTTTGGCCTTTCTACCACTGAAACTCAAAGGAATTTCAATGGTAGAAACCATGTTTTGAGGTCCAAAATAGGAGGGGGTGGCCTCCCCTCCTTGCTTCTTGGTTCCATGCCTTGTTGGCCTAATTAGTGAGCATGTTCTTCTAGCATGTGTTGGCTTGTTCTTAGCTCATTTTTGGTCTTATTTTAGCATGGCATAACTCTGTTTTGGCCTGGTTGGGTCACCTCATGCATGCTTTTTACACTTGTAGTGTAATCTTACCTTTTAGCCTTACATGCTTGCTACTTTGGCTCATCATTCTAGCTTATTTTGGCTATGCTCCCGCATGCTTTTACTCTTGATTTAACATGATATAACTCTATTTTGGGTTGGTTTGGTTGCCTCTTGCATGCTTCTTACACTTGTAGTGCAATTTTGTTCACTAGCCTAGTGTATTTGGTGCTTTAGCCTATTGATCTAGCATGTGTATGCTCTACCCCAGTATATTTTTGGCTATGTTTTAGCATGCTTTAGGTCTGATTTGAGTGGTTTTGGTCATGCATGCTTGGCTTTGCATAGCTATAGTTCCTTTTGCTTTGCTAGTCTTGCATTTTGAGACCTCTAGCATGTCATATTTGAGCTTTTTGCATGGCATGGCATCATTTGGCATGTTATTTCAAACCATATACCTCTGCCATATTCTTGCATTTATCGCCCTTTCATTGTGTTTGAGGGTTGAGCCTTATGCTTCACTTGTAAGCCAACTTGCTTGCACGCTTGTCTAAGCTCTTGAGCTTCCATCTCAGCATGTTTTGGTCTTTGTTTTGGTCTAATTGAACTCTGTCCAGAGCTGGTTTAGTTGTTTGTGCCATGTATTGCATGCCTCTTGTGTAGTGCCCTTCGCTAGCCTTATGCTTTGGGCCTTCTATCATGCCTTACTTGTGATGTTTATGTGATATGGCATCATTAAACACCTAATTTCAAAGCATATGTCAATGTCACACTCCCACATATTCCACTCTTTCATTGCTCTTAAGAGTTGTGCTTTGATGCCTTGCTTGCAAGCCACAACTTGAACATGTTTTTCTTGCTTCTTGTGCTTAAGTTTCATCACATTTCAACCATTGTTTTGGCCTGCTACAGCTCTGTTTCGGGCTAGATTGATCCATTAAGCTTTGTATAGCATGATCTTAGTGTTGTGTCCTTCACTTGTTTCAATGCTTAGGTCTCTAAACATGTTATGCTTGTATTGCTAGCATGCTTTGAAGTCTTGTGCATGCTATCTAGGCATTAATAGATTAGCATGTTGTTTGCATATGTGATGCATTGCATGTGTTTGGATCAGACGTTAATCCAAACATGAGAAACGAGGGACGTTTCATACTTGAAGTAATGAAACGTGCCTCATTTCTTAGTCGCCGTCCCCCTTGATTGTGCATGATAGGATGGTGTGTTACTTGTGCATTCATAAACTCATACAAACTCGGCTTCTCGGCCATCACGCATTGCGATGCTCGGTTGGTGGCCCGAGAGTCGAGTACCACACTCCTTTGAGCTTGAGAAATGATAAGGAGGCTGGTTGTACACACATACCCTGCAAATGCCTTGCTTTGCCCTTGTTGAACTCTGTTTGCAGCAAAATGGAAGTGTGCAGAAGCAACTGGCCGACCGCCAGAGGAAGTGGCCTACAGCCTCCTTAAGTGGCCAACAAGTGGCATACAGCCTCCCCTGGTGGCCGACAGTCCACCAGCTTGAAGATTGTTCAAAGTTGTTCTGGTTCTGGAGCAGAAGCAGTTTGGGAATTGATTTTGTGTTCAGAATCAAAGCGAACGCAAACAGAGGCAACCAGTGGCAAGGCGACGGGATTTCGGGAAGAAACAACCGAGCATGCATGCATTCCTCGCCCCGAGGCTCCTTTTAATTGCTTTGATTAACTAGTTAATTCGTCGGTTTTGTACTTAATTAGTTAATGTACTTAGCTAATTGATTTGTGTTGTAATAACTAATTAGTTAACTAGAATAGTTAATTTGTTTTGTTTTGTAATAAGTAGCTTAGCTTAGCGTAACTTAGCCTATATATTTGGACCCTCCGTCACGAGGGCAAATGTTGGAATAAGTGTGCCTGTGTGTGATGCATGTCTTCCAACCCCATTTCTTTCTCCCTTTTACTTATCAGTTTTTGATGGTTAGTTTTAGGGCATGTTTCAATTAGCATACTTATGCTTTGCATGCGTGCATCATTCATTCGTATTGCATGCACCGAGCTCGGTGCATCATTCAAACTACGTTGTATTTCAATACACCTACTTGAATACGTGTTCTAAAGCATGTTATCAAGTGTTGCATTCATATGCCATCTTAGATAGTCGAGCCTATTTAGTTGCATTATTGCATGTGTTGCATTAGGCATTGTTGACATAGTTAGGATCATGCATCGATTACTAACTAGCTTCTGTTTTGGCTTGGAGTACTCGATGAGTGTTTATGCTTTAGCATCCTTGCATATGTGTAAGTGATTGCCATGATAGCATGCTTGCCATGAGGCTATTTGCTTAACTGCTATAACTGCATGAGTGCCTATGGATGAAGGCTTCATTGCTTGAATTTGAACAATTCATCAAAATGTGCGTTTTAAGTCCACTTGAAGTGGCAAATCATGTTTTAAGCCCACTTGAGGGTGGTAAATCCGCGCTTTAGCCTACTTGCGAGTAGCACTTTCAAACCATTTTCAAAAACCAAACATAAGATGTTTTGTTCCAAATTGAGTGATTTAGTCTATATTTGTATGCTATGCGCATCACATAGTAAGGTTAGCTAATAAACCGAAATAAACATATCATGTTTAGTAGAGACTGATCCTTTGATCAGGCGAGCGGGGGTGCTCATTTCATGACCTTCCCCCCTTGTACCCAAGTTCTCGAGCTGAGGCAACTTTGGTGATGACGGACACGTGGCCTTAGGCACGAGTCAAGGTTTCCTAAATTTTCCAAAATAAAATATTTAGGTGGCAACTCTGAAATCTGGCAAAGCAGTCCATCTTTGGCGCTTTTGATTCAGAATTGATTTTTCAAAACCAATTGCCGGATTTGGACTCTTTTGTGATTTATCAGTCTCACATTGGACTTTGTGAGATTAGATTCAGAACCGTGACAAAAGTCCGAACTGTAGTAGCTAAGAACCTAATTCGCGTCCTTGCACGCGGAGCGGAGTTCGGGCGGTCTACAGCTCCCAAAAGAAATTTTTATGTTAATCAAAAATTGAGTTAAGGATCATCGTTATAAGATTAGACAAATCTTAGAACGATCTTATGATAAATTAAATTTTAAAGATGGAATTCCTAAAATAACCATCATGGCAAATCATGACATGTGGTATTTTGAAGATATAGATTGGGGAATAACTAATCAAGTTATTTTTCAAATTTTAGATCAAATCCAATTGATAGAATATCCAATGATCATCAAAACAATGCTCTCATGGATAGTAAAAGGCTTCCGATGGAGCAAATATTTTACTTTCTAGATCTCCAGCACTGTTGGTTGGCGAGAACGAGAACATTTTTTCTAACCATTACCAGATTTGGTATCTTAAAAAAACTGAAGATTTTGAATTTGAAGATATTTATTTAGACGAAGATCGCCAGAGAGAGCAATTGGAAAATATCCAAAAACTTTTTTTGATAAAATATTGGATAGACAGTCTAATATCTGTTATCTTAAAGAAATCGAAGATTTTGAATTTGAAGATGTTTATTTAGACGAAGATCGCTAGAGAGAGCGATTGGAAAATATCCAAAAACTTTTTTTGACAAAATATTGGATGGACAGTCTAATATTTGTTTCACAGGCAATATCCAATATCCATGGCTCAACAAAATTGCCATTCGTGGTCACAAATCGTAGAATACTATTTGTAACCCATTTTCCCATAACATATCAAAGGTCTCCTACACAAATTAACGAGGCTCTTGGCATGTTATTAAATCTCAAAAAGAGAAATAATTTGGATCTTCCGTTGGAACTAGCTATAACCGCGGATGATGTAGAATATTTTCGGAATGAGCAATACAACCAGGATCTTGATTCCCCTCCATCAGAGACTGATGAAGAATATCACAATCTCATCAACACGATGGAAGCATAGTGGACCCTACTATCATATGCAGTTGTCTCCTAATCGAATTCAACCTTATCCCAGATACGTGGTGTAACGCCCCCAAAATAATACAATAAAGATAACTTATATGTGAAATAAATATAGAAACAACATACTTTCATACATCAGAGTTTACTGTTTAACAACCAGTTAAATGCCATGTAGGCTTACATATTTCCAAGTCATTGCTTGGTTACACAAATTAAGTCTTGCTCATTACATCTTAAGCCCTTGGCTTTACAAATAATCAACATACACACAACAAGACATAAATAAGAAGCTCTTGCTTCCTGAAAATCCATCCACGCTATTGCCTTGGAGGAAACATCTCATCTGCACCTGAAAATGGTATTCCCATATAGGGTGAGCCAATAGCCTAGTAGAAATAATCTAACACAATTTATGGAGAATAGCAAAGGTATAAATACCACGTACATAAACAATACCGATGTGGAAGCATCCACAAGGCCTGTATATCTATATACCACTAAGACCAATCTTATTCCATTTTCCTTCAATTCATTTCCAGTTCATATATGCTACTCAATTCATGAGTTAAATTCATTATCTTTAAACAACCAAAATGAGACTACAACTCAATGGTTTTCCAATTATGCAAAACACATATAAATACTTCAAACTGTGCCATTTTACAGATATTTCGTCCGAATGAATCGGCACCCATTTATACTTTCTCAAATATGTCATTTTATGGATATTTCGTCCGAAGGACCCGGCACTAATTTATACAAGAGATTTCGGGGCTTTCACCCAGGACACTCAGGCCAACTTGCTTTACATAGAGTCCATCTCCTTTCTCCTCTCAAACAAATATACATATGCAATGCATTTATAAACATAATCATATATAAAGTACATCTCCTTTCTTCTCTCAATAAACATACATATACAATGTATTTATAACACGGTCATGTTCAATGACACCAATAATGGATTAGCATTAAATCGCCTAATCCTCATGTAGTTTCTACGACAATCATAGCTATCCTTCACCGATAACCCAATACAATTATTTCCAAGAGATGTTCAATATCAAAATAAATAGTCTATTCAAAAACTTCCATAGGTGAGATAATACATATCCAATATCACCATCTATATCAATAACCATCCAATTTAACATATTCAATGTTAATTCCAATTATTTATACAAAATAATCATTTTATCAAATTAGGGCAAAAATCTCCCTTTTTCCAATATTGACTCAAACACCCAAAATTAACTATTTTGGTACACCAAGATCTTATATTCAAACCTCATACTCATTTATCTCTTATATATCAAAAAAAAAAACACTTTTCATTTCACACCAAAATCTTAGATTTGTCCAAACCACAACCAAATCTCATCATCTATACACAATAGCAAATAAGTAAGTTAAAAACCATATTAGAGTGTAGAAAATCCCTACCTCAAATTTGACGAGGAAACACGCAAAAATCCAAATTTTCGATTTTGTCGGATTTTGATCTCCACCAATCAAAATATTGCTCTCACCAAACTCTTCACTTTGGCCTCAAGAACTTTAATTTCTTAGCATCCATTCCAAATGTAACCTCACAAAGAATGAAGTTAAAATAGCTCGAATATGGATTGAGAAATGGTACTTCTTTTTAAAAGCTTAAAGAGTCTCAATTTCTGAATTAAACATCTAATTCTTCAACCATCAATATCCCTACTCAATTTCGTTCTCTGACAAAATTAAGTGCCAAATAACTACCTTACACAGCCACAAGGAGAGAAACAGACCATTGATGTTTGTTTACTTTTCTTCAATTAATGACTATCCAAGTCCCAAACAGTCCTTCGGAAAATAACAAGAATACACACTGAATTAAGGATGGCTCCACTTGAATTTCTTCAAAGAATATACACTGTATCCTCGTGTATCATAATTTTATCATCTCCAAGTTTCTCTAACAGAAACATGATCTCTGCTACAAGAGTTGCCATTCCTCCAACAGCTGAGGTGAGCATATCAAGCAGGTTGCAATTGAACACAATAACTTCGACTCAAATTGGCTTGACAAGTGACCACCCCATAGTAGACTCTCATTGCCAAAATCACCACAAATACGAAACCAAACACCATCCCAGCAATGGCAATTGCTCCCACTCATCTCCCATCCATTTCCTATCCTGTTGATTTGCTCTCATATGCTAGCGCTAATTCCACTGTAGCTACTAGAGCCAATGGTGAGCAAATTGTTGCTGCACATGGGTATCGGGTAATTGGCTGATCATCATTAGTGTTTTGGTGAAAGAAATCAAATGCTGATGGTGAGAAAGCTGTGGAGTTCTTATAAGCAAACCCGTGTGGAGCTTGATCTTGAGCCCTGAGACCCAGCAAGCTTCTCAAACTTCTTTACCCAATCCTCCATCATGCATCCTTCTCGAAATCCTCTGCAAAGCTTTCAAAGAGATTCGCTCTATGAATATAGCAATTTGACTTCTCCAATTGATGAAGTACTAAAGAAGTTGAATACCACAAGAATTTTTTTTGCCAACAAAACTCAGCAAGAGTGTCAAGTACTCTGCTGCAACATGTTCTTTACTTGATTAGCCCCCTTGTATGCATATCAAGTCCCCGAAAGGCAATATGACCAGAGGCAACTCCATAATCCAACACTGGCTCGGCTTCATGTGTCACTGAATTAAACTATTACACTTCTGTACCTATATTGTCCAGCTTCAACCCCCTGCCTTCATATTCTGAAACACCATTTGTAGCATATGCCTGTGCAGCAGAAAACCTATCCCCCTCCTTTCCAAAACTCTCTCTTAAAATAATATTCTTTACTCTTTTGACCCCACTACAGCACCTCCTCTTTTCTTTTATCATTGCTATCTCCCCTTTCATGATGAAACCTCCACTCCCTCTTTATATATATATATATATTCCTTCACGTGAAGGAAGAGTGGTTTGGTTTTCTTTTTTTCTTTTTCCTTTTTTTTGTTTGGTTTTGTTTTTGGGTCATCACACGTGGAGCAACCTGTATTATTAGACGAAAAGTGGGTAGACAAATCCTTTCAGCCGACGCTACAAGACAGAAAAGATCAGCCAAATCTTATTTGTTTCAAGTCTATCCCTTTGAAAACTGGTGAAGGTAGACAGTGGTAGATAGTGTATATAATTGTGTATATAATTGTAGTGTCAGAATATTATCAATAATGGTAGGTTTTTATCAAGAGTTTTTTGATCTTGTATTTATTTTTTTTGTAGAACTTTTGTCCAAGCCTATGTCTAGGCTTATAGCCTTTGATAGAAAGGTGTAAAATTTTAGACGTATTAGTGTGCTAATTTTCTACAATGTAATAATGATAGTAGACTAGGATGACTTTATATTTTTGTTTATATATGTAAGATGTATTCTATAAATTGACTTTGAAGCCAACATAATAAACAATTTAAATTCTCGTCTCTAACTTCTAACCTCTCTTAACTCCATAACACCATCACATAACTCCATCACGATTCCATAATAAAATAGTAGAAAGCTCCTTTCTTTTCTTTTTTTTTAGAGAGACTCATGGGCATCAAGTTATTAAGTTTGTTTGGTGAAATTTATTTATAATAAAAGAAAATAATTAGAAAATAAAAATTAACTATATTTATCTTCTAACCTTTAACTAATTAAAATTTTAAAATCTATTTAAATTATTTTTATTTAATAAATTATAAAAAAAAATTATCAAACAATTTGTCATACTCTGAAAATAAAATAAATTATGAACATGTCATTTAATCGTTTGGGAACCATAGATTTTTGCTAAAAAATCAAAAATACATTATAAATTGTTATATCATTTTTAAAAAAAAACATTTTTGTACATATTTTTATAATAAATTTAAAAATTAATTAAAATAATCAATTTCTAAACGGGCCAAGTAATCAAGCCCATTGTTTTTTTTTTTTTTTTTTTGGCAATTGCCTCAAAGCAGTAGCGATTTTTCTTTTTTCTTTTTTTCTTGTAGAACATGGACCCCTGATGCGGACAACACTGTGGCTAGAAATTTGGGCTATGTGTGGAAGAGTTTTGGAATTGTAATTTTATCTCTTGGTTTACACGTGGTGTTTGATTATAATTTTTAAAAATTAATTTCACACTCACTTTTGAAAACTCATTTTCAGGCGGGAAAATTTGGCTAACCTGGTCATCCCTAGGCTAACCTGGTCATCCCTAGACGTCCGGCCGATTGACCGAAACAGTGTACATTTTTTTGTTTCACCTGTTATTTTTATATTTTAAATAAAATTATTTTCATAATTTTTTTTTAAAATTTGTTATGAGCTTTGAATAAGATTTTGGGTTGTGTGTTTGGTTATGAATTGTAAGTTTTTGTATTTAAATATCATATGTCACATCATTCATTTCAATCTCTTTTCAAAACTCATAACTAAATAAATTTTTGACACTCAAATTATAATTTCAAAACTCATAAACTTAAAATACAATTTTATTTTCAAATCATATTTAAAAAACTCTATCAAATACTATCTTGATTTTTAAAATGAGTTGATTTCTCTAATATTTAGATCCCAATAATCTTATCTCATCCTTTATCTGCAAATCAAACAGTGTCCCCAATGTCAAATAGTTTTCAAATCAAAAATGATTTGTGCATCGAATTATTTGGCCCCGAATGCCCCTAATGCCCAAAACAACGTCGTTTTGGGCATTAGGTTTTTTTTTTTTTCTTTCTTCTTCCGCCATTGTCGACCTGCAGAGGAGAGAAGAGGAAGAGGGAGAGGGAGAGGGAGAGGGAGAGGGAGAGAAAGAGAGAGAGGGAGAGGTCGTCGTCGCCGTCGCCGTCGCTGTCGCCGTCGTCTCCAATCTATCGCCGATCCGATCGCCGATCGCCGCCTCTGCCATCGCCAATCGCCGCCTCTGCCATCGCCAATCGCCGCCTCTGCTATCGCCGACTCTGCTCCTCCTCCTCCCCCTCCCCCTCCCCTTCCCCTCCCCACGCCATTTTTTAGGCCCCCTCCAGTCCCCCTCACCCTTCCCCTCCCCCTCCCCCTCCCCCTCCTCCTCCTCCTCCTCCTCCTCCCCCTCCCCTGCTTCATCTTCTTCGTTCTTCTGTCTGGAAAAAAAAAAAAAAAAAAAAAAAACGACGAAAACGACGTCGTTTTCGTTTCGGGGCAGATTCGAGGTAGCTCATTCAAGCTCCGAATCACGACTCGTTTTCAAATAGGCTTCACACTTGAGTTGCATTTTGTCCTTTTTATATTTGACTCTTTTTTACTTCCGTCTTTAATTTTTAATTTTTTTTTTTTTTTTGGACTTTCATATTTCAAATTTTTTCTAATTTGCTCCTAAAATTAACTTTTGTTCAAAATTAAACAAAAAATATTACAATAACTATCATATAACATAAACAGTATATTATTACATTAGGGTTTGAGTTTGTGTTAAATGTATGAGTTACTTATAACAAAATATTTTTATACCATATGAATATCAATGTGTTATTTTCTATCAAATTTTTAATAGAAGTTATCTTTAAAAATAAATTGAAAAAAACTTGAAATATGAAGGACCAAAATAGACAAAAAATAAATTTTAATGACAACAGTAAAAAAGTGGCCAAACTTAAAGGAACAAAGTGTAATTTACATTACATTTTATTCTCTTATTTGGATGTGTGTACTATCAACTAATACCTGCACTCAGATTTTACAACATGCAATAAAACTTACTAAAAAAATAAATGAGAACTTATAAAAACAATTTTAAAATTTAACCTTTGTAACAAAATAATTTTTTAATTTTTTTAATTTAAACATGATTTTCTAAACTGGTGTTGATCTCAAACATTAATTTATCTATTTCTGCTAACTTTTCTAATGGAGGAATTTTTTTGCTATTACAAGTCTTTCTACAGTACACATTTTTTATACAAAAATACTCTTATTAACGTCTTAGTATTTGAAATCAGGTACCACATACAACAAACATATTATATTTATATTTGAAATAAATTTCAAAACTTAAAAAAAAAAAAAAAAATCAATAACTTCTCATATACTCCTCTAGTTGAGATCTATTCAACAAAGGAATTTTAAATTTTGAGAAAAAGAAAAAGAAAAAAATTCGCTGAGTTTTCTATCATTGGACAGTGAAATTTTACTGACAAATTCAGTGAAATTAGTGAAATTTTAATATCTATGGCCAAGGTAGATCATGCACATATTCTTTTCTTCTAATTGTCCTCTTGCTTTAGCTTTTTCTTTGTACCTATCATGCTTTCCCTATTCCTTATGCTTTAGCTTTTGATTTGCCTATTGCTTTCGCTTTCACTTTGCAGCGAGCGATCGATACCTTGTTTTTCATTGTACCATCCACCAAAAGTATCAGTTCCAATGATATCCTGGTGCCTCTGATTCTTCAATCAAGGTTCAATTGTTTACATGGTTGATTGCATATGGAAAATTTGAAAGAACAAAAAAAAAAAAAAAAAAAAAAAAAAAAAAAAAAAAAGAGCATTGGAAATGGATTTAGTTTTTCTATTTTTATCCTACTACGGCTAGATGGTTGTTGGACTGCTGGCGCCGATGCCGGAAAAGTTGCCGGTGGTGGCTGGTAGCGACGATTAGTGGTGATAATGGTGATATAAACAAATAGATAAATTAAGTGAATAAATAAATGACATGTGAATAAGGGAATAACATAAATAAGTGGAAAAATGGTTCTGATTGTAATGAACCTCGTAATAAGATTTTTGTAAATTATTCTATAGATTCAATATTTTAATTACTTATATTTTCCGACATTCACATTTGTTTGTTTGTATATCTTTTTTACTATCATATTGGCATTCACATTTATTTTTATTTTTTATTTTTTTCATTCTCTTCTCTTCACTTTTCTCCTACTTCGTGTATTATTTAGACACCACAAAGCTCCTAATTAATTGCACAAAAGAAAAAAAAATTAAAATAAATAAATAAACCAGTTATAAGAACATAAAATAAATCAAAATATATAAATACAAAAGCACACAACTTTAATAAATAAAAAAAATTATAAAAAAATAATAATAATATAAGAGGAGAGAGAACAATATTTACAATTTAGAAGTGGGTTGGCTTTTTGATTTTTTTGCTTTTTTTGACTATTTTTGTCTAGGACTAAAAAGCTTGATTTATGAAGGACTTTGGACTTTTTTAGTTTTTTTGACTTTTTTGTGAGAAAAAGAATGTAATGATTATGAATTGAATGTGATATTTTATTTTATTTGGACTAAAAAACATATTTATTTTTTGTGACTATTTTAGCGCCAAATCTATCCAAACTCACTTCCCATTAATTGACTTGGTCGGAGGTTTGGAGCCATGTGGTGCCTATTAACTTATATAATGGTTAAAGGGGCATTTGTGTCTTTTTGACGAGCCATTTTTTTAGGCAAAACCAACAAAGAGACAAGCAAGTGCACAATAGGCGTGCGTGACACACACCACGTTTGTTTAGCCGGAAAAGTTAACAGTTACAAATTAGTCTAAACCTACGGTGGCAGATTGCCTATATTAAAACCACAACAGGATAAAGTGCTCTACCGTCAAATCACAAGAGAGTAAATAAATTTTGCCTTAGATTAATTGTATGTTCGGTTTTTTAGTCATGATTGTTCTACATGTTATGATAGCAAGTAACATCAATAAATTATATTATCCAACGATTCAAGCCTCCAACGATTCAAGCCTCATTTCGGAATAAATTATTTTAGTAATGCTTTGACTTTTTTATGAAAAAATGTACAAAAAAATAGAAAAAGTTATGTGATAACTTATAGTGACTTTTTGATAAAAACATATTGCCAAACAAGACCTCAGCATAAACCTAACCAAATGACATTTAAACTAAACATTTTAAAAAAACGTAGCTTTGCTTTAATAAGTGGTTGGATTACTGGAACAAGATTAGGAGTGTAAAAATGGTCCGCAATCCGTGGACAGCCTGAAGCCCGCCCGCGGCCCAGGACGGGCCCTGCCTGATTAGGCCCGAGCCTGAGCCTAGCCCCGCCCATAGGAGAAGTTGAGAGATCAGTTTCTAAAACTCAAGCAGCTTAGTCTTCCAGTAGCCGAGTTTGAGACAGCTTTCACAAGCCTCTCTAGATTTGCACCGAAACTCGTAGCAATAGAGGAACGCCGTTGTATCGAGTTCGAAAAAAAATTGAGGATCGGGCTTCTTTTCAAAGTAGTTGGGTTAATGATTAGGGACTACAAACACCTTGTGGAGGCGACAGCTCCTCTAGAGACTGTGGTTCAAGTAGAGGAGGAACAGATAAGGGGCTTCAAGAGGAGTCAAGAGGTTCAGGAGGAGAACGAAACATAAGAGGTAGAGGGGTTCCACCCCACAACAGTCCCATGGAGCACAATCTAGATCTACATTTCCTGTGCCAAGTTCGAGTTCAGGGAGAGGTAATTAGAGAGGCTTCTCTTGTTTTAAGTGTGGCCAGTAGGGTCATAAGTCTCCAGCTTGTCTGTAGAATAGAGGAGGGCAACAGTCTGCACCGTCTGCGGCTTGTTCTCAAAGCCAAAGTCAGGGAAGAGGGCAGCTACTTACCTATTATTAGTGTGGGCAATCAAGGCATGTGATGAGGTTTTGCCCTCAGTCAGGTAGCACACCTGGTGCATCCGGTTCAAGTTAGACACAGAGCCATCAGTCTACCTAGTCAACACATGACTCGAGGGCCAATTAAGGGGCCTCTTCGCCCCAGTCAGTGTATCAGACTTATGCTCTGAGTGGTAAGCAGGTGGAACAGAGACCTATAGGATGTGTGTATGCGGTTACCACGCTAGACTTAGTGCCGGCGACTTTGGTAGTACGAGGTAACTTCTTGTTGTATAATTCTATTGCCAATGTGTTAATTGATACGAGTGCATCCCATTCATTCATCTCATCTGCATTTGCATCGGCATTGGAATTAGAATTGGCTCGGTTAGCGTCTCCACTCAGTGTAGAGTTATCTGTTTGTAGTGAGATTGTTTTGGAACATGGGTGTCAGGGTAGTGAGATAGAAGTTGCTGGTCGCTGACTTCCTTTTGCATTTGTGTTGATTGGCATGTCAAGTTTTCATGCTATATTGGGTTTGGACTGGTTGTCATCATATCGAGCTATCATAGATTGTTACCGTCAGAGGGTTAGTGTATATACCTTAAGTGGCGATTGTTTTTATTTCATGGGAAACAGAGCCAATAGAGCTTCATTGCCGATATGTAATCCGCGAGGTCGAAGTGAGCTTAGTTGTCTTTTTGTAAACTTCTTGGGTAGTGAGTGTGATGAAGTCTGAGTTGAATTGCCAAGGGTAGTTTGTGAATACCCGAACGTCTTTCCTGAGGATCTCACTAGTTTGCTACCTCACCGTAAGATTAAGTTCTCTATTGATTTAGTGCTTAGTACAGTACCAATTTCTATGGCACCATATAGATTTGCACCCGCCGAGTTGAGTGAGTTGAAGATTCAACTCCATGAATTGTTAGATAAGGGTTTTATTTGCCCTAGTATATTGCTTTGTGGAGCACCGGTTCTCTTTGCCAAGAAGAAAGATGGCACATTGCAACTTTGTGTTGATTATCGGAAGTTGAACCCGGTAACTGTTAAGAACAAGTACCCAATGCCTCGTATAGATGATTTGTTTGATTAGTTGAAAGGGACTTGTTGCTTTTCTAAGATAGACTTGAGATCGGGTTATCGCTAATTAAGGGTGAAAGAGGAGGACATCCAAAAGACGGCATTCCGTACACGGTTTGGCCATTACGAGTACCTAGTGATACATTTTGGGTTAACCAACGCATCGTCCATGTTTATGGATTTTATGAACCGAATCTTACGTGAGTTCTTAGACTACTTTGTAGTCATCTTTGTTGATGACGTCTTGATTTACTCACCCGGTGTGAAGGAGCACGAGGAACACTTGTAAGTTGTACTTGAGTTGCTTAGAGCCCACAAATTGTACGCTAAGTTCGGGAAGTGTGAATTCTAGCTGAAAGATGTGAAGTTCTTAGACTATGTGATATCCAGGGAATGAGTGACTGTAGACTCTTCTAAGATAAAATTAATGCAAGATTGGGAACAACCCATGAATGCCTTTGAGATTCGTAGTTTCTTGGGGTTAACTGAGTATTACCGTCGGTTTGTAAAAGATTTCTCTAGATTAGGCTCACAACTGACTAGGCTTACGAAGAAGGGAGTTACCTTTGTGTGGAGTGAGACTTGTGACAAGTCTTTTCAAAAGCTTAAGGTTAGACTTACCACTGCTCCAGTGTTGATTATTCTAGAGATGGGTCTGGGCTACTCTGTGTATTATGATGCTTCACGAAAAGGTTTGGATTGTGTCTTGATGCAAGAGGAAAAGGTAGTAGCATATGACTCATGTCAATTAAAAATACACGAGAGCAACTTTCCTACTTATGACCTAGAACTAGCAGCTGTGATCTTTGGTCGGAAAATTTGGAGGAATTACCTTTATGGTGAGAAATTTGAGGTGTTTTCTGATCACAAGAGTTTGAAGTATCTGTTTTCACAAAAAGATCTAAACTTGAGGAAAAAGAGGTGGATAGAATTTATGTAAGACTATGATTTTGAGTTACACTATCATCTAGAGAAGGCCAACGTAGTGACCAATGCTTTGAGTAGGAAATCCTTTAGCAGTGTCGCTAATATTGCCATCCGGGAATGGGAGATGTTGGGCGCTATTGGTGAGTTCGACTTGTACTTTGGTGAGTCCGTTGAGTTGGCTACATTATTTATCGTAATTGCCCAACCTACAATTGTGAGTCGAATTATAGAAGCACAGAAGGGTGATCTTAAGGTAGAAACCCTCTGGGAGAAGATCTCTGGTGGGAAGGTAGAGAAGAGCTTGAACATATATTCTAACTCGAGTATTAGATATCTTGATCGTCTTTTCATGCCGAAGTCTTGTCGAGAGGAGGTGCTCCGAGAGTTTCACCATTCACGCCTTGCAGTGCATCCGGGAGGCACAAAGATGTAGCACGAGCTTAGTCGCCAGTTTTGGTAGAAGGGGATGAAGAAGGACATAGCCGTGTTTGTGTCAAGGTGCCTCACTTGTTAACAAGTAAAGGCCAAGCATCAGAGGCCAGCGGGTTTGTTGCAACCTTTGCCTATAGCCGAGTGGAAGTGAGAGCCTGTCACAATGGATTTTGTTGTAGGTTTTCCGAGGACTCAATGGGTAATGACGCCATTTGGGTGGTGGTTAACCGATTGACCAAGTCAGCGCACATAAGTGACTCGGTAAATTATCTAGCCGACCTTTATATTAGGGACATAGTTCGAATCCATAGGGTCCCTGTGACTATTGTTTCGGATAGAGATCCCTCGGTTGTAGCAAAGCTTATAGAATGCCTTGGGTACTAGGTTGACTTTTAGTACCGCCTATCATCCTCAGACTGACGAACAGTTAGAATGTATCATTCAGATCCCTGAGGATATACTTCATGCTTATGTCCTTGACTTTAAAAGGTCATGGAATAGGCACTTGCCCTTAGTTGAGTTTGCCTATAACAATAGCCTCCAGTCAAGTATTGGCATGGCACTGTTTGAGGTCTTGTACAGTCGACTGTGTAGATCTACTGTGTATTGGGCCGCGGTGGGTGATGCACCTATGTTAGGTCCAGAGTTGGTCCAAGAAACGACGGAGAAAGTTGCACTTATCTGTAAGAGGTTGGTTATGACTCAAAGTTGGTCTAGGAAATGACAGAGAAGGTAGCTTATCGTTTGGCCTTGCTACCAGTTCATGACGTATTTCATATCTATATGCTCCAGAAGTATGAGCTGGATCCATTACACGTGTTAGATTGGAGAGGTGGACGAGAATGCCTCATATGAGGAGAAACACGTTAAAGTTTAGATCTTCTAGACCAAGTCTTGCGAGGCAAGACGATCCCTTTGGTAAAGGTGTTGTGGCGACACCACGACATTGAGGAGGCCACTCGGTAGCGTGAGGCGGAAGTCCGTGAAAAATATTCGGACCTATTTGTTAATGTTTGAGCACGCATTGAAAGTTTTGTTATGTTAATGTAATATAAATATTGTAGATGTTTCGGAAATATGAATTGTATATTCAATATTGAAAACTCATTTATCATGTTGATGAGAATAGATGACCGGTAGATGGGTCATGGTGATGAATTTAGATTGCTATCATTGTTTTAATTGGTTTAAACATGGTTTTAATATTTGATTTTAAAATTTCGAGGACAAAATTCCTAAAGAGGGGAGATTATAGCGATTCTGATTTGGACACGACCCATTTTATATTTTGGATCTGGGTTTCATTGTCTTATGTAGTTATTCATGTCTTGTTTCCCCTTATCTCTCTTTAAGTTTGGCTTTTTGGATGTGTTGGTTATGTTTGGAATAGGTTGGTAGCTTGTTTTTCAAACTGTTGTTGCCCAAAATTTTGTTTCTTTGCTCAAATGACACTTCTTGTGCTCAAGCAATCTTTGTGAACCTCTAATACTTTGCATGTTTGCAAAAATACTGGAAGTTGGTATTCTTCGCTCAAGCGAAGCTTCTTGCATTCGAGCGATAGTCTTCTGTCTGTAAAACTTCTAAGAGTTTGAATTCTGCACTCGAGCAAATCTTCTTGCGCTTGAGCGGTGAAACTTATTGTGTCTGGTTGCTCAAGTGACACTTCTTGCACTCGAGCGACCTGCTCGTATATTAGTTCGTAAAATCACTTTTCTGAGTCATTTTTTCATTACACACTCTCTCTAAACATTTCAAAATCCTAATGTCTCTCACATTCTCTCTCTCTAAAACTCATTTATTTTAGTCAAATCCACCTAGATCCGTCGATCTTTCACCCATGACCCTTTGTTAAAATATTTTGGCCTGTGAAATGGTCGGAGCTTTACGGGACTCCATGAACATTCTCAGGGCTGAGAATCAAGTCTAGGCCTAAGTTGCTGAAGCAAGGCCGTCTTTCATAAAGAGAGAGTTCTTCCGGTCTAATTTGGACAAGTTTTTTGGGTGATCCTAAAGAGCCTTTGAAAGCGGATAAATGGCTCGAGCAAATGATTGTAACGCCCTCAAAATATGATATAAATCAACCCAAGGAATTCATAAACATAATATGAAATGTATTACTTTCATTCGTCAGAGTTTAGATTACAAAAAAGTTTACATGCATTATGCTTTCATAAACATTTATTCTAAAACTACAGCATGTAACATTAATCACTAACAACAAAATAAACGTCCCACGGGCTTACATCTTTCCAAGAGATAACTTGGTTGCAACAAAAGAGTGTCATAACACTACTAAAGAAAGGGCCTTTTGAGTCGGTTTTTTGAGTCAGCAAATTTTACCGTCGCAAAAGGTAGTCTTTTTGAGACGGCACAGAGTTACCGACTCAAATACCAAACCTTTAGCGTCGGCACCGTTGACCGACACAAAAAATAAATATTTGATAGCATTATTTGAGTCGGTTGAATTTACCGACGCAAAAGATAGACTTTTGAGTCGGCATAGACCTTTTGCGTCGGCAAATTTGTGCCGACGCAAAAAATTGGACCTTTTTGGGTCGGCAATTGATGCCGTAGCAAAAAAAAAAATTTATAGCCAAGATATATATATTTACTTGATTATATTTAATAAATATATTTATTTATACATATACTTTTATATTAATATTGAGTGTATATACTATAAATAATATATGTCTCATTTAATATCTGAAAGAGGTGTGGTGGTGAAGTGGAAGTGCGGTGACTTTGGGTCAAATCGTCCAAATGGAGTGTGTTCGAAACTTGGGAGCTTCAATAAGAGAATTATGTGGGTTAAATTTTTTAAAACATTTAACCACTTTTTGAGTCGGCAATCTACCGTCTCAAAAAATTAAAACTTTTTGCGTCGGCAAATTGCCGACTCAAAAACTTTTTGCGACCCCACCATTTTCGTCCCTTGAGTTGCCGTCGAAACACCGTCGCAAAAAGTTTTTGTGTTGGCAAATAAGCTATTTGCGACGGCACGCTGCCGACTCAAAAGCCCTGTTTTCTAGTAGTGTAAGCTCTTTACAATTAAAGCCCTCGACTTAAGAAGAAAACATATAAACATATAGATAACAAAAATAGAGCCTTCAGCCCTGTCCTCTCAAGCTATGCCCTTAGAGGTGGCATGTCACCTGTACGTAAAAATGGTTTCTTAAATAGGGTGAGCCAAAGCCCAGTAGAGATATGCTAAAACAATATATGAGATTTAACTAAGATATCAGCATCAGATAAATGTTCAATACTTGCAAACCAACTTACACCCTTTCCATGACCAATCAATACCGACATCTATATCTCAGTCCATTTCTATTCATCTATCCAAATCAATTCATTGATATAGTTAATTGTTATCTAAACAATTCAAAACGAGACTGCAACTCATTTATTAACACTTCAATATCCACTATTATTCAAACACTTCCATTTTCTTGCCATTTTACGGAATCACATCCGAGGGAACCGGTACCCATATATATATAAGATTTCGAGACTTTCACTCTGGACACTGCGGCCAACTTAATTTTCAATGAAGTTCATTCTTTATCTCCTCCCAAACAATAATACATATACAATGCATTCATAAGCGTTGTCATATTCAATGACTAACCAAGTCACATATTCAATGATTTAATCAAACCGTCATATTCAATGACATAATTCAATTGATTAGTTTCAATTTACCTAATCCTCATGCATTTTCTACAACAATCACAGATATCCTCTACCGATAGCCCAAAACATATATTTCTAAATAAATGTACGATCCATCAACAGATAATTTATCAAATTTCCATAGATGAGTGATTTAACAAATCCAACTACACCATTTAATTATACACCCTTCCAATTCCATATCTCCCATGTCAATTTCATTATAAATACAAGATGAATTATCCAACCCAAATTGGGGCAAATTCCCCTTTTCTCAAATGTTAACCCCAAGACCCAATTTTACCAATTATACTCAAGTAACATCATATTCAAGACCTCAGATACATATATCGAGCCAAATATAAAAAACACCTCTTTCAAAATTCAAATCCAAACCCTAACTTCACCCAAATCTTCCCAAATCCCACCATTTATACAAAATGACAAATACCTAGGTTAAAACCCATACCAAAGAGTAGAATATCCCTACCTCAAATATAGAGCTCAAAGAGAAAGAAGGAAAATCTCGAAAATGCCCAAAATCAAGCTTTACTCGGATGGATTGGAAGCCCACGAGATGCTACACAATTTTCTCAAAGGAAGTAGAGTAGAAACTCTTAGATTTAAAGGGGTTTGTAGAGAGAAGTTGGATTTTTAGAGAGAGAGACAGCCGATCTAGGGTTTTGAGTAAGAAGAAGTGCACAAAGTGATACAAAAATGCTCTATTGCGAACTGGTATATGTAGTCCTCGCCCGAGCAAAGGAGTTGTCGCATAAGTGACCAGATACAACAAGTTGTAGACACCCCATTTTTGACCGTCCTCAAGACCTGGACGTCACCGCTTGAATACTCGGTGATTATCCATGTTCGTGTTCGTTTGGAGTTCCCGGAGTTCTCGGCTACGCGCCTTGCCTCAGGACCTCCGAACTTGACCCTTTTGTGCCTAGTTTTGCACCAAACACTTGTGTTTTGCCTTGGAGGGGTAGGGAATGCCTTGTGAGGCATCCTCACACACCACCGGCAGTGGCTAGAGGCCACCGGCTGGTTGGTGTTGCCATCGGCACTATATTGTGCCGGTCGGCACTCTTTTGTGCCGGTCGGCAGTCAATTTTGTCAAAATGACAATTTTGCCCTGCCGACTACTGTTCAGTTGCTTTTTGAGATATTTTGAAGCAGCTGTATAGCATTTGTTTCTCCTCCATACACGTGTATGGAGGGATGCCCTCCTTGTAAGTTTGTTTGACAAGCTTTACAAGATGGTTGCCTATAAGAGAAGGCCTTCTCTCTTGGCATTAGGGTTAGACATTTTTTTGGAGAGAAAAGACAGAGAAGAAGCTCTGGTTCTAGGTTAGAACTTGTGTATCTATCCTATCTCTCTTTTCCTCTCTTGTTTCTACACTAGGTGCTTTAATCCATATTATTGCACACAAGCACCTAGTGTTTCACCTTCCTTCAGTTGCTGAGGTCCTAAGGGCTGGTTCTTGAAGTTTTTGGTTGGATTTGAGCTCAAGGAAGCAACAACATCAACCTTTGTGAAGGTGGTCTTCAAGGGTAAGAAACTACCCCCTTTTACCCCATTTTTGCACTCCATTTTTGCATAGTTTAGAACTGTTTTTGTGCTTAGCACTTAATACAAAAAAGTTCTATTTTTTAGTCCTCTTTATTGTTGGTTAAGAGTGTTTTGTGCTTTGGGGAGGTTTGACCACCCTTAGGCCTTGAAAAGGCCTCATTTTGTGCTATTTTGTGAGAGCTCCGGGATTTTGGTGTTGGGGTCTCTTC
Organism: Camellia granthamiana; assembly: GCA_036172215.1. Classification (NCBI taxonomy): domain Eukaryota; kingdom Viridiplantae; phylum Streptophyta; class Magnoliopsida; order Ericales; family Theaceae; genus Camellia; species Camellia granthamiana. The sequence goes on along the minus strand of CM069907.1, from coordinate 38,931,481 downwards.
ACCACTGAAATCTTGAGGGATTTCAGTGGTAAAGATGATGCCTTGAAGTCCCAAAAAGGAGAGGGTCACCCCCTCTCTTTGTTGTCCTTGAAAAGGACAAGTTTTGGCCTCTTGAGGAAGCCTATGTTCAAGTGTGTGTTGAGCATGCCATGACTGTTTTTCATGCTTATTATACCATGATATAACATGATTTTAAGTTGGTTTTGGTCCCTTATGCATGCTTAGCATAGTTGCCATGTAATGCCTTGTAATGCCTTTAACATGTCTTAGGTTGTTAGCCTTTATTTGAGCATGATTTAGGCTTAGACTTATGAATGTTTCGTGCTTATTTTGCCATGCTTTAGGTCTGTCCATGGTCGTTTGGATTAATTTTGGCATGTTTAGTATAGCTCCTTTGCATTTGTGGCTTGCCGGGCTTGTATGCCTCAAGTATGTGAATGTGTAGCTTGTGTTTCTTGCATCATTTCGGTGGTTTGGAACCACCTAACATGTAATTTCAGTCCCTTTGGCATGCTCATATGCTTGCCGAAGTCGCCTCTTTATTGCTTTGAAAGCATATGTTGCATGCCTTTTGTTTCGACCATTATGCATGCCTTTGAATTTGAGACCCTTAGGTACCATCTAAGTGGTCCTTTGGACTTAGTTTTATGTGTTAAAACTCTGTTTTTGGTCGCCTAATGCATGCCATGTATGGTTGTGTTAAGTGTAGTCCATTACCTCTTTGGTGAGCCTTGAGTACTTGGGCCTTTTTGCATGCTTTACTCGGTTTATTTAGTTGGTTTGGAACCTTCTATAACATGATTTCTAAAGCTTATGATGCATGCTAAGTGTCCATGATATCTCCTTCAAAGTGTGCTTGAGGGTTGCTTACTTAGTGCTTAAGTGTTACGTCTTAACATATGCATGTGTGTGTGTGTGTTGGCTTTCATTTTTGGGGCATTTTGGCCACTGATTTTAGGCCTATTTGGAGTTGCCTAAGTCATGTTTAAGACCACCATTTGCTTGGTTTGCATTGCCTCATGTTTGCTTGCATGCTTACATAAGTGTCTTGCCATGATCATGTCGCATATTAGCTAACATGCTTAGGTTGCCTTGCACCTTGCATACACGCCTTATTCCTTGACTTGGTGATAGGAATTGGGCCTTGTTTTGTTTGTTTGGTTTGCATGCATTTGAGATAAAAGTTGCATACTTGGTTCCGTGGGCCATCATGCATGGAAATGCGTGATTGGTGGTCCGGGAATCGAGGCACATGCCCTTTGAGTCACAAATATGATAAGGGGCATGATTGGTGCACACATTGCTTGAATAACATTGCCATGCAAGATTTTGCCCTCTGCTGCTGTGAGTTGCAGGTTCTGCAGACATTAAGTGCCGGCCGGCAGTATTTAGTGCCGACCGGCAGTCTATTGATGGCCGATGGATGAATTTTGTGCCGGTGACCTCATGCTGATGCCGGTGGGAGTCCTACTCAGCCGATGATGTCCCTCAGTGTCCTGGGAGGCACTCCTGAGACTTTGGCAGTCTTCTGAGAAGCAAAGCAGGGAAAACAGAGGCAGTCTGGGCATGGCAGTGCGATTCCGAGCAAGAACCGAGCAAGTGCTGCATTTGGCTCTCCTCCCGAGGCGGTTTACTACTTTAATCAGACTAATTAATTTATTTGATTAATTTAGTTGGACTGTAATATTTTAATTAGCTTGCGTAGTTAATTATCTGTATTATTTATTTGGTCCCTTCGAGTGAGGGTGTATTTGTAATAAGTGTGGGTGAGTGGTGTGTATGTCTTCCAACCCCCACTTCTTTCTCCCTTTTACTTACCTGCTTTTAATGGTTAGTATTAGGGCACATTTATTTTAGCATACCTTATGCAACGCATGCGTGCATCCATGCATTTGTTGACATGCATCGGGCTCGGTACATCATACAAACTGCATTGTACTTTCAATTCCAAATTGAATACGTGCATCGAATAAAGTGCATTTCACATGCCATCTTTAGGGTTAGCCGAGCCTACTCTAAATTGAATCTTCGCCTGTGTTACATTAGTCACTCCAACATGAACTAGGGCATGCATTTTTGCTAACTAGTTTATTGTTTTGGCACGGAGTACGATGTAAGTGTTTATGCTTTAGCATCTCGCATGCGTGTGGATGTTAACATAACAGTATGCTTACCATGCGGCTAAGTGCTTATATGAGATAAACTGTTTGAATGCCTGTGGGTGGAGGTTGGATTGCTTGAGTTGGGAAAACTCATTGAAATCCGTGTTTTAGCCTACTTGCGAGTAGCAAATCCCAAAGCATTTTCAAAACGAACGGATATGCAATGTTTGTTTCCAAATTAGGCGATCTAGTCTATACTTGTTTGCTGCGTGCATAACATAGTAATTCTAGGCTAATAATTGGAATAAGAGCATGTAATGTTTTCAAAAACGGATATCACGGTTAGTAGAGGCCGGTCTTCGGACTGGGCGAGAGGGGGTGCTCATAGCTGACCTTCCCCGATCGTACCCAAGCTCCCGAGCCAAGACCACTTTGGTGATGACGGACATGTGGCCTTCAGCACCGAGTCAGGGTTTCCTAAATTTCCCATTTTAAAATATTTAGGTGGCGACTCTGTATCTGGCAAAGCAGTCCATGTTTGGCACTACTTTTCAAAAAATCTGTTTTTTTTCGAAACGATTTGCCGGATTTCGACTCTTTGGTTCAGATTAAGAACCGTGACACAAATCGAGTCCGAACTGTTAGATGGGAGCCCCACGGGGCGCGTCTACACAAGTGACCTCGCTCGAGCCCAAGAAGCATCGCTCGAGCGCAGAATGCAAAGCTTCAGGTTTGCCACAGACACACACGCACGCTCGAGCGCAAGAAGTCTCGCTCGAGCAAAGAAGCAATTTCACTAAACTCGCTCGAGCGCAAGAAACCTCACTCGAGCGAATAAGCCAACTACACAAGGCTCGCTCGAGCGCAAGAAACCTCACTCGAGCGAAGAGACCAAAATCTAGGCAACAACAATCTAAACCAACCAACAACCAACATGTTTCAAACTCGCCCAACATGTTCTAAAACTCAAATAAAAAGAATCATAGGAGAAAACAAGATATGGATACAATATTAAACCAAGAAACCCGAGTCTGGGATACAAAGAAGGTCGGGGCAAAACCGGGATCGCTATATGATGAAGACATTCGAGATGCTTGGCATCGAGGATGATGGGTTGAAGGTGACCTCGGCATGTTTCCCGCAGAAAGGAGATAAGGGTCAATGGTAGAAGTATGCACGTGGGCGCATTGGAGTGACTTAGGAGGCCTTTGTCAACACCTTCTAGGAGAAAATCTATCACTTATTCTAAGGAGAAAATCTGTCCTGCATTCCATGGAGAAAATCTCAAATTATGATTTTTTAACCTTTTTTAATTTGAAAAATTTAAAAATAACGCAACAAAAAATCTGAATGAAAATCAAAATATATTGTGAATGTTCACAGTAAACAACAACTATACAACTAACTTTTGAAAAAATAAAACACATACTAAAGTACAATGTGAATGTTCATAATAAACAACAAACACACAACTAACCTTTAAAAAAATAAAATTTATACCAAAATACAATGTGAATGTTCACAATTTATAATTAACATACAACTAACCTTAAAAAAAACAACTCATACCAATGTAAACATTTACACTACAATGTGAAAACATAAAACAAAATTGAAAATCGACTATTTCAATTGTTCAATAGTAATAAAAATGATTGTTTAACTGACAAGTATAGTAACAAAAATAACAAACATACAATTAACTTTCGACAAAACAAAACTTATACCAAAATGCAATGTAAATGTTCACAATTTACAATTAATAAACAAATAGTTTTTTTTTAAAAAAAATAACTCATACCATTGTGAACATTCTCCCTATAACATGAAAATATAAAATAAAATTGAAAAAAAGTGAAAATAGACTATTTCGATTGTTTAATGATAACAAAAATTATTGTTCAACTAACAAGCATAGTAAAAATAATAATAAAATACAATTAACTTTCAAAAAAAATTCAAAAAAAAAAAAAAAAACACATACAAAAATACAATGTAAGTGTTCACAATTTACGATTGACATACAACTAACTTTAAAAAAACTAAACTCATAACAATGTGAACATTCATATTGCAATATGAAACCAAATTGAAAGAAAAAAAAATGACTATTTCAATTGTTTAATGGTAACAAAAAATGATTGTTCAAACAACAAGTATAGTAACACATAACCAATAATATGTGAACATTCATATTTTACAAAATATATAATTATGTCTATATCTATATTTCAACACTTATTTCTCAAACTTTCAAACAATATGAAATGTGAACATTTACACTGATTGACAAAAAAAATAGAAACAATGGCAACAATAGAATTATAAATCCAAAAAAAAACTCAATCACTCTAGAAACAAAAAAATATCACCCACGTCCTCATCATATTTATCATTATCAATATCATTAACAATCTATGCAATTTCACCATTCTACCGATCCAAATCAAACCAAACCCACCTTTGAAGAATATGTTTACAACAAAATTGAATGGACATAAACAGAGTTTCGACTTACAATAATGGAGAAATATAGAGTTTCGAACACAGAGTAACAATGGAGAAACATAGAACTTTAAACACAAAATGACAATGAAGGAATGCAAAACTTCACCGCAACAATGGAAAAATATAATATTATTTCACCAACATGTGTAAACTAAAGTTTCTAAACCCTACCAAATAGAGAGTTTTGAGACCCTAGCACAATGAAACAATACCACAAATGTGAATGAAACTGATAAAAAAGGAAAACATGAATAATGGTAACTACCAAAATAGAGGTAGCAACAAAAAGAAATGTGTATATCCTTTTTCTATATAATACATATCAACAATAGACAATGGTATAATAGTCCAACAAATAATATAAATCAAGAAAAAATATCTCATGGAATAAAAGTATAAATACATAGGACTAACTAAGTTATAATTTTCCTTGGTGGACTTATTGGGTTAAAACACCTCCAAATGAGATTTATCAATAAAAAACTCAAAAATTTAAAGTTATAACATAAAATAATAATGATAATTTTTAACTAATTTATAACAATTCTGATTTTGACCCGTCACATGTTGTATTCCAGACTTGGGTGTGTATAATTTTGAATGGTGATTCATATCTTGTTTTCCCTATCTCCCCTCTATTTTGGTTTTCAGGTTGTAATTGTGTGTTTGGAACATGTTGGTTGCTTGTTTTTCCAAACCTTTATTGCCCAGATTTTGGCTCTTCCACTCGAGCAGGTATTTTTACGCTCGAGCGGGCTTCACAAATTTTGCTCCTTCGCTCGAGCAGCCATTCTCGCACTTGAGCTGGATTTGTCAACTCTTAGTATTTTTGCAGACCTACAAATACTAGAAGAGTGTGTTCTACACTCGAGCGGCGTTTCCTATGCTCGAGCGGGTAGATGCTCGAGCATCCAGTCTTGTGCTGGGGCGGAATCCTTCGTCTACAAAACTTCTGGAAATATGTATTCCATGGTCGAGCGTCACTTTCCACGCTCGAGCGCACTGCGTGTATAACAGTCCGTGAATGTGACATTTTCGATCACTTTTTCATTCTTTTCTCTCTCTAAAACTTTCCAACAACCTAAATCTTGACCCTCTCTCTCTAAAATACTCTCTCTCTCTCTCTCTCTCTCTCTCTCTCTCTCTCTCTCTCTCTCTACATTTTGACCTAGATCCTTTGGGTTCTCTACCCGAGTGCCTTTGAGAAAAAGGTATAGCGTCTCTAGATCTTTGTTTTGATCTGATCAAAGTTGGATTTGAGCATACTTGGAGTTCCACCTTTACTTTGCTTGATCTTCTAACTTGAGGTTGGGATTTTCTACACTTTAATATGGTTTTTAACTTAGTTATTTGTCATTGTGTACCAATGGTGGGATTTGGGGGTAATGTGAACAAACCTAGGGTTTAGGTGTAAAATGGAATGAGGGGTTTTGATGAATGAGGGATAAATGATTGTGGGCTTTGAAAATGATGTTGTATGAGATCAAAATTCTTGGTTTTGGCACTTGGTTGATTTTTGGGAAAAGAGGGGGTTTGCCCTAAAATAATTTTTGATATTTAATTTGTATAAATAAATGAAAGTGGTGTAGTAAACACGAAATTGAATAAGAATTGAAACTAATGGTAGAATTGAGTAGACGGTATGTCCCATCTTTGGAAATTTTGGGTAAATTATCTGTCTTGGGAACATGTATCTGTTTAGAAATATCTGTATTGGGCTATCGGTGGAGGATAGCTTTGACTGTTGTAGAAATTGCATGAGGATTAGGTAAATTGAAAATAATCCATGGCTGATTATCATTGAATATTATTATGGTCAGATACATTAAATATGTATAATTGTTTGAGTGGAGAAAGAAGATGTACTCCATGTGTGATTATATTTTTAAATACATTGTATATGTGTGATTGTTTGGGAGGAGAAAAGGGATGGACTCCATTATAATTAAGTTAGTCGGAGTGTCCTGAGTGAAAGTCCTAAAATTTATACATGGGTGCTGATCCCACGGACGAAATATCTGTAAAATGGCTGTGGGAGCCGAATATATGGCTAAAACGGAAGGGGCATGTTTTAGTACTGACACTAACCGGTCGTCCAACAGATATTAATCGGCCCCATCCTGCAAGACTAGGATGGGCCGAATACGATACGTAAGCCGACTAAGCCGATTAAAAAGATCATTGGGGGCCGAATATAAGAACGGGTAATGATTGAAAACTAAGCCCAAGCCCCGAGGCCTCAGGAGGAACAGATATAAATAAAGAAGCAGCATTCTTGGAAAGGTATGTAAAAAAAAACACTTCACTAAATTTAGTAAACAAGCTTTCTTGAGGAGAAGAACTGACTTGCCCGTCGGAGTGCTAATCCCGGCACCCCTGACCGGAGTATTTGTCTTTGCAGGTGACTAGCTGAGTATCAAGAGCGTCTCCCAGGATCTGAAGAGTATTTCCAAAACCACATCCCCACAACTGGCGCCGTCTGTGGAAATACTCAAATACATCCATGGAAGACGTGACGCAAGATCCTCCGATAGCCACCGACGAGACCACATAGAGAGACGACATCACCCCGGCAGATTTGCTCGGGAAGGAAACCATCGCTGCGAGACGCGCCTTGAATTTTGACTCACCAACGACTTCAGCGCAGGAGACGATGCAAGCCATCATAGAACAAGCAAAACAGAATGAGCAAAGGCTGGAAAATATGCTCGTAGAAAATGAACGCCTCCGACAAGATTTGGCCCTGGAAGTAGCAAAATCCAAAGAAGTAGCAAAATCCAAAGAAGCCGCACGCCAAGACCCCGAACGACCCATGAGGGCAGGTAAACAACGACCTCGAGCCCGACCAAGGGAAACTGATAGCGACTCCAATTCATTATCCACGGAGCATAACAAGGGACGCTCAGACACTTCCAGCTCCTCTGAAAAAAGCCCACATATAAGGAACAAGCGCAGAAGAAGCAGTTCAGACGAAGAGGACCGGCACGATCCTTTTATCCGACGAATTGCGAGGGCGGCCCTGCCCAAGAAGTTCAAAGCTCCATCATTTACTCTCTACGACGGAAAATCAGACCCCACTGATCATATACGTCACTACAAGCAGGCCATGACGTTGCATGCAGACAACGAAGCCCTCATGTGCCGAATATTCCCCAGCAGTTTGGGGCCACTAGCTGTCAGATGGTATTACAAGCTGGAGCCGGCTTCGATCAGAAGTTTCCATCAATTGCAAAAATCCTTCAGGGCCAGGTTCATCACCAACGAGGTACAGCCGAAACAGGCCGACTCTCTCTGGGCTATGCAAATTCAACCGGGAGAAACGCTACGAGCATATTCGGCGCGATATTGGGAGTGCTTCAATCTCGTTGACGACGCTTGCAACGACTCCATGGCCGTCACCGCCTTGAAAATGGGACTACATCCTGACAGTGCTCTTCGCAACTCCCTGACCAGAAGACCCCCCAAAACAGTCTGGGCGTTGATGAAGAAAGTCAAAGAGTATTGCAAAGTGGAAGACGATGCCCTGAGGATCAAAGCTAGACAAGCGTCCACCAAATCGGGACCTCCTGATATTGCTCAGCCGATAAGCTCTGTGCCACCTCTGAGCCCCGAGCCACGACAACGTGCTAAACGGGACAAAAGGCGGGACTCCCGCCGATCGAGTGATCAATGCTCCCACCCGACGAATGAGCAATTGCAAGTCGACAGTAGGCGCTCGAGGCGCGCCGACAAAAAGTACACGGAACTGTCAGAGCCAATCACCGCTGTAATGACCAAAATCCAACACCTTCCATTCTTTAAATGGCCGTCAAAGATGGTAGGGCCACCCGATACACGACGAAGAGACCGGAGGTACGAATATCACAACGATCACGGGCATGAAACAGAGAGTTGCTACGCATTAAAAGATCACTTGGAAGAACTGGTGCAAGACGGCCGACTGCAGCAATATGTGAAACGGGGAAAGCCAACCAAGGCATTAGCATTAAGGCAGGATTCTCCCCCACTTGGCGTGATCCACGTAATTTACAGCCTGCCTACACTCCCGGCCATGCACACAATTCGATCGCACCCAACTTTACAGGGGCGCCGTATTCCGACTGGCCGGTCCGAAGAAGCTCTGACAATTGCCTTCAACGACTCCGACCTCAATGACGCAACGGCTTCCCACATTGATCCGTTGGTCATTGGATTACGCATAAACCGGTTCATTATTGAACGAATCCTCATAGATCCAGGGAGTAGTTCAGAGGTCATGTACTATCAAACTTTCATCAAGCTCGGCCTTAACGAGGCGGATCTATCTCCGACGCCTCACCCACTGGTCGGCTTTAATACGAACCCCGAATATCCAGTGGGCAAGGTCACATTACCTGTTCGAGCGGGGTCCAGAACGGTCGAAGTGGAATTCCTGGTCGTGAAGCTCCCCTCGCCGTATAATGCCATAATGGGAAGAAGCTGGCTACATATCATGAAGGCCGTCCCAAGCACCTACCATCAGATCCTGCGTTTCCCAACAACCCACGGCATTGAAGAAATACGTGGTTCCCCTCCATCGGCATAAGCAGAGTTCTGACGAAAACACTATCACTGACCCGATCTGTGGGCTCTGATACCTGTAAATATATTTCGCCTCTGCAATATGAACTATTTTTCCTCGATGCCGAAAATCATATGTCGATTCCCAGTGGGGCACATGCCAGGATTGGCCAAATTAAGTCTCCGGATTCGGAGCCCCCTTTGGCGCCTGCCGCCTTAGGGCTGATTAAGTCTCCGGATTCGGAGCGCCCTTCGTGGATATCACGATTGGCCAAATTAAGTCTCCGGATTCGGAGCCCCCTTTGGCGCATGCCGCCTTAGGGCTGATTAAGTCTCCGGATTTGGAGCGCCCTTCGTGGATATCACGATTGGCCAAATTAAGTCTCCGGATTCGGAGCCCCCCTTTGGCGCATGACGCCTTAGGGCCGATTAAGTCCCCGGGTTTGGAGCCGATTAATCTCATTAAGGCCAAATGGGCCCTAGGTTCAGGAACGGATCATACGGTGCTAAGTGCTAATCGCGTCTCCGAATCCGGAGCAAGCATTGGCACGAACAAAAGATATTGATAATTGATCCTATGTAACATACTAGAACAGATCATGCATTCGAAGTAATGAGCTTTAGTACACAAGCAAAATTCAAAATAACACGCAAATAGATTTAACATAAAACCATTTATTTGATTAAACAATTGTTACATAAATACAACCTGCATTCGAACATTACAATATCGAAAGCAAAAAAGGGAACAAAACGCGCCGGTAAAGCAGTATCGCCGGATCGACGACCGTCGCCCTAAACCCCTCCGCGGCGTGCACTACCTTGAACCAGTTTTGCTTAAGCCCACGACTTGCATAACGCCAAACTGCCTCTGACACCATTGACAATGTCAAGGCCAAGATCCACGACAAGGAAGAATGAACTTGACAGTTGTTGACTCTCCGTTCGGGGTGATCTGCTTCGACGACTTGGAGACTCACAGATCTCAAGCCCTTCGCTTGGAGACTCACAGATCTCAAGCCCTTCGCTTGGAGACTCACAGAACGCAAGCCCTTCGGATGACCTGACTCCCTCACAGATAGGTTTTCTGCCGCAAACCATCTCAACACCAAACTTGATCGAAAGTTGAGCCTCTGTAACCAAAATCACCATCCCAGACAAAAAATGATGAGTCAAATGGGATTATTGGTGTGAAGCGCCCACTCCTTTTTATTCTCAGCAACGACCGCGATCTCGAGGTCCTAATCCCGAGAGAATTTTTTAACTCCCAAAAGCGCATTGGTTGAATAAAACAAGCGTCGATTGACATTCGCCAAAGTGAAATAGCTTTATTAAAACCGGTCGGCCAAATATTCACATGACGGTCACCGTCGACCAGCCCATTAATCCAACTGCTCAAGCGTCAATACGCTCACCCAAATCAAAGACAAATGGCCGTTGAAATAGCCTCAATAAAACCCTAACGGTCGCCACGGACGTGTCGACCCTGCCCATGTGCAGATCCTGCCGATAAGCCCGCGTCTTGCCGGGCAGTTAACGGCTATCTGGGTCGGGCAATATTTAGACATTCAAACATTTAAGCAACACGAAATACACTTATGCCGAATATGAATGACAATGAAATAGTCATAATGAAACAATCTTTATTCAATAAAACAATAAGTTACATAGTTTCGAACACGCCCTGTGTTCCAATCTTAGAACTATAAAGTTCATATAATATCACCCTCATCCTCACTCTTTTCAATCTCAAAGGCACAAAACAGAAAATCTTTACTCCTGTAGCGAGGCGATGCCGAATCAATTCCCGACGCTCGAAGAGCTTCTGCGGCTTGAGATGCCTTGATCCAACTGTGCCTGAACCCACGGTTTTCACATCAGCATACTTCTTCAGCCAGTGTTTCCCTGGTTTTCTCGATTCCTACCTTTCGGCCCTCATGGAAACCTTTTTCATAGGCCCTCCCCTTCGCATTCTCTATTGCGAACATACTAGCCGTCTCTCGATCGGCAAGTGCGGAGCTGATAAGCCGACTCGTAACCCTCTCTTCCACAATTGGGTTCGCATACGCGGCGGGTTGTGCCTGAGCCGCCTTGGTCTTCCTTAGTTCCCGCTCGGCCGCCTCCACGCGGGCCTCCAAACTTCGAATACGTTCGTCCTTCTTCCCCATCTCTTGACGGGCAGCGCGCAGACGCATGCCGACTTCGTAAGCAGTGTAAAGCCCCTTCACTGCGCCGTGAATGCCCTCGCGAAACACCTCGTAATCCTGTCGACCCAGCATTGATTTCTGAACCTCAGGCGGAAATATTTGTCGAGCAAAGTCGACCGCTACATCTGGGTCTTGAACGATCGAATCCGCCTCTGTCATGGGTCTATTCTTCACGAATACCGCAAAGCTTAATGGGCACGGTTTCGCGTCGGACCTCCCATCGACTCGGGACTGTGGAGCCTTACCCTGCGACTGCTTTTCTCGCCAAGGCAATCTACTGCGACGTCGGGGAGACTGATGCCTCTCTCGACCCCTGGCACTCCTACTTCCTACTCGCGAGGGTTCACCACCTCGATTCATATCTCTGCCAAGCTCAGCTAGGGTCTTCGCTTCTCCTTTGCTGTTAAAGAAAAGTCGGTCCGACATTCGCGCAATCAGCCTTCCCCCAAAAGATCAGCTCAGTTGTCTACCAAGCTCATAAAGGCTGTACGTTTCCTCATTTATCCATCACAGAGGCAGCACGTTCGAGGCAATCTCATTAATTGGAGATCCTGAATCGCCCGACGCCGGCTAAGTCGACGGCAGGGGCACGATTCTACCATAATCACGGACCGCCTGGGGCAAGGGCAGATTCAACAATCTATCCGGCTCAAGTACCCGAGCCGGCCCTCGACCCCGCAAGGACCGACTGGGGCAAGGGCAGATTCATCAATCTATCCGGCTCAAGTACCCCAGCCGGCCCTCGACCCCGGAAGGACCGACTGGGGCAAGGGCAAATTCATCAATCTATCCGGCTCAAGTACTCGAGCCGGCCCTCGACCCTGCAAGGACCGACTGGGGCAAGGGCAGACTCATCAATCTATCCGGCTCAAGTACCCCAGCCGGCCCTCGACCCCGCAAGGACCGCCTGGGGCAAGGGCAGATTCACCAATCTATCCGGCTCAGATACCCCAGCCGGCTCTCGAATTGACAACAATTTTACACAAAGAAGGCAAATCCATATTGACACAGGATATTCAATCCCTAAAAGCTGAAACTCAGACGCAAAGTAGCAAAAGGCTTTAAGCCAAACTCAGCAAAATGTATTAACATAATCACACAAATTGTGCACAAGAAGTAGTGACATTACAAGGAAATGTTCATTAATAAATTGTGCAACAATTTAGGATATTCAATCCCTAAAAGCTGAAACTCAGCAACAATTTTGCGCAAAGTAGCAAAAGGCTTTGAGCCAAACTCAGCAAAATGTATTAACATAATCACACAAATTGTGCACAAGAAGTAGTGACATTACAAGGAAATATTCATTAATAAATTGCGTACAAGTTAGTAACCAATTTATACATGAAAACTACCCTGAACCAACAAAACCCTACCAAGCAAAAACATACAAAAACAAAATTAGGAAACGCCTCCCAAATCACTCCTCGGTGTCGGATTCGAGTGGCTCAACATCCACTTGCTCGTAAGGAATTGGCAAATCCGATGTAACCCCAGCGGCAGCAAGGGCTTTGAGCCATCCATGTTTGAACCCCCGATTCTCAAACTTGGGAACTTCATCAACATATTCCATGTAAGCGGCACTTTTTCCCGCCTCGAAAGCATCGGATTCGGCTTTCTCCTTGGCCGCCTTCAGCTCCTCTAGCTGAGTCTCCGCCTTGGCAAGTTCGTCAGCTTGAGCGATTCCTCACTCACATTCGCTCTAGCCTCAGTATCAGATCGAAGCTCTTCAGCAGTGCGAGCCCTCTCCTTCTCCGCTTCGGCTCGCGCGCTCTCCATTGCGGCCCTCATTTTTTCAAACTCCGCTCTGCTCTTCTGACCTTCCACTTCGGCTTGCAAACGGTCAATCCTGCCAAGAGCATCATGCAGGCAGCGGCCCAAGTCGGCAATCCTGCCGACGGTCTACAAGAATAAGGGATCATTAGATACCTTTATAAAAAATAAATTCAGAAATAAATATAAGATTCCTACCAGGAGTGCCGACTGCACAGATAAGGCTACGGCCAAAATATCCAGCACGGCGCAAAAGGCTGCAGTGTCAGCCGGCAAGGAAATCGAAGCCGCCAAGCTCAACGCAACGGCCGGATCCTCAATGGCAGAAGCATTGGAAGAAATCGGCGTATCTCTAATCTTTGGCTGAATAACAAAGGGAGCAACAACGTCCGATTCTTCAAGGCGAGGCCGTTTGTCAGAAGGACTAGCTTCTGAACTGGCTTCCCCCTCGGCGCTGCGTTTTTGACCGCGCTCCTCCGGAATTTGCCGTTCTTCACCGGCCCGCTGTTCACCCCCTTTTTCCGTTTCAACCGGCGTAACCTGAACCATCCCTTCAACAATGGGCACGGAGGCCTTAGGCAAGCTGGGATCAGATTCGCCGGGCTCGACTTTTTGTCGAGCAGCCATTCGCTCGGCGTTTCTTCTACGCGCCATTTGCGTAAGGCTTTCCTTCGCCATACCTTCGAAGAAATCACCGGGTAAGTCGCCCAAATTCGCGAAAATGTCTCTGGAAGAGACTTCTGCCCGACCCGACACGGATGGTGAAGGCTGATCGAGTCCGGCAGCTTTAAACGCCGAGCGCACGGCCTTGTCAACTTCTTCGACCTCCTCAGTGAACTCTCCAGCCAGATCGGCAACTACTTATATTACCGGCTCTGCGTCTCGCCCCGAATCAGAATCTTCAAGACCAACTTACCTAAGGTTCTTGTAGCTGGGGAAGATAAGAGCCGAGAGCTGCTGATCGCCGGATGGAATCGGAATGTTGTCCGCAGCCGAGAACGTGGTATAAGTGGGCTCGTACCAAAGTAAAATGTGGGCGGCTCTCCCCTGTTTTTGCACGTTTGGGCGGCCAAAGTAGTCGAGTGCAATCTTAATATCCCTAAGGACCTCTTCATCAACGCAAGTCAGAATCTTCTTCAATTTATTACCTGGAAAAGAAGAGTGATTAAGGAAAAAAAGCCGATTAAAAGATAAATCATTAAACACAAGATACTACGTGGCAACCTGGGTCACCCTTATGTCTGGGAATGGGGTCTAGGCGATCTTCGCCTTCAGCAAACTCCCAATTACCTCGGACATCGACCATTACATCGTCAACCCTCTTACCAGAACTGGCAAGCATAGTCACCAAATGATGGTCAGCATCCTTGGCCCTAAGGAAGTACCGACCCAGCCGACCAGAGGATTTGGCTAAAGCATAGCAGTGTCGAATGGCCAAAATTCCGAGATCAATCCTAAGACGTTGATTCAATTCTATAACACCCATGATGATTCGAAAGAAATTTACATTTGGCTGAGAAGGGATCAGACCCCAATAGCGAAGGACAGCCCTAAGTAGTAGATGTAGGGGGAAACAGACTCCGCCTTCCACTATGGACAGGAAGGGGAATACGATTGTATTCCGATCCTCCCTCTCCATATCCAGAGCACTGTCCATTACAAGAGTTAGATGGACGTCGTCGGGAATGGAAAAATGTCGTCGGAATCTGGAAATGCGACTTTCAGAAAGGAGGTCCTTCAAGTGTTTAGCCATTTCGACGGGGACCCAAGGTTTCGCCGAAAGTAAAAATGATAAACAGAAAATAGGGCTACAAAGAAAAGGGAAGAAAACTTACGAAGAGCAGATGAGGCAAAGGTAGACGGAAGAAAGTTGCAGAAAACGCGAATGAGAGAAGGGATGCGCGCTGGCGGTCCAAACGTATCAGATAATCGACGAAACATGCACCAAAAGGGACTGAAGTTTCAAATCGCAATAAATGCGAGAGACGCATGAATGAAGCGGGAAAGTGTAATGATAAACGAAAAGGCGGGCATCTTCTGACATTTTCTGACACCTTGGGATGTGCGAAGCCGCTCGATCTGTGATGGACTCTTTGAATTCTAAACCAAACACGCCGATTAACTACCGTCAATAGGGAGTTCGGGGGGCAATTGTGGGAGCCGAATATATGGCTAAAACGGAAGGTGCATGTTTTAGTACTGACACTAACCGATCGTCCAGCAGATATTAATTGGCCCCATCCTGCAAGACTAGGATGGGCTGAATACGATACGTAAGCTGACTAAGCCGATTAAAAAGATCGTTGGGGGCCGAATATAAGAACGGGTAGTGATTGAAAACTAAGCCCAGGCCCCGAGGCCTCAGGAGGAACAGATATAAATAAAGAAGCAGCGTTCTTGGAAAGGTATGTAAAAAAAAACACTTCACTAAATTTAGTAAACAAGCTTTCTTGAGGAGAAGAACTGACTTGCCGTCGGAGTGCTAATCCCAGCACCCCCGACCGGAGTATTTGTCTTTGCAGGTGACTAGCTGAGTATCAAGAGTGTCTCCTAGGATTTGAAGAGTATTTCCAAAACCACATCCCCACAATGGCAGTTGAAGTGTTTGTGTGTTGATTATGTAATTGTTGAACCATTGAGTTATAGTCTCATTTGGGTTGTTGAAAAATAATGACATTAGCTCATCTATTAAAATGGATTGAAGGAAAATGAAATGAAATATGAACTTGGTATTCTATGATCATATAATGATGTGAATGGTTTTATCCCTAGCAATGTATATGCACATTGCACTTATATATTCATTAAATCTCATATACTATGTTAGATTGTTCATACTGGGTTGTGGCTTACCCTACTTGGGAAAAACATTTTCAGGTATTGATGGCATGCCTCCACCAAGGCAATAGCATTGGAGGGACTTTTGGAAAGCAAGAGCTTCTTTATTTTGTTTTATTTTTGTACAACCTAGGGCTAAAATTGTATGAGCTAGTCTCACTTATGTTGTAATCAAGCCAAGGCTTAGAAAGGTGTAAGCCTAAAGGGCATTTATTTATTTTAAACTCTTTTGTATTATTAATGTTATGAAATGAAAGGACTTTACACTCTGATTTATGCAGTTGTTATTTATGTTCTGGGTTGTTTTTATTGTATTATTTGGGGGGTGTAACAACTTGGTATCAGAGCGTACCAGGTTTGAATACTTTAGGTACGTGGGAAGTAGTTTTTACCACAATGGATTTGTCTCGCGTAGCTGAGACGTTAGTATGTATTGTATGCTTATGAGATAACATGCTTATATGGGTATATGGGTATGGGATTTAATTCGTAAAATACTGAGTGGGTCTACGGGTTTCTGGAAGTCCTATTAGAAGAGCACTTGATCACTGCTATTTTTAATTGGAACTCATGCAATGCCACGGGACGGTCATTATCCAGGAAGGAAATTCGTTTGTGTTTATGTGATTACGTGTTTATGTGGAGTGAATTATTGTTGTTCATCGTATTAGGACGCGAGTGAGTTAGCTTCGACACATTTGTAAATGTGCTAATATCTTTTGTTACTTTTATTAGGATGTCAGGACGCAGTTATGGTGGTAGACGTGGTAGGCCTAGAAGGCACGAGGTGCCTATACCAGATGAAATTCCGGCACAAGAACCAGTTGGTCAGGCTAACAAGGCCTAACAAGGCCAAACCAGTTGGTCAGTAGGCCATGGGCACCTTAACCTGCGAAATGGCTGGAGCGTTACAGGAATTTATGGATATTGTTAGGGCTGAGAATCAAGTCCAGGCCCAAGTAGCTAAAGCAAGGCCATCTTTTCTGAAGAGAGAGTTCTTCCGGTTGAATCCGGATGAGTTTTTGGGTGATCCCAACGAGCCACTGAAGGCTAATGAGTGGTTAGAGCAGATGGTGAAGACTTTTGAGATGCTCGGCATCAAAGACGGGGCTTTGAGAGTGACTTTGGTGTCCTTCCAACTGAAGGGAGACGCGGATCAATGGTGGAAGTATGCGCGATGGCACATTGGAGGGACTTGGGAAACTTTTGTTGACGTCTTCCAGGACAAGTTTCTACCTCCCACTATTAGGGAGAAGTTAAGGGACCAATTTTCCAAATTGGTGCAGTTGAATACACCAGTGGTTGAGTTTAAAGCCACATTCAGTAGCCTCTCTAGGTTTGCCCCTAAGTTAGTGGCGACTGAGGAGTGCCGTTGTTTGGAGTTTGAGAAGAGGCTGAGGACTGGGCTCATGTTTAGAGTGGCCGGATCCATGATCAGAGATTATGGATGTCTTATGGAGGCAGCAGCCCATCTTGAGACTATCATGCAGGCAGAGGATGAGAGGATGAGGGGCTCCAAGAGGAGTTAGGATAGTCAGAGGGATAGTAAGAGATGGAGAGGTTCTAACCTTCAGTCGTCCCAAGGAGTTTAGCCAAGGTCCACTTTTCTAGTGTCGAGTTTGGGTTCTATGAGGGGTGTTCAGGGAGGTTTTACTTGTTTCAAAGGTGATCAGTTGGGCCACAAGTCTCTAGCTTGCTCTCAGAGAGGAGGGGGGCAGCGAGCAGCATCGTCTTTGGCTCGTTCTCAAGGCCAGAGCCAAGGGAGAGGGCAACCGCCCACTTGTTACCAGTGTGGGCATGTGAGGCATATGAAGAGCTTTTGCCACAGTTGAGTGGCACAACTAGTGCTTCTGGTTCAAGGCAGACACAGAGTCACCAGCCTACACAGTCAGTACAAGCCTTGAGGGCCAATCAGGGAGTCTCTTCAGCTCAATCCATGCAGCAAGCTTATGCTCTGAGGGGTGAGCAGGTGGATTAGAGGCCAACAAGGCATGTGTATGCTATTACCGCGCCAGATGTTGTACCGGCTCTACCTATAGTAAGAGGTACCTTTTTGTTTTGCAATTCAATTGTTAATGTGCTGCTTGATACGGGTGCATCCTATTCTTTTATCTCATCTGCATTTGCTTCAGTTTTGGAATTGGAGTTAGCATAGTTAGTATCTCCTATTTGTGTAGAGTTACCTATTGGTGGTGAGGTCATCTTGAAACAGGAGTGTCAGGGCTGTGACATAGAGGTTGCCGGCCGTCGACTTCCATTTGCATTTGTATTGCTTGACATGTCTAGTTTTGATGTTATTTTGGGTATGGACTGATTATCGTCATACCAGATTGTTATAGATTGTTACCTTCAGAGGGCCACTGTATGTACCTTGAGCGGTGATTGCTTCTATTTCTTTGGAGACCGGGTGGATAGAGTCATATCACTAGTGTATGATCCGCGTAGGCGAAGCGAACTTAGTTGTCTCCTTGCTAGCTTTTTGAGTAGTGAGTGTGATGAAGTGTCACGCCCCAAACTCGCCCCTAAAAGTTTGGGCATGACCACCTCAGAAATGGACATAAAACCTAATGAATATAATTTATGGGGCCTAAACGGAAGCATTAAATATCATATAACAGTGTAAAATAATATCCATTGAGCTACCACTACTATGCCAGGATCGCAAACAGAGCATAACACATAAAGATAGTTATGTACATATATATGTAAACATTACAGACACATCAATCTTAACAGACATTTAGGGTGCAAATTAATAATTTAGCAAAACTCCATAACTTGAACGGTCAACACCTAAAAGCTTAGATATTCCGGAATTGACAACTGGGTAACGGAAGCCACAGGTTAAGGTTGACCTCCAGGTTGAGTGCCTACAGAAACAGACATAAAATAAAGTGAGCCAAGCTCAGTGAATAATAGCACATAACAATTCAATGTACAACATGAATTATAATACATATCCGTGCATTTATCAATAAAGAGAACATATGGTTAATTTGTTTCTGTATGCATAGCAAGGTATCTTATTCAAAGAACTTGTCATATCTTGAACATTCGGAGTTTCGTAGCATATCTAGGCATTTTGGGAAAATTATCCAGAAAATGTATTATATCATAAACATGTCGGAAGTTCATAGCATTTTTATCATTTCAGAAAATACTTAACATATTAAACATTTCGTAACTCAAAATATGGATTTCATTAAACACACTTTCATATACCAATATAGAGTTCACATAACGAGTCTGAATTTGTATTTAATCATAATGGTCTTAGACCTTATCTTGGAACATATCCATAATTTCACAAATTGGCTCTCGGCCTCATTGATTCATAACTTCATAGCTTCACAAATTGGCCCTCGGCCTCTTAGATTCATAACTTCATAGCTTCACAAATTGGTCCTCGGCCTCTTAGATTCATAACTTCACAAATGGCTCCTGGCCACATAAGTTCATAGTTCACAAATGGCCCTTGGCCTCATAGGTTCATAGTTCACAAATGGCCCATGGCCACATAAGTTCATAGTTCACAAATGGCCCTTGGCCTCATAGGTTCATAGTTCACAAATGGCCCATGGCCACACAAGTTCATAGTTCACAAATGGCCCTTGGCCTCATAGGTTCATAGTTCACAAATGGCCCATGGCCACATAAGTTCATAATTCACAAGTTGTATCTTTCATAACTTCACAAATTATATCTTTCACAGAACGGCCGTAGGCCTCATAACGTTCACATATGTACGGACTCAAGAGGTGGCTCATACAGATTCTAGAGGTGGCTCCCACTAACGTGTAGCACTTAGTTCCGTACAGCACTTTGTTCCATACCAGAAATCATCATAACATATTAACTTCATAATTATGCAGAAAGTACATACATTCTTCCCATTATTCACATGAATTACCATCGGTAATATAAGTTTAACAGAAAGTTACTGATATTTGTTAGCAAAAGGGAACCACATTCCAGAGATACGTAGATATTATAGTTTCATAATACACATAATCACATCAGTAGGTCAGAACAGTTCATATCATAGCATGAATCATGTAACAATGTTATTGATACTTAATTCCTTTCTGTTAACCAACTTCGCAGTGTTAATAGTTTGTATGCAATTCTTATGCAGAATCCTGAGTAATTCGTAGGATGGCACATTAATAATAAACATTAGCCATAACCAAAATACAGAGGAGGTTCAGAGTCATACCAATGTACACCAAAATCTTTCAATGTTTCCACTGATTCCCAACATAATATTCACATAACTATTTGTGAAGAATAGAACGTTAAACAAAAGAATCATTACTGGTAATTAAATGTGCGATTCCTGTACTATTACTCACAATGTTTTGGTGGAGCATTTATTCCTCCCGAAGCGTGTCCTACACACATACGAAGTCACACATTAATTCCCTAAATCATTTCCCTTAATTCCTTTCTCATTTTAACATGATTTACAATGCTCATAACAACGTTCATTCGTAAATTTTTAACGTTATTTCAAAACATCTCAGAAATCCAATTAAACTTGTACACGTATAATTCAACCCATCAATTCCATGATTCTATTATCAATTTGGGCAAAATCATTATTTATCATTACAAATTAACCTAGGGTTTCCAAATAAAAATAAAGTTTTCATAAATATTCAACCTTCTCATACTATTACCTTACATCCCAATTTCTCAATGATTCTACATCTAGAATTCTTAATCCATCATTTAAATCCACCAATTTAACTCCCAACATCACAAACCCTAAAACCCCCAATTCTCATACTAGACACTATATGCTCAAAAATGGAGATTTGTACATTTATACCATGAAAATACCCCAAATCTATCTATCAATATAAGTATTGGAGAGGATTAGAACCCCTACCTCGAGGAAGAAGCAAAGGAGCAAGATTGAGAAGAATCTTCCAATATCTCGAAATTCCAATCGGTAGAACATAATAATCTTCAAGCTTCTTCACTTCTTGATGGGTGATCTTGATCTAAACTAAGGGAAATGGAAGGTTTTGGAGATCAAGGACCTAGGGTTTTCGGTCCTAGGTAAGAGGGAAGAAGAGGGAAAATGAAAATGTGAAGAATGATCTAGAAAAGTGGCTTTGAACTCGCTGAATTCGCGTCCCACGCTCGAGCGTCGCTTGACAAGCTCGAGCGAACATGTTTCCAGCACAGATTTCAAAACTTCGAATAGGTATAACTCTCCCATCCGGACTCCGTTTTAGGTCGTTCTTGTGTCCAAATTAAAGCCCCGGAAATAAGCTTTCCAATGGTTCTAACGTCACATCCAAATTCAAAGTGTGGAGAAAGAAAAGGGCAAAAGAGTGGCGGCTGGTCGTAGACGAATCATTTAAATTAAAGCTTTTGATTCCATCCTACTTTACCTTCATTTTACCACCTCAACCCGTACTCCAAAATAACATAAGAAGGTTCCAAGTACACTAATAAAATGTCCAAAACGAACCCACATGCCTCAGAAATACAACTCAACCTGGAGACCCGCTCAAGTGCCCAACCCTGCGCTCGAGCGCAAAGACCAACAAAGACGTCCGCTCGAGCGTCAACTCCCCCGCGCGAGCTGAAAATCACAACTCCCAGAATCTCAAGCCGTCTGCGAAATTTGTTGGGAACCCCAAACGTCCGCTCGAGCGTCAACTCCTCCGCTCGAGCGGAGGGAAAGATTCTGGGTCGTCACATCCTTCCCTCTTTAAAAGAAATTTCGTCCTCGAAATTGAAGAAACCCAAATAGAAGACAGTTCAAACATAAATGGAAACACATTCTATAATGTTCCAAAACTAGATCCACACTTGGGACAGGAAAGGATCACAAATACTTTCGATTAACATACACGCATCAAAATTTCAACGGGCAAGGAGCAACACTGACCATTTATAATCCCAAAGCCCATGACAACTTCTCAATTAACAACTAAGCGCACCACATCTAGTGAATGTCCAAAACTCAATTTCAAAGACAATTCACATTGTACGACCCAACACCAAAATTTTCAATTGCACTTTAATTAACGGCATCACCAACTCTTTATTTCATTGACATTTAAAAAAAAAAAAACATAGAATAGTAAAGACCATCATACAATTACTCCTTAAAGACACTTACATAGAGGAGCTCCTACTCAACTTCAAGAGAGGTCAATCAAAAGATCAAACATACCTCAAGCTTTGAAATCTCTACAACCGTTTCACTTCCTTACTTACTTCCTTGAAGATCTATGCTCTTATTTTCAATCCTTATTTCTTTCTATGCGTAAGAAGACTTAGATATATACATAGATGGTCATACATAAAAACATTTAGGATAAAATCTTATCATTTAATCATTCCGAAATTGAAATCTCGTAAACATACTTAAGATTTCATAAAAATTATGCTGGTCACAGATACATAATCAATTTCAAATAATTAAACTTTCAAGGTTTCCAATTTCTTATTCAATTATGCAAAATAAATTCCCACAGCATGCATTAAGTTCAATCATAATGAAAGTACTCTCCACTAAGTCTCTAACTAGGTCAGCCCAGCTGTAATAGTTCATACGCAATTTTGATTCGAGAGTACACATTCAAACTTATCTTATAATGCAATTTACTTGGTAGGACATGACCATTACGGTTACATATAGTTCCCAAAATAACTTACTTACGTGGTTAGACTTAAATCCTATTATGCATCATTGAATCAGATCTTAGAACCTACCAATTAAGGTTCTACCTAGGAGGTACCATATTTTCCATTTACGAAAATATATCAAAATCAGATCATTATGTAGGATTTAAACCACATTCTCTACTTCTTGATAAAATCTAAACAGTGGGAAGAAGAATCCCCATTATAGACACCTGATCATGCCGTCATATGTTTAAATCTAAATAATAAATACAACTATCAAAACAAGGCCAGAAATTGAATTCAAAATCGTACTTGACTAATCATTCATAACCGTAAGGTATAACATTTTCCTTTACTTGCACTTTTCTTGTCATAGCACAAACTAATTTGGCCCCCTTTTCCACTATTCGAACAATTCTTCTTCTTTTTTTTTTTTTACTAGAAGACACAAAGTCACTCACATAGTTTCGTCTTTACAACTTGTAATTATAGTGGATCAACAAACGGTCATACAGAAATTAGAGACCAATCATCTGGCCCGATTAGTTAACATACATAGAGTGTCCAGTTATTCCTCGTACATAGATTCTACCAGGTTCGTTCATAAGATCATAAATCAGTAACTATAAGAATCACATCTTTCTAGATTCTATAATATCGAACAACACATGCAACAGTATAGCAAGGAATAATTTGATTTCGTAACATCAAGGTTCATAATTCTTAGTATTGTAATCACGTAGTGAGTATCGTACAATGTTGTCTAAACATGCAAGAGAAGATAAATGCCCAATACGTATCGCTAACCCATTAGCAAAATGGAATATTTCCAATGTCCATTTGTTTTCACCGTAATCCTCGATATCATGCAAAACAATTCACATCATAACCTCCATATGGGTGATAGAGGACAATTTCGCAATATCTAACATTTACATAGCTACACATAAATATTTCACAGAAATGATTTCTCAACCTTAAATAATTTTATTTATTTAGTTTGACTTCGAAATAGTCAAGAGCTGCCTCATTTTCTTTTCTTGACGTGGGTGAGGTCCTTCATATCATTCAATCATTTCTTACACGAAATCTTGACCGCAAATTACAGAATACACGTAAACAAACCAGATTACAGACTTCAGGTCACAGATCACAGATTCCATAAACAAATCCCGATTACACATAAATTGAACTCATTCGACACTATCAATTCACATCACGTTATAACATAGCATAAATGGAACGGAGAAATAAAAACATTTTCATACATATTCTTAGTTATACTTGAATCAGAACAGAAATCAGAGTCTATGCTTGATCATAATCCACCCGTACAAGACCGTCGGTGGCAAAAGATATCTTGTAACAGACTTAAACCACGGTATTATTACCCCCGGGCAAGGGCCATAAGACCACGGTATTATTACCCCCGGGTAAGGGCCTTGTATTAAGGATGCCATTAATACTTTTACATACATGAATCATCATTCCTTAATTCGTAACGTAACATGTTAGAAAATAAAACATTGCTTGTCATATCATGTCATTTTCGTGCGCTTAACAACATAGAATAATTCACTTCTCATATGGGTCACTGTATTCATAACTTTTTCTTGCAGCCGGTCATATGTAACATGATTCAACTATTATACAAAACACAACTTATCAAAATACGTATCACAATAACTTTTCAAATCATAGATCCAAACAGTACCATGACAAGAAAGACATCACTATATCATAACTAAATATTGCATACTTAGTGTTTAAGCAATTCATAACAACCAAAAATTACATGTGCATTACTTACCAATCATTTTCCCTTTTCATTCAACCCGAGGTGATCCTCTATCCTTATTTCTGCCATGCTCCACACAACAATCAATCATATATATATATATGCACAAGGAAGGTACAATAGACATGGCTCATAATCGTTAGCGTAAACAAATTGCATTTAACGTTGCTATCAGTCTTTTCATATATACTAAGGATGTCATGCATGAAGCCTAAGACTTTTCTAGACATCCTACAGCTCAATGGATCCGTGTGTGAGATAGCAACTCGTGCTCTGATACCACTTGTCATGCCACAAACTCACCCCTAAAAGTTTGGGCATGACCACCTCAGAAATGGACATAAAACCTGATGAATATGATTTATGGGGCCTAAACAGAAGCATTAAATATCATATAACAGTGTACAATAATATCCATTGAGCTACCACTACTATGCTAGGATCGCAAACAGAGCATAACACATAAAGATAGTTATGTACATATATATGTAAACATTACAGACACATCAATCTTAACAGACATTTAGGGTGCAAATTAATAATTTAGCAAAACTCCATAACTTGAACGGTCAACACCTAAAAGCTTAGATATTCCAGAATTGACAACTGGGTAACGGAAGCCACAGGTTAAGGTTGACCTCCAGGTTGAGTGCCTACAGAAACAGACATAAAATAAAGTAAGCCAAGCTCAGTGAATAATAGCACATAACAATTCAATGTACAACATGAATTATAATACATATCCGTGCATTTATCAATAAAGAGAACATATGGTTAATTTGTTTCTGTATGCATAGCAAGGTATCTTATTCAAAGAACTTGTCATATCTTGAACATTCGGAGTTTCGTAGCATATCTAGGCATTTTGGGAAAATTATCCAGAAAACGTATCATATCATAAACATGTCGGAAGTTCATAGCATTTTTATCATTTCAGAAAATACTTATCATATTAAACATTTCGTAACTCAAAATATGGATTTCATTAAACACACTTTCATATACCAATGTAGAGTTCACATAACGAGTCTGAGTTTGTATTTAATCATAATGGTCTTAGACCTTATCTTGGAACATATCCATAATTTCACAAATTGGCTCTCGACCTCATTGATTCATAACTTCATAGCTTCACAAATTGGCCCTCGGCCTCTTAGATTCATAACTTCATAGCTTCACAAATTGGTCCTCGGCCTCTTAGATTCATAACTTCACAAATGGCTCCTGGCCACATAAGTTCATAGTTCACAAATGGCCCTTGGCCTCATAGGTTCATAGTTCACAAATGGCCCATGGCCACATAAGTTCATAGTTCACAAATGGCCCTTGGCCTCATAGGTTCATAGTTCACAAATGGCCCATGGCCACACAAGTTCATAGTTCACAAATGGCCCTTGGCCTCATAGGTTCATAGTTCACAAATGGCCCATGGCCACATAAGTTCATAATTCACAAGTTGTATCTTTCATAACTTCACAAATTATATCTTTCACAGAACAGCCGTAGGCCTCATAACGTTCACATATGTACGGACTCAAGAGGTGGCTCGTACAGATTCTAGAGGTGGCTCTCATTAACGTGTAGCACTTAGTTCTGTACAGCACTTTGTTCCGTACAGCACTTTGTTCCATACCAGAAATCATCATAACATATTAACTTCATAATTATGCAGAAAATACATACATTCTTCCCATTATTCACATGAATTACCATCGGTAATATAAGTTTAACAGAACGTTACTGATATTTGTTAGCAAAAGGAAACCACATTCCAGAGATACGTAGATATTATAGTTTCATAATACACATAATCACATCAGTAGGTCAGAACAGTTCATATCATAGCATGAATCATGTAACAATGTTATTGATACTTAATTCCTTTCTGTTAACCAACTTCACAGTGTTAATAGTTTGTATGCAATTCTTATGCAGAATCCTGAGTAATTCGTAGGATGGCACATTAACAATAAACATTAGCCATAACCAAAATACAGAGGAGGTTCAGAGTCATACCAATGTACACCAAAATCTTTCAATGTTTCCACTGATTCCCAACATAATATTCACATAACTATTTGTGAAGAATAGAACGTTAAACAAAAGAATCATTACTGGTAATTAAATGTGCGATTCCTGTACTATTACTCACAATGTTTTGGTAGAGCATTTATTCCTCCCGAAGCGTGTCCTACACACATACGAAGTCACACATTAATTCCCTAAATCATTTCCCTTAATTCCTTTCTCATTTTAACATGATTTACAATGCTCATAACAACGTTCATTCGTAAATTTTTAACGTTATTTCAAAACATCTCAGAAATCCAATTAAACTTGTACACGTATAATTCAACCCATCAATTCCATGATTCTATTATCAATTTGGGCAAAATCATTATTTATCATTACAAATTAACCTAGGGTTTCCAAATAAAAATAAAGTTTTCATAAATCTTCAACCTTCTCATACTATTACCTTACATCCCAATTTCTCAATGATTCTACATCTAGAATTCTCAATCAATCATTTAAATCCACCAACTTAACTCCCAACATCACAAACCCTAAAACCTCCAATTCTCATACTAGACACTATATGCTCAAAAATGGAGATTTGTACATTTATACCATGAAAATACCCCAAATCTATCTATCAATATAAGTATTGGAGAGGATTAGAACCCCTACCTCGAGGAAGAAGCAAAGGAGCAAGATTGAGAAGAATCTTCCAATATCTCGAAATTCCAATCGGTAGAACATAATAATCTTCAAGCTTCTTCACTTCTTGATGGGTGATCTTGATCTAAACTAAGGGAAATGGAAGGTTTTGGAGATCAAGGACCTAGGGTTTTCGGTCCTAGGTAAGAGGGAAGAAGAGGGAAAATGAAAATGTGAAGAATGATCTAGAAAAGAGGCTTTAAACTCGCTGAATTCGCGTCCCACGCTCGAGCGTCGCTTCCCACGCTCGAGCGGACATGCTTCCAGCACAGATTTCAAAACTTCGAACAGGTATAACTCTCCCATCCGGACTCCTTTTAGGTTGTTCTTGTGTCCAAATTAAAGCCCCGGAAATAAGCTTTCCAATGGTTCTAACCTCACATCCAAATTCAAAGTGTGGAGAAAGAAAAGGGCAAAAGAGTGGCGGCTGGTCGTAGACGAATCATTTAAATTAAAGCTTTTGATTCCATCCTACTTTACCTTCATTTTACCACCTCAACCCGTACTCCAAAATAACATAAGAAGGTTCCAAGTACACTAATAAAATGTCCAAAACGAACCCACATGCCTCAGAAATATAACTCAACCTGGAGACCCGCTCAAGTGCCCAACCCTGCGCTCGAGCGCAAAGACCAACAAAGACGTCCGCTCGAGCGTCAACTCCCTCGCTCGAGCTGAAAATCACAACTCCCAGAATCTCAAGCCGTCTGCGAAATTTGCTGGGAACCCCAAATGTCCGCTCGAGCGTCAACTCCTCCGCTCGAGCAGAGGGAAAGATTCTAGGTCGTCACATGAAGGCCGGGTTGAGTTGGCAAGGGTGGTTTGTGAATACCCTGATGTTTTTCCCGAGGACCTTACTAGTTTACCACCTCATCGAGAGCTCGAGTTCTCTATTGATTTAGTGCCTAGTACGTGTAGATACCCTATTTTTGACCGTTCTCAAGACTTGGACGTCATCATTTGAACACCCGATGATCTTCCTTGTTTGTGTTTGTTTTGAGTTCCCAAAGGACTCGGCTGCGCGCTGTGCCTTGAGATCTCTCAACTTGACTGTTTTGTGCTTGGTCGTGGACTAAGGACTTGTGTTTTTTGCTTCTAAGGGTAGGAGGTGGCTTGTCAGCCATCCCTTAAACCCACCGGTCGTGGCATGAGGCCACCAGCCTTTCTTTATCTCTACCGACCATTTGTTTGGCCGGTCGGCCATTTAGTTGGTCGATGGTCTCCTTTCCTGGCCGGTGCCCCCTTTTTTCCTTTTTCAGGCATTGTGCATGCCAACTGTGCCAGCTGGAGTGCACGGACTTGTCCTCTATACACGTGTATGGAGGAATTGCACCCTTTGCACCTTTTTGCTCAAGCTTCTTGGAGAAGCTTGCACCCTTTGCTCAAGCTTCTTGAGGAAGCTTGACCCTTTGTCTTAGCTTCCGCAAGAAGCTCAAACCCTTTGTCTTAGCTTCTCTTAGAAGCTTGACCCCCTTGACCCTTTTGTTTAGCTTCCCTTAGAAACTTCAAGCCTTCATCTTACTCTATATCAGGAGACCTTCCCTCTCCTTTGAGGAGGTTGAGCAAATTAGAGTTATATAGCATATATACACCACTCTCTCTCTATATCTCCCTCTCTCTCCTCATTTGTGTGTGTTAGAGGGCTCAAAAGTGTGTTTTGTTCTTAGTATTGCACTAAGACACCTAGTGTTACACCATACTTGGATCATTGAGGTCTTGAGAGTTTGTTTTTGGAGTTTAGAGCTGGTTTTGATCAGAAGAGGGGGGCTGGACTTGTTGCTCTTTAAGTGTTTTTCAAGGGTGAGACTATTGCTTTATATTCCCCAATCTTGCACTAGCTTTTAACCTACTTTGCATGCTGTTTTGAGCTTTGTGTATAACTGATAAAAACTCTGATTTTTCATGCTTAAGATGTTTCATTAAGGTCTTTTTTGTGTTTGGGGTGGACCTCCCCCTCTAGGGCCTTGTTTGGCCCCTTTTGTGCCTTCTTTGGTTGAGCTTTGAATACTTTTATGCATTGGACTTCTCACCACTGAAATCCAAAGGATTTTCAGTGGTGAAGAAGAGGTTTTGAGGTCTTGCATAGGGAAGGGACACCCCTTTCCCTTTGTGTCTCATTTGTTCATGTTTTTGGCTCATAAGGGTAGCATGCATGCTTAGTTGTTTTTGGCTCCATTTCAGAGGTTTTTGCGTGTTATTTGGTCGTATTATACCTCTGTTTTTGGTCAAATTAATGGCCCCTTGCATGCATAATATACTTACCTTGTATTCCTCTATTTTGCCTAGAAATGCAACTTGCCATTAGACCATCATGCTTGCATGTCTTTGCCTTGCTTTGTGAAGTTTTTAGTCATATTTCATCATGCTTGAGGTCTGTTGGGTACTGATTTAATCATGTTTACCATGTTTGGTATAGCCCTTTTGCATTTTAGCTTGTGAGCCTTGAGTGCGTGAGTCATGAGCATGCTTTAGTTGGGTTGTTTCAGTGATTTGGAATCACTTCTCATGCTATTTCAGTCCCTAATCCATGCTTGTATGCTTGCATTCATCATCCCTTTCATGCCTTGAAGAGTTGTTCTTTTATGCCTTGAAATGGATCATAGTGCATGCCTTTTGTTTTAGGCATTTGGGCTGCCATATCAGTGGATTTTGGGACATATTTTGATGCATTGAAACTCTGTTTTTAGTTGCTTTGTCACGCCCCCAACTTGCCCCTAGAAGTTTGGGCATGACCTGCGCAGAAAAGGACACGTAACCTGCTGGATGTATAGAAAGTAGGGGCCTAAATGGAAGCAATAACAACGAGTAATACCTAATAAGAAAATATGATATCCATTGAGCGACTAAACCATACCAGGATCATAGACATACATAAGATGAATCACTCAAAAGAGATAACCAAGGAAAATATATTTTCGAGAGCTAATAACATATATACATACATTTACAAAACCCGCCCCAAGGATGGGCGTATAACAAAAATTATCATGTACATTGTATCCTAAGCCAAAAACTAGAGTATAAACTATAGTCTAGCAGCTCCCCACAAGTACGGTTTTGACCCAAAGTTTGGCTGTGCTTAGGCTGACAAAAGTGTGCTGACGACGAGCTAAGGTCGACTTCCGGATTGGTTACCTACAGGAACAGACATAACATAAGGTGAGCCAAGCTCAGTGAATAATAGCACTTATATATATGTAAAACAAAATATCATATCATCCGTGTAGTTAGTCTGCTTCTGTATCCATAGGACAATTTGTTGATTCACAATTTCCCCATTTGGCCCTTGGCCTGAGGAATTCACATATTCACAAATAAAACCATTAAGTTTCGTAACTTCACGGCTTATAGTAATGGCCTTCGGCCCCTTATTTTCTTGGTTCACGAATTCACACACATACGCATTTCACATATCGGCCCTTGGCCTCATAATCACATTTCACATATTGGCCATTGGCCTCATAATTACATTTCACATATTGGCCATTGGCCTCATAATCGCATTTCACATATTGGCCATTGGCCTCATAATCACATTTCACATATTGGCCATTGGCCTCATAACTTCACAAACTTTTTCAGTGTCTCCATATTTCAGAATATTTCTCGTTTAACACATAACTTCATGCAATATAGTTCTCACATAAAGAAAATACAGTTCATAATATAAACTAATAACGAATAAAGGTGCATTTAAGCACTATTACTCACAGCGTTGTGACGGCGTGGTAGTTTCTTCCGGAGTGTGCCCTGCACACAATCATAACTTATAAATTAGTTGTTTTCTTCTTAAATCATTGGGGAATCATTTCCTACGTCATTACACTTCACACGAATTGATAACCAACTTAAAATCATCAGAAACATATTCTAAAACCATCAGGGAATCAAGCACGCAAAACTGAGCAAGCATACTTCTTTCTGAAAATTAGGCCCTCCGCTCGAGCGCCAGTTTGTCCGCTCGAGCGGATAGTGCAATGCTACAAAAATGCTGAAGGGGCGATTTCTACGCTCGAGCGGGAATTCCTCCGCTCGAGCGGACAGAGTAATTTCAGACAAAACTGCTGGAAGGGTGATTTCCACGCTCGAGCGGCCTTGACCTCCGCTCGAACGTACGACAATCCAGATTCAAGGCAGCCCGATTTCAATCCAAAATTCAACAACCAAATCTCATTTTTCATACCATCAAAGGTTAAATTTATGCAATACTTCTACTTAACCATCACCAAAGCATGGATTTAAACTTAATTATGATAAGTTAAGCAAGACTAATAGCTTAATCAAACCATTTCTTTCTCAAATTCTACTTTTGGATTCAAGTTCTTCATGATCTTGACCATATCACATGACATGCACACATAATTCCATAGAGTGGTGGTATAAACCCAAAGAGTGAAGTATAATTTCATACTACACGTAAGTAGAGCATCAAAATACTCATTTGATGAGAAGCCCTTACAAATCAAACTTGAATCACACATAAATCAAACATAAATTATACATGGATCACACTTAAACATAAATTACAAGTTCTAAGTTGCCATAACAAGAAGATCTTGAGCTTACTTTGAATTTAATCTCAAACTTCTAACAATTTTGCTCAATTTCTTGTTGAATCCCTTCTTCCTCTCCTATTTCCCCTTCTTCTTACAAACCCTTGCTCTTCCAAAAGAGGGCTCACGTTTTTTATTTCAAGTTTAACCAAAACTTAGATATAGATTTATATATAATGGCATATACGACAAAAATGAATCGTTTAATCATTCCCAAATCAAAATTTCGCGAACATGTTTAATATTACCTAAAAATTATGCTGATCTCAAATATAAAAGAAATTTCTGATAATTAAGCCGTTAAGACCTCCAATTTCTGATCCCCACATTCTAATCAAACAGATACGTTTTTGAGCAACAGATAGACTTCTTAACATAACATACTAAACATGTATTCACACATAATAAAAGACTAATAATGTATCATAAACATGTACAAGGGTCGGGTTATTACACTCTCCCCCCCTTAATTAAGTTTGGTCCCTCAAACTTGCTTTACCTTAGGGTAGAAATAGATGCGGATATTGGTCTCTCATCTTCTCTTATTTTTCCCAAGTAGCCTCTGTGACATAATGTTCTTGCCACTCTACCTTTACCATTGAAATGTCTCGATAGCGTAACTGTTTCACTTGTCGATCTAAAATTCGAACTGGTTTTGCTTCATAAGTTAGCTGATCATCCAACACAATTTGATAGTGGTCTATGACATGAGATGGATCCGGAAGGTACCCTCGAAGCATTGAGACATGAAACACATTATGTACTTGACTCATACTCGGCAGAAGGGCAACCCGGTAAGCTACCGGACCCACTCTTTCCAGAATTTGAAAGGGTCCCACAAATCGGGGTGTTAACTTCCCCTTTTTCCCAAATCTTGGGTGTCCTTTTAGCGGAGTGACTTTCACAAATACATGACTATTCACTTCAAATTCCAAGTCTCTTCGTCGGTTATCCGCATAGCTCTTCTTCCTGCTTTGCGCAGTTTTTAATCTTTCTCGAATCACCTTGACCTTTTCAGTTGTCAATTGAACAATTTCAGGTCCTAACAAGGGCCTATCTCCAAGTTCAGCCCAACATACAGGAGAACGACATGGTCTTCCATACAGGGCTTCGTAAGGGGCCATCTCGATGCTCGAATGGTAGCTATTGTTATAGGCAAATTCTATCAACGGTAGATGAGTTTCCCAACTGTCTTGAAAATCTAGCACACACATCCGAAGCATGTCTTCCAGAGTCTGTATTGTTCTTTTGGATTGTCCGTCAGTTTGAGGGTGAAAAGTTGTGTTGAATTTAAGTTCTGTACCCATAGCTCCTTGCAAACTCTGCCAAAATCGCGAAACAAACTTGGGATCTCTATCTGACACAATGGAAATAGGAATACCGTGAAGCCTTATAATTTCATTCACATAGAGTACTGCGAGTTTATCTGCATTATATTGAGTCTTTACTGGTAAGAAATAAGCAGACTTCGTTAACCGGTCGACAATAACCCATATTGAATTCATGCCTCGGGGAGTTCGCGGTAATCCCACAACAAAATCCATCGTCAAATGTTCCCATTTCCACTCCGGGATAGGGAGAGACTGCAACAAACCGGCAGGTCTTTGATGTTCTGCTTTGACTTGTTGGCATTGTAAACATCTTGAGATAAACTCCGCGATCTCTCTTTTCATACTTGGCCACCAAAAGTTTTGCTTCAAATCTCGATACATTTTAGTACTTCCTGGATGCACTGAAAATCTTGAGGTATGTGCTTCTTCCATTAACTTCTGTTTAAGTTCCAACACATTAGGGACACATATTCTGTTCTGAAACTTGAGCACTGAATCCGTTAAACTGAACCCCGGTTTTGGTTTTGACTCCAGCTCATCACATATCTTCCTTAATGTGTCATCCTCCACTTGATGTAATTTGATCTCTTCAAGTAGGGTTGGTTGAGCCATTGTTGCTGCCAACAGAGCCCCTTGTCTACGCGTTATACACTCCACGTTCAGTGTGTCTAATTCAATTATCAACTCCTGTTGTTCCGTAAATAGATGCGCCAAATCTCCCCTATTTTTCCGGCTAAGTGCATCAGCGACCATGTTTGCTTTTCCAGGATAGTAATGAATCTGCAGATCATAATCTTTAAGCAACTCTAACCACCGCCGCTGTCGCATATTCAACTCCTTTTGAGTGAAAAGATATTTGAGACTTTTGTGATCGGTGTAAACTTCACAGGTTGTGCCATAGAGATAGTGTCGCCATATCTTTAAAGCAAACACCACTGCTGCCAGCTCAAGGTCGTGTGTGGGATAGTTTTTCTCGTGGGGTTTTAATTGTCGAGAGGCATATGCAATAACCCTGCCATTCTGCATAAGTACACAACCAAGCCCTTTATGTGAGGCATCACTGTAAATTACAAACCCTTCGGTACCAGATGGTAAGGCTAAAACTGGTGCTGTAGTCAACTTTGTTTTCAGATCTCAGAAAGCAGACTCTCGCTCCTCTGACCATTCGAACGCAATTCCTTTTTGGGTCAATTGTGTAAGCGGTACAGCGATTTTGGAGAAATTCTGAACAAACCGTCTGTAATAGCCAGCTAATCCCATAAAACTACGTACCTCGGTGACATTGGTAGGAGTTGGCCAATTCACAATTGCTTCAATTTTATGCGGATCAACGGAGACTCCCTCTTTTGTTACCACATGCCCCAGAAAGGTCACCTCTTGCAGCCAGAACTCATATTTCTTTAACTTTGCATACAGTTTCTTCTCACGGAGTAGTTGAAGGATTAGGCAAAGATGATCCTCGTGAGCCTCTGTACTTTTTGAATAGATGAGAATATCATCGATAAAGACTACCACAAACTCATCCAGGTAAGGCTTAAATATACGATTCATTAAATCCATAAATGCCGCGGGTGCGTTAGTAACCCCAAAGGGCATAACTAGAAATTCGTAGTGACCATACCGGGTTCGAAAAGCTGTTTTCTCCACATCGTCAGCCTTAACCTTCAATTGATGATATCCTGACCGCAAATCAATTTTCGAGAAAACTTGTGCCCCGCATAGTTGGTCAAATAAATCATCGATTCGTGGTAAAGGGTACTTGTTTTTAATTGTTACCTTATTGAGTTCCCTATAATCAATACACAGCCGAAGTGTTCCGTCCTTCTTTTTCACAAACAAGACTGGCGCACCCCAAAGAGACACACTCGGTCGGATGAATCCCTTATCCAGCAGATCTTGCAATTGAAGCTTCAACTCTTTCATTTCAGCTGGGGCCATCCTATACGGTGATTTAGAGATAGGTTGAGTTCCCGGCATTACCTCAATCACAAATTCAATTTCTCGGTCTATCAGTTGTCCGGGCAATTCTTCGGGAAAGACATCGGGAAATTCACGAACTACTGGGAGTACATCACTACCCCCTGTTATCACGTGTTCCTCTAATATACTACATAGATATCCTTGACACCCCTTCTGCATTAACTTAGTAGCCTTCATTGCAGAGATCAAATAAGGTGGTGAAGTCACTTCCTGCCCCTGAATACTAGCTTCTGGTTGCCCCGGAG
This sequence comes from Camellia granthamiana, assembly GCA_036172215.1. Lineage (NCBI taxonomy): Eukaryota > Viridiplantae > Streptophyta > Magnoliopsida > Ericales > Theaceae > Camellia > Camellia granthamiana. The sequence goes on along the minus strand of CM069907.1, from coordinate 38,896,238 downwards.
GACGAAAATTAATTTGCTTCGTCAAGCAGTTTATAGTTGCACCATATTCACTCAGCCAATCCATTCCCAAAATAACGTCAAAAGAGGTCATATTGAGAGGTACTAGGTTAGCATACACCCGAATATCCCCAATTAGGAGTTCACAAGCAACATATACAGAAGTGCAGTTCATAGATTTCCCCATGGGTGAGGTCACACACAATACATAAGACAAGTTTTCTTCAGTTTTATCCAAATTAGGAGCAAATAATTTTGACACAAAAGAGTGGGTGGAGCCAGAATCAAACAATACATGAGCAAAATGACCATAAACAATAAAGGTACCTGACACTACTGTTGCCGCATTCTGTACATCACCTGGAACTAATGCAAACACCCTTCCTTGCCTTGCGGTATCTTTATTATTAGCTGGTTTAGCTGCTATCTTTGTGTTAGGAGTTGGTGTAGAGCCTGCGGAACTGGTATCAAGTATATTTCCCTTTTGTTGAGCCCACTGCGGGCAATTCCTGACCAGATGACCCGTTTTGCCACACTTAAAACAAGCCCCGGTCTTCCTATGGCAAATCCCTCGGTGCTGCCTTCCACAGTCTGGGCATATAGAAGTGGAATTTTGGGTATAGGTGGTGGTGCTAGAGTTTCCGGAGTTATGCTTCTTATTGGGTGGAGTCACTGATCCCTTTGACCACTGATTATTCTGCCTTTTCCCCTTCCACTCAGAAATCCGACTCTGAGCAGCAAGATTGCTTTCTGCTATAACAGCCCTTTCTAACACATCAACATACGTAGGTAGCTTCAACATATTGACCCTATCTTGAATGGCACTCCGTAAGCCCCCTTCGAACTTCCGTGCCTTCTTATAATCCGTATCCACCATGTGAGGTGCAAATCGAGCTAGCTCCGCAAATTGGGCTTCATATTCTGCAACAGTCTTATTTCCCTGTCTAAGCGTTTCAAATTCTGTCACCTTCTTGTCTCGCATGCTTTGTGGAAAATATTTTTCATAAAACAATTCCAGAAATCTATCCCATATTAATCCGGGGTGTACGGTCCTGGTGAGCATCCACCATCTCCGCGCCTCATCTTCAAGAGTGAAAGCAGCCAACTGCACTTTTTGAGCTTCTGTACAAGGGAATACTTCAAATAATTTCTCAATCCCCAGCACCCATGCCTCAGCTTTCATTGGCTCTATGCCTCCTTTGAATACTGGCGGTTTCATCTTTTTAAATTCTTTAGTTAGAGTAATGGTCCGGTCTTCGGCATGATAATCTGGTACCACCGGTGGAGGTATTGGCAGTGGTGGAGGTTGTTCCTGCGGCTGTTGCTGCTGTTGTCGTTGTTGTTGCCGTAGGGTCTCGGCCATCTCCATAATTATCCTTTCCATCCTATCCAACCGCGCAGATGTAGCATCTTCCGGCTCATCTGTCCTTGTTCTCACCATTTCCTACACAACAAACAAGTATATACAGGAAACATGATTTAAAATTGTTAGCACTATCAGAGTTTACATAACGTTGCCATCGCTCTTTCATCTGTTTTCAGGATGTCACGCAAAATGCCTAAAGCTTTCTAGACACCCTAAGCTCAATGGACCGTGTGTGAGATAGCAACTCGTGCTCTGATACCACTTGTCACGCCCCCAACTTGCCCCTGGAAGTTTGGGCATGACCTACGCAGAAAAGGACACGTAACCTGCTGGATGTATAGAAAGTAGGGGCCTAAATGGAAGCAATAACAACGAGTAATACCTAATAAGAAAATATGATATCCATTGAGCGACTAAACCATACCAGGATCATAGACATACATAAGATGAATCACTCAAAAGAGATAACCAAGGAAAATATATTTTCGAGGGCTAATAACATATATACATACATTTACAAAACCCGCCCCAAGGATGGGCGTATAACAAAAATTATCATGTACATTGTATCCTAAGCCAAAAACTAGAGTATAAACTATAGTCTAGCAGCTCCCCACAAGTACGATTTTGACCCAAAGTTTGGCTGTGCTTAGGCTGACAAAAGTGTGCTGACGACGAGCTAAGGTCGACTTCCGGATTGGTTACCTACAGGAACAGACATAACATAAGGTGAGCCAAGCTCAGTGAATAATAGCACTTATATATATGTAAAACAAAATATCATATCATCCGTGTAGTTAGTCTGCTTCTGTATCCATAGGACAATTTGTTGATTCACAATTTCCCCATTTGGCCCTTGGCCTGAGGAATTCACATATTCACAAATAAAACCATTAAGTTTCGTAACTTCACGGCTTATAGTAATGGCCTTCGGCCCCTTATTTTCTTGGTTCACGAATTCACACACATACGCATTTCACATATCGGCCCTTGGCCTCATAATCACATTTCACATATTGGCCATTGGCCTCATAATTACATTTCACATATTGGCCATTGGCCTCATAATCGCATTTCACATATTGGCCATTGGCCTCATAATCACATTTCACATATTGGCCATTGGCCTCATAACTTCACAAACTTTTTCAGTGTCTCCATATTTCAGAATATTTCTCGTTTAACACATAACTTCATGCAATATAGTTCTCACATAAAGAAAATACAGTTCATAATATAAACTAATAACGAATAAAGGTGCATTTAAGCACTATTACTCACAGCGTTGTGACGGCGTGGTAGTTTCTTCCGGAGTGTGCCCTGCACACAATCATAACTTATAAATTAGTTGTTTTCTTCTTAAATCATTGGGGAATCATTTCCTACGTCATTACACTTCACACGAATTGATAACCAACTTAAAATCATCAGAAACATATTCTAAAACCATCAGGGAATCAAGCACGCAAAACTGAGCAAGCATACTTCTTTCTGAAAATTAGGCACTCCGCTCGAGCGCCAGTTTGTCCGCTCGAGCGGACAGTGCAATGCTACAAAAATGCTGAAGGGGCGATTTCTACGCTCGAGCGGGAATTCCTCCGCTCGAGCGGACAGAGTAATTTCAGACAAAACTGCTGGAAGGGTGATTTCCACGCTCGAGCGGCCCTGACCTCCGCTCGAACGGACGACAACCCAGATTCAGGGCAGCCCGATTTCAATCCAAAATTCAACAACCAAATCTCATTTTTCATACCATCAAAGGTTAAATTTATGCAATACTTCTACTTAACCATCACCAAAGCATGGATTTAAACTTAATTATGATAAGTTAAGCAAGACTAATAGCTTAATCAAACCATTTCTTTCTCAAATTCTACTTTTGGATTCATGTTCTTCATGATCTTGACCATATCACATGACATGCACACATAATTCCATAGAGTGGTGGTATAAACCCAAAGAGTGAAGTATAATTTCATACTACACGTAAGTAGAGCATCAAAATACTCATTTGATGAGAAGCCCTTACAAATCAAACTTGAATCACACATAAATCAAACATAAATTATACATGGATCACACTTAAACATAAATTACAAGTTCTAAGTTGCCATAACAAGAAGATCTTGAGCTTACCTTGAATTTAATCTCAAACTTCTAACAATTTTGCTCAATTTCTTGTTGAATCCCTTCTTCCTCTCCTATTTCCCCTTTTTCTTACAAACCCTTGCTCTTCCAAAAGAGGGCTCACGTTTTTGATTTCAAGTTTAACCAAAACTTAGATATAGATTTATATATAATGGCATATAGGACAAAAATGAATCGTTTAATCATTCCCAAATCAAAATTTCACGAACATGTTTAATATTACCTAAAAATTACGCTGATCTCAAATATAAAAGAAATTTCTGATAATTAAGCCGTTAAGACCTCCAATTTCTGATCCCCACATTCTAATCAAACAGATACGTTTTTGAGCAACAGATAGACTTCTTAACATAACATACTAAACATGTATTCACACATAATAAAAGACTAATAATATATCATAAACATGTACGAGGGTCGGGTTATTACATGCTTAGTACATGCCATGAGTGGTTGGGATGGTTGTAGTAGAGTGCCCTCTTTGTGGCCTTAAATCCCCCTTGTTTTGCATCCATTTCTTGGGCATGTTTTGACTATGATCTATGCATGCTTTGGACTTGTTTTGGAGTCCCCTAGGACTGTTTTAAGCCATTTTGGTTCTTTGGGGTTTGGTTGACATAGCTATGGTTTGGACCCCTTTATTGGCTTCAAGTTTTGGTCATTATTGCATGCCTTATTTGCATAACATGGTTGATTTTGCATCATCCTCTATGCATTTTCAGAGTTTAACATGTTGGTCTAATGTCCATGTTTATCATCTTTTGAGTGTTCTTGAAAGTTACCTTTTGTGCCTTAGCTTTAGGCCCATTGGTGTGCATGTTTGCATGAGCATTTGTCCATTATTTGCATCATCTTTGGCCACTGTTTATGGCAAGGATGAGGTCTACCCTTCGCGGTTTAAGTCCACCATTGCATGTTTTGACATGTTGCATTACTTTGGTTTCATGCTCGCATTGTCTCATCTTTGCACGTTTGCATGTTATTTGGCTAGTTGCATTCCATATCCTAGCTTGCATGATAGGTTGCATTGCATTGTATCTTGCATGCTTGGCACATTGCACTTGGCATATTTTTACCTTAGCCTTATATTGCATGCTTGAGACATGTTGCATACTTGAGTCACATTCCATACTTGCATTACATTTTGCTTGGTTTGGGGTGTCAAACCAAGCATGAGGAATGAGGGGCGTTCGTACTCAAAATGACGTAACGCGCCTCAATCCTCGGTCGCCGACGATGTCCTTGATCTCAACATGACAAGGCGTGTAGCACTCATGAGTTTTGTTGCATACATTTACATTGATTTGCAAACTTGGTGCCTTTGGCCATCATGCATCAAAATGCATGATTAGTGGCCCGAGGACCGAGGGTCATACTCCCTTGAGTCCATAGCATGATAGGGAGAGTGGCCATGCACATATTGCTTTGAAAATTACATGCCATGCACTGTCTGTCCTCTGCTACTGTCAAAATAGGGCCCTGCAGAAAGAAATGGCCCACCAATCACCAATGTCCAGCCGGTGGATTAATATTTGGCCGACAAGCCTATTCTCATGGCCGGTGGATTTGAATTGTGGCTGGTGGCACTCTACAACACTCAGGGAGTGATTCAGAAGGATTCTGGAAACTTTCATAAATTTCAGAAGGACAAGGCAGTGTAAATAGAGGCAGCTTTTGACATGGCAGTGAGTTTCCGAGCAAGGCGAGTCAAGCATGCATCATCAACGCATTCCGAGGCAAGGCTGCAGCCATTTTCTTTTTGTAATTAATTTGTTAATTAATTAGGAGTTTTGTAATATTTAATTAGCTAGAATAGTTAGTTATTTATTCGGACTGTATTCGGACCCTCCGAGCGAGGGCAATTGTGTAAATAAATGTGTGTGAGTGTGTGTATGCCTTCCAACCCCCACTTCTTTCTCCATTTTATTTACCTTCTTTCAATGGTTAGTATTAGGACATATTTAAATTAGCATACCTTATGCTATGCATGCGTGCATTCATTCATCTGTATTGCATGCACCAAGCTCGGCGCATCATACTAACTGCATTGTATTTCAATTCTAAATTGAATACGTGTTAGCTGTAGCATTTCACATGCCATTTTAGAATAGCCGAGCCTATTGTAGTTGCATTTTTGCATGTATTGCATTAGGCATTTCTGTATAGTTAGAATCATGCATGGATTTCTAGCATAGCTTTTGTTTTGGCTTGGAGTACTCAGTAAGTTTTTATGCTTTAGCATCCTTGCATGCGTGTGAGTGACTACCATCATAGCATGCTTACCATGAGGCTACGTGCTTATGTGATATAACTGCCTGAATGCCTGTGGGTGAAGGTTAGATTATCTGAATTGGAATAATGCATTGACTGTGAGTTTTAAGCCCACTTGAAAGTGGCAAATCATCATGTTTTCTAAGCCCACCTGAGGGTGGCAAATCCACATTTTAGCCTACTTACGAGTAGCAAACCGTTTTCAAAACAAACATGAGATGTTTTGTTCCAATTCAGGCGATCCAGTCTATACTTGTATGCTGTGCGCATCACATAGTAAATCTAGGCTAATAACCGGAATAAGAACACATAATGTTTTCAAAACTTGATATCATGGTTAGTAGGGGCCGATCTTCGGATCGAGCGAGAAAGGGTGCTCATAGCTGACCTTCCCCAATCGTACCCAAGTTCCCGAGCCGAGGCAACTTTGGTGATGACGGACACGTGGCCTTAGGCAACGAGTCAGGGTTTCCTAAATTTCCTCAAAATAAAATATTTAGGTGGCGACTCTGTATCTGGAAAAGCAGTCCATGTTTGGCACTTCTTTCAAAAAAATCTGTTTTCCAAAACGATTTGCCGAACTTGGACTCTTTGATGATTCATCAGTCTTGTCTTGCACTTTGCTAGATTAGATACAGGATCGTGACATTGAGTCCTGAACTGTAGTGAGCCCATATGAACAAAACGGGATTCCCTCCGAGGACGTTCGGGGACGTCTACAGCACGGCACCGATTTCTATGGCACCGCATTAGTTTGCACCTACTGAGTTGAGTGAGTTGAAGATTCAACTCCAAGAGTTGTTAGATAAGGGTTTTATCTGCCCTAGTACTTCATCTTGGAGAGCACCGACTCTCTTTGCTAAAAAGAAAGATAGAGCGTTGCGACTTTGCATTGATTACCGAAAATTAAACGGGGTAACTGTTAAGAACAAGTACCCAATGCCTCGTATATATGATCTATTTGATTAGTTGAAGGGGTCTTGTTGTTTCTCTAAGATAGACCTGAGATCGGTTTATCATCAGTTCAGAGCAAGGGAGAAGGATATCCCAAAGATGGCATTCCGTATGCGGTATGGCCATTATGAGTTTCTGGTGATGCCTTTTGGGCTAACCAATGCACCGATTGTATTTATGGATTTGATGAATCGGATCTTCCGTAAGTTCCTAGATCGTTTTGTGGTCGTCTTTGTGGACGACATTTTAATTTACTCACCCTCTGAGGAGAAACACTTACGAGTAGTGCTTGAGTTGCTTAGAGCCCATAAACTGTACGCTAAGTTTAGGAAGTGTAAATTTGGCTACAAGAGGTTAAATTCCTAGGCCATGTAATGTCTAGGGAAGAGGTGACTGTAGATTCATCCAAGATAGAGGTAGTGCAAGATTGGGTACAACCTAAGAATGCTTTTGAGATTCGTAGTTTCTTGGGGTTGGCTAGGTATTATCGAAGATTTGTGAAGGATTTCTCTAGGCTAGCCTCACCTTTGACTAGGCTGACGAGGAATGGAGTTAAGTTTGTGTGGAATGAGCCCTGTGAGAAATCATTTCAAGAGCTTAAGGTTAGACTTACCACTACTCCAGTCTTGATTATTTCGAAGAGGGGTTTGGGTTACTCAGTTTATTGTGATGCTTCACGAGAAAGTTTGGGTTGTATATTGATGCAAGAGGGAAGGGTAATAGACTATGACTCACGGCAGTTGAAAACACATGAAAGGAATTACTCTACCCATGACCTAAAATTAGCAGCGGTGATATTTGCCTTGAAAATTTGGAGGCATTATCTATATGATGAGAAATTTGAGGTGTTTTACGATCATAAGAGTCTGAAATATCTATTTACACAGAAACACTTGAATTTGAGACAGAGGAGGTGGATGGAGTTTATAGAGGATTATGACTTCGAGCTGCATTATCATCCGAGAAAGGCCAATGTAGTGGCCGATGCCTTGAGTAGGAAATCAATTAGCAGTGTGGCTTGTATTGCCATCCGGGAATGGGAGATGTTGGGCACTCTTGGAGAGTTTGACTTGCATCTTGGTGAATCCATTGAGTCTATAGCCTTATTTTCAGTAGTTGCACAACCTACACTTGTGAATAGAGTGCTAGAAGCACAGAAAGGTGATATTGACGTAGAAACCCTCCAGGGAAAGGTTTCTAGTGGGAAGGTAGAAAGAGGCTTAACTGTGTATCCTGACCAGAGTGTGAGATACCGAGATCGCTTGTTCATGCTGAAGTCTTGCCGAGGGGAAGCACTCCGGGGAGTTTCACCATTCACGCCTTGCGGTGCATCCAGGAGTGTAATAACCCCGACCCTGATTAACGCTAATTGGAACTTAATTATGCCTAATAATAATTAAGAGGAAATCTGAGACTAATTTGCATGTGCATTGCATGAATTATGTGTTTCTATCTGTTCGGTGTTGAAACATCTGTTTGTGTTTTAAACTTTAAACTGCAAATTGGAAGCCTTATCAGCGCCCGATTCCGAAATTGATTAGTGTTTTGGACTAGTTAGATTTTATGTGATTTTATGGTAGGTTCAATTAAAATTCGATTTGGAATGTTTAAATCAGATTAAATAACATTTTAATAATGAACCTAGCCTATTTACGATAGTGCCATTGAAGGCCACTATCTAAGACCACCTTGGGACTTATCTTAAAACATTTTTTGCTTCCATCTTCTTGTGAGACCAACGTGGGAGAGAAATAGGGAGAGGAGGAAAACTTAGCTCCAACAAGAATTTTGGCTAAAAACTTGGAGAATTGAAGGGTGGTGTGCAAACTAGAGCTTCTAAGCTTGACATTGAAGAGTTAAGGTAGAGAATTCATCCTCTAGAACTGGAATTTAGATTATTCTTGCATGATTCTTGGATAGTTGGGTGATTAAGGTTAGGAAGGGGTTTAATATGTTGAATTGGGAGCTAACTCATGCATGCATGCTCATATCATGCTATTTTGAAAAGTTTTCATGTACATTCTTTACATGCAAGGCCACATTCAAGTTGTAGGCCATGAATTCAACAAAATTCTAAGTTTAATTTTGCCTTGGAGCATGTTTTGGAGCTTTGAAATGGAATTGAACTCATGCATGTGTGTTTAAACATTGTTCTTGAAGATTTATGGATGTGGTGTTCTAATTGACTCACTCTTGACCCTTGAATTTACAAATTGGCTTTTGAAACTTGATATACTATGAGTTTAAAGTGTTTTTCCAGAATTTGGGCCCAAGAGGTTGAGTTTTGGGTTGGAGAATGCTTGGTTCGAACTTGGAAGGCAAATCTGGAAATTCCGGAATTTGGCTTCCTCGCTCAAGCGAAGGATTCCTCGCTCGAGCGACCATCGTTTGTTCAGAGCTCCGCTCGAGCGAAGCAATGGTGGCTCGAGCGTAAATTTCAAGCTCTCAGCATCTTGGTGCGCGCAGGCATACGCTCGAGCGAAAGGACCTACGCTCGAGCGAAGAGCTGTGTCTCACGCTCGAGCGAGCATCGAGCGTAAAATCTGAGCATCCAGCATTTTTACTGTAGCACGCAGTCCGCTCGAGCGACGGAATCCACGCTCGAGCGGAGATCCTTTGTCTGCATGTCCGCTTGAGCGAAGAAAGCCTCGCTCGAGCGAGACCCCTGTTTTCAACAACTTTTGAAAAACATTTTCTAAGGCATTTTTACACCCTCATTCCATCCTAGGCATTCCTAGGCCATATTTAAAGCTCCCTAATAAGGATAAGAGGTTAGGTACACAGTTAGAATCGTTGATGTAAGTTTTGTACAATTGGGGTGCATGTTTCAAGTGTGTATCCGTTATGTGTTATGTAGGTCGTGTGCCGCATTCTGTTTGACCATTTGGCTCCACCTATCGGTTTCAACGCCCACTGTGAGTAATAACATTGTAAAGATATGTTGAACTGTACTTATTTTCTGTGTGATGAAAATGAGATCTGTTTTCTGAAATGATATATTATGTACAATGAATGATTGTCCGATTTTTGACATGTATTCGTGACATCCTTAGTACCAAGTGAGATTTACAGCCGTGACCCGGTAGCGGAAGGTTCCTTTATGGAATAAGGTTCCTTTGTGGAACAAAGTTAGTTGTAAGCTACGCTTATGCGTCCAGTTTGTGCACTATAGCCCGTACCGGAGGCCCGCCATGGGGGCTTAGCTGTCCAGTTACCCGGATCCGAAGGCTCCTTCACCGGAGCTAAGGAGGTTATTCATAACCTTACGCATTGCGCGTCTAGTATTGCTAATGGATGTATCACGTAAATGTAACTATGACTCATGATTTCCGCCTGTATATGATCGAATCAAGTATGAATTTGAAAAGGCTGAGTTGTAATTTCAATCTGATCAAGTATGGTTTTGATACGATATGAATTGGTTTCTAAAATCTATATGGACTCATTCATTGAAACACCTTTACTCTGTTTATTATTCACTGGGCTTTCGCTCACAGTTTATTATATATATGTAGGTGAGCCGGCACATGACCAGGGCCAGAGTTGAGGGCCTCCTGTTCCCTTTTTGTCAGCCAACTATTGTGCCTCCCGAGGAGGTTCCGGTCAAAGTCTAACGATGAGGCTGTTTTGTTTCATGCTAGTCAATGTTTATGTTGTGTCTTGTAATGTTGGATCTTGGGATATACTTTATGTAAATACTTTGTACATATTTAACGTATCTGACTAGCATGTCTATGTATATAAATAAGTTTTGAATTTTCTGTCCCATGTACGTCATCACAGCTCATTGGACCTTGTTTACTTTACATATTTGCTTCCGCAGCCCCTTAATAATTGTTAATGTCTACAGAGGCCGTAGGTAATCCACGGATTACTGGCCGGTTACGGTGCTAAACCTATAGGGTCAGGTTTAGGTCGTGACAGGGAGGCACAAAGATGTATCACGACCTTAGTCGCCAGTTTTGATGGAGAGGTATGAAGAAGGATGTAGTTGTGTTTGTATCAAAATGCCTTACTTGTCAACAAGTGAAGGCCGAGCATCAGAGGCTAACGGGTTTGTTGCAACCCTTGCCTATAGCCGAGTGAAAGTGGGAGCACATCACGATGGATTTTTTTGTGGGCCTTCCGAGGACTCAACGGGGTAGTGATACTATTTAGGTGGTAGTTGATCGATTGACCAAGTCTGCGCACTTTATAGCTATGTATGTGAGTGATGCGGTAGACTATCTTGCCGACTTGTATATTAGGGACATAGTGAGGTTGCACAGGGTCCCTGTAACGATTGTTTCGGATAAAGATCCACGTTTCACAGCTCAGTTATGGCAGAGCTTGCAAAGTGCCTTGGGCACTAAATTGACCTTTAATACTGCATATCATCCTCAGGCTGACAGGCAGTCCGAGCATACTATTCAGATCCTTGAGGATATACTTCGAGGGTATGTCCTTGACTTCAAGGATTCGTGGGAGAGGCATCTGCCCTTAGTGGAGTTTGCCTATAACAATAACTTCCAATTGAGTATTGGCATGGCACCGTTTGAGGCCTTGTATGGTTGACCATGTAGATCTCCAATGTATTGGACCGAGGTGGATGATGCACCTTTGTTGGGTCTAGAGTTAGTTCGGGAAACGACGAAGAAGGTGGCACTTATTCGTAAGAGGTTAGTTACGACTCAGAGTCGCCAGAAAAGTTATGTCGACCGTAGGAGGAAACCTTTGTCTTTTGAGATGAGTGGTCATGTCTTTTTGAAAATATCACCTAGGCGGGGTTTGATGAGCTTTGGAAAGAGTGAGAAGTTATCCCCTCAGTTTATTGGCCCTTTTAAGATCCTTGAGCGGATTAGGGAGGTTGCTTACCGTTTGGTGTTGCCGCCACAACTTTCCAAGGTACGTGACGTGTTTCATATTAGTATGCTTCAGAAGTATGAGCCGGATCCATCGCATGTGTTAGATTGGACCGGCTTAGAGGTAGATGAGGATGCCTCGTATGAGGAGAGATCGATGAAAATCTTGGATACACGGGACCAAGTTTTGCGAGGCAAAACGATCCCCTTGGTTAAAGTATTGTGAAAACACCACAGAGTTGAGGAAGCAACTAGGGAGCGTAAATTAGAAGTCCGAGAGAAATATCTAAACTTATTTATTGATGTTTGAACATGTAATGAGATTTTGATTATGTTGATAAATGTAAAAACAATGTATATGCTGAATGTGTTCTGGAAATGCAGGCTTAATATGAACATTGTATATGTTGTTTAAGTTTTGGAAGATGCAAATTTATCATAGACATTGAATATGTTTTGGAAACATTATATATGTTGTGAAAATTTTGAAAACATGGATCTTGATCAAACATTGTGAATGTTTTGAGAAATTGTAAATTTTGTTTTAATATGGGACTTATGTATCGAGTCGATGAGAATGGATGACCGGAGAATGGGTCATGGTATTGGATTTGTGAGAATAACATTGTTATAAATGGTCTAATATTGAGTTTGGACTTGATTTGCAATTTCGGAGACAAAATTCCTTAAGGGGGGGAGGTTATAGTGATTTCAATTTTGACTCATCACATGTTGTATTCCAGACTCAGGTCTGTATAATTTTGAATGGTGATTCATATCTTGTTTCCCTTGTCTCTCCTCTATTTTGGTTTTCAGGTTGTAATTATGTGTTTGGAACAGGTTGGTTGTTTATTTTTCCAAACCTTTGTTTCCCAGATTTGGCTCTTGCGCTCGAGCGGGCTTCACAAATTTTGCTACTCAGACCGAACAGTCATTCTCACGCTCGAGCGGGATTTGTCAACTCTCAATATTTTTGTAGACCTGCAAATGCTAGAAGAGTGTGTTTTACGCTTGAATGGGTGGACACTCGAGCGTCTAGTCTTGCGCTTGAGCAGAGTCCTTCATCTGTAAAACTTTTAGAAATATATATTCCACGCTCGAGCATTACTTTCCACGCTCGAGCGGACTGCGTATATAATAGTCTGTGAATGTGACATTTTAGCTCACTTTTTTATCCTTCGCTCTCTCTAAAACTTTCCAACAACCTAAATTTTGACCCTCTCTCTCTCTCTACATTTTGACTTAGATCCTTTGGGTTCTCTACCCGAGTGCCTTGAGAAAAAGGTAGAACGTCTCTAGATCTTCATTTTGATCTGATCAAAGTTGGATTTGCGCATACTTGGAGTTCCACCTTTGCTTTGCTTGATCTTCTAACTTGAGGTTGGGATTTTCTACAATTTAATATGGTTTTTAACTTAGTTATTTGTCGTTGTGTAACAATGGTGGGATTTGGGGGTAATGTGAATAAACCTAGGGTTTGGGTGTAAAATAGAAAGAGGGGTTTTGATGAATAAGGGATAAATGATTGTGGGGTTTGAAAATTATGTTGTATGAGATCAAAATTCTTGGTTTTGGCACTTGGTTGAGTTTTGGAAAAATGTGGGGTTTGCCCTAAAATAATTTATGATATGTAATTTGTATAAATAAATGAAATTGGTGTTGTAAACACAAAATTGAATGAGTATTGAAACTAATGGTGGAATTGAGTAGACAGTACATCTCATCTTTGGAAATTTTGGGTAAATTATCTGTCTTGAGAACATGTATCTATTTAGAAATATCTATATTAGGCTATCGGTGGAGGATAGCTTTGATTGTTGTAGAAATTGCATGAGGGTTAGATAAATTGAAACTAATCCATGGTTGATTATCATTGAATATGATTATGGTCAGATACATTATATATATATATGATTGTTTGGGAGGAGAAAAGGGATGTACTCCATGTGTGATTATGTTTTTAAATATATTGTATATGTATGATTGTTTGGGATGAGAAAGGAGATGTACTCCATTGTTTGAGAGGAAAAAGGGAATTGACTCCATTATAATTAAGTTGGCCGGAGTGTCTTGGGTGAAAGTCCCGAAATTTATACATGGGTGTCGATCCCGCAGACAAAATATCCAAAAAATGGCAGTTGAAGTGTTTGTGTGTTGATTATGTAATTGTTGAACCATTGAGTTGTAGGCTCATTTAGGTCATTGAAAAATAATGACATTGGCTCATCTATTAAAATGGATTGAAGGAAAATGAAATGAAATATGAACTTGGTATTCTATGACCATATAATGATGTGAATGGTTTTATCCCTAGCATTGTATACTCACATTGCACTTATATCTTTGTTAAACATCATATATTGTGTTAGATTGTTCCTACTAGCCTGTGGCTCACCCTACTTAGGAAAAACATTTTCAAGTATTGATGGTGTAACGCCCTCAAAATAAAGAGGATAATCTAACCCATGAAATTCATGAACATATAGAAAATGTTATACTTTATATTACAAAAGACATTACATGCATTATACTTTCATAAATGTTCATTCTGAAACTACAGCATGTAACACTAATTGATTACAACAAAATAAACGCCCTACTGTAGACACCCCATTTTTGACCGTCCATAAGACTTGGACGCGACTGATGGTTTACATGGTGGAGAAAGATGTGCAGGGGAAAGGTTCAGTTTCTTCGGCAAGGAGAGAGTCAAATCTCAACTTTATACCCCTGTTCTAGACCAAAACGATCTTGATCAAAAGATTTTAGTCTTAAAACCCTCTCTTTCAAAACGTTTTTGAAATAAAGTTTTTACGATGTTTTGACGCTCGCATTTTGTTAAAACTTGCGCTTTTCGGTGAACCGAGCAAGGACAAAGTGGAAATGAATGAAAGAGAGATGAAATCTTTGAAAAATCTTTCAAAATACCTTACTTAGGGGTTTGAAGTTGAAGAAAAGAGGAGAAGAGGGAAGAAATCCAGTTGGGGAAGAAAATGGGCATGAATCGTTAAGAGAGAATTGAACAGCCCTCGTCGAATCGGGCCTATTCATTCACATACTTGGAATCAAGCTATGAGGCCACCACCGTTGGAAAGCTTACTCCCGGGACCTCATTTTTCACTCAAGAATCTCCTAAATTCAAGTCCGGACAGAGGAGATATGGTTGATTGAAGTGGGGCATCACTCCGGTTGGACCGAAATCTGCGCGGCTTCACCAAAAAGGGCATAACTTTTTCCACAGGAGGAATTTTGATGCAAGGTTTGCGCCATTGGAAAGCTAACTTCCGGGGATTCAATTTTGACACTTGAATGGCCACCATTGGACTTCCCAATCACCCACCGGCCACTTTTCTTTTTGGTAGTCCATTTTTTTATCGTAAAAGTAGCTGGCCGGCCAGAAAAAATAGCCGGCCGGCTACCTAGCTGGTGAAATGACTTTTTTGCCCTTTTTAACTAGCCGGCCATAACCCCCTCCCCAAGTGTGTCCTAAAAGTGAATTTTGTTTTCCTCTAGGCCTTATGTCCGAGGGTTTGGCCTTTTGGAGGGAAACTTGAATTAGTTTTCCCCCCCATTTTTCCCTCTCTTTTCCACCCTTTTTTGTCTATATAACCAGCATTCCCAGCTGGTTTTAGGGGGTTAGAAAATTTTGTCTAAGCCTCTTGGATTGTATCTCTCTCTCTCTATATTCCAACCATCAAAACCCTAAGTTTCCTACACCATTTCTACACCACCTCATAGCACAAGGCCTCCATCCTTCATTCCAACACTTTGGGACTGCTTTGAAGAGGTTAAAGGCTCAGAATTTTAGACCAAGAGCTGTTGGTTCTCTAGTCTACAAGGGTGAGTACATTTCCCCTCTTTTTGGTCCTATTCTTGCTCAATACATTAGCCATACTTGCTTGCATATTTGAGCTCCGTCCTTAACTTAAAATGGCATTTTTTTCAGCTCTATTTTATGTTTGTTTAAGGGCCTCTCACTGTTTGAGGCCTCCTTATTGCACTTGCTTCATTACCTCTCTTGTATGCCTATTTCTTGTGTAGTATTTTTGGCCTATATGTAAACTGTTTTGAGGCATGTTGTAAACTGTAAAGTAGTTTATTTTGAGCCCTTCTTCAACATTGTTGAAGGGATCATCACTGTTTGGGGTCCCCTTTTGCCACTTGCCATTGAATCCTCCTTTTGGCCCCATTTTTGCATGGTTTGTTAGCCTCTTATGCTTCTGTTTTTGGGCTCTGGTTCAAACTAAAAATGACCTTATTTTGACCCCCTCTTCATGTTTCATTAAGGGTCTTTTGTTGTTTGGAGCATCCTTTTTATACTTTGTGTTATAGTCCTCTTTTTGGCCTTATCTTGCATAGTATTTTGAGAATACTTGTACACTGTTTTGGATTTGATCATCAACTGTAAAAGGTCATATTTTAGGTCTCTCTTCAACTTTGTTGAAGGATCTTCATCTGTTTGGGGCCAGAATGCATTACTTGCTTCTTTGTCCTCTTTTAGGCCCACTTTTTGCATGAGAGTTTTTCCATGTTTGTGTCTGTTTTTGTGGCTTGTGATAAACTGAAAAACATCATATTTTGGGCACCTCTTCAACATTGTAGAAGGGCCCTTCTCTGTTTAGAGTCAGCAGCTTGCACTTGCTTCATTATCTTGCTTTCGGGGCCATTTTTTGCATGCTAGTTTAGCCCCATTTGCGATCGCTGTTTGGCCTTGCTTAGAACTGTAAAGATGCTTATTTTTGGGCTGTCTTGACTCTGTCTTCACATTCTATGTTCAAATAATGCATGCATTGCATAGTTATAGGGCATTCCGTATGCCTAATTTCATGTTTTCGGGACCTATTCCATGCATCGGGTGTCATTTCGCCATCTTTCGGGGCTGTTTTGCATCATTTATTGCCTCTGAAATTTTCATGCTAAATATGCCATATTCCATGCTTTGCCATGTCATGTTAGAGTGGCATTTGGTGCCTTAGGGTCGGTCCTCGGTTTGCGTGCACGTGTGCACGCATTTCGAGTGTCTCATTTTCATCTAATGGCCTCTTATGTGAGTGTGGCTGAGGTCCACTTGTGTTAGTGTAAGTCCATATTGCATTGTGTATGCCATTTCATTCCATAGCATTATGTATGCTAGGTTGTATGTTAGCGCATTGTGTATGCCATGTCACATCGAGCATCGAGTATGCCATTTTAGTTCGTAGCATTGCGTATGCTAGGTTTGCATATTAAGATTGCATTCATGCATGTCATGCATATTACATTGTGTTCGGGATAGTAGTTAGCCCGAGCACGGGAAACGAGGGGCGTTTCGTACTTCGAGTGACGGAACGTGTCTCAATTCCCAGTCACCGACACTCTGGATTATCCATGATGGAGTTAGGTTTTAGTTAAGTTTTCATGTGCATTCATTCTATATTGAGTTGTGCAATTCGATTCCTCGGCCATCATGCATCGAGATGCGTGATTGGTGGCACGAGGATCGAGGCATGCATACATTTGTGAAAATACATTGCTATGCCCCTTTCCTGCTCTCTGTTGCAGCAAATCAAGAATCAGTAGTCTTCCGGGGCTTGGCGCGCTTTCCAAAAAAAATAATTGCAAACAGAGGCTAATTGGGGCATCGCAGTGGATTTCTGCACAAGGCAACCCGGACATGCATCATTCATCATCTGGAGAAGAGTCAAGACAGTCTCTGCCTTGCATGCCAGTTTATTATTTTTCTTAGTTAATTTGTAAATTAATTAGGGGTTTGTACATATTTTGGACTGTATTATTTATTTGGACTGTACTATTCGGGATGTATATTATTCTTTCGGACCCTCTGCGTGAGGGTATAATTGTAATAAGTGTGCGTGTGTGTGATGTATGTCTTCCAACCCCACGTCTTTCTTCCCTTTTATTTACCCGCTTATGATGGTTAGATTAGGGCATGTTTCAATTAGCATACAGTATGATAGCATGTTTGCATTCATTCATCTGTCTTGCATGCACCGGGCTCGGCGCATCATACTAACTACATTTGTATTTCAATTCCAAGTTGAATACTTGATAGCTGTTGCATCTCATAAGCCATGTTTAGAATAGCCGAGCCTGCTATAGTTGCATTTTTGCATGTGTTGCATTAGGCATTTCTGTATACTTAGGATCATGCATGGATTTCTAATTAGCTTCTTTTTTGGCTTGGAGTACTCGGTGAGTTTTATGCTTTAGCATCCTTGCATGCGTGTGAGTGACTGCCATGAATAGCATGCTTATCATGAGGCTAACTGCTTATGTGATATAACTGCCTGAATGCCTGTGGGTGAAGGTTGGGTTAGTTGGATTGGAACAAATCATTGACTGTGTGTTTTAAGCCCACTAGATAGTGGCAAAATCATGTTTTTTAAGCCCACCCGAGGGTGGCAAATCCACGTCTTAGCCTACTTGCGAGTAGCACCATCAAACCATTTTCAAAAACAAACATGAAATGTTTTGTTCCAATTCAGGCGACTCAGTCTAGACTTGTATGCTGTGCGCATCACATAATAAATCTAGGCTAATAACCGAAATAAGAACGCATAATGTGTTCAAAACTAGATATCATGGTTAGTAGAGGCTGATCTTTGATCGGGCGAGCGGGGGTGCTCACGAAGTGACCTTCCCCAATCGTACCCAAGTTCCCGAGCCGAGGCAACTTTGGTGATGACGGATACGTGGCCTTAGGCAAACGAGTCAGGGTTTCCTAAATTTCCCAAAAATAAAATATTTAGGTAGCGACTCTGTATCTGGCAAAGCAGTCCATGTTTGGCACTTCTTTTCTAAAAATCTATTTTCTCAAAATGATTTGCCGGATTTGGACTCTTTGGTTCAAGATTAAAAACCGTGACACAAATCGAGTCCGAACTGTAGCGAGGTCTCCCCGCGGGCTTGTTACAGTTTCTGGCGACTCTGCTGGGGATTTAGAGAACTTGACTCGAACTCATGATATTTGGTTTTGACTACACTTGTGTGTTTCTTTGCATTGCATTTGCATTGGTGCGCCTAGAACACCGTGTTTGCCATCTGCTATTCCTGAGCGGTTTGCCGGAGGCTTGTCTTGTCAAGGCATGTCCATAAGGCTGACCGGTTGCGGGCTCTGCCAGTATGGGAACACAAACCCCGGTTTTACCAGGGCACCCTTTTCGACCATTCGACCTAGTGCATATTTGGAACCATAGTGACCATTCCAAACTAGGACAGGTTGCTTACCCGTTTATAGGTTGTTTGAAACCGCTGTGTGCGTAGTGAAACCCTAGCTCCTGACAAAATAGGACAGGGAAACCCTACCCCAACATAGGGGTGTTTTGGCTCTCACTTATCTGCTATGTGCTTTTAGAGTGCGTCTCTACAGGAATGCATGTATCAGTTTACAAGTTTGGGCACCAGGCCTGCGGGCACCAGTTCAGTATTTTGGGTATCAAGCCTGAGGGCATTAGTATTTGGGGAATCAGTTTTACCCGAGGGTATTAGATTTGAGGCAGAATTCTGGGCAGAATTCAGTAGAGAACACACTCATTCAGCTTTGTTCGTATCTGTTCTGGTGAAATCAGGCTGAGATGCTGCATGTTTTCTCTTTTGCTAGGGTAGTCTGGGAACCATAGCTTCAGAGGGCTCCAATATCCCCCGGGTACACCGAACTTGTGTTGATAGACTTTGTCGGTTCAGAGATTCAGTTCAAGGGCAATCAGTGTTCCTTTACCAGAGGCAGGGTGAAAAGGGCCAGTTAGGCATAGATCACCAGTTCAGTAGTTACCAGATCAGTGGCCCTTATCCACTCCACCAGTGAACAGTCAGGCTGAGGTCTCAGTTTCTACTGCAGGGATAGATATACCAGTCAGTCAGATGGATCAGCAGAACACGTCAGGGATGGAGGTAATGATGCGTCAGATGCAAGAAAGTATGAAGCTCATGCAGGAGGACGCTGTCCGCCAAAGCGGAATTTTCCAATCAGCAGGCTGCAATCATGGCTCAGCAAGCCGAGCTCATCACTAGGTTGCAACAGCAAGCCGGAGCATCAGCCTCACATCAAGCTCCTCCTCCACCAAGGGTTCCGATACCCGAGGAGACGCCAAATGTCCAAGCAAATACGAACATTCCGGTAGGGCCGGCTCTGCCCCCAATTCTACCCCAGTTATCTAAAACACCAATCAACTTGCCAGATTCACCTTTTGAGTGCGAGGTGGACCCTACAGTGTTGAAGTTGAGCAAGCTTGAAAAGCTGTTCAAGAAATCCCAGGGAGTCAAGGCTATCCCAGACATTGAGGACGGATACACCAACGCAGCTGTGACATTGCCGGACATGTTCAAGATGCCTCACATCGACCGTTTTGACGGGTCAGGAGATCCCATGGTCCACCTGAGTTTGTTTTCAGATGTTCTACGCCCGATGGGCTTGGCAAGATTACAGAAGCTCTCCCTTTTTGGCAGGACCCTGTCGGGTATTGCGGCCATCTGGTACGCCAAATTGGAGGATTCAGTGAAACGAAGCTGGGAGAAGATGGCCAAGGCCTTCGTCGCACAATATTCATACAATACCCAGATTGAGATCACAACCCGTGATCTTGAAACGACAAGGCAGGAGCTTAAAGAGAGCTTCTCTGAATTCGTGGCCCGGTGGAGGGCGAAGGCCTCAATGATGACCATTAGGCCAACGGATAAGGATCAAATACGGATGGTTGTGCGCAACCTCCAGCCCAAACTAATGCAGAAAATGATCGTGCTCCCCTTCCATACCTTTTCAGATTTGCATGAGATGGGAGTACAGATCGAAGATGCCATGAAGCAGGGCCTCATTGACCAGGAGAAGGAGCAGCCTAGGCAGGCGTTTTCCCGCAATTCGAATGCGACCACCAGCGATGATGCAACTGCAAGATCTTCTGAAGTGGGCATGGTCACCACCACCATATCAAAGAAAGCTACCCCATTCACCGGTGCGTCCGGAAGTAGCTCACAGATGGCCAAATATCCTCCCCGAGTCAAGAGGATTTTCACCCCACTTTATATGCCTTTGTCAAAGGCTCTAGAGGTCTTCATCCGGAAAGGACATCTGAAACCATTGGAACAACAGCCTTTACCTGATCCTCTTCCTCCAAAGCATGACCGGACTAAGTACTGTGCCTACCATCAACAAACCGGTCATGACACTGATAGTTGCTTTCGTCTACGCCATGATGTACAGGATCTGTTTGACAACAGGGTCATCGCTGCACAAGTCTTGCAAAGTCTATCATCACTGGATCAGTGAGCTTGTGGGGGATAATGTGACTATGTGATCGGGGGATGAACCACCTGCGGGCGGCGTTCAGTTTATCTCAGATATGGTGTATGGCACGCACTGTTTTGAGCATTTATGAATGCTGGTTTTTATACGTTCTGACTTAGGTATTGGGTCAGTCTTGTTGTTTTGTTTTTGAGTCTGTCTTTTTGTTTTGAGTCAGTCTCTTTTGTTTTGGGTCTGTCTTGTTGTATCGAGTCAGTCCTGTTGTATAGGAGTCGGGTGATTCCGGGGGGTGTTACCTCAGACGTCACCATTTTGTTTTGTGTTTGTCTTTTCGTTTTGTTTTGAGTCTATTTCTGCCTTGGAGCCAGTAACGCCAATGGATTTGAATGAACAGCAGTGGTTTTTCATGCTTTTGTGTTTGCTTCTGCCGTGTGCCAGTTGTACCAGAAATTCCAAATGAGATGGCAGTATTTGACTAACAACCCTGTCTTTTCTGTGCCTTGAAGTCATTGTAATGACCTGAGTTTTTCAAAACTTTTTGAACGCTGCGGTGAAAACAAAGATGAAGGAATTCCTCGGGATTTGCAAAAATTTGATCAAATTGAAAGAAAGAGAGGCATGCTAAGCCCTTAATGAATGAAATCATGCTTATTAGCGTGAGTACTGAGAAGGACCCTGGCTTGATCCAGACTGGTTTCACACTATCTTCAGCGCGAGTGATTTGTCGCTTTCTTAAAAATTTTCAAAAACAAAATGTTTTGCGCGGTCCTGCGAAGACCTGTGTGGAATCGTTCTTGAGATTGTGCAGCCTAGGATCGCTCTCAGCCTCGAGACTCAACCCCTTTGCTTCCAAACCTTGAACTTGAATTCAGAAGGTTCAACAGTCAACTACGACGTGAGGCCTGTGTGGCCAGATTTGAAGCAGCCCTCGAGCAAGAGGCCAAGAAAGTCGGATCAAGAAGATCAGAAGATCAGAAGAAGCTTGCAAAGCTAGAACAGAAGTACCCTTTGAACTAGGGGCAAAGATGTCAGATGTGCTCGAAGAGCCGAAGATGAATCCTCTTGCAAAACAACAGCCACTCTCTTGGATACGGATGGCTTCGAGATCCTAAAACCATTTGGCATGGACTTGTTACACTTTTACCCTTTGAGAGGCTCGCTGGGCCGAAAACCCGGAAAGGGCGACCCAAGCAAAAGTTAGAGCAAGAAAAGATATATACAAAAAGCAAAAAGAAAAAAAGAAGAAAAGAGAAAAAATAAAAAAAGAAAAAAAAAAGAGAAGAAAAGAAATGAAAAAGAAAGAAGAACAAAGCTCACAAGGTTGAAAACCTGCAACAGGTGCCTTGGCAAAAGTTAGAGCATAAAAGGAAAGGTTAAATACCCGAGTGTACCTTAACCCCGAACTACGTAAGGCTTGATTCCCATCTTTGGGATACGTAGGCAACTTCATTCTGAAGTCCAGCCGTAAAACACTTCAAATTTGATTGTGTCCATGCAATGGTTCTAGTCATTTTTGTCTTCACTGTATCCGAGAGTTTGGTTGCGTTCAGCACTCTGAGGACTGACTACAATGCGCTGCGGTGCCATTCAAACAAGAGGCAGCTTTTCGTTGCCATTCAACGCGCTGCGGTGCCATCCAAACAAGGGGTAGCTTTCCGTTGCCATTCAACGCGCTGCGGTGCCATCCAAACAAGGGGCAACTTTCCGTTGCCATTCAATGCGCCACGGTGCCGTTCAAACAATGGGCAACTTTCCGTTACCATGCAGCTTCCTTTGAGCAAGGGGCAATTTTCCTTCGGATCTGAGGTTGCGCATCTCAAGAGTAAGTTTCGTGCTCTTTGAGCAGTGGTCGTTTGCAAAAACAATTTTTGAGAATTTTTACTGAGGTTGACTAATTTTCTCTAAAAAATTATTCCATTTTTCCAAAAAACTGGACCATTTCTTGGACCTAAAAAAAGAAAATTTTCAGTGCTCATAACCTAACTTGCATGATTTTAAATCAAAAATCGAACAAGCATGTTAATCTAACTCTCATTTTGGTCAAAACTGTTTTAGTAGAAAGCCAAAAACAAAAAATGGTCGAAATGATGAACTAGGGGCACAGTTGAGTCAGGTGTTCTGTCTTTTCCCCATTGTCAACATACTCGCCAAAAAGGGCACCCTACTCGCCAAGAAGGGCATCATACCTGCCAGAACGGGCACAGCTGAAGCTGTCAGTAAAGGGCTGAAAGCTCTCTCACCCTCCAAGCAACGAGGTATCAAGCCAAATGCGAAGCACGAACTGGAATGGGGCAAGATATTCCACTCCATCACCTGGACAGATCTTATCACGTCCAAACTCCCCAGCAAAGCATCATCAACTGTTGTTAGCTGCAGTTTTGCTACACACCCAGTTGTAGCGCAACCCTTCTATGGGAGGAATTCACTAGCTGTGAGCGGAAGAAAGAGAATCTAGCAGCATGCTAGGGGCAAGAGCCCACAACTTCCTGTTTATCCGTTAACCACCCAGGGGAGGGATTGAAAAATAAGAGATTGAAAAATAGAGAGATGTGCCATGAGAGAAAAAGTGAGAAAATGGCTTTTTCAGAAAACAAGAGCTTGAGGGCCAAGTGATGTGAGAATCACAAATGAGAAAGGGTGGGAAACAAGACCCGGTGAAACAGGCTCCCTGTGCACGTCTGCGTATCGTGTCTTTTTGTTTTATCTCGTTTTTTTGTTTTGAGTCGTTTTGAGTGTCAACGGATGTGTTTAGGTTGTTTTATCTTTTCCTTTCTGTTGTTGAGTCGCCGTGCGCTGTGTTTAGTCGTAGGCTCAATACCCCGGTCAAGAACTCATCTCTCAAATTCAAAAAAAAATAAAATCATTTTGCGCTCCGAGTGCCGTGTCGTTCTCCACATCTGTGCAAAACAAGATTTGTTCTCTCATAAAACTGCAGGGTTCAACCCAGGTCATGTGAGAATAGTAAAACCGGGACCTATCTGAAGCTATGTGGTTTCCGGACTGCAGAGCAAAAGCAAAAGAGGAAAATGTCGAGTATCTGAGTTTGTTTCAACTTTAGTAAGTTTCAAGACTACATTCCGTGTGTACCTCTTCCAATCTTGCCAATGCTCCGAAGTATGAGTGTGCCTCTACCTCAAGCTCAAGATCAAGTCTGCTTTAAGCCAGAATAGCGATCAGAAGTGCTCTCCCTGAGTACCATTCCCTGCCAAAGGCATCTTGGCTGTGTTCATGATGAGTTCCTAGGAGACCAACTGCGACGGTGGAAACTAGAGTTCGAATGGCTGTAGCCTAGAACGCAAAGGTTCGGGATTTCCGAGACTAAAGTCTGGTTTAAATACCCAGAGGCGTGCCCTCGGCTTGAAATCTGTATGGAAGCCCCATAGGTTGAGATAGCGTGTATGCACCTCAATTCTGGATACTGAACCAACCTAGTCTGTCACCCCGTTGGAGAATAGGGAAAGTTGTGAATATGATCAAGAAGACAAGCAGCAGCCGTGGCTCCTACATACAGATGTTGTTACTTGTCAGCATTTCAGAACCTTTGTACTATGAGTTGAAGGTAAAGTGTTCGAAGAGCACAAGGGGAGATCCCCGTCGGAGAAGAGCGGTTCACCGCCACTCACCTCATGAGGTGCTTTCTAAAGCGCCGTTTTGTCCATTTATTGCTTTCCTTAAGCATCATGCATTGTAATGCATTGTACCTATCAAGTTTCTTTCTCAGTCATGCACGATATTGTATGTATGGTTCATTCAAAGAAGTTCCGTTTGAGATCATTTATTAGTGTATCAATCACACTTCATTCATTTTGTGTATCTATCACACACATTATCATTTTGTGTATCTATCACGCATATATTCACTTTAGTGTATCAATCACACTTCATTCAGTTAGTGTATCAATCACACTTCATTTATTTAGTGTATCAATCACACTATGCTCACTTTGTGTATCTATCACACTTTCTTTATTCACTTAGTGTATCAATCACACTCTCTTCACCTTAGTGTATCAATCACACTTCATTCATTTTGTGTAGCTATCACACACATCCTCATTTTGTGTATCTATCATGCTCATATTCACATCATCACCTTTAGTGTATCCATCACACTTGTTCACTAAGTGCATCTATCACACTTCGTGTTCACCTTCAGTATATCAATCATACTTGTTCACTAAGTGCATCTATCACACTTCGTGTTTACCTTTAGTGTATCAATCACACTCTGTTCACATAGTGCATCTATCACACTTCGTGTTCACTTTTAGTGTATCAATCACACTCTGTTCACTAAGTGCATCTATCACACTTCGTGTTCACATTCAGTATATCCATCATACTTGCTCACTAAGTGCATCTATCACACCTCATGTTCACATTCAATATATCTATCATACTTGCTCACTAAGTGCATCTATCACACTTCGTGTTCACATTCAGTATATCTATCATACTTGCTCACTAAGTGCATCTATCACACTTCGTGTTCACCTTTAGTATATCCATCATACTTGTTCACTAAGTGCATCTATCACACTTTGTGTTCACATTTAGTGTATCAATCACACTCTGTTCACATAGTGCATCTATCACACTTTGTGTTCACTTTTAGTGTATCAATCACACTCTGTTCACATAGTGCATCTATCACACTTTGTGTTCACTTTTAGTATATCCATCATACTTGTTCACTAAGTGCATCTATCACACTTCATGTTCACCTTCAGTATATCAATCATACTTGTTCACTAAGTGCATCTATCACACTTCGTGTTCACATTTAGTATATCAATCATACTTGTTCACTAAGTGCATCTATCACACTTCGTGTTCACCTTCAGTATATCAATCATACTTGTTCACTAAGTGCATCTATCACACTTCGTGTTTACCTTTAGTGTATCCATCACACTTGTTCACTTAGTGCATCGATCACACTTCGTGTTCACCTATTGTGCGTCTATCACACTTTGTGTTTGCCTTTTGTGTATCCATCACACTTTGCTCACTTCATTCATTTAGTGTATCAATCACACTTTGTTCATATAGTGTATCTATCACACACTTGCTTTGTATCTATCACACTATGCCTACTTTGTGTATCTATTACACGTTCGCTTTGTGTATCTATCACACACTCACCTAGTGTATCCATCACACTTTGCTTCATATAGTGTATCCATCACACTCACTTCACTTTGTGTATCTATCACACGTTCGCTTTGTGTATCTATCACACACGCTCGCTTCGTGCATCAATCACACGCTTTGTTCACCTTTGTGTATCTATCGTACATGTTCGTGAAGATTCCATGATTTTTCTTACATCCTTTCTGCATGAGGTATAGTTTGGTTCGAGTTTACTTGCTTGCCTAGCAGTCGCTTAAAATGTTGCATTTATTTTGCATAATTGCTTCATTACAGCTCTCTTTGCATGATCATGAGTGATGTCCGGCTTCGCGTAGCGTATAAGTCCAATTTTCAAACCGGCTTCGCGTAGCGTATAAGTCCAATCTTCAAACCGGCTTCGCGTAGCGTATAAGTCCAATCTTCAAACCGGCTTCGCGTAGCGTGTAAGTCCAATTTTCAAACCGGCTTCACGTAGCGTATAAGTCCAATTATCAAAATCTTCCTGTATATCATTTTGCAACCTGCCCCTGAACTACGCTAGTTTGATTCCTTGCAAAGGGATACGTAGGCAGCCTGCGGGCACAACCATTTATTTATCTATCTTTTGTTTGTTTGTCCGAGTCTTCGGCCTTGTCAAAAATGAGTCGTCTCTGGGCTTTAACATTCACTCCCGTCATTCTTATGAATTTCGAGTTCTGTCAAAGAGGGGCAACTGTAGACACCCCAATTTTGACCGTCCATAAGACTTGGACGCGACTGATGGTTTACATGGTGGAGAAAGGTGTGCAGGGGAAAGGTTCAGTTTCTTCGGCAAAGAGAGAGTCAAATCTCAACTTTATACCCCTGTTCTAGACCAAAATGATCTTGATCAAAATATTTTAGTCTTAAAACCCTCTCTTTCAAAACGTTTTTGAAATAAAGTTTTTACGATGTTCTGACGCTCACATTTTGTTAAAAGTTGCGCTTTTCGGTGAACCGAGCAAGGACAAAGTGGAAATAAATGAAAGAGAGATGAAATCTTTGAAAAATCTTTCAAAATACCTTACTTAGGGGTTTGAAGTTGAAGAAAAGAGGAGAAGAGGGAAGAAATCCAGTTGGGGAAGAAAATGGGCATGAATCGTTAAGAGAGAATTGAACAGCCCTCGCCGAATCGGGCCTATTCATTCACATACTTGGAATCAAGCTATGAGGCCACCACCGTTGGAAAGCTTACTCCCGGGGCCTCATTTTTCACTCAAGAATCTCCTAAATTCAATTCCGGACAGAGGAGATATGGTTGATTGAAATGGGGCATCACTCCGGTTGGACCGAAATCTGCGCGACTTCACCAAAAAAGGCATAACTTTTTTCACAGGAGGAATTTTGATGCAAGGTTTGTGCCGTTGGAAAGCTAACTTCCGGGGATTCAATTTGGACACTTGAATGGCCACCATTGGACTTTCCAATCACCCACCGACCACTTTTCTTTCCGGTAGTCCATTTTTTTGTCGTAAAAGTAGCTGGCCGGCCAGAAAAACTAGCCGGCCGGCCACCTAGCTGGTGAAATGAATTTTTTGCCCTTTTTAACTAGCCGGCCATAACCCCCTCCCCAAGTGTGTCCTAAAAGTGAATTTTGTTTTCCTCTAGGCCTTATGTCTGAGGGTTTGGCCTTTTGGAGGGAAATTTGAATTAGTTTTCCCCCCCATTTTTCCCTCTCTTTTCTACCCTTTTTTGTCTATATAACCAGCATTCCCAGCTGGTTTTAGGGGGTTAGAAAATTTTTTCTAAGCCTCTTGGATTGTATCTCTCTCTCTCTCTATATTCCAACCATCAAAACCCTAAGTTTCCTACACCATTTCTACACCACCTCATAGCACAAGGCCTCCATCCTTCATTCCAACACTTTGGGACTGCTTTGAAGAGGTTAAAGGCTCAGAATTTTGGTCCAAGAGCTGTTGGTTCTCTAGTCTACAAGGGTGAGTACATTTCCCCTCCTTTTGGTCCTATTCTTGCTCAATACATTAGCCATACTTGCTTGCATATTTGAGCTCCGTCCTTAACTGAAAATGGCATTTTTTTCAGCTCTATTTTATGTTTGTTTAAGGGCCTCTCACTGTTTGAGGCCTCCTTATTGCACTTGCTTCATTACCTCTCTTGTATGCCTATTTCTTGTGTAGTATTTTTGGCCTATATGTAAACTGTTTTGAGGCATGTTGTAAACTGTAAAGTAGTTTATTTTGAGCCCTTCTTCAACATTGTTGAAGGGATCATCACTGTTTGGGGTCCCCTTTTGCCACTTGCCATTGAATCCTCCTTTTGGCTCCATTTTTGCATGGTTTGTTAGCCTCTTATGCTTCTGTTTTTGGGCTCTGGTCCGAACTAAAAATAACCTTATTTTGACCTCCTCTTCATGTTTCATTAAGGGTCTTTTGTTGTTTGGAGCATCCTTTTTATACTTTGTGTTATAGTCCTCTTTTTGGCCTTATCTTGCATAGTATTTTGAGAATACTTGTACACTGTTTTGGGTTTGATCATCAACTGTAAAAGGTCATATTTTAGGTCCCTCTTCAACTTTGTTGAAGGACCTTTATCTGTTTGGGGCTAGCATGCATTACTTGCTTCTTTGTCCTCTTTTAGGCCCACTTTTTGCATGAGAGTTTTTCCATATTTGTGTCTGTTTTTGTGGCTTATGGTAAACTGAAAAACATCATATTTTGGGCCCCTCTTCAACATTGTAGAAGGGCCCTTCTCTGTTTAGAGTCAGCAGCTTGCACTTGCTTCATTATCTTGCTTTCGGGGCCATTTTTTGCATGCTAGTTTAGCCCCATTTTCGTTCGCTGTTTGGCCTTGCTTAGAACTGTGAAGATGCTTATTTTTGGGCTGTCTTGACTCTGTCTTCACATTCCATATTCAAATAATGCATGCATTGCATAGTTATAGGTCATTCCGTATGCCTAATTTCATGTTTTCGGGACCTATTCCATGCATCGGGTGTCATTTCGCCATCTTTCGGGGCTGTTTTGCATCATTTATTGCCTCTGAAATTTTCATGCTAAGTATTCCATATTCCATGCTTTGCCATGTCATGTTGGAGTGGCATTTGGTGGCTTAGGATCGGTCTTCGGTTTGCGTACACGTGTGCACGCATTTCGAGTGTCTCATTTTCATCTAATGGCCTCTTATGTGAGTGTGGCTGAGGTCCACTTGTGTTAGTGTAAGTCCATATTGCATTGTGTATGCCATTTCATTCCATAGCATTGTGTATGCTAGGTTGTATGCTAGGTTGTATGGTAGCGCATTGTGTATGCCATGTCACATCGAGCATCGAGTATGCCATTTTAGTTTGTAGCATTGCGTATGCTAGGTTTGCATATTAGGATTGCATTCATGCATGTCATGCATATTGCATTGTGTTCGGGATAGGAGTTAGCCCGAGCACGGGAAACGAGAGACGTTTCGTACTTCGAGTGACGGAACGTGTCTCAATTCCCAGTCACCGACACTCCGGATTATCCATGATGAAGTTAGGTTTTAGTTAAGTTTTCATGTGCATTCATTCTATATTGAGTTGTGCAATTCGATTCCTCGGCCATCATGCATCGAGATGCGTGATTGGTGGCACGAGGATCGAGGCATGCATGCATTTGTGAAAATATATTGCTATGCCCCTTTCCTGCTCTCTGTTGCAGCAAATCAAGAATCAGTAGTCTTCCGGGGCTTGGCGCACTTTCCAAAAAAAACAATTGCAAACAGAGGCTAATTGGGGCATTGCAGTGGATTTCTGCACAAGGCAACCCGAACATGCATCATTCATCATCTGGAGAAGAGTCAAGACAGTCCCTGGCTTGCATGCCAGTTTATTATTTTTCTTAGTTAATTTGTAAATTAATTAGGGGTTTGTACATATTTTGGACTGTATTATTTATTTGGATTGTACTATTCGGGACTGTATATGTATATTATTCTTTCGGACCCTCTGCACGAGGGTATAATTGTAATAAGTGTGCGTGTGTGTGATGTATGTCTTCCAACCCCACGTCTTTCTTCCCTTTTATTTACCCGCTTATGATGGTTAGATTAGGGCATGTTTCAATTAGCATACAGTATGATAGCATGTTTGCATTCATTCATCTGTCTTGCATGCACCAGGCTCGGCGCATCATACTAACTGCATTTGTATTTCAATTCCAAGTTGAATACTTGATAACTGTTGCATCTCATAAGCCATGTTTAGAATAGCCGAGCCTACTATAGTTGTATTTTTGCATGTGTTGCATTAGGCATTTCTGTATACTTAGGATCATGCATGGATTTCTAATTAGCTTCTTTTTTGGCTTGGAGTACTCGGTAAGTTTTATGCTTTAGCATCCTTGCATGCGTGTGAGTGACTGCCATGAATAGCATGCTTACCATGAGGCTAACTGCTTATGTGATATAACTACCTGAATGCCTGTGGGTGAAGGTTGGGTTAGTTGGATTGGAACAAATCATTGACTGTGTGTTTTAAGCCCACTAGATAGTGGCAAAATCATGTTTTCTAAGCCCACCCGAGGGTAGCAAATCCACGTCTTAGCCTACTTGCGAATAGCACCATCAAACCATTTTCAAAAACAAACATGAAATGTTTTATTCCAATTCAGGCGACTCAGTCTATACTTGTATGCTGTGCGCATCACATAAGAAATCTAGGCTAATAACCTGAATAAGAACGCATAATGTGTTCAAAACTAGATATCATGGTTAGTAGAGGCCGATCTTTGATCGGACGAGCGAGGGTGCTCACGAAGTGACCTTCCCCAATCATACCAAGTTCCTGAGCCGAGGCAACTTTGGTGATGACGGGCACGTGGCCTTAGGCAAATGAGTCAGGGTTTCCTAAATTTCCCAAAAATAAAATATTTAGGTGGCGACTCTGTATCTGGCAAAGCAGTCCATGTTTGGCACTTCTTTTCTAAAAATCTGTTTTCTCAAAATGATTTGCCGGATTTGGACTCTTTGGTTCAAGATTAAGAACCGTGACACAAATCGAGTCTGAACTGTAGCGAGGTCTCCCCGCGGGCTTGTTACACCTACGGGCTTACATCTTTCCAAGATATCACTTGGTTACAACAAAAGAGTCCTAAGCTCTATACATGTAAAGCCCTTGGCTTGAATTAACATTTAAACAAAAAAGTAACAAAACAAAGCCTCCAACTCCTAAGTCCTCCCAAGCTACGCCCTTGGAAGAGGCATGTCACCTGTACCTAAAAATGGTTTTCCAAGTAGGGTGAGCCAAAACCCAGTAGAGATAAACTAACATAATATATAAGATTTAACTAAGATATAAATGTCAGATAAAAATCCAATACTCAAGACCAACTTATATTCTTCTCATTACCATTCAATATTGATAACCACATCTTAATCCATTTCTATTCATTCATTTCAAATCAATGCATAAGTATAGTTCCTTATCACCTAAACAATCCCAAATGAGACTACAACTCATTCATTCACAATTCAAGAACATTCATTATTCAAACACTTCAATTTTCTTACCATTTTACGGATTCTCGTCCAAGGGAATCGACACCCAAATATACACATATAAGGTTTCGAGACTTTCACCCTGGACACTCCGGCCAGCTTAATTCAAAATGGAGTCCATCCCCTATCTCCTCCCAAACAAAAATACATATACAAGGTATTTAAAGACGCTGTCATATACAATGACTATCCAAATCACATATTCAATGGTTTAATCAAACCGTCATATTCAATGACATAATTCAAATGATTAGTTTCAATTTACCTAATCCTCATGCAATTTCTACAACAATCATAGCTATCCTCCACCGATAGCCCAAAACAAATATTTCTAAACAAATATATAATCCATCAAACAGATAATTTATCAAATTTTCATAGGTGAATGATTTATCAAATCCAATTACACCATTCATTCATACATTTCCCCAATTTCATATTTTCCACATTAATTTCATTATTTATACAAAATAATTATTCAACACAAATTAGGGCAATTTTCCCTCTTTTCCAAATATTAACCCCAAGGCCAAATTCCATCATCTTATCACTAGAGAACTTCATACACAAGGTCCCATAGTCGTTTTAGAATCCTAGATGGAAAACCCCTCTTTAACTTTTGAGATTTAAACCCTAACTTTATCCAAATCTTTTCAAATTCCACCATTGATACAAAATGACAAATACCTAGGTTAAAAACTATAACAAGGTGTATAATATCCCTACCTCAAGTATAGAAGCTCAAAGGAGATGAAGAAGAACCTCGAAGGTGCCCAAACTCGATTTTGCTTGGATCAAGAAGAAGCCTACAAGATGCTCTAACTCTTTATCAAAGGGAGTAGGGTAGAGAGACCTTTAGATCATGGAGTATTTGTAGAGAGAAGAAGAGTTTTAGAGAGCGAGGGTGTCGGATTAGGGTTTTGAGACAAAAAGATGTAAAAAAAATTGTGTAAAAATGAGCTGCTGCAAACTGATGTGCGCGACCTTCGCTTGAGCGAAGGAGCTGTCGCTCGAGTGACCAGACACAACAAGTGACCTCGCTCGAGTGCAAGAGGCATCGCTCAAGCGCAGAATGCAAAGCTTTAAAAGTTTAAAGACGCACACACTCGCTCAAGCGCAAAAAGCCTCGCTCGAGCGAAGACCTCAACCTTCCCAGAAATTCTACATCTGGGAAAGAAACCTGAGGACTCTCAAATCTCGCTCGAGCACAAGAAACCTCGCTCGAGAAAAGAAGCAAATTTCACAAGGCTCACTCGAGCGCAAGAAACCTCGCTCGAGCGAAGAAGCCAAAATCTGGGCTATAACAAGCTAGACCAACTAACAACCAACCTGTTCCAAACACATCCAACATGTTCCAAAACTCAAATTTAAAGAGTTAAAGGAGGAAAACAAGACACGAATACAATATTAAACCACGAAACACGAGTCCGGAATGTAACAAAAGTCGGGTCAAAACCGGGATCGCTATAGATGGCATACCTTCACCAAGGCAATAGCATTTGAGGGACCTTCGGGAAACAAGAGTTTCTTTGTTTTGTTTTATTTTTGTACAACCTAGGGCTAAAATTGTATAAGCTAATCTCACTTATGTTGTAACCAAGCCAAGGCTTAGAAAAGTGTAAGCCTAAAAGGTATTTATTTATGTTAAACTCTTTTTTCTATTAATATTATGAAATGAAAGAACTTTACACTCTGATTTATGCAATTGTTATTTATGTTCTGAATTGTATATTTATTATATTATTTTGAGGGCGTAACACAATTACACCATAGTATCAGTTAATATTCTTCTCTTTTTTTTTCTTTTTCTTTTTTTCATTTATGGTAAGTACTTACTTGATTAAATCCACAATCCACAACAATTAACTCAATTTTTAAAATTTTAAATCTTCATATATAATTAACAAACAATTAAATTAGAAGCTGAAAAAGTAAAATCTAAAATAAGGAACCTAAAAAGTTCAATCTCACAATAATAGTAAATTGAGTCGGCCGACGAAGCAGCACTAGGACCCTATTTTTAAAACCAAAATCTAGGGACCTAGACCGCTTGCTTTGCCAACTTGTCTTTATGATATTCATCCAAAAAACATTTGTCTTCATGACGTGACGACTGTTCTTTCTTGTGGGTAAAGGACTCTTTTGGATTGTTTCTTTAGTTTTATTTTGGAAACATCAATTCTAAAAATAACCCTTAGTTTATGCTGGTGCTGCTGTGGCTCCTTAAAAGGGTGGTATTTTGGCTATTTCTCATTTTTGCCTATATTGGTGTTCGACTTTGTATATGATTGGCTTTTGAGCATGTATCAAACTTGTTAATGGTCGTTGTTAAGCCTTTTATATTCGGATTTTAATTTAGAAAGTCCAGAAGTGTGGCTCGAATTCGTAGAGTTCATCACAAATTCTATTTCGACGATTTAAATCATTTATATTATAAAATCTTTTATGTATATTATTCATAAAAAAAAATTAGATCAATCATGTGTAATGTATAACCTTTTCAAAGGTGTATATGAGAGGATTCTTAAATTCTAAGAAATAGATAGTAGAAGAGTTCTCTTTCTCCCCATTTACTATTATTTTACACTATTTTTCACTTGACTTATAAACCAAACATGATGAAAGAGTTTTCTTTCTCACAATTTTTTTATCACTTCTCAACAAATTACCCCATCTTAATGGAGTGTTAGATAAGAGATGATTACGGGTTGTTTGTCATACCACTAAAAAAAATACATTATTTTTTATTTGTTGTCTTTAGTGATTCTTTTTTTTAAAAATTATGTCAATTTTTTTTTTAAAAAAAATTTCGGGCCTATCTTGTGTAGATGAATTAAAAGAAGTTTAAAAAAAAAAATTGAAAATTTTTTAATTTTTTTTTTACTAAAGATTTTTTTTTTTAAAAAAAAAAGGTTAAAAAATAAACTTTTTTTGTCCTTTCTAAAGTTGTTTTCAAATTTTTATTTTATTTCTCTCATCCATCTAGTTGAATAGAAGCCAAAAAGTGAAAACTATTCAAATTTTAAAAAAAAAAATAATAAAAACAAAAAATAAAACAAAACAAAAAGGTTCACTAAAAAAACCCAACCCCAAATTTAAGCATAAAGCAGTGGGATGTCCTTTAGGTTGTGATGCCCTTTAATTTGAAAGAAAGAAATTGAAATTATAAGAATAGTGATTAGTGTTTTGATTGAAAATAAAATATCACAAGAAATTACACTACTATGTATGAAATTTTTTGTACAAAAATTTTGTTTGTATATCATTAAATATAAAGTAATGAGATCTATATTAATAATAAAGCTGGAGCTCATTTAATTGTCTTTAATAAATAAAAAAGAGTCACGTTAGAAATTTCAAAAAAATTATAAATTTTTTTCATGCAATACTTAAATAAGTGTAAGACCCACACTATATAAGATCCACACTCGTGCAAATATTGTGTAGAATTTTTAATAATAGTGTTAGATATATATATATATATATATAAGGTGTGGGCATCGAATAAGTCCCTCTTTAAATAATATGGTAAATTATAAATATACATTTTGAGATTTGTTTAAAATATAGATTGTCTCATATGATTCTAGAAATTATATATTGTCCTTTCAAATTTCTAATCGCATAATAATGGACCAATATATTAATAAATCATCAAGTAATTAGCAATTTTTAATAATGTCATAAATATATTTCAATTAACAATTCATCTAATTTTATTGTTGTCTAGAAAAATAGTTAGAAATTTTATTTTTTTCTACTAATTCTTTTAAATAATTTTTTTGATAAAGGAATATTTTTAATTTTTAGAATCATAAATGATAATCCGTATTTTAAATAAATTTTAATTAATTTACCCTAACTAATATATGGTTGGAAAGTGATGTGCTACACACTTTCCGTAATTGCTGTCTCTCATCTTTTTTTCTTTTTTTCTTTTTTCTTTTTTTTAAATGACAAATATAACTTTGGGTTTTGTTAAGAGACATGTTAAGAAAATGTTAGTTTTTTTTTTTTTTTTTTTTGAAGTTTAAATATGAATTTGAAAGAAATTGAAAATTTTGTGAAGTTGGCTACGGGTCATGTTTTAATAATTCAAATCGTTCATTTTGTATGACTCAATATATATTAGCTAGCCATAAAAAAAATTTATATTGATACGATACTCATAACTTGTTAAATACAAACATGATAAAATGAAAGTGTTACGATTATTAAATTCAATCTAAATTTTTACATTAATAATATATAATGAGTGCTCTATAAAATAAATAGTTTAGATAATAAAAATGGAACCTATGGTGAGCCTCACTAGCCTTTCAAGTTTTCTAAAATTTACAAGTTTTCTAAAATTTATATTTAAATTTGAGATAAACCTAACCATTAAGAGAAAAAATTACAATAATTGTATAGCTTTTATTACAATTACTTTCATATGTATTTATATCATATTAAAATGTTATATAAATACATAATATATGTAACATTACTCATCTTTTAAATTTTTCACCATGTACTATAAAGGTTGAGGTTAACAAAATCTTACAATCTTTTATGTGTTATTGCAATTTTTTTCTTTCATTTGCTGCATTAAAAACTAGTCATATTTACGGATCAACATTTAGATGAGAAAGGATTCAAATGTTTAATTGAAATTTTAAAACTTTGTTTCCATTCAAAAAATCATCTGAAAAATAATGAAAAATAAAAAATATTGATTTTTTCGTATGATTTTTTCACTTTTTTGGAGAAAAATAATTTTAAAAATTATAAAACATTTTTATGATGTTTATATTTCGTCAAACTAGTTTGTATTTTTAAGAGGGAAAAAAAAAAAAGGACAGCATAAAATAGATTTGAAAAAATGACACAGTGGCCAGATATTTATTTCTAAAACTTCTAGGCTAATAGGCCCAAACTTAAATATCTTTTTTTATCAAAAGGACGTTGATAAGTTTAAAAGGACACTTATCCGTTCAAAACTTACGTATATGTCTATTTGTCTAAAGGGTTTTGGTTTGTGGCACTAAATTAGGAGTACTAATGTTCCTAATTTTTATATAAGGCAAAAAAAAAAAACAAAACAAAACAGTTACTTAAAATAGAAATTAGGGGCATTAGTGCCCTCCAATTTAGTGCCACAAAACATTTTCCTTGTCTAAATATTACCTATCTATACATTTGTCGTATTTGTCCAAATGTCATATAAATGTTAATAATATAAATGACATTAAAATTTATTAATTGCATGACTTGATGGACTCCGATCCTTTCTATTACATGTATGAAATGAAGATTTTTATTACATATTTAATGACTATGAAATAGGAATACAAATTTATAATTAATTTAACTTAAAAAGATAATTACACTCACTATTGAATGACATAATGAAATATCTTTGTTACAAATATGTAATGGAGAGGATCGCAATCTTGACTCACCGTTTGGGAAGTGATTTTGTGAGCTTTTTTGGCTATTTTAGCCACAAAAGATAAAATAAGTTATTTTAACCACAACAAACAAAATATCACATCTAATCCATAATCATTACACTCTTCTCTCACAAAAAAGTCAAAAAAGTCAAAAAGCCAAAAAGCATTTCCCAAACCAAACTTTTTAACCCAGGCTAAAATAGTCAAAAAAGCCAAAAAGCTAAAAAACCAACCCACTTCTCAAACCAACCCTTATGATTATTTATCGTGTTATCATGTCGTGTCATAAAATCTTGTTTGCACAAAAAAATTTATTGATCTGAACCAATTAATTTTGCATACATTTCGTGTGTTGTTACATGTGTTAACATGTTGAATCAAAAAATTTAAGGGAATTTACCAATCAAATGTTATTAATTAGATTTATTTATTTACCGGTTCTAAATGATAAATTTATCAATATAAATTTGCTCATAAAAATAAAAGAGATTGATAAATATATCACTTGATAAATTTATCAATATAACTTAATAGATAATAAGTTTTAAAAATATGGCATATTAGTAATTTACCTAAAAATTTAAATCTTATCGAAAATTAATATTTCCTTTACTTTTTCTAATTTTTTTGTAAACTTACTTTTTCTATGTGCAAGTAATAAATGATGTTTTTTTTTTAGAATCCGGAAAATGAGGGTTTGATGGGCCTATTTTGGCAATATGGTTAAAAATCAGTTTTTTTACGTTTTAATTTTTTTGAATCACGGTATTTCTCCATTTTTTTTGTATAATTAAATTAAAAAAATTAATTTTTAATCTACTTCTAAAAATTGACAATTGTTAAAGAACAACCATTGATTGCCTATTCAAAAAAAAAAAAAAAAACAGTATGTTTGGTTTGAGTTTTTTAGATTAAGTTTTTTAAAAACTGAGTTTTTTTATTTTCATGCTTTTTTATTTTTAGTGAATATTTTTAAAATTTTAAACATTTTTTTTTACTTTTTAAATGCACCTTACTTAGATGTATCTAAAAAGTAAAAAAATTATGAAAGAATATTTTAAAAAATTAATAAATACATAGAAATATAAAAAATATATTGAATTCTTGTTTTTTTTTTTTTTTGTATGTTTGATATTTAGTGAATTTTTAAAAGATTTTTTTTACAATTTTTTTATTTTTTAAGTGTATTTATGTTAAGTGTGTCTAAAAAGTAAAAAAATTACTTAAAATATTAAAAAAAAAATTTAATAAAAACAACAAAATACAAAAAATAAAAATAAATAAAATTTTCTAAAAAGTATTTTTAAAAAAATGAAACCGAACATGGCGTAATTTTACAAATTTACGCCTACTTGTCCGGCAGCGGCTATTGAGGGCATATATAATTTTACATGGAGTTGAATTCATTTTGTGCATGATGTGCACTTGCGTCTCCTTTTAATGATTTAAATAATTTATTTTATTAAATATTATATATTATTTTAAAAAAAATTAGATTAATCTTAAAATCATAATATAATCAATTTATAATGATTCTTACAAAAAAAAAATGACAATTATATTTGTACGAATACAAAATAATCTTTTCGTATAATCCTGTTGATTAAGTTTGCACTCCTCCAAACGTCGTCGTTTTGCTACCTGAAAATACAAACGTGAGCTAGCTGGCAGGTGTGTGTCAGAAACCCCTCCGATGTCTAAGTCAGCAACTAGACAATAAACAAAAAGTTTTGTGTATTTGAGAGTAGAAATTGTGATACCTGTGACGCCCGATTCTACACTATTAGTTGCAGTCAAGGAAGAGTCACTAATGAGTCCTATGGTCAATAACCAAGTAAGATCCCAGATTGCCGGAGGAGTCCGATTAGCCTCCCTTCTAAGTTCAGCTTTCTTAGGCAGCGCACTACCTTTTTGACAGATCTTAAAAGGTATTGACACAAGGTCTCATAAGCAACGATAAGGTTCATACATATACGTAGAATATAAATACATAACAATCACGAATATACTTAATTCAAAAGGCGCTGCCTAAGAAAGCCGGACTTAGAAGGGAGGCTAATTTGATTCCTCCGGCGATCTAGGCTCTTATTTGGTTATTGACCATAGGACTCATTAGTGACTCTCCCTTGACTGCAACCAATAGTGTAGATTCGGGGCGTCACAATACCTGTACATAGGTCCTGTCATGAGCTGTTGTAGATTTCACCTGGCACAATCCTAGTAGGACTCTAACTCTCCTTCTAAGAGTCCTCCTATGAATTACACTCCCAAAGATAATGTCCATCCTGATAACACCCTACTCACTACTAGCCAAGTGAGATGGCTTAAAACCTCCTTACCTCAGTTTAGTAACAGGCCAACCGAGCCATCATGGTCGCGCCTTACGCCAGACCACGCTCACATAGTTCGGCGCTACTGCAGGCTACTCTGCAAGTCTACTATTTAGACGACGTCCAGCAAAGCTATCATATACCTCGGTTCTCTCGCCAACAATACCTCGGTTCAGTTCGGCCAGACCAGGCCACTGATAGCTTGCCTCAGACCAAACTGTCGGGATAAAGGACCGAACTTTTTACCTCGGCCCGTAGTACAGCTCAACATCTAGGAAGTTGCACCTAGCTCGGTCCTTTTCAATAGTTGCACTTAGCTCGGCCCAATTTTCTTATAAATTACTTTCTCAATTGCCCCTTAATTCCATCTGCAAAGCATGTTTGGGATTATGAACTTCCAGCCGAGCTACCCAAGTCCCCTCTTGTTGAAATAATGATTTCAGCCGAGATAAAACAATGATTTCTAGCGGACTGTAGTATGTTCGGCTTCCTAAACTTGCGTCGGTCGCCTGACCTGTTGCTTCAAAAAAGCCTGCCAACACGTCCCTAGCAGGACACGTGTCACACATCGATAGCATCCTTGTACCATGCTAGCCGTTTTAACATTACTCAAAAAAATTTGAAAAAGGCCCGTCGTTTTGTCTTTTCACATAAATATGACCCTTTCATTTTGAACAGTCACCATATTATTGTTCATCTTCGTTCTTCAGAGAATTTCTACATTCTGAGCTCCATATCTACACCTCCTGAGCTTCAACCCCTAACCAAGTAACTACTGTGTACGTTTCGTTGGTCTTCTTGTTGGTTGGGCTTTGTTTTCACGCCTTCACACTCGTAAGTTGCTAATGCTTCTCTCTGATGTTCCTGTTTTACTTATTTCTGTACTTTCAACACTTAAATCTCTATATATGCGCATTTATATGCACTAGAGTGTTTGAGAAAATACCATAAACCCAAAACCTTACACTCAAGCTCAAAGGCACACCTATTGGATTTTGAAAAATATGATTTTTGATCCAAAATCGTGCTGTAACCGAACTAGGAACTTGTTTGCGACCTTTAAGATTGTACACGACCGAACTGAAAACTACCTGTAGCCCAGATATAGCTGAGCTAAGCTTTTTATTTTTTTAATTCGCCTATTTACTTAGTCTAGTCCAGTCCAGTTATCTAGGCATAACACTTCTTTATTTCCACTTTGCAGACTTGACTAGGTTGGCCAGGGACACCTTTACACACTGCCCCTAGGCGGCTTTGTTCAACCGAGCCAACCAAAGCCTCAACCGCGCCGAGCTAGGCCACCGTGAACACATTAAAATTTATTTCCTTTAAGTTAATGGGAAAATATTGGTTTCTAGTAGACTCCCCATGAGCCATGGCCGAATTCCGAAGGGACTATCATATTCCTAATGACATCCACATTTCCTTAGCCGAGCTACAAACCACCCATTGGGGCAAACCAGACTTCGTTCCTTTTACCGTAATATCGATCGTAGAAGCCGGCCTTCAGTTTCCTGTACCACCCCTCATATGCGAATTCCTTAGGCAAACAAGACTGTGCCCAACCCAACTCTCCACAAACACTTATAGGATAATAAATGGCATTGCCAAGCTAAACTGCCGGCTCGGCCTCAACCTCGGATTGGCCGAGCTATTTCATCAATATTCACTCGGTCAAAATGACGACGGTTGGGTGTATTATCTCAGAGTAAGGAGAGGTCGAGAAAAAATAATAAAAAACACACCGGACAAAGACTTGAATGACGACGATTTCTTTTGGGTTTCTAGTAATTTCGAAGATCAGAAAGCCCAGATGCCGGGCTATAACATAAATTGGGATAAGGGAACAGTTGGTAAGGACATCTCGGTTTTATCTTGTTTTACTGTTTCCACTAACCACCATACTAACCCTTGTTCGTTGATACAGATCTAAATCAACTCAAATCACATTACGCCTACGCCAATCAAGACGCCCTTCGTGCCGCCCTTCGATACCGCCACCGAGATTGGGCCAAGTTGCTAAATTTCGAGCCGACCTACCGGTACAGCGGAAAGAGGAAAACCAGAGTCACTGACCTCCTCCTAGAACCTTCACCCAAGCCAGACCCCACTATTCTCCAAATCAAGCTAATTCCACTCACAGAAGAATAAGAAATGGCCAAAAAAAGAGTCGTGCGAGCACTCATCACCGAGCAGACATCCGGTGAAGCGCCAACTA
Source organism: Camellia granthamiana (assembly GCA_036172215.1). NCBI lineage: Eukaryota > Viridiplantae > Streptophyta > Magnoliopsida > Ericales > Theaceae > Camellia > Camellia granthamiana. The sequence goes on along the minus strand of CM069907.1, from coordinate 38,854,802 downwards.
GGCTGAGTCATCTGGTCAACAACGTGAGACCGTGGTCGCCCTTCCAACTGCCAGGGCCACCACATCTCAGCCGAGCAAGCGTGCACGTACCTCATCGACCAAACCGCAACGCCTGGTCGATGAGGAGGACACCATGCTTCCTGAAGCTACGCTGCCGAGCCTAGAGCCCGCGCGCTCCGATCGAGCAAGCCCTTCAGAATGGGCATCATCAATAACTTACAAGAACTGCGTTGTAACCACCACGGATTCGGTGGTTGCTGATAAGGACCACATGCTTGCCTTCAACCTCTCCAAAAGCATCTGTCTGCCACTAGACATGGAGCACCACGACCACCTAACCAACCTGAAGGCCATCTACTCAACCACCAAATCCATGGTGCTTATAAGTTTTTTTCCCCTCTATTAGTTTCCACTTTTAACAGTTTGTTTGCTCGGTTTTAACATAATCCATACCTCTCCTATCTGTAGGCTTTGCAGAAGTACCATGTTGCCCACAAGCGCGTGCTAAAACTTCGCAAGACTACACGATCGGCTGTGGCAGACGCTATCACTAAGTCGGCCGAGCTAAATGAAGCCAAGTAGAGAATGGCCGAGCTCGAATCCGAAAACACACGGCTCACTGAGCTGGTCAACGCGACAAAAGCCGACAAACAGAAGGCATTGGCCGAAAGGAAAGACCACTACCTACGCGAACTGGCCAAACTGGAAAAGAAGAAAGATACTGAGCTCACCCACCTAAAAAAGAAAATGGAAGATGTTGAGGATCGAGGCTACAAAGAAGGGGAATCCACCTACGTCTTGCAGTGTGAAGCTGCTAAAGACATCTTTTTCAAAATCGGATGAAAGGCAACTGTTTTGAAGCTCGGTCAGGGGCAAGACACCGAGATCTTCCAAAACCCTCCCCCTCACTTCATTCCAAGTTACATGGCGGACTATGCCAACGCCATTCAACAGAAGCTTCTCCAAGAGGAGGAGGAGGGGAAAGAATCCCTTGATCCAAACAATGCCCCACCTACAAACCGTAATCACGGTCTCCAGACTCTTCAGACAGCTCGGGTGGAGCCACTCAGCCAACCAGTGCCACGTATGGTCGAGGGGGCGCCTGTGACCGACCTACCCAGGGAGAACCCGCTGAAACCGGCCTATGGAGTGGTGAAGCTCGGGTTGATTTGGATGTTGATTTGGACTATCTTTTTACCTGATTTTCTTCTCGTTTAAGTTCTCAACGAAAAATGTAACCAAGCTACAAGCCCCTCCTCTTGTACTGGATAAAAAATGAATGAAATTTCCTGTTTTGTCCAACTTTTTATTCGGTTAATGTACTTTTTCCCTTTGTGTACTTTCTGTAAGCTTAGCCGGCCTAATTTAGCTCAGCTTTCCCTTATTCTGCCCACCTTGTTTAGCCGAGATGCAAACAACAACTTTAGATAAGTGTTGGTTAAACCTGCCAACCTTCTTCAGCCTAGATCCTTATCTCGGCTGAAGAACAACAGATGTTTGGTTAAACCTGCCAAACTTCCTTCAGCCTAGATCCTTATCTCGGCTGAAGAAAGAAAAAGTGTTGGTTGATTCTGCCAACCTTCTTCAGCCTAGATCTTTTTTTCGATTAAAGAACAAAAGATGTTTGGTTAAACCTGTCAAACTTTCTTCAGCCTAGATCCTTAGCTCGGCTGAAGAAAGAAAAAGTGTTGGTTAATTCTGCCAACCTTCTTCAGCCTAGATCCTTATCTCGGCTGAAGAACAAAAGATGTTTGGTCAAACCTGCCAAACTTCCTTCAGCCTAGATCCTTATCTCGGCTGAAGAAAGAAAAAGTGTTGGTTAATTCTGCCAACCTTCTTCAGCCTAGATCCTTATCTCGACTGACGAACAAAAAATGTTTGGTCAAACCTGCCAAACTTCCTTCAGCCTAGATCCTTATCTCAGCTGAAGAAGGACAAAGTGTTGGTCAATCTGGCCAACCTTATTCAGCCTAGATCCTTATCTCAGCTGAAGAACAAAAGATGTTGGGTCAAAATTGCCAAACTTCCTTCAGCCTAGATCCTTATCTTGGCCGAAGAAGTGAAAAGTGTTGGTCAATCCTGCCAACTTTGTTGTTTGTCCCTAGTTAGCAATAACTATGAACAACTTTTTATAGTAGAAAGAATTGTGCTGGAAAGAACTACTTGCTTTATTTGAAAAAAAAAAAAACAAAAATTACAAGTGTTTTAAGAAGAAGCTAAAAATAAAATAGTTTGAAATTGGCCGTGTTCCATGGCCTAGGAATAGCTTTGTTTTCCAAATCTTCCAAGTGATATGCCCATTTTCCCGTTATACCAATCACTTTATATGGTCCTTCCCAGTTAGGTCCTAGCTTGCCGTCTCTAGGTACCAAAGTGTTGCCCATTATTTTGTGCAATACCCAATCTCCAATCTTGAATTGCCTTGGGTGCACTGCTTTGTTGTATTTCCTAGGCAACTCTTGTTGGTATAAGGAAATGTGAACTAATGCCCTTTCTCTTCTTTCTTCTGCAAGATCGAATTCCAAGGTTATGGCCTCACCATTCAAGTTTGGGTCAAAATTTTCGTTTCTTACAGTGATGAGGCCTACTTTCAGCGAGATTACCGCCTCTATACCGTAGGCCAAGGAAAAAGGCATTTCTTCAGTTGATCGCTGTGGTGTGGTACGGTAAGCCCATAAAACATGAAGAAGCTCCTCAGTCCATTTGCATTTTTCTCTTTCCAACCTCTTCTTCAGACTGTCTAAGACAACTTTGTTGGAGGCTTCAGCCTGGCCATTAGCTTGGGAATATGCCGGTGTAGAGTTGTAAAATTCTATTTTGTATTCTTCGCAAAAGCCCCTGAAGATTTTGCCATCAAACTGAGGCCGTTGTCTGATATTAGAGCCTTGGGTATGCCGAACCGAGTTATAATGTTCTACCAGACGAATTTCTTAACGTTTTTCTCTTTTATAAATGAGAGTGCTTCTGTCTCCACCCACTTTGTGAAATAGTCTGTCGCTGCAAGAAAGAACGTTCTGTTGCTGGGCGTAGTTGGAAGTGGTCCCACTATGTCTAGGCCCCACATTGCAAAGGGCCACGAACTGGTCAATGGTAGAAGCTCTCTAGCTGGTTAATGTATTTGGTGTGCGAACTTTTGACATTTCTCGCACTTCCTGACATATTTCTCTGAATCTACTTGCATGTATGGCCACCAATATCCTTGTGAAATTGCTCTATAGGCCAATGATCTTTCCCCTTGATGGCTTCCGCAGACGCCTTCATGTATTTCGAACAAAAATGCCTCGACTTTACTGTGATGGACACACTTCAAGTAAGATCCTGTGAAGGATTTTTTATATAATGCTAGTGATGGAGAGAGCCAAAATCGTTGTAATTTTGTTCTAATTTTGTTGGCTTCTTTCTTTGCTTCAGGCAAGATGCCATCTTTTAAAAATATTATGATGGGATCCATCCATGAAGGGCCTAGCTCGGCACAACATGGTTCAACTGCTTCGGATTCTTCAATACTTGGTCTGGGTAGGAAGTCAATCAACAATGGATGTGGAATAGATGTATCAACCATTAACACAAAATCGGCCATCTCATCCGCTCTACTGTTTTCCTCTCGGCCGATTTGCTCTATCCGGACTACTTCAAACTTCATGATCTCCCTTCTGACCAACTCTTGGTACTTAGCTATCCTATCATCCTTTGCTTCGTAGTCGCTTGAAATCTGGTTGACTACTAGCTGGGAGTCACTGTACACCATCAGCTCAGTGGCCTTCATGTGAAGTGCTGATTTTAATCCTGCTAGTAATGCTTCATACTCCGCCTCGTTGTTGGATACTAGGAAGCCAAAGTTGACTGCTTGTTTAATTGTTAGGCCATCCGGTGAGATGAGGACTATGCCAAGTCCTGCACCGTGCCTGTTGGATACTCCATCCACGAAGAGTTTCTACATCTCTCCGACGAATAGCTTCTAGCAAGTGGAGGGATCAGATGATGTCTTGGGATTAGGGGTGTCACTGATGTCTTCTTCTAGGTTGATGTCTGCCGTTGGGCTTTGATCTTCACTGTCTGACTGTCTCAAGTCTTTACTTTCTGGTGAGTCCTTGGTGGCAGTGTTGTGGTTTGTTCCTCCTTCTCTTTTCTTAAGCCTAAATGGCTTGCTATGCAGTTGGGCGTCCTACTTTGGGGGCTGCGCAATTCCTGCGACACTTTTTCCTTTTCTTTCGGTTACCCCGATCAAGTCGATCGGGCAAACATGATGACTTCCTGGCATGAACTCGGCCATAAAGTCTGCCAAAGATTAGGCTTTTATTGCGGTTCTTGGTTAAAACTTAATATCGAATTGCCCTAACTCCACTGCCCACTTCAAAATTCATCCCGAAAAATCTGCCCTTTCAAACAAGACTTTTAAGGGGAAGGCTGTTAAGACAATCACGGTGTGGGCATGGAAGTAGTGCGACAATTTTCTTGAGGCCATCATCAAAGCTAAGGCCAACTTTTCCAATGGCAAGTACCTTATTTTAGCACCCAGTAATGTCTTGCTAACATAAAAGATTGGCAAGTGTTGTATTCCCTCAGCTCTCACCAACACAGCGCTAACTGCATGTTGGGAAACCGCTAAGTACAAAAAGAGCTCTTCTCTTGGTACTGGGGTTACTAACAACGGAGGAAAGGTCATGTAGCTTTTCAAGCTTCCTAGGGCGCGGTCGCACTCATCATTCCACTCAAACTTGGCCTTCAGCGCCTGAAAGAATGGTCGACACCTGTCTGATGATTGACTTATGAATCGGTTGAGCGCAGCTGCTAGGGCAGTGAGATGTTGTACGTCTTTGACTGTGTTGGGCCTCTCGAGATCTTGGATGGCTTTGATCTGAGAGAGATCAGCTTCTATACCCCGGTTGGTTACTAGAAAGTCCAGGAATTTGTCTGACCCTACGCCGAATGCGCATTTAGATGCGTTCAAACGCAACTTGTGGGACTTCAAAATTTGAAACATTTCATCTAGGTCCCTAAGATAGTCCCTCTCATCTCTGTTTTTGACCACCATATCATCTATGTAAGCCTCCATTGTTCTACCTAACAATGTTTCAAATATTTTGGTGATCATTCGTTAGAATGTAGCCCCTGCGTTCTTTAGGCCAAAGAGCATGACCTTTTAGTAGTATAGTCCTCTGGGTGTCGTAAATGATGTAACCTCCTAATCTGGTTCATACATAATGATCTAATGGTAACTGCGATACGCATCAAGAAAGCTAAGTCGGTTATGCCCTGCCATTAGGTCCACCAGTTGGTTTATTCGTGGTAGGGGAAAGCTGTCCTTTGGGCATGCTTTGTTAACTATTTTGTAGTCCACACAAACGTGTCATTTTTCATTCTTTTTTGGTACCACTACAGTGTTGGAAATCCACCTGGGATAGTGTACTTCTCTGATTGCTCCTACCTCCAGCAAGTTTCCCACTTCCTTCGCCACTATCTTTGTGTGGTGGAGTGTTGATCGGCGAGTTCATTGTATAATTGGTCTGGTAGTTGGATGGACATTGAGTTGATGGTAGATGAAATTAGGGTCAATGCCAGGCATGTCGTACTGTGTCAAGGCAAACACCTTGATGTTAGAGGTTAAAAATTCCATGACCTCTATTCTCTCAGTGCTGGACAGAGACGAGCCGAGCAAAAAGAACTTTTCTGGATTCTTTTCATCTATCCTTACCTCTACCAAGTCTTCCACCACCTTCTGTTCGGCTGCTTTGCCGACATCTGTAAACAGTTCATTGCTTTCTGGCTCCTCCACCATCTATACAAACCCTTTTGCAGCCTGACTGTTGTTTACCGTGACAAAGCACTATTTTGACATGATTTGGTCTCCTAAGACTTCTTCAATCACTCCGGTTTCGTTGGGGAACTATAATGCCTGATAGTAGGTTGATGCCACCGAGCGCATGGTGTGCAACCATGCTCTTTCCAAGATTATGTTGTAGGTGGAAGGGACCTTCAATGCCCAAAATTTCACCTGTTTCGTCATTGTTTCTGCCTTGACTGGTAGAATTATTTTGCCAACTGGCCATTCTGGCATTAAGTTGAAACCGACGAGGGGAGATGTTGCAAGCGCCAAGTCTTTGTCCTTCAATTTTAGTTGCTTGAAGGTCTCGTAGTACATTATTTCGCACGAGCTTCCTTGGTCAATCAGAATCCACTTGATGTCAAAATTCTTGACGCGCAAAGTGACCACCAGTGCGTCATTGTGAGGGCAATGTAGCCTTGTTAGATCCCTGTCTGAAAAGGATATGACGTTCGTTGCCTCCGTTTTTTTCCTTTTGGTGGTAGGTTATGCACTTAGTACCTCCCTCAAGTGCTCAGCCTTTTTTATCATCCCTCTGAACTCATATACCTGCTCAGGTTCGACGATCCCATGTATCACGTTGATTATGCCTTAGGGTGGACCGTCAACCGACATCCCACTCAACCTGCTGTGGTCCTAGGGGGCTGGCTGTGTTTTCCCTTCTATATACTTGTCCAGGTGACCAGCGGCCACTAACTCCTCCAGATGTTACCTCAATGGTGTACAATTTTCAGTGCAGTGCCCCTTTTCATCATGGAAAGTGTAACGGTACCTCTCATCGTAACCTCTTTGTGCTTCTCCCAACTTGGCTGGCCGCCGAACGAAGGGTTCATCGCGTATCTCGCTAAGAATTCGGTAGATAGGTTTGTTGAATACTATGGTAATGGCAATGCAGACTCTCAACTTCCTTGTTTGGGGGTCCTCTCTGTTGGCTTGTCTGCCTCACCCATTCTTGCTTGGTTGTTCCATTGTGTTGACTTTCGCTGCAGTCTTTTTATTCGGTACAGCTGTTGTGCCAGATTTTGCTTTAGCGCGGGCGTTATCTTTCTCTACCCAGATATGTTGATGTACTCTCTCCATAAGGGCCTCTATCTTGAGGGGTGGCATCATCGTCATTGAATCCCTCAACTTGTTACCGACTGGCAAACCCCATTTGTACTGTGTGATGGCGAGGTTTATGGGGCAATCCCCAATCTGATTGAAAATCTCCTAATATCGATTGTTGTAAGACCTCAATGTTTCCTTCTCGCCCATGTCAATGGAGAGTAGCCGGTCAATCTCCACTGGTGTCTTGGTATTCATTCTAAATTTAGTCACACAACTGCGCCCATGAGGCTATGCTGCCTTCTAACAGCCTTTCAAACCTTGTTAGACCCAAGTCACCAAGGCTGGAAGGAAACAAGATACACATTAGAGCCTCGTTCCGCCGATATACTGTCATAACTTGACGGAAGTGGCTCAAGTGCATATAGGGATTTGACTTTCCCTCATAAGTAATGAATTTGGGCTAGTGGAAGCCTGAGGGCAATGGTGTCTTCTCTATCGCCGGAACGAACGACGAACTCTGCAACCTTGCTAGCACTTTGTCAGCTAGTTCATAGGCAAGGCGTGGCTCTGGCTTTCCAACCTCGACACTCTCATGCGTCCTATGTGTCAATCATTGTAGAACAGAGACTCTGCGGGGGTCACGCGCCCGAGTGTCTTCTCTCCTTCAAGCCCTTTCCTTAAGCACTGTCCGTAGGTCCGCCGACCTTGGCAACTCTGTGTGCCTAGACGTCGTTTGGTGCGAGTGCGAGGGCCTATAACTGCTTCCTTCCGTGTAGGACCTTTCAGTCCTCGTTCTCTCAGACCTGGAGGAACGAGTCCTGGAAGTCCTTGATTGTGTATCGCCTGTCCTGAGGCTCCTACTTTCAGCTTGTGATGGTATGACTTGTCTGTCATGATCTTCCGAGTAGTAAGAGAGCATGTTGTCTCTGCGCCCCTCTTCCGTTGCCACTCATTTGCCCCTTATCTGGCGCTTCATAGTCTTTATGTCTGTCGCCATCCCCCTTATTAATTCATCTTGCTCCCTCACGTGATCCTTCAGAACCTGAGGATCCAACCTCCACCTCTACTTTTCAGGACTTTGGGAGCGACAAGGGCTGGAGGCCCGTCTTTCACGAGAATCTCTCCGTGGGTTCCGTCGCTGGGGGTCTAACTCTGCCATGGGTGGGATAAAAGGTAAGCATTCGCATCTCTCGCCCCCTGTAGACACCCCATTTTTGACCGTCCTCAAGACTTGGACATCACCGCTTGAACACCCGGTGATTACCCATGTTTGTGTTCGTTTTGAGTTCCCGGAGGTCCCGACTGCGCGCCGTGCCTCAGGATCTCTTAACCGGTTTGTTCTGTGCTTGGTTTTCCACCAAGACTTGTGTGGGTTTTGCATTCGAGGGTAGGGGAAGGCTTGTTAGTCATCCCTAAAACCCACCGGCTGCCCCACACCTCCACCGGCTCTCCCTAGTAGCCATCGGCACTCTTTTATCCAAATCCTTGGCCGATCGGCACTGTATGATGCCGGCCGGCACTGTTTTGTGCCGGTGATTGTTTTTGCCGGCCGGTGACCCTTCTGAACCCCTCTGAGGATGGTGCAAGCCAGCTGTGCCAGCTGGATTACACCATCACCACTCCCCATACGAGGGATTGCACCCTTTGCCCTTTTGAACCCCCTTGAAGCTTCTAGAAGCTTGAACCCTTGGCCAAGCTTCTTGGAGAAGCTTGGCCAGCTGTCTTAGCTTCCCTTGGAAGCTAGGAATCCTTTGCACCCCTTGAACCCTTTGGCCTTACTTAGTCATTAAGTTTTGGCTTAGTTTTTGGCCTATATATACTTGCATTCATCTCCATTGTTTGAGGTTAGCAACTTTAGGTCAAAAACCAGAGCTTAGGCATATATTCTCTGATATACATCCATATATATCTATATCTCCCTTCTCCCTCCTTGTGTGTGTGTGTTTTGGGACCAAATAGTGTGATTTACCTTACTTTTGCACTAAAACACACACCATTACACCTTAGCTCGAGATTGAGAGACTTGGAGGGTTGTTTGTTGAAGTTTTGGGCTGGTTTTGATCACTAGAGGGTGGCTGGAACCTTTCTTCTTCAAGTGTTCTTCAAGGGTAAGCTTGTTGCTTTAGATTCCCCATTCTTGCAACCTCTTTCTACCCTCTTTACTTTGTGTTTTTGAGTTTGTGTTTAAGATAAAAAAGTCTTGTTTTTACTTGTTCTTGAACCTTCATTAAGGTCATTTTACGGTTTGAGTTAAGCATCATCACTTTGGGCCTTGTTTGGCCATCTTTGGTGCCTTTTTCTTGGGCCTTCTTGGTTTGGTGTTCTTTGGTCTTCTCACCACTGAAAACCAGTGGGTTTTCAGTGGTGAGGATGATATTTTCGAGCCTCATTTAGGGGAGAGACACCCCTCTCCCCTTGGTCCTTTATTTGCCTTTGTTTTGGGCTCATAGCATAGCATGTGTGCATGTTTGCATTTGGCTTCATTTCAGGACTTTTTGGGCTGTTTTAGGTCATGTTTGATCTCTGTTTTTGGTTGGAATTGTAGCCTCTAACATGCTTTTCATACTTCCTTTGAAATGCTCTTTTATACCTAAAAGCATGCCATACGTCTAAGCCATATTTCTCGCATGTTTTAGCTTGATTTCATGAAGATATGAGTATCATCTTGTCATGCATAAGGGCTGTGAGCCACTGTTTTGGCCATGTTTGGCATGCTTAGCATGGTTGCCTTGCTTGTTGGCTTGTAGGCCTTGCTTGTATGGAGTTCTAGCATGCTTAACTTGTCTTTATCTCATGATTTGGCATCATATTATACCCTATTTCAGTCCATTAGTCATGTTTGTATGTTGGCATATGTGGCTTAGTTCATGCTTTAAGGGTGTGCTCTTGTATGCTTTAAAGTAGGCCTTTGCATGCTTACATGTTTAGTGCATTTTCGGGGATGCCATGAAGGGGGTTTGGATGCTATCTTGTATGCTAAAAACCTGTTTTGGTTGCCTCACACGTGCCATGTTTGGTCTTGTTAAGTGGTGGTTCAATGTCTCACTTTGTGCCTTAGCCTTGAGCCTTATGGCTTGCATGCTTGTGTAGCATTTTGTTCATGTTTTGAGGCATGTTTTGCCACTGATTTAGGGAGTTTTGAGGGCTGCCTCATTGAGCTTAGTCCACCTTTGCATGCTCATATCACGGTTGTTGCATGTTTGATTGATGAAACCTAGTATACATTTTAGTTCCATGCTTAATTAGTCCATGTTGTATGACATTTGTACCTTGTATGCTTTAGCTCTTTGCATGCCTAACATGATAGGTTGCATTGCATTTGAGCCATGTTGCATGAGTTGCATTCCATGGTTTGGTTTGGGGTTGTCAAACCAAGCATGAAGATTGAGAGGAGTTCACACTTGAGTGGTGAAACTTGTCTCCATCCTCAAGTCCTTAAGGCCCTTGATCTCCATATGATAGGGACTTAATCTTCATTTGTTTGGGTTGCATGCATTTTTCATATCAAAGGAGCAATCTTGATTCCTTAGGCTATCATGCATCAAATGCATAATTGATGGCCCAAGAACCAAGAGTCTTACCTCCTTGAGTCCCCAAGCATGATAGGAGGCAATGACCATGCTTACATGTCCCCCAAAACCCATGCCTTGCATTGCTGTCTTGCTGCTGCTGTCAATCTATCTGCTGCAGGGACTTTCTGCCGGCCGGCAGTTTAATGTGCCGATCGGCACTTTGTTTGTGCCGATAAACCCTACATGAAGCCGGTGGTTAATAAGAGCAGCCGGTGAGCTCTTCCCCCAGCTGGTGAGGTGCTTCAGACCATTTGGAAGGTATTCCAGAATTTTGGGAATTTTTGGAGAGGCAGGGCAGTAAAAACAGAAGCAGCAATGCCATGACACGGGTTCTCCGGGCGAGTCGCGACGAGCATGCATCATTCGCGCATTCCGAGGCAGGGCTGAGGCTCCATTTATTTTATTTGTTTAATTAAATTTTAGTAATTAGAATTTGTAATATTTATTCATTTATTCTTTGGACTGTATTATTATTTTGGTCCCTCCGTGTGAGGGCATGTTTGTAATAAGTGTGTGTGAGTGGGTGTATGTCTTCCAACCCCCACTTCTTTCTTCCCTTTTATTTACCTGCTTATGATGGTAGATTAGGGCATATTTAAATTAGCATAACAGTATGAAAGCATGTTTGCATTCATTCATTCGTTTACATGCACCGGGCTCGGCACATCATACAAACTGCATCGTACTTTCAATTCTAAATTGAATACGTGTTATTTGTAGCATTCCATATGCCATATTTAGGGTTAGCCGAGCCTACTTTAGATTACATCCTTGTATGCGATGCATTAGCCACTTAACATGAACTAGGACACGCATGCCTGCTAACTAGTTTCTTGTTTTGGCACGGAGTACGATGTAAGTATTTACGCTTTAGCATACCACATGCGTGTGAATGTTGCCATGACAGTATGCTTGCCATGCGGCTAAATGCTTATATGATAAACTGTTTGAATGCCTGTGGGTGGAGGTTGGATTGCGTGAGTTGGAACAATTCATTGAAATCCGCATTTTAGCCTACTTGCGAGTAGCACAAAAAATCAACACGTTTTTCGAGACAAAACGGATATGCAATGTTTATTTCCAAATTAGGCAATCTAGTCTATACTTGTTTGCCGTGCGCATAACATAGTAATTCTAGGTTCATAATTGGAATAAGAACATGTAATGTTTTCAAAAACGGATATCACGGTTAGTAGAGGCCGGTCTTCGGACCGGGCGAAAGGGGGTGCTCATAGCTGACCTTCCCCGATCGTACCCAAACTCCCGAGCCAAGACCACTTTGGTGATGACGGACATGTGGCCTTTCGGCACCGAGTCAGGGTTTCCTAAATTTCCCAAAAATAAAATATTTAGGTGGCGACTCTGTAATCTGGCAAAGCAGTCCATGTTTGGCACTACTTTTTCAAAAATCTGTTTTTCTCAAAACGATTTGCCAGAGTTGGACTCTTTGGTTCAGATTTAGAACCACAAATAAAAAGAGTCCGAACTGTAGCCGAGGTCCCCCGCGGACGTGCTACACCCCCCTTTCGGGTTTGTCCATCAATAGCAAATTACGGCAAATCTTCATTGTGCACCATTGATTTCAACTAAATAGGAAAACTTCAATCAAAAGGTTTTGTTCTTCGTGTGTTCCCACAGACGACGCCAATTGTACGAACATAGAATAATCTTCTCGTATAATCCTGTTGATCAAGTTTACACTCCTCCAAATGTTGTCGCTTTGCTACCTGAAAACACAAACGTGAGCTAGTCAACGGGTGTGTGCCAGAAACCCCTCCGATGCCTAAGTCAACAACTAGACAATAGACAAAAAGCTCTGTGTATTTGAGAGTAGAAATTGTGATACCTATACATAGGTCTTGTCATGAGTTTTTGTGGATTTCACCTGGCACAATCCTAGTAGGACTCTAACTCTCCTTCTAGGAATCACACTCCCAAGGATAATGCCCATCCTAATAACACCATACTTACTGCTAGCCAAGTGAGATGGCTTAAAATCTCCTTACCTCGGTTTAGTAACAGACCAACCGAGCCAACATGGTCGCGCCCTACGCCAAACCACACTCACGTAGCTTGGCGCTACTGCAGGTTACTCTGCAAGTCTACTGTTTAGACGATATTCAACAGAGCTATCATATACCTCGGTCCTCCCGCCAATAATACCTCGGTTCAATTCGGCCAAACCAAGCCACTGGTAGCCTACCTTGGACCAAACAGTCGGGATAAAGGACCGAACTTTTTACCTCGGCCCATAGTACAGCTCAACATCCAGGAAGTTGCACTTAGCTCGGTCCTTTTCAATAGTTGCACTTAGCTCGACCCAATTTTCTCATAAATTACCCTCTCATCATTGTATTTTGGGAGATAAATGCCATTTTTCCGTAAGCATCGTAGCAGAACGAATCTTTCTTAAGGACAGAGTGTCATACACTTGACTTGATCTTTTAATTATTTATTCAGTTCGGTAAAATAAATCCTATAAGTAATTTATTTGTTTGATTTGGTTTCAATTTATTTATTGTACACAGAAAATTATTCCAACAGAAACAGCTTGAGTAAGAAAATGAGTCATTTTTCATTAAATTCAAATTTAATGAAAAGTTTGAGTAACAGTGAAGATGGTCTTATACATCAATTAACTAATTTTTCTCTCTTATTTCTCGTTTTTTTCACATCCAACATACAAATCAATTACTTTTTTTTTTCTCTCTCTCTCTATCTTATTTCCTTCTTTCACATCACACACATCAATTAATTATTTTTTATTTTACCCATACAAAATATTACAAATCATCCTAAGCTACAAAATTTCAAATTTGTAAAAATTATTTTTAAAATATATAACTAAATAAATTTTAAAATTTTAAAAACTGTTTCTAAAAAATAATGTCTCAAAATTTGATTATGAAAACCAAACCAAAAGCAACCTTTACTTTTTCAATCCGTTTTAGGTAGATAAATTTGAAAGTTCAAAAAAAATAATAATAAAAAAAAAATTAAAAAGACAAAATAAGCATAAAAGAAAAGTCCATTATTTTTTTATTTATTTATCTTTCCCGAATTTTTTTATTTATATTTTTTAGTTCATCTTGTAGAATAGAATTTTTAGAAGTCATTATAGGTTTGTGTTCATTTTTGGTGGTGTTTCGGAATCGTGTGTAATTTATATTTTTGGGTTCATTTTTGTCTACGGAATCGCGGGTGATAGCGGAGGCTTTGTAATTTTCTCCGTGGGAATTGCGTGTGATTCTGCTGTCTGTCAATTAATTTGCGATCACATTGGCGCTGTTTGGGAATCTGTGAGGTAGCCTGTCTTAGCCCAATGGAAAAAAGACGGAATGGTTGGGGAATTAATTATTTTAATTTAGTTATTAATTTTTTTTAAAATCATTATATAAAAAAATAATAAGAGTGATGTGATGATTTAGTTTGGCTTCCCAAACAATTCTTGGGTGTTTGAAAATTAACTTTTTTTAGTATTTTTTTTATTTTTAATTTATGAAAATATGTATTAAAAAAGGGTAAATTATAAATACATCTTTGAGTTTTGCTTAAAATACAGATTGCCTTTTGTGATTTGAAAAATTATAAATACTTTCTTATTAGAATTTTTTATTTAACAGAATTAATTAAAAAAATAAAATTCATAGTTATTATCCTATACAATAATAAAATTACCTAAATTATTAATTAAAATATATTTTTAACATCATTAAAAATTATTAATTGACTTGATAATTTATTATTAAAATGGACAGTTTGTTATGAAATTAGAAACCTTAGGGAGTGGAATGTAATTTTCAAAATCACAGGGGACGATTCGTATTTTAATCAAATTTTAGGGGGTATATTTGTAATTTATCCTTAAAAAAATAGATAAAATAATTTGACAAGTTGTTTTGACTTTTTAAATTTTTTTTTTACTAAAAATTAAAGTTCCCAAACAAGGCTTACCAACTTTTTTTAGGATCAAAGGATAGAAAATTATTTATTTACAATTATAAGAAAAATTATACAGTACTTAACTAGGCAATTAAAATTTAAAAAATGCATATTTAAATGCTCAACATTGAAAGATTCAAAAATAATACTAATAAACAAACAAACAACCCAACAAAAATTTTCATAATAAATAAAAATAAATATCCCACACCCTATGTCAAAAATTCGTTTGGTAAGTAGATTGATTTTTTGGCTTTTGACTATTTAGCCTAAGACTAAAAAATTCGTTTGGATTGATTTTTTTGATTTTTTTAAACTCTTATAAGGGAAAAAGTAAAATAATTATGGTTTCGATATGACATTTTATCTTATTAGTTTTTTAACATATTTTGTCTTTTTCTGGCTAATTTAGCCAAAAAACTGAAAAAGCCCACTTGCCAAACGAGGGCTATAAACTTTTCAAAATTAATCCAATACCCGTGTCGGACACTTGACACTCGAACAAGGGTGTGAGATATATATTCGATACTTTTCATTGGATATTTCTCATCTTTTATTTATTTAACATTATCTTACATGTATTATTTATTGTGTATTTGCTATAAAGCATATTTTTGACGTTGTATGTTTTTAGTGAATTTATTTTATTTTTCAATAATAGTTTAGTCAATTTATTTTATTTTTTAAATGCATCTAGATTAAATGTAATTAAAAAGTATAAAAAAAATGATTAAAATATAAAATAAAAAAATCATAAAAGGCAATTTATTTAAAAATAATTTTTTGAAAAATAAACTAAACAAAGCAAAAAAAATTGTGAAATTATTGTTGGTCCTTGTTGTGGTTAAGGTAATGGTGGTGGTTGAATATAAAAATATAAAAATAAAATACAATAAAATTAGCAATAATAATAATAATATAGAAGAGGTGTAATTAGCTGAATAATCTTCTAAGTTGGTTTCTATCTTATCTAATTGTTTACCAATAGTTTTTAGATACTGATTGGTGTAATTATTTTATTCAATAACTTTTTTGATTTCAAGGTCAGTGCTAGTTAATTTAAAAGGAGAAGCCTGAATAGTAGATCCTTGATGTTCAATGATGATAGTAGATAAATGAGGGTGACTAGAACTAACAGTAGTATTAGGAGAAGTTTTCCATTTATGTTTTGTGATTGTTTTAACTTCTTTGTAATGATCTTCTAAATATTCAAAGAAAGGAATTTCAATATTATGTTCAGTCATAAACTTGTACCATTTTCGAGTGATTGTGGATTGTTGATGAGAATCATATTTAAGTCGATAAGCATGACGTTTGGTTTTATTAATTTTAGATTTAAATTCAATGTGTAATTTATCAAGATCAGGAGTAAAAGGTTTACTAATGGTCATTAATTGAGGATTAATTGGAGGTACAACTTCGAAATCAGTTTGAGTTGGGGAATCTTGAGATTCAGTGTCATCTTCAGGTACATGTGTGTGTGTTGAATAAACAGGTTTACTAATTTGAGAAGTTGTGGAGTTGTCAACTCCTTTCATTTTACTATGGGAAGTTTGACCAATATGAATTTGACTATTTTTCCTAAACAAATGTGTATTAAATATTTCGTCTTCAGTTTCAATATCAGTAGGTATACTAGAAGTACTATGGCGAGAAGATGGGGATCGATTAAATTTAATCCTAACAGATCCATCAATGAATTGTTGAATATCTTGGCAAGTATATTGTTTTTTATTATGTTTGTAATTTTCATTAACTGTAACCCATTAATCGGGGAGAGTAATATTTTTCCATTCAATCATTTGAAAAATATTTATATTAGTATCATTATTACTACTTTAGATTAGTAAAGTTTTATCTTTTGGACTTTTGTGTAAAGGTTGAACATTTAAGTTAGTTTTAATACATTTGTAATGAACACGATATATTAAAGCAATATTATGAACTTTTTCTTTCATATTTGTAAATGAGCCATGTAATTGAATATTCAGAGTTAAAGCATCTAATATATGAGGGTCTCTAAGACTAAGAGTAAAATCAGGAAAGCAATTAAAATGGACGGGTCCTTTGTGAAAACCGACTTCCATCATACCCATTAAGCTATCATTATAATCAAGAAAACGAGCATCTCTTAAACATAGTAAAACATAAGTATTTTTCCCTTGTTGAGTTAATGGTTTGATTCCAACTTGAATTAATCCTAGATGAATAAAATTATGACCAGTTTTCAAATGACGTTTAATAGTATTAGCATCAAATAATTAACATGTTTCTCTAGGTTTTTCTAAAGCATAGACTTGTTCTAAAGTTTTAACATGAAGATTAATATTAAATGTATTCTGTATAAAAGTAGTTTTATAAATTTCTTTAATTGGTAAAGGTGGTCTATTCCAACTTAAATCAATTTTATCATTTTGTATTTCTACATCTTCTTCATTAATTACTAAACATTGATTAGGTATAGAGGGTAGAGTTGTTGACCTAGAACTAACGAAAGAATTACTTCTAAAGAGTCTACTCATTTTTCTTATTTAAAATGTGTTACAGAGAGCTTAATACATTGTCAAAATTTATCATGTTTTCACATACTATGTGTTCA
Source organism: Camellia granthamiana (assembly GCA_036172215.1). Taxonomy (NCBI): domain Eukaryota; kingdom Viridiplantae; phylum Streptophyta; class Magnoliopsida; order Ericales; family Theaceae; genus Camellia; species Camellia granthamiana. The sequence goes on along the minus strand of CM069907.1, from coordinate 38,837,818 downwards.
CACATACCCAGTTCGAAAGACCCCTAATACCAACACTGCCGACTTACCTAGGATGTAGGGCGAAAGATGGGTGGCTAATAACAGAGTGGAAAGACACAAATAAAATTATTGATAGATTAAGCAATCAGTAAACAAGTTAAGATAAGAAATAGAGTTATCACAGAAGTAATAATCCAATAGAAATAGACAACAATAACTTGGCTCTGATACCAAAAGGGACACAAAAGCAGGAAGAAGGAAATAGCACTAAAATTGATACCAAAAGGAAATAGCACTAAAATTGAAAATAAAATAGTTTCAATAAAACAATTAAAACAACAATTTAAATAAACATTAATAAAACTTACAAACTTACAATTGTTTAATAGAAGTAGCTGCAAAGAATTGCTTTGAAATACATAGAAAATAAATTACAGAGATAGCTAATTTTCGAGGAAGGAATGCTCTCTCTAAATTTTCTAACTCTACCTTTCAAATGACTAGAATGACTTAATTTATAAGCAAAACAAAATAACTATACAGCTTGTGAACAATAGCTGGAAGAGCATGATGAAGCACATGGGTGCTATGTGCTACTTTCGGTCAAATGACTAAAGTTGATTAAAGCTTTTGGCTGATTGGTGAATAGTATGACTTGGCTTTTACTATTCATAGCTTTCGGTGGCATAACTGATGGAAATCAATATATAGACAAAATAGCAGCTTTGTTCAGAAGATAAGTAGAGAGTGAAGCTATAATGCATATATATCGAATCCAATGTTATTTGCCTGTGCTATTCATATGGATCCGGTGCATCTTGAAATTCGGGTCCATTTGGATTTTGAATAATTGAACCTTCAAAAGAGTTTGAACTGCCTGAACCATCTTCTGAACTGCTGTAATCTGAGTCTGACTTAGCTTGGGCCATGAAGAGACAAGCCATTTGGAGGAGCTCATCTTTAGATGACTTGGACTTGGGCTTAACTTTGGATTGAGACTTATCCTTTGACTTGGGCTGATCAGAACTGGGCTTTGCTGACTTGGATTTAATCCTTGATTTGGATGACTTGGGCTTGGAAAAACTAGATGTTGGGCTTCCAAGATTGACTGGAGGAAGTTGGCTTCCTTGTATTAATGAAGCAGTTAGGATCTGCTGAGCTTTAACCATTGCAGGAGTTTGAGCATGTATGTTGATTGGGAATTCAGTTTGAACAATTTCAACAATGCGTGAAATTTTGAAATTATCTCACCATTTAACCATATGTTGTCGGTAAATAACATCATCAGAAATACCATATTGCCATTTGAATATTCAAGGGATTTTGTATTTGGATATAAAAATAAGCAATGGAGGGAATTTCATTTGCTGTGGAGTGAATGAGAAAACAGTGGAGAAATAGTTGACTTGTTCCATTATTACGGATGGGAAGATTTCTGAAATGGCACCGTACTGAGTCCACCATCGCAGAAACCAAGTAGGTAATTCTGATTTGAACTTTTGATCAAATTTGAGAAACCAGGAGTGACTATTTGACTCATTTTGATACAAGAGAACTTTGAACCAAGCATCAATGTAATCATAGTAACAGTATTGAATTGAATGACCAGGCAAATCTCTTAGTTGGTAAGGAAAACCCCAATCAACCAGAGAAACAAAGTTGTGAATATAGAGTAAATGATACACAATTTTACTTGTGTAAGTATGATCATAAATGGGTTTAATCATAATAGACTGATGGTTAAACAGGATATCTTTATAGAAGGTAATTGTCTTTTCTAGATAGAGAGGAACAAAATGCCATCCATGAGGGAAATAAGATTTAACCAGATCATGAACAGTATAACTCTTTGGGTGACTAGGTTCTTTGAAAAAAGGTTGATAGTAGTGGATTTAACATAATCAGATCGGGCAGATTTAATAGGGTTAGGAGGGTAAGGAGTAACTGCTTGACTAGATGAAGCAAAGGGATTAGTAGCCAAAGCAGATATATAACTAGGCTTAGGAATGTTACCAAGAATTTGGTAATGATTAACCAATTCAGCAGAGTGATATTTGGTGACTAACTCCAAAGGAAGAGGAACAAAAGGTTGACTAGATGGGACCAAGGCTTTAGAAGGAGGCCCGGGACGAGACATCTGTGAAATAGAGAGATGAAATTAGCATCCACAGATGATATCTAATTGATCAGTATGTGAATGTAAACAGTTAATATAATGAGAAAGTTGCTGGCGTTGAGCTTTAATCTGATTGAACTGGATATATTGAGCACGTTTAGTGGGTGAATTGGTTGATTTGAGAAAAACAAGGTGAGAAGCAGTATGCTTAATCAGGGATTTGTAGTGTTTAATTTTCTGTTTATGGTATGAAATAGAGGAAATAGGCATTAGGCATTATCCACCCTGTAAAAATTCTCTGGTAAGAAAGTCAGGAATAGAATTTTAACAATCAGGAATATATTCAATATTAAAATCAAAAATACTTAATATAGATTGCCAACGGGCAAAAATTTGCTTACTAGCAAGATTTTGAACATCTTTTTCTAAAACATATTTAGCAAATTTACAATCAACACGAAGTAAAAATTTTTGATTTAAAATATCATCTTGAAATTTACTAATACATAAAACAGTAGATAAAATTTCTTGTTTAATAGTACTGTAATTGTTTTGTGCTTTATACCAAACACCAGAATGAAATCAAACAATTTGTTCAGATGACTGAGGAGTGATTTTCTGGAGAAGGATGCCACCATAACCAATATCAGAGGCATCGGTTTGAATAATTTTAAAGGAATTTTCAGTAAGAATACAAAGACAAGGAAGAGACTTGACATATTGTTTGATTTGTTTAACAATAGCAGTATGGGTAGGAGACCCAAGAGGAGGATTGTCCTTTAATCGATCAAATAAGGGTTAACAGGTTTTCCTAAAGTCTTTATAAAATTCAGCAATATAATTAAGTGATCCTAAAAAACGTTGTAATTGGGTTTTATCTAAAATTTCATCAGGAAATTTAGAAGCAAATTCAATAGAGCGACTAATTGGTAAAATTATATTCTAATGAATATCATATCCTAAAAATCTGACTTTAGTTTGAAACAATTTAATCTTAGGGGCGGAAATGACTAGACCATGACTTTTAATAGTATAAAAGAAAGCAATAAGATGTTTCCAATGTTCACTAATTGATTTAGAAAAAATTAGAATATCATCTATATAAACAATAGAAAAGTGACTAAATGGATTGAAAATATCATTCATTATATTTTGAAATTCACTAGGTGCATTTTTTAATCCAAAAGGCATGACATTTCATTCATAGTGACCAAAGGGTGTAGTAAAAGTAGTTTTATATCTATCTTTAGGATGAATTTGAATTTGCCAAAAATCACTTTTTAAATCAAATTTACTAAAAATAACAGCTTAACTAAGTCTCTTGATTAAGTCTTTTTTATTAGGAATTGGATATCTAATCCATTCTAGAACTTTATTTAAGGGTTTATAATTAATAATTAGGCGGGGGACACCTCGTTCTAATTCAGCATTTTTATAAACATAAAAAGTAGGACAAGACCATGGCGATTTACTATGACTAATAATTTTATTTTTTACTAATTCACTAATTTCTTTTTTACACATTTCAACTAATTCATGATTCATTTGAATGGGTCATGATTTAGTAGGAATTTGGCGTTCATTAAAATTTTTAATATATGGAAGTGTGACTACATGTTTTTTCCTATACCAAAAAACAGTAGGTAAAGTAGAACAAACATTTGTTTCTAATTTTAATTTAAATTCTTCAATTTGAGTTATAAGAATAGGATTAGTTAATTGTTGTTCAATACGTTTATAATTAATTTCTTCTTTAAGGAATCTTAACTGACGAGTTAATCGATTAATAGATTGGGAAATAGAACAATCTTTTAATTGGTTTAATTCAAGAATTTCAGGTGGAGATAAAAACTTAAAAGTAATAGTTTGGCCAAGGGCTTGGGTATGAAAAATCTAGAAACCTTAGATGTTGATTTGTGATTATGTATCAATTTTAAGCAGAATAAAACAATCCCAATCAAACAATCAAGAGAAAGAGACAAAAAGATTTTACGTGGAAAAACCACAATTGGACACCTTCCAATTGTGATCAAAAACCACGGGCAACTGCCACAAGAACAATCCACTAAGAAGATTTAAAGGAATTACACAGGTATCACTCTCAATTATCTAGCGAATCCACAACGCCTAATTGAACCAACCTCTATGTGCCTCTTCCAACCCCATCTTCAGCACGGAATTGTCTTTCTGATGAGCCACTCCGGATTCCACCAAAGTTTCAGGCTCGAATTCTTCAGAATTCACAACTGAAGAACAACTCTCTCTTTTGTGTATAACAAACAAACCTTTGATGTACTCTCTTTAAACCATGAGTTGAATACTCAATAAAACATCAAAGAAAAAAATAACAAAATATCCCCAGATATAACCCTTAAGAACCAAAAAGAAGATCTGGAGAGATTCAATGAATGAATCATGAATAGCCTAGATTTGGGAGAAACCCAACTATTTATAGAAAACCAAAGCAATCCTAGTTGGGAAAGAAAACCAACTTCTTGTAGAAAACCAACTTCTTGCAGAACTCCAAAGCAATCCTGTTTTTGAAGGAAACCAACTTCTTAAAGAACTCTTGTTACAACCTTGGTTTTGATCCATGGAATTTGACAACAAATGGTCCTAACAATCTCCCCCTTTGTCAAATCCTGGATAAAACCAATCTAAAACAAATTTCCTAACAAAATCTCTCAAGCAGCACCACCAACTATGAACCAACACTCAAATACATGCTCATGAACAATTATCCTGAAATAAAATAACTACACACAAGCCAACCAAAATATGTGGAACTGGATTAAATAACAAAATATAAATCAATCCATAAACAAAATACTAACAATCCAACTGTACCAAAGAAGGATATAAGCAAAAGTAAAAACACTGTACCATCAACTAAACTATTGTACCATCAATATACATCAAACACTGGTAATGATGAACCAAACTCCCCCTCACTAAAAGCAACCACAAATATTGAAAAAAAAAAAAATGAACAGAAAGAAAACTGACAAAAATAATATGGTGGAGCAAGCAAGGAATTCCAGATTTGTACCTTAAAACACATAAGACTATCCAAGAAGTACAATTACTTGAAAACACAATGTGCACAGTCTGTAGAAGATTCCTCATGAAAGAAAGTGATGCATTATGTGAAAAGCATAGATCCCATGATAAAAGTGTGTGTGTGACTCTTGGAGTTCGACAAACACTAGATTCAAATCCTAGTAGTGATATGAAAGCTGAACCTCTGACAAGAGAATCTCAGCACAACTAAGAAAAGTCAAACCACTAGGAATCAAGGGGTATTTGGTGAGTAAAGGCGGAGGCTCCCCCTCAATCAATGAATCCTTTTTTTTTTCACATCTTTTTCTTTTCTTGCTTTAGCATATTTTTTCTTCTTCTTTTTCTTTTTCTCTTGCACATTTTTTTTTTCTTTCTTTTGCACACTCATTGGCGGCTGACACGCTCAAGAGTATGGAAACCGAACCAGAGAAGCATGGATATAATAAGGATGGCCTGGTTGGTGACTCTGAGGTAGCCTTTTCCTCATGGCTGGACTACAAAAAATAGAGGAGAAAGCCATGGAGATGCAAAAAGATGGAAGGTGGTTAAGAGACTCAACATCACTCATGATATGCTAGTATAGGTCAATTCCTCTAGAAAAGCAAAAGATACAATGTCAGAAGTCCCTGAAAAAAAAAAACACTAAGTCGGAAGACTCCGATATTTGCTAATCCAAGAGTGTGTACAGAATGAGACATACTAATCAAAGAACACACACTCCAAAATGAGTAATGACCAGAGAAAACACACACATGTTAACATGTAATAGATATTCTCATCAATTCTAATATGCACCAAGGACATCTCAAAAATTTCAAGTTTGCAAAACCATACAAGAAAATCTTTTTGGATTTTTTTTTTTTTTTTTAACAATAAAGCAAGAAAAAAAAACAAAACATGCACACCTTTTTTTTTTTTTTTATAAAAAAGAACAGAGACCCAAAAAACTAAAAAGAGAAAACACATTAACACAAGTCAAGTTTTCTTACCCAAATCTTTTTGGTTTTAACAAAATCAGGTCTAGCGGTCTTGGTAAATGTCATGGTGTTGTGAACACCCTCATGAATCTTGGTATTCCGCCTAGACCAGTAAGGTTGTCTCCTAACCCAAAAAGTATTTGAATTTCTACCCTTTTGAGACATTCTCCCATGCAATTTATAACAAAAAGGGCGAATATGGCCATGCATACCACAATGATGACAAATAAAAACAGGATGTACCTTCTTTTCTTTTACTTTACCAACTCTAGGGAGTTTGAGAAGTCTTTTCTCTTGTTGAATCTTTTGTCCTCCCTTTCCTTGAGTTCTTGTATCATGAGATGTGGAAGCACTCTGTTTTTGCTCTCTCTTATCTCCAAAGCCAATGCCACTCTTGTCTGAACAGATTTGTTGAGACCCAATGATATCCTCCAAAGTCTTTGATCCTTTGTTCCAAAGACCAATGGTAACCATGGCACACTTGAGCTCTTCCTCTTTCTTGATCATTAGTTCTTCCAAGGCAACTTGTGATATCTCGAGAGATTCAATCTTTTCTTCATACATGGTATGAGTTTCCTGTAGCTCATTCCTCTCTGTCTCACAAGTCAATAGTTTAGCACAAAGAACTTGTTGATCATCAACTATCTTGATGGCATTGATCCTAGCCTCGGAAATCTCCTCCTTAAGTTTGACATTCTCACATTCACATGCTTTGAGTTTCTTTGTGAGTTTGTCATTCAATTTGAATAAATTAAGAGACTCCTTATACAGCTTTTCATAGGCTTGCTCAAGCTCTTCATGATCACTCTCCGAGGATTCATCATCAGTAGTATTCTCAACTGACCTTTTCGGAGACTCTGTTTGTCCTTCAGTTTCGGAAGCCACCATGAAAGCAAGGAATTGCTTATGTCCCTCTTCGCCTTGATCTTCATCGTCACTTTCATCTCCATTAGATTCCGATTCATCATCCCAAGTGATGGCGAGGGCTTTCTTCTTCCTCAAACGAGTGAGGCATTCTAAAGCAAAGTGGCCAAATCCTTGGCATTCATAGCATTGGACGCTTTCAGAGTTCCCTTGTATCTTTCCTTTCTCCTTCTTGGCTATAGAATTAATTTTGACTTTATTTTTGCCTTTGGATTTATGAGTATGAGTAGATTCCAAAAGATTAGGATTTTTATTCAAAAAAGATTTTTTAAATTGTTTAACAAAAGCAGCCATAATCTTGGAATCTATCTCACAATCCTCATCAGAATCCTCAACCACTTTATGAGCACTACTAAAAGCAAGATCTTTTTGTTTCTTTTTGAAATTTCTATGTGCCTCATAAGTTTGAAGATTTCCAACCAACTGATCTAGCTTGAGGTTGTCAACATCTTGAGCCTCCTCAATAGCCGTAACTTTTGGTTGGAACCGATCGGGCAAGGATCTCAAAATTTTTCCCACAATTTTGGATTCTGGTATTTTTTCACCTAAATTGAAGCTGGAATTTACAATGTCACTCAACTTCGCATAAAATTCATCAAAGGTCTCACTATCTTTCATTGAAAGGTTTTCGAAACTGGATGTGAGCCTTTGAAGTTTTGAGCGTTTAACAGAAGGAGTGCCCTCATGAATAGTTTGTAAGATATCCCAAGCCTCTTTTGCGACTTCACAATTACAAATACGACTAAACTCTTCAGGTGTGACAGCGCAAAAGAGAGAATTGATAGCTTTACTATTCCAGCTACTATTTTGGTAATCAGTTGTGTCCCACTTATCAATTGGTTTGGGGAAAGTTACTCCATCAACAGTAATAGTTGGTTCAGTCCACCCATTCATGACGGATTGCCAAACTTTTTCATCAATAGATTTTAAAAAAGATCTCATCCGAGCTTTCCAAAAAGAATAATTGGATCCGTCAAGTAGGGGTGGTCGAACCATAGAATTTCCCTCACGAATTGAATCCATTATCACAAATCAAACAAGATCTCGTTCTAAAAATTTTTTTTTAAAAAAAATAAAGCGTTCTAAAAGAATTTTAAAAAAAAAAAAAAAAAAAGAACGACTCGCTCTGATACCAATTGAAAAATCTAGAAACCCTAGATGTTGATTTGTGATTATGTATCAATTTTAAGCAGAATAAAACAATCCCAATCAAACAATCAAGAGAAAGAGACAAAAAGATTTTACGTGGAAAAACCACAATTAGACACCTTCCAATTGTGATAAAAAAACCACGGGCAACTGCCACAAGAACAATCCACTAAGAAGATTTAAAGGAATTACACAGGTATCACTCTCAATTATCTAGCGAATCCATAACGCCTAATTGAACCAACCTCTATGTGCCTCTTCCAACCCCATCTTCAGCACGGAATTGTCTTTCTGATGAGCCACTCCGGATTCCACCAAAGTTTCAGGCTCGAATTCTTCAGAATTCACAACTGAAGAACAACTCTCTCTTTTGTGTATAACAAACAAACCTTTGATGTACTCTCTTTAAACCATGAGTTGAATACTCAATAAAACATCAAAGAAAAAAATAACAAAATATCCCCAGATATAACCCTTAAGAACCAAAAAGAAGATCTGGAGAGATTCAATGAATGAATCAATGAATAGCCTAGATTTGGGAGAAACCCAACTATTTATAGAAAACCAAAGCAATCCTAGTTGGGAAAGAAAACCAACTTCTTGTAGAAAACCAACTTCTTGCAGAACTCCAAAGCAATCCTGTTTTTAAAGAACTCTTGTTACAACCTTGGTTTTGATCCATGGAATTTGACAACAAATGGTCCTAACAGGGTAGTTATTTCTTGATTGGAGGTAGTAAATGGATAGAGCAAAAATATAAATGGTGTGCCTAAAATAACTTTATCAATCATATTTCGAACTAAAACAAAAAATGTTTTGAAACAAACATTATTTTGACAAATATGGACTTTTGGTAATTTATATTTAATATGCATTTTACTACCATTAGCAGAAGTTAAATGTTCTTTTATTTTTTCATAATATTTAGTAGGAATTAATCCTTCTTGGATACAGTTAAGATCAGCACAAGTATCAATAAGGGCAATGACTTCTAATTCAAAATCATTAAGAACTATTTTTATTTTGGAATACCATTTTTTAATATGAATTTTATTAAGATTTAACCATTTTCTTTCATGGTTAGTGGAATGATTAGATCAATTATCAAATAAAAGATTATCAGGGTTAGTATGTTCAGATTCATTGTCAGATTCTTCTAGAGAAATGGCATTATTGTCTTGAAAATTATCTAAACTTTTATTAAGTTTTAAAACAGTAATCTCATCTTCTAATAATTTATCTTTATTTTGTAAATCTTTGATTAAATGTTTGATTTGATTAATCTCTTGTTGTAGATCTTGAAGAGTAATTTCTTTTGATTTATTTTTAAATCTTTCCAAAGTTTTAGATAAACTAATACGTGGTTTGTCAGGTTTCAATTTCTTATCAGTTAATAGAGATTTTAATTTAGCAGTATATTTCTGTTTTAATTCTGGATCTTCTAATTGACTAATTAATTTAATAAGTGCAGTTTCTTCTTGATGTTGTTTGGTAAGAACAATGATTTGTTTAATTGGTTTACAGCAAACATCATTACATCCGAATTCAATATTATTATCAGAATTATCACTACATGAATGGCAATCAGAAGATGTATTCTGAGGATTACTAGAATTATTATCAAAATTACTAACAGATTGGTTTAATTGAAAGATTTCAAATAATTGATTTTTTTATTCATCATTGATTTGGAGTTGATTAACTTTTTCTTTTAATTTTTGTTTTTCTTTACATTTATTAGAATAATGACATTTTTTATCACAATTATAGCAAATAATATCTTTAGTAGTTTTAGATTTTGGACGTGATTTCTTATAATATGTCTTTTTGGGTTTAGTATAAAATTGATCAGTTGATTTGGTAGGTGAATAATTCTTTTTATATTTAGTAGAATATTTTGAAGAAGACTTATGTTTATTGCATTTATGTTTTTTACGGCGAGAGGATGCTACTGGAGGTAAACCATATTGTTCACAAAAATTACCTAATTCATATTTAGCTTTATGTTTATCTTTAGCAGCTTTTTGACTAAGTTTAAGGTCAATGCACATTCTTAAGCCTTCTTTTTGAATAGTACTAATAATATCACCATAAGTTAAATTATCATATTCAATAACACCAGTAGGTTGACTAAGGACATCTCTAATCTTATGAGCAAAAAGACTAGGTAATCCATTTATAAACTTTTCTTTCCAAAATGATTTAGTACAATCTTCCCGTAACATAACTCTAGAGGTAAAAACATCTTTATACTATCTAAAATCACTTAATGTAAGGCAAGTAAGATTACTAAGTTGATCATGTATGAGAGAATAAATATTAGTAGGGGTACCTATGAAATGTCGGACTATGGTATAAATTAAAGTATTAATACCATCAGGTTTATAGTAACCAATAGTTTCATCGAATATAGGTAAATCATTTTCATCTTTTTGACTTGCATGTAAAATAGATTCTCTTTAATCTTCAGTAAGATATTTTTCCCACCAGGATTTGAGCATACCGGTAAAACTAGAGGTTATCAATGAGACAATTTCAGGTTGAGTATAATCAGGGTAATTACCAAAATAACTATTTGCAACCATCGATATTCCATTCGTATAGTTTTTTAGCAGATACAGAAAATTGATTATTAAGATTAGTTTCTTCATATTGGAGATCAGGTGGTATAGGTCGAGAATACCAATTTTTGGTAAGAGTGGTTGGAGTAGGTTCAGGATAATGAAGTTTATTAAGATTAGTGGATTGAAATTGTTGAGCTAAGATATTAATTTCATTATCAGTTGTATCAGTTTCTGATTGAGTAGAAATAGGTTCTAGAGTAGGTTGTTGATTTAAAACAGTAAAACCTTTTTCAGTAGAAGGAGAAGCCTTTTTAGTAGCTAATTTAGAAAATGATTGTTCTATAACTTTAACAGTAGAATTATCCTGGGTTATTAAACTATCGCGTTTAGAACGATTACTAGGTAAATTTAATATTGGTTGGTCTAAAGTTTGTTTATTAGAAGAGGTGTGGTTAGCCGAATAATCTTCTAAGTTGTTTTTTATCTTATCTAATTATTTATCAATAGTTTTTAGACACTGATTGGTGTAATTATTTTGTTCAATAACTTTTTTGATTTCAAGGTCAGTGCTAGTTAATTTAAAAGGAGAAGCCTGAATAGTAGATCCTTGATGTTCAATGATGATAGTAGATAAATGAGGGTGACTAGAACTAACAGTAGTATTAGGAGAAGTTTTCCATTTATGTTTTGTGATTGTTTTAACTTCTTTGTAATGATCTTCTAAATATTCAAAGAAAGGAATTTCAATATTATGTTCAGTCATAAACTTGTACCATTTTCCAGTGATTGTGGATTGTTGATGAGAATCATATTTAAGTCGATAAGCATGACGTTTGGTTTTATTAATTTTAGATTTAAATTCAATGTGTAATTTATCAAGATCAGGAGTAAAAGGTTTACTAATGGTCATTAATTGAGGATTAATTGGAGGTATAACTTCGAAATCAATTTGAGTTGGGGAATCTTGAGATTCAGTGTCATCTTCAGGTAAATGTGTGTGTCTTGAATAAATAGGTTTACTAATTTGAGAAGTTGTGGAGTTGTCAACTCCTTTCATTTTACTATGGAAAGTTTGACCAATATGAATTTGACTATTTTTCCTAAACAAAGGTGTATTAAATATTTCGTCTTCAGTTTCAGTATCAGTAGGTATACTAGAAGTACTATAGTGAGAAGATTGGGATCGATTAAATTTAATCCTAACAGATCCATCAATGAATTGTTGAATATCTTGACAAGTAGATTGTTTTTTATTATGTTTGTAATTTTCATTAATTGTAACCCATTGGTCGGGGAGAGTAATATTTTTCCATTTAATCATTTGAGCAATATTTATATTAGTATCATTATTACTACTTTAGATTAGTAAAGTTTTATCTTTTGGACTTTTGTATAAAGCTTGAACATTTAAGTTAGTTTTAATACATTTGTAATGAACACGATATATTAAAGCAATATTATGAACTTTTTCTTTCATATTTGTAAATGAGCCATGTAATTGAATATTCAGAGTTAAAGCATCTAATATATGAGGGTCTCTAAGACTAAGAGTAAAATCAGGAAAGCAATTAAAATGGACAGGTCCTTTGTGAAGACCAGTTTCCATCATACCCATTAAGCTATCATTATAATCAAGAAAATGAGCATCTCTTAAACATAGTAAAACAGAAGTATTTTTCCCTTGTTGAGTTAATGGTTTGATTCCAACTTGAATTAATCCTAGATGAATAAAATTATGACCAGTTTTCAAATGACGTTTAATAGTATTAGCATCAAATAATTAACATGTTTCTCTAGGTTTTTCTAAAGCATAGACTTGTTCTAAAGTTTTAACATGAAAATTAACATTAAATGTATTCTCTATAAAAGTAGTTTTATAAATTTCTTTAATTGGTAAACGTGGTATATTCCAACTTAAATCAATTTTATCATTTTGTATTTCTACATCTTCTTCATTAATTACCAAACCTTGATTAGGTATAGAGGGTAGAGTTGTTGACCTAGAACTAACGGAAGAATTACTTCTAAAGAGTCTACTCATTTTTCTTATTTAAAATGTGTTACAGAGAGCTTAATACATTATCAAAATTTATCATGTTTTTACATACTATGTGTTCACACATACCCAGTTCGAAAAACCCCTAATACCAACACTGCCTAACCAAAGGACTTACCTAAGATGTAGAGCGAAAGATGGTTGGCTAATAACAGAGTGGAAAGACACAAATAAAATTGTTGACAAATTAAGCAATCAGTAAACAAGTTAAGTTAAGAAGTTATCACAAAAGTAATAATCCAATAGAAATAGACAACAATAACTTGGCTCTGATACCAAAAGGAACACGAAAGCCGGAATGAGGAAATAGCACTATAATAATAATAATAATAATATAGAAAGGGAACAGAAACAGAAACATAAAGAACATGAAGAAGGAAACAGCACTTAAAGGGAACGGAAACAGAAACATAAAGAACATGAAGAAAGAAACAGCACTTAATAATACTAAAAATAAGTTAAACTAAAACTGAAGAAGAAGGAAACAGTTTAAATAAACATTAATAATAAAACTTACAATTGTTTAATGGAGTGAAATAAATAATTCTTCAAAATACATAACTTGAAAATGGACTCGAAAATAAAATTACAGAGATGGGTTTTTCTCTTGAGGAAGGAATGCTCTTAATTTTTTCTAACTCTTTAGGAGGAGACAAGAACTTAAATGTAACAGGTTAACGCAAAACATGAGTAGTTATTCCTTCACTAGATGTGGTAAATGGATATAATAAATATATAAATGGTGTACCTAGAATAATTTTATCAGTCATATTTTTGACTAAAACAAATGAGGTTTTAAAATAGACATTATTTTGACAAACATGGACTTTAGGTAATTTATATTTAATATGCATTTTACTACCATTAGCAGGGGTTAATTTTTCATGACATTTTTCATAATATTTAATAGGGAGTAAACCTTCTTGAATACAATTAAGATCAGCACCAATATCAATTAATGCAACTAATTCCAATTCAAAATTATTAATAACAATTTTAATTTTGGAATACCATTTTTTAATATAGATTTTATTAATTAAATTTAATCTTTTTTCTTCAAGATCATGAGATTGGTGTAATCGATTATCAAATAATAAGTTATCAGGATTAGTGGGGTTAGAATCATATTCAGATTCATGAGGAGATTCATCATTATTAGTTTGGAAATTTTCTAAGTTTTTATTAAGTTTTAGTGTAATAATTTCATCTTCTAAATGTTGATCTTTATTTTGTAATTCTTTAATAGTTTGTTTAATCTAATTAATTTCTTGTTGTAAATCTTGAAGAGTAACTTCTTTTGTTTGTTCTTAAATCTTTCTAAAGTTTTAGATAGACTAATAATAAGTTTATCTTGTTTAGGTTTATGATCAGTATTGATTAATAAAGATTTAAGTTTATCAGTATATTTTCTTTTCAATTCTGGATCATCTAATTTACTAATTAATTCAATAAGAGCAGATTCTTCTTGATTCTGTTTAGTAAGAACAGTAATTTATTTAACAGGTTTACAACAAACATCATTACATCCTAATTCAATATTATTATCAGAATTATCACTTGGTGAATGGTAATCAGAGGAAGTAGTAAGATTATCAGAAGAGGAATCACTAACAGATTGATTTAATTGAAAGATTTCAAATAATTGATTCTTAGATTGATCATCAATTTGAAGTTGATTTACTTTATCTTTTAATTTTTGTTTTTCTTTACATTTATTAGAATAATGACATTTTTTTACCACAGTTATAACAAGTAATATCCTTATTAGATTTAAATTTTGGATGTGATTTTGACTTGTAATATTTCTTTTTGGGTTTAGTATAAAATTTATCATTTGATTTGGAAGGTGAATAGTTCTTTTTGTATTTATTTGAATATTTGTGAGATAATTTATGTTTTGTATATTTATGTGATTTCCTACGAGAGGGTGCTACAAGAGGTAAACCATACTGTTCACAAAAATTTCCTAATTCATATTTAGCTTTGTGTTTATCTTTTTGAGCTTTGTGACTAAGTTTAAGATCAATACACATTCTTAATCCTTCTTTTTGAATAGTGCTAATTATATCGCCATATGTTAAATTATCATATTCAATGATTCTAGTTGGTTGACTAAGAACATCTCTAATTTTGTGAGCAAATAAATCAGGTAATCCATTAATAAATTTTTCTTTCCAAAATGATTTAGTACAGTCTTCTCTTAACATAACTCTAGAGGTAAATACATCTTTATACCATCTAAAATCACTTAATGTAGGGCAGATCAAGTTACTAAGTTGATCATGTATGCGAGAATATATATTAGTAGGAGTTCCTATGAAATGTCTAACTATTGTGTAGATTAATGTGTTAACACCATCAGGGACATAATAACCAATATGTTCATCAAAAATGAGGAGATCATTGGTATCTTTTTTGTTAGCATGTAAGATTGATTCACGTTGGTCTTTAGTGAGATATTTTTCCCACCAAAATTTGAGCATACCGATGAAACTAGAGGTGATTAAAGAAGCAATTTCAGGTTGAGAGTAATCAGGGTAATTGGTTAAATAACTATTTGCAACCATAGATAAATGATTTAATTTTTACAGTATTTGATCTTCACTTAATCCATCAATATTTCATTCATATAATCTTTTAGCAGAGACAGAAAATTGATTAGCAAGATTATTTTCCTCATATTGGAGATCAGGTGGTGTAGGTCTAGAATGCCAATTTTTAGTAAGAGAGGTAGGATTAGGTTTAGGATAATGTAATTTATTAAGCTGAGTAGAGGATTGAAATTGTTGAGCTAATTGATTAATTTCAGTATCAGTTGTATCAGATTCTGATTGAGTAGACACAGGTGCAATAGGTTGGTTTAAAACAGTAAGACCTTTGGAGAGAGAAGCTTGTTCAGGTGTAGCTAATTTAGTGAATAATTGTTCTATAGCTTTAACTGTTGAATGATCATTAGTTACTAAACTTTTACGTTTGGAACGATCACTAGGAAAAGTAATTAAAGGTTGATCTAGAAATTGTTTAGTGGAAGTAGAATTAGCAGAATAATCATCTAGATTAATTTCTATCTTATCTAATTGTTTACCAATTGTCTTTAAACATTGATTAGTGTAATTATTTTGTTCAATAACTTTTTTAATTTCAGGGTCAGTACCAGGCAACTTAAAAGGAGAGGCTGGAACTTCAGAACCTTGACATTCAATAATTATATTAGATAGAGGTGGATGGCTAGAAGTTACAGATGTATTAGGAGAAGTCTTCCATTTATGTTTTGTAATTGTATTAATCTTTTTGTAATATTTATCCATATATTCAAAGAAAGATAATTCAAAACCATATTCGACAATAAAATCATACAATTTTCTAGTTATTCTGGATTGTTGAGCATAATCATATTTAGCCCGATAAGCATGTCTTTTAGTTCTATTTTCTGTAGATCTAAAATCAATAAGTAATTTATCTAAATCAGGAGTAAATTCTTTTTTGATTGTCATTAATTAGGGATTGATTGGTTGTGTAACTTCGAAATCAGTTTGAGTAGGAGAATTTTTCTTCATGTAACTGTGTGTGAGTTGAATAAACAGGTTTACTAATTTGAGAAGTTGTAGAGTTATCAATTCCTTTTAATTTACTTTGAGAAGTTTGACCAAGATGAATTTGACTATTTTTCCTAAATAAAGGAGTATTAAATATTTTATCTTCAGTTTCAACATCAGTAGGGACACTAGATGTACTATGTCTAGAGGATTGCCTACGATTAAATTTAATACGAACGGAACCATCAGTATATTGTTGAATATCTTAAATATCTTGAATAGAAGATTGTTGTTGATTATGTTTATAATTTTCATTAGTTGTAAGCCATTGATCAGGGAGAGTAATATTTTTCCATTCAATCATTTGAGGAACATTAATATGTGATTCATTATTACTACTTTGGATTAACGGAGTTTTATCTTTTGGACTTTTATGTAAGGCTTGAACATTTAAATTAGTTTTCATGCATTTATAATGAACACGATAAATTAGGGCAATATTATGAACTTTTTCTAACATATTAGTAAATGAACCATTTAATTGAATATTCAAAGTTAATGCTTTTAAAATATATGGATCTCGTAAATTAAGCGTAAAATCAAGAAAATAATTAAAATGTACTAGACCTTTATGCAGACTAGTTTCCATCATTCCCATTAAACTATCATTATAATCAATAAAACGTGCATCTCTTAAACATAACAAGACAGAAGCATTTTTACCTTGTTGAGTTAATGGTTTAACACCAACTTGAATTAATCCTAAATGAATAAAATTGTTACCATTTTTTAAATGTCTTTTTATCATATTAACATCAAATAATTGACAGGTTTCCCTGGGTTTCTCTAAAGCATAAATTTGTTCAATTGTTTTAACATGCAGATTAACATGAAAAGTATTCTGTAGAAAAGTAGTTTTATAAATTTCCTTAATAGGTAATTTTGGTATATTCCAATTTAAATCAATTTTATCATTTTGTATTTCAACATCTTCTTCATTAATTACTGATCCTTGATTAGGGAGTGAGGGCAAAGTAGTTGATCTAGAACTGACTGACGAGTTACTTCTAAATAATCGACTCATTTTTTTATTAATTAATCTGTACTACAGAAACCTTAATACATTGTCTAAAAATTTATCATATTTTCACATACCTGCATCCATACATACCCGATTCGGAAGACTCCTAAGTCCAATACTACCTAACCGTAAGGACTTACTCTGGACAGGGACAAAAGTGGGTGACTCAGCTAAGTGGAAAGACACAGATAAAATTTTTGACAGATTAAGTTAGCTGACGACAAAGTAATAACAAGAAAGGAGAATGATTAAATAGAATTAACAAGACAATAAGCAATAGATAACAACATAACATGGATTATTATTGTTATTATTATTATTATTATTATGATAGTGGTGATAATAGTGTTGATATTGTGTTTTTTTTTTTTTGTGGTACTGGAGACCACAATCATGGTACGGTGCTGTGGTCGTTAGTGAAGGGGACAATGATGATATTTGTTTCTAGTTTTTTTTAAATAGTTTTAAATTTTTATTTTTTTTTTACTGAAATTTTTTAATATTTTAAATAATTTTTTTAATTTTTAGACATACTTAACATAAATATACTTAAAAATTGTAATTTTTGTAAAAAAATCTTTTAATTCACTAAATGTCAAAAATACGAAGAAAAAAAAAAGAAAATTTAATATATTTTTCGTATTTTTGTGTATTTGTTAATTTTTTAAAATATTTTTTCACAAATATTTTATTTTTTAGATACATCTAAGTAAGGTGCATCTAAAAAAGTAAAAAAAATGTTTAAAATTTTAAAAATATTCACCTGAAAAAAATATGAAAAATAAAAAACTCAATTTTCAGAAAAACTGAATTCAAAAAACTAAAACCAAACACATTAAATAATATTAATAGTAAGGTGGGCGGGGTGGGGTGTTTAATGAAGGGGTGTAGTGATGATTTTTTTTTTTTTAGTTAATTAATTAATAGTCTTATTTATAAATATTATGATAGCTTAGATCATATTTAAGAGTTTTTGAACTAGTAAGTCTTATTTAGTAAAATTGAGAATATTATCAGTATTTCTTAATTTTTCAAGCTAAGAACATTATCAATTTTGTATAGTCATATTTCTTATAATTATTTCACTAACTAATAAACAAACAGAGCATGAGATTAAACGTTTTTACTCTTTTACTTTTCGGTTTGATTCAACTATCTAATAAAAATAAGAATATTAACAGTTTTTTTCAATTTTAAAACTAAGAACATTATTAGTTTTTTTTCATTTTTAAAGGTTTTTTTTTTCAGCTTTGCACATCAATATTTTATCATCATGCTCCTTTATAGACACAAAATTTTCAATTTTGTACAAAAAAATAATTCAATTTTTTCATTTTTTTTTTGCACATTTTTTTTATTTTAGTTTTTTCAATTTGAAAGTTAATATTTTAAAATTTTGAAAATCAAAATAAATGTCAAATTATCATGTTCTTTTATAGATAATTATAAATGATAAACAATCATTATTTGAAAGGTAATTCTGGCTATTAAAAATTTAATGAGATTTGAAGGTCCAAAAAATTTTAATTAGGACTTAGGTCTCGTTTGACAACCTTTAATTTTAGCTAAAAAATTAAAAAGTCATTATAAGTTCTCACATTACTCTCTCTATTTTTCTGTATATCTTTTTTTAAAAAGTCAAAAAATTTCTAAAATAATATGTTTTCAAACGAAACCTTAATAGAATATAAGTTTATAAATTACAATTAGTGTAAATATATATATATATATATCTATATATATTTTGGGTCAAAAGTAGGGTTGGTGTTGATGACAAGGTTGCATGGTAACTCTCGCCGCCGCATGATAAAGGTGTTGACAACAACAATAACAGAATTAACGTCTCTTTGGCAAGTGATTTTTTTAATTAAAAAGTTATTAAAAAAATTAAAAAGTTAATAATTCATATCAACAAGTTAAAGATTCTCTTTTTTCTCTATTTTTTACACATCTTTTCGTAAAAAGTTAAAAAATCATCTCAAACATACTAATTTTTTTTAACTCATATTTTAATCAAATAATTAAAAAATTCCTAAATTAATATGTTGTCAAACGAAGCCTAAGTCACAAAAATTTTAAAACGCTACTAATAGCTTTATTTCTATCTATATTACGACTACCCAATAATGATGGTAACTTTATTTCCTTACAACCAAACAACCCTTATGATCTTTTCACTTTCTCCTCTCCCTTATCTTTCCTCCTCGACCGTTTCAACATTGGCAACATCAGCACCTCTTCCCCCTCCTCTGCCTTTTCTTTCTAACTATGGCATTATTTGGTGCGACTTATTTTGGATTAAAAATTGATAATTTAAAAATAAAAATTAAACACTATGTTTGGTTTCGTTTTTTTGAGTTATTTTTTAAAAAAGTGATTTGAAAACTTTGTTTTGAAAATGGATAAATGTTTGGTTTTCAAAAAGAAAAATGTTTTGGACCTCGAATCTTTGAGGCCCCGAATCCCCCTAAGCCCAAAACGACGTCGTTTTGGGCTTAGGCTTTTTTTTTTTTTTTCCTTCTTCTTCTTCGATTTCACTCTGAACCAGAGAGGGAGGAAGAGAGAGAGAGAAAGAGAGAGAGAGAGAGAAGAGAGAGAAGATCGGGGAAGAGGATCGGGGACCTCTCGCAGCTCGTCGCCTTGCCTCGCCCGCCGCCCGATCGTCGCCCAGCTCTGCCGATCGCGTCGCCATGCCTCTGCCTCGCCTCTGCCTCGCCTCCCTCCTCCATTTTTTAAGCCCCCTTCAGTCCCTCCTCCTCCCCCTCCCCCTCCCCCCTCCCCCTCCCCCCTCCTCCCCCTCCGTCTTCTTCTTCCTGCTCTGCTTCTGCAGAAAAAAAAAAAAAAAAAAAAAAAAAAATTACAACCACGAAACGACGTCGTTTCGGGGGATTCGGGGCAGCCCGATTCGAGGTCCCAATCGCTTCTGTTTCAAAAAAATACATTATGCAATTTCAAATTTCCCTCCAAAAGTTGAGAGAGATGGCTAGATACATTAACCAATTAAAAAAAACAAAAAATTGTCACATTCTGAAAAAGATTTGAAAAGTTGTCAAATTTGTCGCATTCCAAAAATTTGTCAAATTTCCCTCCAAAAGTTGTACCAAGATTTTGAAAACTTTATTCCATTTTCAAAATAACCAAACAAAAACTTCAAAATTTTCAAAAAAAATGGGTTTAGAAAAATGGAACCAAACATGATGAAAAGCACTCAATATTTATTTTTTGAAAATTAATCTTTTTAATTTATTTAAATTACTTCTATAGATATAAGTAGAGTTGTACCAAATAATGAGGTTATCTGCTATAGTCTTTAAGAGATGATTATTATTTGGAGTTGGGATTGTTGATGCGCAGTCCACGCAGCAGTAATTGTTGTGTGTCAAAATTGAACTATTTCGTGATTCATTTTAATAATTCGAACTATTCATATTTTAGAATATATCAAGTAGAACATACCTGTAAAAAATCAAGTTAATCAGACATCGTTTACACATTCATCCACTCGCATTTATATTCATTTTAATATTTTAAATCACAATTATTATTTATTTTTATATATACAAATATGAGTGGATAAATGAGTAAACGATATATAATTAACTTGATTTTTTACAGGTGTGTTATAATTGATATATTTTAAAATATGAACGGTTCGAATTATCAAAATAGACTTCGAAATGGGTCCATTTTGATGCACAACAGTTGCTGCTGTGCACCCCAATTCCTTATTACTTATGTTAATTTAGAAATATATCAGACTATTTGATATAACTTTTGATTATAACTTATTAAACATAAATTGCTTAAATCAGTTAAAAAGGAGGCTTGCCTATATGGATAAATAACATTTGGGTGTTACGGGAAAATGTTTGATTTGGGCAGTTTGGTTACAAAGATAAATAAAGACGTTAACTAAAAAAAAAGATAAACGTACAAAATGGAATTGGATTCGCTAATTTGGTGTTCGGGCTCGTCGGGTTTACAATGGACTTAGTTTAATAATTTAAATTGTTTATATGTCATTTATATATAAAAAAATTAAATTAAATTTATTCGATAATCTTAACTTATTTAATTTATCGTGTTTGTACTAATATATATATATATATCTTTTAAAATAAAATTGTCATTTTTTTGTAACAAATATTATAAATTGATTATGTTACGATTAGGAGATTAATTTAATTTTTTTTAATAATATATAATGTTTAATAAAATAAAAGAAAAATTATTTATAAGTCCTATTAGGAAGACTTATGTTACATATGGTCTGAGAGGATAATTTATAAGTAAGTTGGGCCGAGCCGGGTAATGGGCCGTTTTGTGGGCCACAATAAGAAGGGCTGAGTAAAAAGGCCTTGTAGTTAGCTCGGTCACTACGGTCAAAGTGGTAACGATTAGCTCGGTTATAGCATTCTGAGCTGAGATGTTTTGAACTTTCCTCAGGACCTTGCTCTTGATTAGCTCGGTCCAAGCTTGCTATGGTTAGCTCGGTCTCAACAGGTAAAACCGAGGTACAAGCTATAAAGGGAAGAACCGAGCTAGTTAGAGCTCGGTCATTTTTGCCGGTTTAGCATGGCCATGTTAGCTCGGTTATTTTGTCATACTATCTAGGCAAAACCATCTCACTTGATTTAAGCAGTGGGGGGTGTGTTGAAAGATAATCATTATCTTTCAGGAATGTGATTCCTAGAAGGACTCTACATAGAGTAATAAGAATCCTACAAGGATTGTGCTATGCGGAACCTATAAAAGCTCATAACATAACTTATGGAAAAGGTAACCCAACTTTGATTCTCGAATACACAGAGTTTTTATCTATTTGTCTATTTTTCTGACTTAGGTATCGGAGGGGTATCCGGCACATACCTGCCGGCTAGCTCACGTTTGTGTTTTCAGGGAGTAAAGCGACGACATACGGAGGAGTGCAGAGTTGTTCAACAGGATTATACGAGAACATTATTTCCTGCTCGTACAATTGGCGTTGTCTGTGGAAAAACCAGAAAGAACAAAACCTCTTGAACAAGTTTTTCCTCACTAATTGGAAGTAATGGCGCACAATGAAGATTTGCCACAGTCCGCTATCGACGGACAAACCCCAGAGGGAGGTGGGAGGCGCGAAGGTTTGCCTTCTATCCCTTCCATGGCGAATTTAGAGCCCCAGTGACAGAACCCCCGGAGGGAAGCAAGGGAGAGGCGGGCTAACAGCCCCCGTCGCTCTCAAAGTCCTGAAAGATAGAGGCGGAGGATCAATCCTCAAATTCTGGAGGATCGCGTAAAGGAACAAGTTGAGTTAATAAGGAAAATGGCGGCAGACATGGAGTCTATGAAGCGTCAGATAAAAGGAAAAGGGATGGCAACAGGAGAGGGGCGCAAAAGCAAAACGCCCCCTCGCCACTCGGAAGATCGTGGTAGGCATACCACACCATCGCAAGCAGAGAGTAGAAGCCTGAGAACAGGCGACACTCAGTCAAGAACTCCCAGGACTCGTTACTCTAGGTCTGAGAGAACGAGAACTGAAAGGTCATATACTGAAGGAAGCACCTATCGGCCCTTGCACACGCACCAGACGTCATCCAGGCAGACGGATTTGCCTAGATCATCCGATTTGCAAACTGTGCTGGAAGAAAGGGCACGATGGAAGGAAGATACCAGGGCATGCGACCCGCACAAAGTTTCAGCCCTTCAGCGGTTGGTTTCTCGGACGCATGGGAGCGTCAAGGCAGGAATGCCAATACCGCGCCTTGCTTACGAACTAATAGACAAAGCGTTAGCAAGGCTGCAGACCTCGCTATTCGTTCCGGCAATTGAGAACGCACCACTACCTTCGGGCTTTCACCAGCCCAAATTCACCACTTATGAGGGGAAGACGGACCCCTACATGCACTTGAGCCACTTTCGTCAGGTTATGGCAGTATACCGACGAAATGAGGCTTTAATGTGCATCCTGTTTCCATCCAGCCTAGGCGACCAGGGTCTAACCTGATTCGAAAGGCTACCAGAAGCCAGTATCGCCTCCTGGGCACAATTGGCAGAGGCGTTCGTGACAAGGTTTAGAACGAACACCAAGACACCAGTGGAGATCGATCAGCTACTCTCTATTAACATGGGCGACAAAGAGACATTAAGGTCCTATAACAGTCGCTACTAGGAAACTTTCAACCAGATAGGAGATTGTCCTACAAACCTCGCCATCGCACAATACAAACGGGGCCTGCCAGTCGGCAACAAATTAAGGGATTCAATTACTATGACGCCTTCCCTCACGATGGAGACCTTGATAGAAAGAGTACACCAACATATTCGTGTGAAAGAGAATGGCGCCCGTGCTAAGGCGAAATCTGGCAAGACAACAATACCAGATAACAAGACTTCGGCAAAAGTCAACACGGTAGAACGACCAAGCAGGAATGGGCGAGGAAGACGGGCCAACAAAGAGGATCCAGACAAAAGATGGCTAAGAGTTCGCATTGCCATTACCACGGTGTTCAAAAAATCAATCTACCGAATTCTCAGTGAGATACGCGATGAACCTTTCGTCCGATGGCCAGCTAAGTTAGGAGAAGCACAAAAATATTATGACGAAGGATCTCGGTGTACCTTCCATAATAAAAAGAGGCACCGCACAGAAAATTACATGCCGTTGAGACAGCACTTGGAGGAGTTAGTGGCAGCTGGGCACCTGGACCAGTACATAGAAGGAAGAATACAGCCAGCCCCTCAGAACCATGACAACCCAAACGGAATGCCGATCGATGCCCCACCTCAAGGCGTGATTAACGTAATACATGGTGTATTAGAACCTGAACGTGTATGTGAGCTCAGGGGAATGATCAAGAAGGCTGAGCACTTAAGGGAGGTATTAAGTGCACAACCTGCCATAAAAAAAAAGGGAGAACAGAGGCCAAGAATGTCATATCTTTTTCAGACAGAGACTTGACAAGGATATATTGCCCTCACAATGATGCACTGGTCGTCACACTCCGCGTCAAGGAATACGACATCAAACGGATTTTGATCGACCAAGGAAGCTCGTGTGAGATAATGTATTACGAAACCTTCAAACAATTGAAACTGGAGGACAAAGACTTGGCGCCCGCAGCATCTCCCCTAATCGGATTCAACTCAATGCTAGAGTGGCCAGTGGACAAGATAATCCTCGCAGTCAGAGCAGGAAGCATGACGAAACAAGTGGAATTCTAGGTATTGAAAGTCCCTTCCACTTACAACATAATCTTGGGAAAGACATGGCTGCATGCCATGCGATCGGTAGCGTCAACGTACCACCAAGTATTACGGTTCCCCAACGAAGCCGGAGTAATTGAAAAGGTTTATGGAGACCAAATTATGTCCAAGCAGTGCTTCGTCACAGTAAACGGCAGCTAAGCTGCCAAAGGGTATGTACAGATGATGGAAGAACTTGAGAGCAATAAGCTATTCACAGATGTTGGCAAAGCAGCTGAACAGAAGGCGGTGGAAGACTTGGTACAGGTAAGGATAGATGAAAAAGACCCAGAAAAGTTCTTTTTGCTCCGCTCGTCATTGTCCAGCATTGAGAGAATAGAGGTTATGAAGTTCTTAACCTCTAACATCGAAGTGTTCTCCTGGACACCGTATGACATGCCTGGCATTGACCCAAACTTCATCTGTCACCAATTAAATGTCCACCCAACTGCCAGACCAATTATACAACGCACTCGCAGATCAGCGCTCTACCACGCCGAGATAGTGGCGGAAGAAGTGGGAAACCTTCTAAATGCAGGAGCTATCAGAGAAGTGCACTATCCCAAGTGGATATCCAATACTGTAATGGTACCAAAAAAGAATGGAAAATGGCGTGTCTGTGTGGACTACAAAATAGTCAACAAGGCATGCCCAAAGGATAACTTTCCCTTACCGCGGATAGACCAACTGGTAGACCTAACGGCTGGACACAATCGACTTAGCTTTCTTGATGCGTACAGAAGTTACCATCAGATCGCTATGTATGAACCAGACCAGGAGGTCATGTGACGCCCCAAAATTTAAGGACATCATAATAAGGTTTAAAACTTAAAATCAATTGTCTTAATTAAGAATCCTTATCAATGTTGCCACCAAATTTACCATCATCCATTAATTAACAACATCAAAACTAAAAGTTCTTAAATTACAACTCCAGTCAAACTTAAAACTTTGTCTTAGTACACAAATAAAAATAAAATAAAAAAACTAAAGAAAAACTAGAAAACTCAGAAAAATGGTTCATGGAACTTTGGCACGCTTCAAGCTAATCAGGGCTGAATGTTGCCTTCTAACACCTCGGTGTTTCCTTCGGTTTCTTTGGCACCTGGCATGAAACACTAGGGCAACGGAGATGCCAATGAGCGACGGGCTCAATAAGATACTACAACCCGAAATACCCACCCCGATAATAATACCCACAATGAATAATGCGTAGTAACAGAATAACAGGTAGCATTTAATAAGCATAATAGGAATGCCATTAGTTGAAATAATAACAATAGATAATAAATAAATAAAAATGACAAACAGAGACAGTATTTCATCATAAGTAAAATGCCTACTTTTCTTTTTAAATTTTCATAGATTTAGTTTATCAGATAAGTTCAAGTAACTCCCCGCGGAGCACTATTTCTACTCAACCGCTAAGCAATGGCCATGGGCAATTCTGACTCCCCCTTGGTCAAATATTCAAATGTTATCTACAGTAACCACCAATGATGCCCACGCACCAGGGTTACATACCCGAGTCGTGACATCACGGTCTGCCCCAAGGGAACGGTCTATGTTGTGACACCCGCACCACCAACCTTATATCGCCTACACCGATAAGAGCCGAAATACCTTCCCATGCCATGTTAGGGTTCGCAACTCAGTTGTGCAAGATTCTAAACTGGATTCACCCGATCACTTTTACATTTTAATGTATCATTGGTTAAATTTCGTGTTTCTTTATTTGTTGAGATATTTACAATAATCCAAAATTTAATTACGAATAATGTTATACCAACTCATTAAAATTCCAACATAAAATATTACGCATGTCACACAATAATAAACAATTGTACAAAATTTAAATAAACAATTTATTTAAACCATGGTATGGAATAATAATTTAGATACCAAAAAAAAGAAGAAATAAATCATAATTACACACATGCATGGACTTTTAATCTATAAGATTAAACTAGTACAATATTAAATAAACCACAATACACTCATACATGGATTACTAATTTACAATAGTTGATGAATTAGACCAACACAATAACTGATTTTTTTTTATCCAAATAAATAATTGAAGTGATGATCTTAAATCTGTCCAGAAATTTTCAGGTTATACCTTAGGTAATAAAAATTATAAATAAATTATTTATATAGTTCTAAAATTCGTGAAAATGTACAGAATGTTCAATAAATATATTTAGGTCATTTTTCAGAAAGAATTTCCCAAAAATAAGTTATAAATAAACAATTGAAGAGATAGTTTTTGATTCCTCCTTAATTTGTCAAAATTTTCAGAATGTGTATCTTGCAAATACAATTATAAATAAATTACTTATACAACTCTAAAATTCATATAAATCTACAGAATACTCAATAAACATGTTATTGTCATTTTTCAGAAATCATTTTCCAAAAATAAATTATAAATAATTCTTAAAAATTCCAAAAGTGTTTATGACACAGATTTATTACATTTTCTTAAATTAATTCCATACTTAAATTTATAAATCAATTCCATGATCTAAAAATTTATTATGAAACTAGAATTCTCAAATTTCATTTTTTGCTTAGAAATTATCAGATTTGGTTTAATATAAAATTTTTAATGATTTTTCAAACACATAATAAAATCTGCCTATAACTCCAGATTTGGTTAAAAATATGTATAAATTCGTACAAAACGCAATAATTGTTGAAAAAATTTTGTGGATGAACTAGACATCATTATCAACAACTTTGTAGAAGAAATCATCTTCAAATTTTGAGTATAAAATTGTCTAACAATTCGTACAACGTTCTGGCAAATTTAAAGGGCCAAATAACATCTTCAATAATCTTTTTAATGGCATAAACTACACATGCAAGTCCAAATTCCACAATATTATCATGATTTTCAGACTACCAATATTTGATATACCATCATAAATTTTCATATAATTATAAATACAATTCTATCTACAAGTTTAGACATTTTATCATATGTATATAATTTGAAAATTTCAAATACAAAAAAAATAAGAGGTTTGAGAGAGCGAGTCCTTACTATGTTGGGTTGCTAACGATTTATCTTCCGAATTTGACTGATGATTCTGATCGTAAGATATGACCGTCTTGGCTCCAAGATCGTCTTGTTGAAATTTCACATTAATCAGACGCGATCTCACCGTTGATCTCCCATTGGATTCTCTTAGAACTTTTAATTGTTGATCATTATCTTAGACTTAGAATTTGCAAGATCTAACCCCAAAAATGGATTCTACACGTCGAAAAACTTACGGGTGGTCATCCCCAAAGTCATAGGACCACTCGATTAACCTAAATGTACTAGGATGCACCGTAGCACCATGAGCCGAGAAACGCTGAATAAAATTCAATTCATCTTCTCCAAATAGCAGTACCACGCACGAACAGAAGACCCATAAATTTACTTTCAATGTCACCAGTTCAAATGCTTGTATCTTCTTCATCGTAACTCCGTTTTATCTTATTTTTCTGTCATTAGATTTACCTCACGGCCTAGTTTTTGGTTCACTACTCACACGCCTCGTTCCGTCTCTTTTTGTATGCCATCGGATCTCCGAAATTTGATGAAAAATAAAATTATTTTCCTACCTTCTCGGACATTTTTTCGAACCATCTTTCGGACCCCATAACTTTCTTAATTCTTAACAGTTTTACTTCATTCTTTCGCCAATCTCTTCAACTTACTTCGTACTTCATCTTACATGGCCTATTTTTCTCACTTCTTCCCGGAATGGATGGTTTTGGCATGCCGAAAGTAAGCCGAAAACCAACTTTTGAACTTCAAAATAAACTTCTCTAACTTTGTTTCTTTCTCCTCCATCTTCCTTCTTCTTCACTTTCTTCACCTACAACACTTTGTGAATGGTGGTTCTAGATGATAATGGAAATAGGTGATGGTGGTGGTGGCGGTCCGACGGTGCACCAATAGTGGTGAAGTTCGCGGGTTGGTGGTTCGGATGTTGATCGTATAGTTTGAGGCCATGGCTATGGAGGTCGGGGGGAGGAGGAAAAACATAGATAAGGAGAAATAGAGTTTTGAGAAAGAGAGGTGGAGGGAGAGGGAGAACCCAGAGAGAGAGATATATGAAACTAGAAGAGAAGCTCAATTTATGGGACAGATGAGGAAGAGTAAAAGAAGATAAAATTAAAAACAAATTAAAAGAAAGGATAAAAGGAATGGAACACATGGTGGCATTGCATGTCCACCACATTTTTGATGCAGAAAATGATTGCACGTGGAAGGTGGGATGTGAGAAAACCTGGAGAGCAAACCCATGGTTTTTGATTGGATTTTAGTACAGAAAATATTAGATTCCAATGTAATTTGATTACAAAAAAATATAGAGAAAAATATAATAAAAATATCATACGGTTCATAAATTAATATTGAGTAATAATATAAAGTTAAAAATATTTTATTTTATTTTATTTTGAATAAATTTTCAGTATAAAAATATACAGACTATTAAATTCAAAATATTGTGAATAATTATTTAAGAAAATTAAATATATATATATTATTTTTTTTATTTATAAAAATACAGGGTTTCACAGGTCACGTCATTTACAACGCCAAGAGGACTGTATTGCTACAAAGTCATGCCCTTTGGCCTAAAAAACACAGGGGCAACATTCCAGCGGATGGTCACCAAGATGTTTGAACCATTGTTAGGCAGAACAATGGAGGCATACATAGATGATATGGTGGTCAAAAGCAAGGATGAGAATGACCACCTCAGGGACTTATGTGAGATGTTTCAGATCCTGAAGAAGAACAAGTTGCGCCTTAATGCATCCAAGTGTGCGTTCGGCGTAGGATCTGGCAAATTCCTAGGCTTCCTGGTGACCAACCGAGGTATAGAGGCGGACCCCTCTCAGATCAAAGTAATTCAGGATCTAGAGAGGCCCAACTCAGTAAAAGAAGTGCAGCATCTCACTGGCATGGCAGCTGCGCTCAACCGGTTCATAAGTCGATCGTCAAACAGATGTCGACCATTCTTCCAAGCACTAAAAGCCAAGTTTGAGTAGGATGAAGAATGCGACGGCGCCCTAAAAAGCCTGAAAGAATACATGTCTTCTCCACCATTGCTAGTAACCCCAATACCTGGAGAAGAGCTCTTTTTGTACCTGGCAGTTTCACAGCACGCAGTTAGCGCGGTGTTGGTCAGAGCGGAAGGAATCCAACACCTGCCTATCTTTTATGTCAGCAAGACCTTGCTGGGCGCAGAAACCAGGTACTTACCACTAGAGAAATTGGCCTTAGCCTTAATGATGACCTCTAGGAAACTGTCGCATTACTTCTACGCCCACACTATAATCGTCCTAACAGCTTTTCCCCTAAAAGCTTTGTTTGAGAGAGCAAACTTTTCTGGGCGAATCTTGAAATGGGCGGTGGAATTGGGACAGTATGATAGCAAGTTTCAACCCAGAACTGCAATAAAAGCTCAAGCCTTGGCAGACTTTGTGGCAGAGTTCACTCTAGGAAGCCACCATATCTGCCCAGTTGACTTGACTAGCACAACTGAAAAGGGGATGGAAAGTGTCGCAAGAACGGTGCAACCCCCAAAACAAGATGCCCAGACACACCGAATTGAAGAAAGGGAGGAAGAGGCAAACCATGCTGCACCAAGCCAAAACTCATCACCAAACAAAAACTTGGTACAATCAGATACTGAGGGGCAAACAGTAAGTATAGACTTGAAAGAAAATATCAGCAACACTCTTGACCCCAAGGTATCATATGATCCCTCCACTTGCTGGAAGCTATTTGTTGGAGAAATGTGGAAGCTCTTTGTGGATGGAGCGTCCAACAGGTACGATGCAGGACTTGGCACAGTCCTTATCTCACCAGATGGCCTAACAGTGGAGCAAGCAATCAACCTTGGCTTCCCAGCATCGAACAACGAAGCGGAGTATGAAGCGCTTCTGGTAGGACTAAAATCAGCACTCTATATGAAGGCCACCGAGCTAATTGTTTACAGTGACTCACAGCTGGTGGTAAACCAAATTTCAGACGACTACGAGGCAAAGGATGAAAGGATGGCTAAGTACCAAGAGTTAGTCAGGAAGGAGATCATGAAGTTCAAAGTAGTGCGGATAAAACAGATCGGCCGAGAAGAAAACAGTAGAGCAGACGAACTAGTAGGCTTCGCTTCAATGGCAGATACATCCATCTCACATCCATTACTGATCAACTTCCTACCAAGACCAAGCATTAAAGAACTCGAAGAAGCCGAGGTATGTTGTGCCGAACTAGGCCCTTCTTGGATGGATCCCATTATAGTGTTCTTAAAGGACGGCATCTTACCCGAAGAAAAGAAGGAGGCCAACAAAATAAGAGCAAAGTCACAGCGATTTTGGCTCTCTCCATCAATGGCCTTGTACAAAAAATCCTTCATAGAACCTTACTTGAAATGTGTCCATCCCAGCAAGGTTAAAGCATTCTTGTTCGAGATACATGAAAGCGTATACGGAAGCCACCAAGGAGGAAGATCATTGGCCTACAGAACAATTTTACAAGGATATTGGTGGCCTTACATGCAAGCAGATTCAAAGAAGTATGTCAAGAAGTGCGAGAAATGTCAGAAGTTCGCACACCAAATACATCAACTAGCCAGAGAGCTTCTACCATTAACTAGCCCATGGCCCTTCGCAATGTGGGGCTTGGACATAGTAGGACCACTTCCAACGGCACCCGGCAACAGGAAGTTCTTTCTTGCAGCAATAGACTACTTCACAAAGTGGGTGGAGGCAGAAGCACTCGCCTCAATAAAGAAGAAAGATGTGAAGAAGTTCGTCTGGCAGAATATCATCACTTGGTTCGGCATACCCAAGGCTCTAATATTTGATAACGGCACTAAGTTCGATGACAAAATTTTTAGAAGCTATTGTGAAGAATACAAGATAGAATTCTATAACTCTACACCAGCATACCCCCAAGCAAATGGCCAGATGAAAGTATCAAACAAAGTCGTCTTGGATGGATTGAAGAAAAGGTTAGAGAAAGCAAAAGGAAAGTACGCGGAGGAGCTTCATCATGTTTTATGGGCTTACCGTACCACAACTCAGCGATCAACTGGAGAAACGCCATGTTTCTTAGCCTATGGCATGGAAGCAGTAATCCCACTAGAAATTGTCCTCTCCACCATCAGAAGTGAAAATTTTGACCTAGAGTTAACTGGAGAAACCATAACCTTGGAACTCGACCTTACGGAAGAAAAAAGAGAAAGAGCACTGGTTCACATCGCCTCATACCAGCCAGAGTTATCTAGAAAATATAACAAGACAGTACATCCGAGGCAATTCAAGATTGGAGATTGGGTGTTGCGCAAAGTGATGGGAAACACCCTGGTACCCGCAGATGGCAAGTTAGGACCTAATTGGGAAAGACCTTACAAAGTGGTTGGATTAGCAGGAAAAGGGGCATACCACTTGGAGGATGGAGACAGCAAAGCCATTCCCAGGCCATGGAACACTGCCAATCTCAAACTATTTTATTTTTAGCTCATCTTTAAAATACTTGTAACTTTTCCTTTTTTCAATAAAACAAGTAATTTGTTTTCAGCATAATTGTTTTCTGTTGTAAAAATTGTTTTAGTGAGCTAGGGGCATTGTAAGCAGAGTTGGCCGGAATAACCAACTTTGCGCTCTCTTCAGTCAAGATTAGGATCTAGGCTGAAGAGGTTGGCTGGAAAAACCAACATTTACTTCTCCTAAGCCGAGGATAAGGATCTAGGCTGCAGGACGTTTGGCTGGAAAAACCAAACACTTCACTCTAAATTGGCAGGAATAACCAACTTTGAGCTCTCTTCAGCTCAGATCAGGATCTAGGCTGAAGAGGTTGGCTGGAAAAACCAACACTTCTCCTAAGCCAAGGATAAGGATCCAGGCTGCAGGAAGTTTGGCAGGAATAACCAAACACTTGGCTCTGGGTTGGCAGAAATAACCAACTTTGAGCCCTCTTCAGCTAAGATCAAGATCTAGGCTGAAGAAGTTGGCTGGAAAAACCAACATTTACTACTCTTCAGTCGAGATAAGGATCTAGGCTGAAGTGGTTGGCTAGAAAAACCAACATTTATTGCTCTTCAGCTGAGATAAGGATCCAAGCTGAAGAGTGGTTAGTTGAAAAAACCAATACTTAGTACTCTTCAGCCGAGATAAGGATCCAAGCTGAAGAGTGGTTGGCTGAAAAAACCAGCACTTAATTATCTCGGCTGAAAAGTGGTTGGCTGGAAAAACCAACACTTAGTACTCTTCAGCCGAGATAAGGACCCAGGCTGAAGAGTGGTTGGCTGGAACAACAAACTTTTGGTGATCTTCAGCCGAGATAAGGATCCAGGCTGAAGAGGTTGTCAGGTATGGCTAGATAGATTTCAAGGATACGACCAAGATAGGTATCTCGGCTGGAAAATGTTATACCTCATTCATATTACAGTTGGAAAATAAAGGCAAACATGGAGTAACACTGAACAAATAGTTGAGGAAAAAGGAAAAAGATTTCATTCAAGATGCAAGAGTTACAGAGGAGTGGGACTTCAGCCTGGTTACAGTTTCTGTCCAAAAATAAAAAGAAGAAATACAAGGTCAAGCAAAGAGGTCGTCAAGATCCGCATCCAGTTCAACTCGGAGCCCGGTTTCAGCTGGTAGCTCGCTCGTTAAGTCTTCCACCGATGGCTCCACCCGAGCTGACTGAATAGCGGGATCATTGACGATGGCTGGGGCGTTGTTGGGCTCAGATTCTTCTTCATCATCATCAACTTGAAGAAATTTTTGTTGAATAGCGGTTGCATACTCCGCCATATAGCTCGGTATGAAGTGCGGTGAATGGTTTAGGAAAACCTCGGTCTCTGGACCGTGACCTAGCTGTGCCACCGCCGCTTTCCACCCACACTTGAAAAAATATCCTTGGCAGCTTCGCACTGCAGGATGTAGGTGGCCTCGCCCTCCTTATAACCGCAGTCTTCTGCGTCTTCCACTTTCTTCTCCAACTCCTTTATCTCAGCGTTCTTCTTTCCCTCGAGCTTGGCTAGCTCGCGTAGATATTTGTCTTTCAGCACGGCCGCAGCCTTCTGCTTATCTACTTCGGCTGAATTGACTAGGCCGGTTAGCCGGGCTACTTCGGTCTGTAGCTTGGCCATCTTTTGCTGGGATTCTTTTAGCTCGGCCGTTTTAGCATTGGCCTCTGCCATGGCCTACCTAGTGGTCTTTCGAAGTTCTAGCACGCGCTTGTGTGCGACGTGGTTCTTCTGTAAGGCCTGCAAGAAGAAAGAAACAATTTTGAGATGAACCGAGCGAAAAGATGTTGAAATTTGGAGAAGGAAAAGAGAACTTACCAACACCATTGATTTTGTAGCCGAGCGAATAGCCTTCAGCTCAGTAAGATGATCGTGGTGCTCCATATCGGCTGGAAGGCAGACGCTCTTGGCCAAATTAAAGGCCAGCAAATGGTCTTTTTCTGCAACCACTGAGTCGGAGTCAGTGATAGTGGGGTTCTTGTAGGTAGCCTTAGGCACCCACTTGGAGGAGCTAGCTCGGTCAGAGCACTCTGGTTGTGGGCTTGGCGGTGTGGTTTGCGGAAGCATGGTGTCTTCTTCATTAACGAGGTGCGGCTTGGTCGTGGAAGTTCGGGCGCGCTTTCTTCGCCGAGATGAAGAAGGCTGTACGGTTGGCAGGGCTACCACGGCCTCTTGCAATTGGCCGACTTGTGGTACCTCGGGATGGTTTGTCTCGGTGATGAGGGCCCTTACCGCTCTCTTCTTTGCCATTTCTTGTTCAGCAGTTAGTGAGATCAGGTTGATTTCAGGCAATGTTGGATCCGGTTCAGGAGAGGGCTCCAAGAGGAAGTCCGTCACCCTGGTCTTCCTCCTGGTGCTGTATCTGTAGGTTGGCTCGAAGTTGAGTAGCTCGGCCCAGCTTCGATTGGAATATCTCAGTGCGGCGCGGAGGGCGTCTAGGTTGGGGTAACAGTATTGCGACTTTAGAAAGTTTAAATCTGCACAAAGGAAAATTACAACGGTTAGTGCGGTTCAAAACATACAAATAAAGTAAGGAATGCAAAAAGTGAGCCGAGGTATGTATACCGGCTACGCCCTTGTTCCAGTTTATTCAGTCGCCCAGGATCTGGGCTTCTTGGTCTTCGAAGTTACCAGAGACCCAGAAAAAATCATCATCATTTACATCTTTGCCTGGGGTTTTCTTTATTATCTTTTATCGGCGTCTTCTTATTCTTAAATAATAAACCCAGTCATCTTCATTTTGGCCAAGTGAATACTGGTGAAATAGCTCGGCTAAACTGAGATTAAGGCCGAGCCGGCAGTTTAGCTCGGCAATGCCATTAATTATTCTGTATGAATTGATGGAAAGCTGGGTAGGGCAAAGATTTGTTTGTCTGAGGAACTCATAAAGGAGTGGTTGAACGGGGAAACAGAGACCGGCCTCCACGATGGAAATGACATTAAAAGGGACGAAGCCCATTTTTTCCCAGGGAATGGTGTCTAGTTCGGCTAGAGAGAGATGGACATCATCTGGGATTTGGTAATCATTTCGGAATTCGGCTATGGCTCCTGGAGAGTTCACTAAAAACATATATTTCTCCATGTGGTCTTAAATTAGGTATAAATTATCCTCAAGTGTTAGCTCGATATTGAGATGATATGAAGTATCTCGGTTGAAGCATTCAAGGGAGTGCTTGGCCAATCTAAGTCTGCAAAGTGAAAAAGAAAGGTGTTAAGCACAGATCGTTGGACCGCGCTAAAAAGTAACAAAGGCAGAATAAATGAAGTCCTAGCTCGGCTACGTGGGGTATGTCATTTTTAGCTCAATTTGAGCGGGGGACTTTAGCCCGGTTGAAACTTATGGTACAGCATTCTTAGTTCGATTATAACTCGGTCGGTGGTTGAAGCCTTCTAGTGCGGCATTGTGCAAACCTAATACAGTTTGCTAGCTCGGCAAAATAAGACAAAGGGTACTTAGACCTATTGAAACTACAAGAATGGCATGAACTTTTAGTTCGATTGTTTAGTTTGGCTACGTTCGCACCTAATACAAACAACTTCCTAGTTCGGTTGGAGTGAGATTTTGGATCTAAGACGTCCCATTTCAGTTTGTTCACAAATCCAGTAAGTGTGAGTACTATTCAAGAAGCTCTTACTCATTATAAAGAAAACTATTTGAAAAGTGTTGTGAAAAAACACGTATATACAAATGGGCCATGTTGCTAGTCAAATGGAAAGCAGAAAAGGATTGAGTTACTTACAGATTGGAGAAGGAAGGATGCAGATCTGAAACCATGAAGATGGTGTTGAGAATGCAAGCTTTACAGGTACTAAGGTTGTAGAAATGGAGGCTTAAGAGAGAGAGAGAGAAGATGAATAGTGCAAGTGAATGGTTCAAGGCATAAAGTTTGGTTTTGTGAAAAGAGAAGGAAAAATGCGGGGCTGTTCAAATGTTGCGAGGTACGAGGGCAGCTGTGACAGCTACGCTGGGCCAGTGAAAGTCTGCCACGTGTCTATGGAATAGAAAGCGATTCAGTTACAGTGACTAAAGAGACGTTTTGACCGGACAGATTAGTAGTCCGGTGTGAATTTAGCTCGGTTGAGAGGCTAAAGTTTTTAGCTCGGCTGGAAATGGGTAATCCCAATCATGCTGCGCAGATGGAATTAAGGGGTAATTGAGAGGGTAATTTATAAGTAAGTTGGGCCGAGCCGGGTAATGGGCCGTTTTGTAGGCCACATTAAGAAGGGCTGAGTAAAAGGGCCTTGTAGTTAGCTCGGTCCAAGAAGAGCCTTGAAGTTAGCTCGGTCACCATGGTCAGAGTGGTAACGATTAGCTGGGTCATAGCATTCTGAGCTGAGATGTTTTGAGCTTTCCTCAGGACCTGCTCTTGATTAGCTCGGTCCAAGCTTGCTATGGTTAGCTAGGTCTCAACAGGTGAAACCGAGGTACAAGCTATAAAGGGAAGAACCGAGCTAGTTAAAGCTCGGTCATTTTTGCCGGTTTAGCATGGCCATGTTAGCTCGGTCGTTTTGTCATACTACCGAGGCAAAACCATCTCACTTGGTTTAAGCAGTGAGGGGGG
The DNA here is from genome assembly GCA_036172215.1 of Camellia granthamiana. Lineage (NCBI taxonomy): Eukaryota > Viridiplantae > Streptophyta > Magnoliopsida > Ericales > Theaceae > Camellia > Camellia granthamiana. The sequence goes on along the minus strand of CM069907.1, from coordinate 38,801,046 downwards.
GTGTTGAAGGATAATCATTATCTTTCAGAAATGTGATTCCTAGGAGGACTCTACATGGAGAAATAAGAATCCTACTAGGATTGTGCCACGCGGAACCTATAAAAGCTTATAACATAACCTATGGAAGAGGTAACCCAACTTTGATTCTCGAATACACAGAGTTTTTGTCTATTTGTCTATTTTTCTGACTTAGGCATTGGAGGGGTATCCGGCACACACCCGCCGGCTAGCTCACGTTTGTGTTTTCAGGGACACTACAACAAAAAGCATTTTTGGCGACGTTTTTTAGCAACCAAATTGAAATTTGTCGCCAATTGTATATTTTTGGCGACAATATACTTGTTGGTCGCCAAAAAATAAACTATTGGCGACCAATATCTCAATTGGTCGCTAAAAACGTTTGGCGCCAACTTAAATTTTTGCGCGGGAGCACTAAAAATGTTTTCGCGACCAAATTAACATATAGCGACGAAATTTTTGGTCGCCAATTGTAAATTTTTGGCGACAGAATTAAAATAGTCACGGAAAGGTAAACAATATTTATGGCAACCTAATAATTTTCGTCGCCAATAAATTAAGAGTCAAAACGACGTAGTTTTGAATCTGTTTTTTTATTTTTATTTTTTATGTTCAACAGTTGACAGGCCCTTTTAGGTGAATAAACAAGGATTGACCTAATATTCATCCCATTCTCTCACTTCACAATCTCAAGCGGCACAACAGAAGACACACACAGGTATGTCTTCTCTTCTTCTTCGTCTCTCTCTCTCTCTCCCTCTCTTACACTGCCTCCTCTTCCAATTTTTCTTGTTTGTCTTTAATTTGATTCTCTTGTTCGACATGGAAGAACACAACACAGCACTGATATTGGGACTGATATTTTGATTTTGGGACTATTTTTGGGACCGATATTCTGATATTCCAATCGGGTATGTCCTGATCGAGCAATTCCCATAATAAATCTCAGATTTTCCTCACTTTGAGATCTCTTACGTGCATATACACACTGAATGTATATATATAAATTATTTAATTCGTGTTTTTGTGTTTTATCAATCTATGGGTTGATTTTGATTGCTCATATCGACATGGGTTTATTGAAAATTTTAATGGGTTTCGTGTGAATGCATTGATTATTGAATTTTCGTTTCTGGGTTTGTTTTGTTTTCCCACTTTTGTTCTGGGATGATTGAATTCCTTTGTTTTGATGCAGTAAACTTGATCAATTTTTATTGATTTTTGGGACTGATATTCTGATTTTGGGACTATTTTTGGGACTGATATTCTGATTTTAGGTCAGATATTATGATTTTGAATTTTTTTTGGGACTGATATTATGATTTTGGGACTAATTTTGGGACTGATTTTAGGACTGATAAGTGGTGAAGAGCTTCTCCAATAATAATTGTAATCATTTCATGTTTGTTTGTTGTTGCTGTTGTTTTAATTAGTTCAAGCATTAATAAATAAACATATATAACATGTTTTGAGAAGTGTTCAATTTTCTACATTGACCAAGTTGAAGCCTAGAGCTAACACTACAACAAAAAAGGCTTTTGATGACAGATTGATTTTGTCTCCAAACATCAAAATTTCGTCACTAAAGTGATCTGTGACGAAAAAAATTTGTCACCAGGTTCGTGGCCTATAGGTCGTCACAAAAAGTACCTGGTGACGAAAAACAGTTTCGTCGCCTATTTTCATTTTTGGCGACGAAATGTTTCGTCTCCAAATGTTGAATTTTTCGTCCTCTAAAACACCAATTTCGTCACCAAAACTAAATAATATTTTATTTTAATTGTTTTTTGAGACGACATATTTCGTCACCAAATATATTTTAGTGACGAAAGTTTTCCTCACCAATGATATGGATTAAGATGACAAAAAAATTCGTCACTAAAATGAGCAAAAAGAAAATTATTCAATGACAAAACATTTTGTCACCAAATATTTCTATTTAGCGACGAAATTATTTGTTTTGTACTATATCATTAGTGACAAAATTATTCGTCATGTTTTTTGAAAACTAATAGCGACATTTTTTATTTCGTCACTAATAAAAATTAAAAATTTTGAAAATAAGGGCACTATTTTCTTCTGAAATTTTTTCTTTTCAGTAACAATTCCCTGCGCATTTCAATAACCTGTTCAATAAAATATCTATTACAAATCTATACAAAAATTTGTTCATTTTCATAAACATCAGAATCGAATTTTAGCACTATCCACAAAAATACAATATGAACTGCATGCGGATTGTAAACATGTCTCATAATATCCACAAAAAACGTCTACTAATATACACAAAAATATAATATCAACCGTATGCAGATTACCAAACACATCTCTTAATATCCAACAAAAAACATGTCTACTAATATTAACAAAAATAAAATATCAAGGGCGGATTACCAAACATGCCCCGTAATACTAACAAAAATATAAAATTTATAACACAACCAAAATACATGTAAGGTAATATGAACAAAAACACAAGATGAGCTACCATCGGCCCTCTAAATTACCAAGCACGTCCATATCAAATCTCAAATCTGCAAAAAAATGAAACACAAAAAAAAAAAAATGTCAGTTAGACAATTATTATCTTATCCATAATAACATATACAATTTAACATGCATTTTTGGACTTAGTTTTCAAACCGGGAGTCCCGTGCTAGTTCCGTAAGTTTCCACAACACACTTTGGTCCATCCCGAGGTGTTTGAGGTGTTTCCCGGGCCGTCTCATGGCTATTGCACGATTTTGGCCCCCGAAGGTCTATTTTCAAGCTTAAGTGTGAAAAAGTGCATTTTTGGACTTAGTTTTCAAACCGGGAGTCTCGTATTAGTTCCGTAAGTTTCCATAACTCACATTGGTCCATCCCGAGGTGTTTGCAGTGTTTCTCGGGCCGTCTCGTGGCTGTTGCACGATTTTGGCCCCCGAAGGCCTATTTTCAAGCTTAAGTGTAAAAAAGTGCATTTTTGGACTTAGTTTTCAAACCCGGAGTCTCGTGCTAGTTCCGTTAGTTTCCATAACTCACATTGGTCCCTCTCGAGGTGTTTGAGGTGTTTCCCGGGCCGTCTTGTGGCTGTTGCACGATTTTGGCCCCCGAAGGACTATTTTCAAGCTTAAGTGTGGAAAAGTGCATTTTTGGACGTAGTTTTCAAACCGGGAGTCCCGTGCTAGTTCCGTAAGTTTCCATAACTCACATTGGTCTGTCCCGAGGTGTTTGAAGTGTTTCCCGGGCCGTCTCGTGGCTGTTGCATGATTTTGGCCACCGAAAGCCTATTTTCAAGCTTAAGTGTGAAAAATTACATTTTTGAACTTAGTTTTCAAACCGGGAGTCCCGTGCTAGTTTCGTAAGTTTTCACAACTCACATTGGTCCTTCCCGAGGTGTTTGAGGTGTCTCCCGGGCCGTCTCATGGCTGTTGCACGATTTTGGCTCCCGAAGGCCTATTTTCAAGCTTAAGTGTGGAAAAGTACATTTTTGGACTTAGTTTTCAAACCGGGAGTCCCGTGCTAGTTCCGTAAGTTTCCACAACTCACATTGGTCCTTCCCGTGGTGTTTGAGGTGTTTCAATAACGAATTATAGAGTCCCAATAATTTCAATAACGAATAGATACATACAAACAAGATTTATATTAGAATTCAGGCCTCTGAACAATCATGAAAACAGAGCAACAGTTTGTATCACATCCTTAAACTGTGACAGATACCATGAAAAATAAGACTATCAACTTCCACCACATGAAATGCCTCTAGAAATTAAAATGATTATATTAGAATTCTGGAACATTATTCATCATTCCTAAAAACAAAAAAAAAAAAATTGATACTTTAGATTGAAACAACAGAATCCAAGTTAATTGAAAAGGACTCGGTAGTCTTGAAATCAATCAAGTGTTGATTAATTTGGGAGGAAAGGTGACTGCTGACAATGGTTTTTTTTTTTTTTTTTCATAAATTAAAATGATGGCCCATCTATTCTATTTTATTATATAAAGCATACAGTCTAATTTGCTTGTCATTGGTTTGTATATGTTAGCAGATAGATTTTCGGGTAATCCATAGGGCCAGATCAGAAGGCAGAGCCCCCAAATTTTCGGGTAATCTCTATGTTAGCAGAGTCCCCAAATTTGTATCATGTAAAACACAAATATGAATCATAAATCAAATTTATTTTCTAAAAGCATTACAAGAACCAATCAAACAAGCTAATGAGCAGTTTCAATATCAAAAAAATATAAAAATAAAATACAATCAAATTGTTCATATGTTGGAAATCAAATGAATATAACCTTATTTCTAATATTAAACACATATATATGAAAAAAATATATCTTCAATTTTCTTATTTTCATCTTCTTATGTCCCAAACCCTAAATTCCTCATTCTTGTGGGAAAAATGAAGGAGATTATATAAACATACATATATATAGGAACACATAGAATACACAGAGAAAGAGAGGCAGAGAGTGCTTACCAGGAAGAGAGAGATGAAGGCGGTGATGATGGTGCAGAGAGAAAAGATAGAGATTGCAGAGAGGTCGAATCGTTTGATACAGAGGAGTGTACAGATTGGCAAGGCTACTAACGGCGGTGGTGACCGGCAAGGCAACTAGAGGTAACGGCGATGGCGATCGTCGTAGTGGAAGAGCAAGAGATGAGTGCGGCGTAGTGGAGGAGCAAAAGATGAGTGTGAGACAAATGTTGAACACGGTGAGATAAGGGGGTGGGCGTGTTAGGGTTTAATTTGGGAATTGCTTGTGCGTGTGCGTGTGTAAGAGAGAGAAGTAAAATAAATATATATAACCATGTTTATTTAAAATGTGTGATTAAAAATAATATATTATCTCATTCATTAAATTAAGTAGGATTAAAAAATTATTTTAATTTTTTTAATTACACTTTTAATAAAAGTGAGATATTTTTAATTTTTCTTATAGAATCTTTAATCACATGTTAATTAGAAAGTGTGATTAAAAATATATATATAATCACACTTAGTTGAAAAGTAACATAAAAAATAAATATTATCACACTTAATCAAATCAAGTGTTATTAAAATATCAATCTAATTTTTTATCATACTTTCAATAAAAGTGGGATATTTTTATTTGTCAAAGTGTGATCTTTCACTGTTTTTGTAATAGTGGACTGTCGGAGGTGAGGGCTGTCGGAAATGGTAGAGCGACGGTGGGTTGATCCAATGTGAGCAGCGGCGGTGAGGGCCCTGTGTAGCATAACGTCTGTGTGTGTGAGAAATAGGTTTGAACCGAGAAATGATTGTGTGTGATTGAGAAGAGGAACCGATTGTAACAAAACATTTTATTTCCTCCTAAAATATTTAGTGACTAAATTATATTTTGGTGACAAAATTATTTCTTCACCAAAGATAAAAATATTGGCCACAAAAATAGTTTTGTCACTAAATGATATTAAAATATCACCAAATTATTGGTGACAAAAATATATTTGTCATTAATAATTTTATAATTTGTGACAAATATTTTCGTCACCAAAAGTCTATTAATTTTGGCGCCCTCTGAAAATATTAGCGGGAAAATATTTGGTGACAAAAAAAATATAAATAATGACGAAATATAATTTCGTCACCTATTTTTTTTATTATGATTTAGATTGGTGACGAAATTTTATTTTTGTCTCTAAAAATGATACATTTGAAGACGAAATATGATTTTCGTCATTAAAAGATACATATTTTGTGACAAAAAAAAATTTCGTCATTAGTTTTCGTCTCTAAAGACTATTTTTGTTGTAGTGTAAACATCTGGAGTACATTTTTTTTCTTCTATCTTTTAATTGGTTACACTTATTGATTGCATGAAATTTTATCACTTCCAGAAGAAAATTATTTGGTGCAACAGTTCTACAAATTTAGAAGAAGAAAAAAAAATGTGGTTGTTGTTCTGGTTTGTGCTGCAGTTCTACACTAATTGATTTTTTTTTTTTCCTGCTCTAAGCAAAAAAAGAAATAGAACCTTCGAGAATATGTTATGGTTGCCACTAAATTTGTTCCACCTTGGCTTGGTGATTCCATTTACTATTGATCATCATGATGAAGTATTTATTCTATGAAACATCAGTTTCTTGGCATTTGGGAATATCCTGTTTTGCATTTGTTCTTGGGGACTATTTCTGCATGAGATAAGTGTGTTGATCGATCACAAACGTGTTAGCCTGCATGGACAATGACAGTGATCGTTAAAAAGTTTGAAATTTTTATGATGAAAAATTAAATCAAATTAAAGATAGTTAGCGTAAAGAAGATATTTAAGCTTATTTTAACATCTGATTCTCTACCATTATTTTGGTTTTGATCAGGTCATGAACACATAACTGAGATTGGCATCTACTATCCCCCCCTCCCCCCACACACAGACCATTAGTCAGTTAATATTATTTTATGTAAGAGCAAAATATAAACAATAGGCTATGTTAGATTTATCAGTGACAATTATATGCACCTTTTGGAAGTGATATTGGTTGTTGAACTCAAATGATGAATGTCTAACTTTCTAATTGTCACATCTGAGTTAGTTTAGCCATAGCTTTGATCTGTACTGAGTTTTTCATATTGGGTTGAGATCACCTAGATGATATGAGGCTAGAAATATATAACTAAGCTCTGTTTCAATTTTTTTTTATTTACTTTGTTTGGCAATGGCTTAAACAGCACTGGTTTTTTAGCCAAAAAAGTTGTGCCCGTTTGGGAATTAAGTTTTAAAGATACTAAAAAAGCATTTGCCAAACTCAACCTGAAAGAATAGCCTGAAGAATGAAAGACTTTTTCATATTTTTATAGTTCTACACTTACTGATTTTTTTTTTCTTTCTGCTCTGTGCTGCTGCAGTTTTACTCTTATTGATTTTTTTTTTCTTTTCTGTTCTGTGCTGCTGCAGTGCTACTGCAGTTCTCCACTTGCTGTTTTTTTTTTTTTTTTCTGCCCTATGCTGCTGCTATTCTGGCTATTTTGGGGTTGTTTTGGGCTGTTTCGGTGCTATTTTTGCTACTGTTTTTGGTCTATTTTTGCTGCATTTAGAAGTTTTTTGACATAAAAGTATGGATTCCGTTTTAAAAAAGAACAGAAAAAAAGGAAAATGAAATAGAAAAGAATCGGTTTAGTTGATTCATTTTTTCCCCCCATTGAAGTGTTGTTTGTGGATTGATTCTTTTTGTTCTGTGTTCTTTTTTTTCTTTTTTCTTTTTTCTTTTTTCTCCCTTTGGATGGATTTTTTCTCCCCATTCACGTCCATGTTTCAATCTGAATTTTAGAGATTTATTGAACATGCACTGGCTTTTCCTCTTCTTTATTGAGAGAAATGTTTCTCCCCAGAATCCTGGTATCTGCATGTTCTAAGTTTGGCTTTGGATTGAGTTTTATTCTTGTTATTAAATAGTACAAATCATGGCTTCCTTTTTCTTTTGTCCTTTGCGGTGGTTTCTGGTTTTATTTCACCATATTGTTGAATGGGCAAGGAACTCTAAGAGATCTGAGCAAGGGAGGGAGGAATCTTTGTTTGGACCAAATAGAACCGGTACGTTTTGTGTGAAGACAGCTGTAACACCTTATTATTAGAAGGTCTATTACTTCCCCTTTTGGCAGCCTGATTTAAAATCTTCTTGTGGTTCTATGACCCGTATCTTCTTTTTTCAGTTCATGGTGAGTTGAATTATGACCAAATATTAATTGGTCATTGTCAGACATGATAATAGTAATAATGATGGTGGTGATGTTTGATTTACCCAAAGGTTTTGTTTGGGATTTGCAGGAAACACCCATGGATATTAAGCCTTCAATCATTGAAGGAGAAAATTTCTGCGGAAACCTGGATAATCCTGTATGATAATTTATTTATTTATTTTGGTTCATTACAATGCAATTGTCATCAATGAATAGACAAGGTTGTAGTTTGTTACCTGATCTGTGGTATATGCAGGGAATGCCTGATGATCCTTCCAAGGCTGTAACAGGAGAAACTGGCAGTCCTGTCAATCCAGATGAGGAAGTATGTTCTCGGTTCCAACATTAGCTTTACGATAAATTCCATGACATCATTTTCGTAAAGTAAGTATAACGTTGTGTGCATATTTATGCTCCGTGCAAGCTTTTTAACTACTAATGTTAGTTTTTTGACAAAGTTTGACTTTAACCATTATGGTCCAAATAAGCATTTCTGTATAGTCTGAGCATTTTCCTTTTATTTTCCTAGGATCTGAGTAAATCGCGAGTTGAAGTGAACCCGAGATCCAATTTTCATAGGGGTAAGGTGTAACCGAATCTCAAGAGTGAATTTTTGTCACTGTTTCATCCTAAGAAGCATGGATATTTCTAAGAAAGTAACGTGTTGTGTCCGACGCCGACATGGCACGACACTCGGCGAACACTTCTGAATACTTAGATACACATGAAACACATTACAAGTTTAAATGAAATAACTTGAAATTCAATGATAAAACAAAAATAATCTAAATTTGTATATATTCTTCTCCTTTAGACTTTATTTTGCACGTGTCCTCCACATGTTGTGTCCGTGTCCATACTTCTTAGGTTTCATCAAATTTCACTTGTTTTTTATTTTTATTATTATTTATTTATTTTTCAGTAAATGGCTTATCTTTTGGTAAAGTAAGCATTTATTGCCAAAAAGGAAAAATTGGACAATGAAGCCCAGTACACGTACCCTTGGGTACCCAAACCAACCCCAAAGGGCACACATATCTCAAATAAGAGAGAAAACAAGCCTAGCCCAATTTAAAATTACATTCCTCGCAGCTCAATAGGCTAGGCCACAAGCATATGGTAAATCAAAGGTATCAAGAAAATACATCCATTAATTTATGACTGTCCAAATGAAGACCAACCTCGCTGGCCCTGCCTCACGGTCACATCAGATCCAAACTACTGGACTAGTTTACAAATGTAATGCAAATTCGTTAAACTTAGCAAAATGAGGATAAATGATTTATGTCCTGCTGACATTAGTTTCATTGTCAACAACTCCATTATTGTTCTTTTGATGGTTAAATTATTTAACATTTTGTAACAACATGATCTTGAGTTTATTTGTAGAGAATAGTACTTAAAATAGTTTACCATATGTAATCTCAGATTATGTGGTTTAAATTGTGCCTCCTCCCTGTTATCTAGGATTTGTGTGGAATTGCAGAAGATCATACAAATAGTTTGGCAGTGGGAATTATCAATTCTTCATGCAACCTTGATGAGCAGGTATAATAACTTCATGAATTGTTAAAATCAATCAATTATTAAAATGTACTGAATTTTGGGCAGTTTCAGGGCGGTTTGATCCTTAGTTTCTCAGATTTTCCCCTGTAATGTGAGAACGACATAGCCATGTAACTTAAAACATTGAAAAATATTTCACGTCAACAGTAAATCAAGGGTTAGGAATCACAATAGGTGTACTAGTAATTGTTTGGTTAGAAAAAGAAATATTCACAGGGATACAACAATGTATTGACCTTGAATATGCCGTGGCCCTTCGAAATTCTTCCAGCTCTAGTAGATAGGGCAGATAAACAAATCAACCTACTCGAGGTCGACTCGTGTTTGGCTTGTTAAAAATTCATTTGAAATCGATTCTTTATGTAAACAAACCAAGGTTGAAAACAATTTTAAGCTCGTTAAGTTTTCAAGCCAAGCTTGAACAAAAACAACCAAACAGGCCCAATTTTGAGTAGGTAGGACTTCAAGATCAAGACTTAAGGATGGCTGAGGAAGTTAGAACTAATTAACCTAGACAAGGTGACAATGGCACCACTGGTTCTCTCCCTCACATTTGATTACGAGCCACACAATGGTCATAACCCTTCTTCATGGTTGAACTTGAATTAATTAAGCTAAAAATGTGGGGGAAAAGGTGGTGTACTGATACATGACTTCCTTCTGCACAAATCCTTTTCCGAGTCATTCTTTATTTATTCTTTTTTTTTTCGTGTAGAAAATTCTTTGTTTATTCATTATTTTGTGCAATCCTGACTCAACTGCCATTCTTTATCAAGATTTTGTGGCTAATGCACTTCCATATACAAATTCTGTTTTAACTTTTTATTTTTATTTTTTATGTTTCTATATCATTACTCTATTTCTAATGCACACCATTACTCCTTCACATGCACACCATTACTCTTTCATAGCTTGTATACAAAAATATCACTTTTTATTTGAAATGAAACAAGAGCGATAACTAGCTCCTTATACATAGAAATTTAAAGTACTTCAATTAATTCGCAACACCGAACAAAAGAACTAGTAGTACATAGAAAAGAAAACCGGTCTGTAATTCGAAACTGCATATTTTTATTTTTGTTGAAAATATGTTTTGGCGGAGACGAGTAGTTTCTTTCTGGGTGGCAGATGTTCTTTGATGACAGAGCAATTAACATACTCTTCGATCCATTTGTAGAGTCTGGGAATATATGACAAGTTTAACTAGTGAATCATGTGTTACTTTTTAATTTTGGTATGTTGAAATTTTGTAATTCACCATAGGAAAATTTGCTCTCAATTTGTTCATCCATATGTGAAACCAATGTTTTTAGACCAAGACCTTTATTATTAACATTTTAACATTATAATTTTTTTTTTCATATGTTTGACAGATTGGCAATGGATGGAATATAGTTCGGGGAGTATCAAAGGATTACATTTTGAATTTTTGAATATATTTTGTCATAGGTTTTTGTTATGAATTTGCAAGCTTGGAAGGTTTTTTGGAATTACATGCTTGAAGTTTTTTTCACATGTTCGACAGATTGGCAATGGATGAAATATAGTTCGGGGAGCATCAAAGGATTACATTTTGAATTTTTGGATATATTTCGTCATTGATTTTTGTTATGAATTTGCAAGCTTAGAAGGTTTTTGGGCATTACATGTTTCAAGTTTGGGATTGTAAGAGATTTGTACTTAAATTGGATGTTTTGGATTTGATATGCTGTTTATATTTAATATGGTACTACTTTTGAATTAAGTTTATATTTTGGATGTTTTGCATAAGTGTGTTAATTTGAACTACATTTTGCTTATGTTTATAGGTTTATGAATTATGTATTGAACAGGGAAATTGTTAAAAAAATTATAAATAATGAATTTTTTGTGACAGATTTTTTTAGTTGTAAATTTACTTTTGGTGACATTTTATTTATGTTGCTGAAAGTATGTGTCAATTTTTTTAGCGACCCAAAACTTGATTGGTCGCCAAAGGTTTTAACATTCAACAATCAATTCTTTTAGTCACTGAAAGATATTTTTAGCAACGCATTTATATGTCGCTAAAACTTAACATGTCATCAGTTGAAGGCTACTTTTGGTGACTAAATGTTAATTTATGGCGACGAAATTTTAGTCTTTTGGCGACGAAAATATTTGATCGCCAATTTATTTATAAAGGCAACCAAAATTGATTTGGTCGCCGAAGCACTTAGTGACAGGGCTTCAGCGACCAATTTTGTTCATGTTGCGGATACTTTCAGCAACCAAAATTACACTTTTGGTGACTAAAAAACAAGTCACTAAAAGTGTTTTTTGTTGTAGTGGGAGTAAAGCGACGACATACGGAGGAGCGCAGACTTATTTAACAGGATTTTACGAGAACATTATTTCCTGCTCGTACATGGTCCTACTAAAAAACTTATGTTCCCATAAGTCCTGTGTAAAGTTTGTTGACACATTTACCCTCAATATTAGTTGTTAATATCATAAATAATGGTAAAACCATATATAGGAAATTGAATGTTACCATAGATTAAGTTTGCGAAACGTAACGTGATACCTGCATAAACGTAACGTATTAAGTTTGCGAAACGTAACGTGACACCTACATAAACGTAATGTAACGTGACACCTACATAAACGTAACGTGACACCTATATAAACGTAACGTGTCACATTACGTTTCGCAAACTTACTAGGTTTTTAATTTTTTTAATTGAATGTGAAAATATTACCATAGATTAAGTTTGCGAAACGTAACATGACACCTATATAAACGTAACGTAACGTGACCATATCAGATGAAACATTACATAAACGTAACGTGACGTGACACCTACATAAGCGTAACATGATACCTATATGGTTTTGCCATTATAGTGTATAATAGTATATTAATACCATTTATTTACAACTCATAAGATCTTATGGTATACATTCCTAACTAAATAGGACTTGAGACTCTATAAGAAAGAAATTACACAAAATTTAACATAGCATAAGCGTCTGAAATAAGACTTATAAATAACTCTTCCTAAAATAAATTATTTAAATCATTAATACAACCATCAATGTTTTTTGTTTTTTTGTTTTTTTTGAGCAGGCCATCGATGGTTGTTTTTTCACAGCGGTCTATTTTTATGTTAAAAATTAATTTTTTATTTTTTTAAAAAATTATATAAAAAAAATAATGTGATTCAAAAAAAATTAAAACGTGAAAAATTTGATTTTTAATCATATTACCAAAATAGATCCATCTAACCTTCTTTTTCTGGATTATAAGTGGTGTTTGGGAAGTCTTGAACTTGGGTTTTTTTTTTTTTTTTTTTTTTTTCACAAAAAGACAAACTTTTTGCAAAATCAAAAAAACACATCCAAACAAAATATCACATCTAACCCTATAATCATTTTACTTTTTCTCTCATAAATATCACATCCAACTATAAAAAAATCCAACCATTTTTCCAAACACAAAAAAAAAAAAAAATTCTAATAATATCGTACAATTAAAAAAACTACATAAAAACTCACTTCCCAAACACCCACATTATTTATTACTTGCACATAAAAAAAGTAAGTTTCTAAAAAAATTATAAAAAGTAAAAGAGTTCATATTTTTCGGTAAGATTTAAATTTTTAGATAAATTATCAATGAAAAATGTTTTGTGATCCGAATTTATATGATCCGAATGATTCAAATGTTTCAAAACGACGTCATTTTAAGTATTTCGAGCTATTCGAGCCAAGAGAATTCAGGCCACCTAACATTGTTGATTACTAATATGTCATATTTTTGAAACTTATTGCCTATTAAATTATATTGATAAATAAATTTATCAAATGATAAATTCATCAATCTCTTTTATTTTTATGAACAAATTTATATTAATAAATTTATTATTCAGAACTTATAAATGAATATATTTAATTAAAAGCATTCAACTGATAAATTTCCTAAAGTTTTTGATACGACATGCTAATCCGTATAACAACGCACGAAATGTATGCAAAATTAATTGATACAGATTAATAAAAAAAATTTGTACAAACAAAATTTTATGACATGACACGATAAAACAAGATAAATAATCATATCAAGGGAGAGAAAGCTCCCCCTGTCGGTTTTCATGGTTTCTGGTGCAAATCCTGCCCAGTTTGTTAGCTCCTCCACCCTACGTTTGTTAGCTCCTTCACTGATTTTGTTTTATGATCTCTACGTTGTTAGTTTTTTTTTCATTTTTTTGTGGTGACTGTGAGTGGCTGTCGTTGCTTATGATGGTGGCCCGACGTTGCTCATGGCCGTTGTGCATAGTTCCTTGGCGGCGCATGTTTGGTCCTCCGACGTCTGGGTTTGCAGCTGCGGCGTCTGGGAGGAATGGATATGGTTTGCCGGCGGTAATACTGGTTGGAAATGATGGAAATGACGGTCTCCGTCGGCCGTGTGATTGGGTCACGGCGTGTTTATATATGCTTAGTGTTCAAGGAGTTCGCCGGCTGTCTGTTTCTAGCGATCCTCTGCGAGTTACACTTGTCGGGCTTGGGTTACCTTTTGTTTCGGAGTGGGGCTGTTGGCTGCGCTCTACTGTGTTGCTAGCCTCTCTCTTTAGTTCTAGAGAGAGAAGGTTAATGTAAATGGGTGTGATATCTAGGTTGAGTTGCCTCTTCTCTGAAGTGAAGTTTGGAGTGACAAGGGTCTACGCCGTGTTACTTTTCTGCTCTGGTTGGGTTCTCCTCCGGCGTTGATTTCACCGGCGTGATTGTGCGGTGTGTTGCTGCCTTGGTCTACTCCGGTAGTCTCACGTGAGTAGGTATCCAGTGAGAAATTGTTTGCGGTTTGGGAGCCTAAACCACTCCGGCAATGGTCAGGAAAGGGGTGCTTTGTTCCAGTTTTAAGAATATCGTTGGTGCTGCCGTCGTTGCCTTGTTGGTAGCCTTGTGTAGGCGGTGCCGGTGTTGTGGTTCATGGCCGTCGTGTTCGTGCCCAGGTAATCTTTCTGGGTGGTTTTTGTTATCCGGCACCAGCCTGGCTATTGTTGGCCTCTTTGTTGGGTTGTTTGAGTTTATCGGCGATTCTGCACAGGTGGTGCTCTTTCTGGTCTTAAGGGCTTCACGGGTAGTGCCTTTGTGGGTTTCGGCCGTTCTGGTCTGTCTTCGTAGAGGGCTGCATGCCGGTCTGGTCCTGGACTATCGTGGATGATATGTTTCCCTGGCTCTGCCGGGGTTGTTTCTCGCCGGTGGAATTACGCCGGGAAGGATATAGCTTGAGCTATGGATGCTGGTGCGCTCTGGATGTTTGTACCTTCGCCGGAGTCGCCGTTGATTGCTGGTCTTCTGATGTTAACGGCCATGGTGGTCTGTACATGCTCTGACGTCGGCGTGCTGCCAGTGCATGGTTTTGGTGAGGGTGTTACTGTTACACGCATCTGTTTGGCGCGTGAATTAGGCATTGGGAGATCAACCCAGTGGGGTAGCGTGACCAGCTGCAAGCTGTCGACTGTAGCTATAACCCACGTTTTTTTGGGGAAGTGTATACACAAGTGGTTTTTCAGGCCATGGTTTTGTTCAAAACCGGCAAAATGTTTTGTTTGGGGTTTGTCCAGATGTCATTCTAAGAGCATCCCCACCGTTTTATCTAAATTTATTTTAAAATATTATTAAAATATTTATTCTTTATTTTAAAAATTATTTTTTTATTTATTTCTTTCAATAAATTTTTTATTCTTTCTTTATTTTATTAAAATAATATTTTTTATTATTTTTAAATTTAAATATTTTTTAATAATATAATAATAAAGCAAAAGCAATAAAATAATAAAAACAAAAGGAAGAGCACACACAACATGATAGCTTCTGTGCAGCGAAAGGGGGTCGACCGGATGGATGTCCAGGGACCTTCCAGCGCGCCTTCAAAACAAAATAAAAAATAATTTTATATTTTTAATGGGTGAACAGTGACTTTCTACATTTGGGGAGGGACCGTAGCATCACTTTTATTTGAGGAGTGAGCTAAGGGTAGCATCACTTTTATTTAAGGGATGAGCTAAGGGATCTGATGGGGTTCTTTTTACCAGTAAAATCTCTTATTTTGAGTAAGGACACAATATAAGGCATCTGTTGGGATGCTCTAAGGCTTTTTTATATCATAATTTAAAAAAATTAAAAATTTATTATTCTATTTAAATCGTATTATTTTATTTAAATTATATTACTTTTTTATTATATCATTTTAAATCTAATTCATACTCGATTTATATTTTATAAAAAAAAATTTAAAAATGTATTTATTTAAATCATTTCAAATCACTTATAAATATCAATTTATTATTTTTGATGGGAGAAGGTACTTGAGAAAAAAAATGATATATGGAAAATTTTAAATTTTATTTGTGTTTCTTTTGTTGGTTATGGGAGTGTTTTAAGTGGTGTTTTGGTAAGTTGATAAAAAGTTAACTCTTTGATTTTTTGATATTTTTTATGATTTTTTTGACAAAAAGTTGGATTGTTTTCTATTTTCACACACCTAATTATCTCACTCTACATCATTTTTTAGTACAAACACTTTGTAATGTAATTATTAATTAATTTTTTTAATCCATAGTATCAATTATACCCTTCACTCAACCATATTGTACAGACACCCCCTCAATTAGTAGACCAATCAAAGTGAAGACCCATTGAAGAAGAAAAGGTAGTGGGCAATCTGGTGTTGGGGATACTTCATCTGATTTGCCTGGAAGTACTGGTGATGATGTGGACTTAGGAATCGAAGGTTTCAATTTCAGAGATGAGCGCCTCATGAATGGGAATTGGATTAATGAACCTCATGCAGATGTCATACAGAAGTTCCTTCGAGTGTTAACAATCTGCCATACAGCCATTCCACAGGTGAATAACGAAATAGGTAAAATTTCTTATGAAGTTGAGTCACCGGATGAAGTTGCCTTTGTCGTTGCTGCAAGGGAGCTTGGCTTTGAATTCTATGAAAGAACACAAACGACCATCAAATTGCACGAATTGGATTACAAGAGTGCCAAATTGGTTGATAGGTGAGTTTTTCTTTATGCTGTGTTTGGTTGAGGGATTTGAGGAAGGATTTGAAAAAAAAAATGAAAAGGGTCGGTGAAATGAGAATAAAATATGCCTAAATTTTACACAGTTTCACACATCTTTTCCTTTTCCCTTTCAATTTTCAAATCCCTCCCTAACTTTTCTAACCAAACATCAGTGTTTTCATGTTTACATCATACTGGAGAAATACCTTGCGATAATTTGTTCAGTTTGCAAAAGATTACTGACTATAGCAAGCAGCTAACTCCACGTGCCAGCTGTGAGCGATAATGTGGTATATATGTGTGCATGTATGCATAACTTGTTTTTGCTAATGGAGTAGACCTGACCTTTGTTGGCTGCAAATCTTGCTGAGGTTGCATGGCTCGGGTTCTGCCAGTTCCATTTTTTAACCTAGTAGATGTTCATTATGTCATTTTAATTTAGGATATAATTGTCATGAAAATAATATTTTATTAAGTGTGTGTACTAAGGTAAGTAAATGTGTGAAAATAGAATTTCTCAACTTTTTTGGCTAAAAAAAACTAAAAAGCTAAAAAATTGACTTTTTACCCATCTTCCCAAAGTGTCCCTAATTAGTTATTTTGTACTAGTTTACCCCCTTTATTGAGGGTTTGAGATTTGTTGTATTAGTTGGGATATGTCCATTGTAAATGTGTAAATTTTTGTTTTTAATTTATGACTTATACCCACCTAAAAACCAAAAAAGTTAAGATTGCGATCCTCTTCATTACATATTTATAATAGAGATATTTCATTATGTCATTCAATAGTGAGTGTAATTGTCTTTTTTAAGTTAAATTAATTATAAATTTGTATTCATATTTCATGGTTATTAAATATGTGATAAAAATTTTCATTACATACATGTAATAGAGAGCATCAGAGTCTATCAAGTCATGCAATTAATAAATTTTAATGTCATTTATATTATTAAGTAAATAGGTAACACTTGTACATTTATATGACATTTGGACAAATATGACAAATGTATAGATAGGTGATATTTAGATGAATAAGGGATGTTCTATTTCCACACACCACATTATCTCTATGTACATTATTTCTCACTCCACACATTTAGTAATTTGATTTTTAAGTATTTATCTCAATCCACACACCTCACATTCCAAATATACCCACTTAATAAAAAATGTGCGCACCCCCGCCAGATTATATTAGACAAAATTCATAGACAATTCCAAGACTCTGATAAGCCAAAATCAATACTGTCCTCCAAGATTCTTTCTGCAACAACAAAAAAAACAAAAACAATTTGATCAGAAAACACATATGGGTTTGTTCCAAAACACAAATTAAAACCAAACCCATTTATCAGAAAACACAAATTAAAGGATTACCTATCTCACCTTAACACGATTCTGATAAAACCTAGTTTTTAGATCCATGTAGGAATGGCAATAGGGCAGAGCGGGGCCAGAGATCACACTTCTCGTCCTCGATCCCCGATGGCAAAAATATCCTCGTTCCCGGCCCCGATCCTCGACAAGGAACATATCATTGTCCTCGTCCCTGCCCCTAACGGGGATCGGGTTTCCTCGACCCCGAAAATTTTCCGATCCAAATTTGTTTCAACATTCAATACCATCAACAACTTTCAATATCATCATTAAAAAATCATACACAAAGAGAGAGACACATATACATATATACTTACATGTATACATTCACACAGAGAGAGATACACACATACATTATACATACACACAGAGACACACACACAGAGAGAACGACGGAGATCGGCAGAGATCGGCTGATCGGTAACGACGACAAAGGAGATCAACACAGATTCGAGATCTCTGTGTGATTACGACGACGGTGACTCGACGGACAGGAAGAAAGAGGGCAGCGATGGAGGTGGAGCGGACGGCGGAGTTGACGGATGTGAAGCGACGGTGCGAGATGGACAGCGACTTCGGCATTGCGGACAGTGGTGACTGCGCTGAGGAGGCGGAGATGAGAGGTGCAAGAGTGAGAGAGAGAGAGAGAGAGAGACAGAACAGAACATACATAGGGGTTATAACTTATAAGGGGTATCTATAGTAAGTTTATTTCGGGGGGCTAACGGGGCCGAGGTTCGGGCCGGGGACGGACCAGGGGTGAAAAACATATCACCGTTCCCGGGCTGAAAATGATCAGGGATTTATTTTTGAGTACCATCCCCAGCCCGTTAGGGATATTTTTCGGGAAAAAACTGCTTTAATCAGGGTCGAGGGGTCGGGTCCCCGTCGGGCCGGCTTCAAATTGCCATCCCTAGATCCATGATGGGTCTCCTCAAAACCTCATGGAAACCAAATTTAACCCCAAATTAAGAAGATTTAAAGATGACCCATTACTGAAAACACTTTCCCCAGTAAACAACTTCAATGAAATTATGTAGTAGACACTAACAAATGATACACACAAACTTAAAAAAAACAAAGAAACATATAGTTTAATAAATACAGATTATGTGGACTCTTGTGGAGTTAGCAGTTGAACCACCATCAATGAAGAAAAAACACGAAAAGCCACAAAACAAGTGTGTGCACACCCTCATCAGATTATGTGGGGGGTGAGATGATAATTTTGTTAAAAGATAAAATTATGATTCTGAAAAAAATTCATTAAGTGTGTGGAATAAGAAAACTTGGTGTGTGGAAATAGAATTTCTCGATAAATAGACAGATACGTAAGTTTTGAATAGATAAGTGTCTTTTTAGAATTATCTGTTACCCAAAAGACAACCTAAGAAGGGGATGAATTAGGTTTTTACAAATAAAATAATAATACCCTAATAAAATTATAACTAGCACAATAGATAAATATAGTTAATGAAATAAAAATAATTAAAATAAGTATTCTAACAACTATGTCAATTAATGATTTTAGCACAATAAAAATATGAAATATAGTTATGACAATTTAAATAAAATAAAGAGATAAGGGAGAGAGAGGCAAATAAATTTATTATGGTTCGGTTTCAACTCGGCCTACGTCTACTCCTCAAGCTTCACTTGAGATTTTTCACTATTCTCTAGCTTCACAGGGTGCTAGCAACCTTTTCACAGATGGAGCAATCCTCCATAGATTTTACACTGACTTTCTAAATCAAGAATATTGAGTGTACTACACTGTTATAAGATTGAAAATAAGGTATTTTTGCTTTCACAGAAAGTTACAAGAATTATCTCTCAAAGATAGATATAAAAATGAAACACTAGTTTTTCTATAAACCTCACACAGGAAAGATGGGCTTAAAGCTATACGTCTCAGTGTATAATTTCTGAAAGATGATGTAAACAAAAATTGAAAAACACTTCTTAGATAATTTTTTCAGAGAATAGATATGAGTGATTATAGATTAAAGAATATTTTCTGGTTTTTTTTTTTTTTTTTTTGTAACTTGTTTATATTAGAGACTTTGGTATATATAATTAAACTTATAGTCGTTTATAACCATTGTATTCATTTGAATATCTTCCACTCCATCATTACTAATTTAAATATCTTCCACTTGAACCTTTTGACCTGCTACTGTGCTGAGCTGTTTAAACCTTTGTTTTGAGTTGTTTGAACTTCTGGTTTGGGCATTATTTTTGGATTGAAATGAATTCCTGATTTAAGCAAATATTAAATACATTCAAACAATATTTAGGATAAAATTTAGGTGAGAAATAATAGGACAAAATAAATTTTGATTCTATTTTTCTCTTTTAAATAAATTAAAACATAATTTAAATAAATTATCAAAATAAATTTTGGATTCTATTAAAACATAATTAAATAAATCATCAAAATAAATTTTGGATTCTATTTTTCTTCTTCAAATAAATTAAAATATAATTAAATAAATTATCAAAATAAATTTTGGATTCTATTTTTTTGTTTTAAATAAATTAAAACATAATTAAATAAATCATCAAAATAAATAAGTTTAACATTATCAATATCCCTTTTGATAAAAAAAAATATTTAAGTTTGGGTTGATTGGCCTAGAAATTTTAGAAATAAATATCTGTCCATATGTCATTTTTTTAAATATATTTTTTGCTTCTTTTTTTTTTTCTCTTAAAAATGCAGACTAGTTTGGCGAAAAATAAACATCATAAAAATGTTCTACAATTTTTAAAATTATTTTTCTGCAAAAAAGTGAAAAAATCATATGAAATAATCAATACTTTTTTTTTTCAGATGATTTTTTGAATAGAAACAAAATTTTAAAATTTCAATCAAACATGTAAATCCTTTCTCATCTAAATGTTGATCCGTAAATATGACTAGTTTTTAATGCAGCAAATGAAAGAAAAAAAAATGCAATAACACAAAAGATTGTAAGATTTTGTTAACGTCAACCTTTATAGTATGTGGTAAAAAAATTTAAAAGATGAGTAATGTTACATATATTATGTATTTATATTATATTTTAATATGGCATAAATACATATGAAAGTAATTGTAATAAAAATTATGCAATTATTGTAATTTTTTCTCTTGATGGTTAGGTTTATCTCAAATTCAAATATAAATTTTAGAAAACTTGAAAGGCTAGTGAGACTCATCATAGGTCCCATTTTATTATTTAAACTGTTCATTTTATCGAACACTCAATTTATATTATTAATGTAAAAATTTAGGTCAAATCTAATAATTGTAACAATTTCATTTTATCATATTTTGTTTTATTTTTTGTTTTTTTTCCTTTTTATTAAATTTTTTAAAAAGATATGAATAGTTTTTCAATTTTGACTTCTATTCAACTAGGTGGATGAGAGAAATAAAATAAAAATTTGAAAACAACTTTAGAAAGAACAAAATAAAAAATAAAAAATAGTTAATTTTCTTGTAGATTATGGTGGGGAGTTCAGATCCTCTCCTTGCAAGGAATACGTCCGAGCGTCCTTGCAACGGCTGAGATCAGCCGTTGCACATTCAACGACTGAGATTAAAAAAAAAAAAAATTTGAAATTTCAGATTCTTCGTCCAGTTTCTCGAAAAATTACAAAAAACAGATACATTTGTTCTGTGATTATTTATATAAAAATGACTTGTGTTTGTGTTTGATTTTGTTCTACAGATACATTTAAATAGGTTCGAAGGGATTTCGAGAAGGATTTGAAGTAGATTTGGCTTTGATTTCTCTACTTTTTCATGAAGATTTGTTTGTTTCATTTCCAGGAGATGTTGAAGCAGTTTTTAGATGACATCTGAACTAGGAGATCAGTTTCTGGGTTTGCGAGATCGGAAACGAATATCAATCCTGACGATTCAAGCTTTGAAATGTTCTCGATTTCTTAGAAATCAACTTATCAATTTGAATATTCATAATCTCAAGACCCAAAAAATCGAAGCTTCCTCTGAATTCACTTTTTAAATCTGCTATCAATTTCGCAATATTCCTTTAATTCATTCACGCTGTTGTGAAGACAAATCCAAGTATAAAAAGGTATTTGAAAAAATCATAATAAAATGGGAAAATCAAGTTCGATTTTGCAATTTAGCTGATGATTTGATGTTCTCTGCTATTGCAGTTTCAGAGAATTTGGAATCAATTATTTTGAAGAAAATGTATGGAACAAAATGAATTTATTGTATATAATTTGAGTATCACAACAACATCAACAAAGATCAATATTTGGAGAACTATTCCCTCACCTGAACTTAGACAATCCAAGTAAAGAAACCCACATATTATTGTTTTGTTTCATATATTGCATATTTGTGTATTTCTTTGTTTTGATTTATAAACATATATATATAGAGATATATATACATATATATATATAGAGAGAGAGAGATGGAGTGAAGCCAAAGGGGCAAGTGCAGATCCCTCTTCCTCTGTTTTTTTCTAGATCTAGAAGAACAAAGAAAAGAGGAAGAAGAAAAACAAGGAAGGACAGAGGGTGGTGTGACTAGGAGAGGACCGCTGGAGAAGGAGAACAATTGGAGGAGATCGTCTTTGGCTTAGAGAACGAGAGAACGCCATTGCCATAGAGAACCTCAGTCAGAAGTCGTCTTCGGCTTTCTCAAGAGAAAATGCAATCAACTCCTCTCTCTGATTTGAGTGAAATTTCAATTTTTTTTTTTTTTAATCTCAGCCGTTGGATGTGCAACGGCTGATCTCAGCCGTTGCAAGGACGCACGCAAGTATACTCTTGCAAGGAGAGGATCTGCACTCTATGGTGGGACCTATTTAATAGAATCTCCTTTCTTTTTGTAGATCACGGTTGATGATACCGAGCTTTTAAAACGAGACAGTTAGCACACAGTGATGATACCGACCTTTTAGGCTTTGTTTGGAAAGCATGGATTGAGGGGGTTTTTTTTTATTATTATTATTATTTTAGCCACAAAAAATAAAATAATTTTTTTAATTTAATAAGATAAAATATCACATCTAATTTATAATTATTACATTTTTTCTCTTACAAAAAAGTTTGAAAAAGCCCAAAAGAAAAACCAAAAGTCCTTCCTAAACGAGACTTTTTAACCCCAAATTAAAATAGTAAAAAAGTCAATCTATTTCTCAAACGAACCCAAAGTGAGACAGTTAGCACAAACATTGTGATCATATCGACTTTTTAATAATAGAGTACAAAGGATCCTCTGTCACCAAATAATCATGTCTCCTTGTCCCAATTCACTTACTCATTGCCATTGGATCATATGAAAATCTCAAGACATGAAATCTCAAAATATATCCAATAATTATGAGTAATTTAAGACATAAGACAGAATTATTTGGGAACAGAAGATCATTTACACTCTATTATTAAAAGCTTGGTATTATCACGATGTTTTGTGCTAACTGTGGTGTTTGTGCTAACTGTTTCATTTTGGGTTTATTTGGAAAATGGATTAGCTTTTTTATTTTTTGATGTTTTTGGTTATTTTAGTCTGGAATTAAAAAGTCTCGTTTAGAAAGGATTTTTGATTTATTTTATTTTTTGAGACTTTTTTTAACTTTTTTGTAATAGAAATAATATAATGATTATGGATTATATGTGATATTTATCTTATTGAGTTAAAAAGTCTATTTTATTTTTTGTGACTAAAATAACCAAAAAAAATCCCAATCCATGCTTCCCAAACGAAGCCTTGTTAAGGAGTTGTTTGGGATGTCCTAAATAAGTGCACTTTTTGTCTTTTTAGACTAAAAAGTTGAGAGAAAAAATATAGACGTGTGGATTAATTTTTTGACTTTTTATAAAAAAATATGTATTAAAAAATTATATAAATTAATGTGTAAAAAAAATTAAAATTAAACATTATGTAATCATATTTTTTGACTTTTAATAAATAATAATAATTTTTTAACTTTTTAATAATTTTTGTACTTTTTTTTTTTTTTTTTTCAACGGTCAAACGTGACCTAACTGTCTCATTTTAAAAGCTCGGTATATCACCGTGATCTACAAAAAGAAAGGGAATTCCATTAAGTAGGTCCCACCATCATATCACCTTGAAAAGATATGAAAAATGTCCACCATGATAATGTTTTGTGCTAACTGTTTCATTACAAACCATGTAAAGGATCTAGGCAGAGATGTCAATCCGGACAAGACTTTTGGAAATTTATCTTGGTAGCTTCCTTCACAATCACCACACTTCTCTTAATAATCCCATTTTAATACATATATGGTAATCCAGTCCCCACTGTCTTCTTCAAAGGTCTCCCAACAACATTCCAAGCTTTTGTTGTGTGCCTCGTCTTCTCATTTTCTGGTTCGTTGAGCGCGTTGATAATCCATGACACGTCCTTGCTTGCTAAGTTTTGTGAGTACTCTTCCATGGCTTCCATGACATCTGCTGTCTCTCTCTTGCTTTGCACCATGTTTAAGGGGCTATGGATGTCACGGACAAGAGTTTTGGAATTTATCTTGGTAGCTTCCTTCACAATCACCACACTTCTCTTAATAATCCCATTTGAATACATAGATGGTAACCCAGTCCTCACTGTCTTCACGACAGCAGCAAACAATACCCACGATGAAAATGGAAATCTTGAACAACACTAGCCAGAGCCACGGCTAACATACAAACTCGACACCACCTACGAGCCCACTGGCGCCACCCACTATCGAAACCACCAATCCATATCACGGACCAGCGGGTACACCTACGAGAGGCTCCAGAACAAACCCAAAATAGGGGTTCAAAAACATTGCAGCACACCGGTGCAAATCATGACAATCTTTATGCTCACTGCTGGATAAACCCAAAAGAACACCCATAAACAGCCCAATGGGATCTTGGTCAAAACACCAAATCCACATTCACAACAGCAACGACCCACACAGCTTCAAGCCCTCCTAAATCTGGACAGAATAAGACCAGATTCAGCACCAATACTCAGCACCACCTAAACCAGACCAGGAATCTGATAAGGAACCCTCAAAGAACTCCATGGGTAACAACGGATGGAGCTTACCTAATCCCCAAGATGAATAACTTCCATCAAAAAAAAAAAAAATCGCTCTCTTCGGTCTGTTTTGCCTCCTCTCGTCGGCTGGCGGCCACCCATTCCCCACCCTCTCCAGTCGCCGGCTAACCTGCCCCACGCCTCGCAGCCACAGGCCAACCCCCGATGGCAACGTTTCCGTGAAGTTCTGCCGCAGGGCTTAGACCGGGGTTGAGAAAACAATGGATCTGTGAAGAAAAGATGGTTACAATCACTTTCGAGACTTGAAAACATAACATAAAACGACTCAATCAGCAAAACCCACTTTGGCCCCAAAAAAACACAAAACCCGAAATAGATTTTTATTTTCTAAAATCAAACACGTGTGAAATCCAATTGATAGTTTACTTGTTTTCTCTGTTGTTGTTTCTGAACATGTGGGTGTAATTTATTTGTTGCTGGTGCTGAATTCTCTTTCAGTTCTCTCCAAATCAAGCTGAAGATCAATGTTTCTCTCCTTGCTCAACACACCCTTCCCTGGAATCCCCCAAACCCCTTCGATATCGCAATCCGATGACGAAAATAGAGGAGAGAGAGATCTGTTTCTGTTTTTCTTTTGAAAATGAAAAACGACATCGTTCTGTATTCATCCCGATACTTATATAGGCAAACAAATAAATATATGATAAATTAAATTAATAGCCAGCCATTATCATATCACGCCATACCCGTCAAATCAGAAAAGTTCTATTTTTTATCTTTTATTTTTTAGTTTTAAACGGTATAAAAATATGTAGTGCAGAACATACTTTCAAAATAAGCCCATGTATGGGTCTAGGCGGAGATGGCATCTGTTTTTCTTCCAAATCGAAGAGATAACTCAAAATTGTGCTCCATCCAACCAATCCAGACGCGAGTGTTGGAATTTATCTTGGTAGCTTCCTTCACAATCACCACAGTTCTCTTAATAATCCCATTTGAATACATAGATGGTAACCCAGTCCCCACTGTCTTCTTCAAAGGTCTCCCAACAAGATTCCAAGCTTTTGTTGTGTGCCTTGTCTTCTCCTTTTCTTGTTCGTTGAGTGCGCTGCTAATCCATGACACGTCCTTGCTTGCAAAGTTCTGTGAGTACTCTTCCATGGCTTCCATGGCATCTGCTCTCTCTCTCTTGCTTTTCACCATGTTTGGGCAGCTATGGATGTCCCATTCCGTATGAAAAACTAAGGGTGCTGTGATCTAAACCGTCTTTGTTAATTTACTGTCTCTTGCTTTGCACCATCTTTGTTGTTGGAAGAGTACTCACAGAACTTAGCAAGCAATGACGTGTCACGGATTAGCAACGCACTCAACGAACCAGAAAAGGAGAAGACGAGGCACACAACAAAATCTTGGAATGCTGTTGGGAGACCTTTGAAGAAGGCAGTGGGGACTGGGTTACCATCTCTGTATTCAAATGGGATTATTAAGAGAAGTGTGGTGATTGTGAAGGAAGCTACAAAGATAAATTCCAAAACTCTTGTCCGTGACATCCATAACCCCTTAAACATGGTGCAAAGCAACAGAGAGACAGCAGATGTCATGGAAGCCATGGAAGAGTACCCACAGAACTTAGCAAGCAAGGACGTGTCACGGATTAGCACCGCACTCAACGAACCGGAAAAGAGAAGACGAGGCACACAACAAAAGCTTGGAATGTTGTTGGGCAACCTTTGAAGAAGACAGTGGGGACTGGGTTACCATCTATGTATTCAAATGGGATAATTAAGAGAAGTGTGGTGATTGTGAAGGAAGCTACCAAGATAAATTTCCAAAACTCTTGCCTGGATTGGTGGGATGGAGCTCAATTTTGAGTCATCTCTTCGATTTGGAAGAAAAACAGAGGCCATCTCTGCCTAGATCCATACATGGGCTTATTTTGAAATTATGTTCTGCGCTACATATTTTTATACCGTTTAAAACTAATAAATAATAAATAATAAAACTTTTCTAATTTAACGGGTATAGCGTGATATGATGATGAGGGTTAACTATTAATTTATCATATATTTTGTACGGGAAAGAGATTCACCTTCACGTATAATCCTGTTGATCAAGCCCGTGTTCTTCTGCACGTCGTCGTTCTACCACCTGAAAACTCAAACTTGAGCTGGCCGGCGGATGTGTGCCGGAAAACTCCTCCGATGCCTAAGTCAGTAAGCAAGACAAATAGGCAAAAGCTCAATGTGTTCAGAAATCAAAGTTGTGTTACCTCCTCATAGGTGATGTTTGTGAGCTTTTATAGGTTCCGCGTAGCACAATCCTAGTAGGACTCTTACTCCTCCATTCAGAGTCCTCCTAGGATTCATACTCCTGAAGGATAATGCCTATCCTCCAACACCCCCCTCACTGCTTGAACCAAGTGAGATGGTTTTACTTCGGCAAGATGTCATACAACCGAAGTAACATTCCCTCGCCGGACTCCAATATGACCGAAGTAAACATGACTATGCTTAGCCGCAGAATAGGCCGAACCATCCTTAATTCGGCTCTTCCTTCTACTACTCTTACTTCGGCTTCTCATGTACAACCCATGGCCTGGTTAGGCCGAACTAACATGTTACGACCGGTCTAACTCCCATGCATCTTTAGACCGGTCTAACTTCAACCTTCCCTTGGACCGGACTAACTTCAAAGCATTCATAAGACCGGAGTAACTTCGAGGCTTCTCCCGGACCGGACTAACTCCGAGGCGTTCTTGGACCGATCTAACTTCAAGGCTTCTCTTGGACCGAACTAACCGGAGTAAGCTTCTACCGCGCTATCCAGAGCGAAGCCCACCAAGAGAAGCCATTACCTCGACTCCGAGTGCCATGGCCGAGATAACTATCTCTACTCCGATTGGTAACTTATAATCACGTTTGGGCTGAGGTAACACTTGAAAAAGTTTCTTCCACACTTGGCCCGAACTAACACTTGGACCGAGGTAAAAGTCCCTACCACACTTGGACCGAACTAACACTTAGACCGCGGCCCACTTGCTAGTCTTTTCTACCGCGGCCCATATTCGTTTAGTTCTTGGACCGAAGTAAATCTATCCTTACCTCGGTCCATTACGCGGCCCAATTTCCAAGTCTCCTCTTTAGCTCGGCCCAATTTAGATATAAATTACCCTCTCAATTGCCCCTTAATTCCATCTGCCATGCATGATTTGGGATTACTTGTTTCCAGCCGAGCTAAACTTTAGCCTCTCAACCGAGCTAAACTGTGGCCTTCGTACTCCACAAAATTTGAACAGTCCTCAACTCGGCCTCCGCGAAGCTTGTGTTCGTTGTTGCTACTTTCATCTTCAGTGCCTTCAACCGGGCTACGAATCCTTTGTTCCACTTAGCCGAGCGAGGACTCCATTTATTTCACCTTTGTTTCTTTTAGCATGGTCCAACGATCCGTGCTTAATACTTTTCCTTTTTACTTTCCAACTGACTAGGTTGGCCAGGCACATCTTTGCATGCTCAACCGAGATACTGCGCGAGCTATATCCTGCAACGTGAGGCTGTCAAAGACCTCTTCGTCAAGTGTGGGTGGGAAGCAGCTGTGGCGCAACTCGGTCATAGCCAAGAGACCGAGGTCTTCCTAAAATATCCTCCATACTTTATACCGAGCTCCATGGTAGAGTATGTAAATGTCATTCAGCAAAAATTTCTTCAATACTGAGGAAGAGGATGTATCCCAAGAGCCTGACAATAACGCCCAGCTCGGTTGCCAGTCCAACTCTCCAACTCATGTGGTCTCCATCCCACCTTTGCCTGCTGTGTCTGATGCGGTGCCTTTGACCGAGCTCAACCAAAGTGTGCTTGCCACGACCGAGCTAACTTTAGGTGAAGCCAGGGTTGATTTGGACACCGATTTAAATGATCTCTTTGCATGATTTTTCTTCTGTTTACCAAAGGAGTTTGTAACCGGGCTACGGCCCCTCCTTTTGTAATGCACTTGTGGAATGGAATCTTCAATTCTCTCAACTGCTTGTTCGGCTTGCTCCATGCTTGCATTTATTTTCCACTTATGTTTTGAATGAAGTATGACATTCTCTGGCCGAGATACTCATTTCGGTCTTAACCTTGCAATCTATCTTGCCATACCTGCCAACCTCTTCAGCTTAGGTTTTTACCTCGGCTGATGATCACAAAAAAGTTGTTATTCCAGCCAACCACTCGTTAGCCTAGATCCTTATCTCGGCTGAAGAGTATTAAAGGTTAGTTTTTCTAGCAAATCACGCTTCAGCGCGGATCCTTATTTCGGCTGAAGAAGAGCTTGATGCTTGGCCATTCCTGCCAAACTCCTTTGGCTGAGGTAACCATCATCCCAGCAAAAGAGTGTCCAAAAAAGTTTTTTGTTGGTCAAACCTGCCAACCACCTTTAGCCTAGGTCCTTACTTCGGCTAAAGGGTGCAAAAAAGTTTTTTGTTGGTCAAACCTGCCAACCACCTTTAGCCTAGGTCCTTACTTCGGCTAAAGGGTGCAAAAAAGTTTTTTGTTGGTCAAACCTACCAACCACCTTTAGCCTAGGTCCTTACCTCGGCTTAAAGGGTCCAAAAAGAGTTTTGTTGGTCAAACCTGCCAACCACCTTTAGCCTAGGTCCTTACTTCGGCTAAAGGGTGCAAAAAAGTTTTTTGTTGGTCAAACCTGCCAACCACCTTTAGCCTAGGTCCTCACCTCGGCTTAAAGGGTGCAAAAAAGTTTTGTTGGTCAGACCTGCCAACCACCTTTAGCCTAGGTCCTTACCTCGGCCTAAAGGGTGCAAAAAAGTTTTGTTGGTCAAACCTGCCAACCACCTTTAGCCTAGGTCCTTACCTCGGCTTGAAGGGTGCAAAAAGAGTTTTGTTGGTCAAACCTGCCAACCACCTTTAGCCTAGGTCCTTACTTCGGCTAAAGGGTGCAAAAAAATTTTTTGTTGGTCAAACCTGCCAACCACCTTTAGCCTAGGTCCTCACCTCGGCTTAAAGGGTGCAAAAAAGTTTTGTTGGTCAGACCTGCCAACCACCTTTAGCCTAGGTCCTTACCTCGGCCTAAAGGGTGCAAAAAAGTTTTGTTGGTCAAACCTGCCAACCACCTTTAGCCTAGGTCCTTACCTCGGCCTAAAGGGTGCAAAAAAGTTTTGTTGGTCAGACCTGCCAACCTCTTTTAGCCTGGATCCTTATCTCGGCTTAGGAGAGGTAAGTGTGGTTTTTCCAGCCAACTCTGCTTTCAATGCCCCTTGCTTACTAAAACAACTTTTACTGAAGAAAATAATCTATGCTGAAAAGGGGACTACTTGTTTTATTGAGGAAAATGTAAATTACAAGTACTCTATCGAACAGATAACTCGAGATTGGCAGTGTTCCATGGTTTGGGGATAGCCTTGTTGGCTCCATCCTCCAAGTGATATGCCCCTTTTTCAACTAAACCATCCACTTTGTATGGTCCTTCCCTATTGGGCCCTAGCCTGCCTTCTCTGGGTTCTTTACATCTATCATTTCCTGTACCAAGTCTTCCACTGTCTTCTGTTCAACTGCCTTGCTAACATCTGCGGACAGCTCCTTGCTCTCAAGTTCTTCCTTTTATGTATTGGTCCAAGTGCCCAGCTGCCACTAACTCCTCCAAATGCTGCTTCAATGGCGTGCAATTTTCAGTGCGATGCCCCTGTTCATCATGGAAGGTGCACCGCGATCTTTCGTCGTAGTCTTTTTGCGCTCCTCCCAACTTAGCAGGCCATCGGACGAAAGGTTCATCGCGTATCTCGCTGAGAATTCGGTAGATTGGTTTTTTGAACACCGTGGTAATGGCAGTGTGGATTCTCAGCCTTCTC
Organism: Camellia granthamiana; assembly: GCA_036172215.1. Lineage (NCBI taxonomy): Eukaryota > Viridiplantae > Streptophyta > Magnoliopsida > Ericales > Theaceae > Camellia > Camellia granthamiana. The sequence continues at coordinate 38,770,493 of CM069907.1, read as the reverse complement.
TTGCCTTGGTCCTCTCCGTTGTCCCACTTGCCTTGCCCGTTTCTGCTTGGACGTTCTACCGTGTTGACTTTTGCCGAAGTCAAATATATTGCGGCTGTGCCAGGTTCTTCTTTAGCGCGGTTGCCATCTTCCTCCACACGAATATGTTGGTGTACTCTCTTCATCAAGGCTTCCATCGTATGGGGCGGCGTCATGGTGATTGAGTCCCGCAACTTGTTTCCGACTGGAAGACCTCTTTTGTACTGCGCGATAGCGAGATTTGTGGGGCAATCCCCAATCTGGTTGAATGTCTCCCAGTAGCGACTGTTGTAGGATCGCAAGGTCTCCTTGTCGCCCATGTCGATGGAGAGTAGCTGGTCAATCTCCACCGGGATTTTAGTGTTTGTTCGGAACCTTGTTACAAACGCTTCCGCCAATTGCGCCCAGGAGGCTATGCTGCCTTCTGGAAGCTTTTCAAACCAAGTCAAGCCTAGATCGCCAAGGCTCGATGGGAAGAGGATGCACATCAGAGCCTCGTTTCGCCGGTATACAGCCATGACCTGGCGGAAGTGGCTTAAGTGCAAGTAGGGGTCCGTCTTCCCCTCGTACGTAGTGAACTTAGGTTGTAGAAAGCCTGATGGTAGAGGCGCGTTCTCAATTGCTGGGACAAACGGTGAGGTCTGCAGCCTCGCCAATGCCTTGTCCGTTGGTTCGTAGGCCGGGCGCGGTTGTGGCATTCCAACCTCGACGCTTCCATGCGTCCGAGGAGCCAACCGCTGTAAGGCAGAAACTCTATGTGGATCGCGTGCCCTGGCGTCTTCCCTGCATCGTGCTTTCTCTTCTAGCACGGTTCGTAGGTCGGACGATTTGGGCAACTCCGCCTGTCTGGACCTTGTTTGGTGCGTATGCGAAGGCCGGTATGTGCTTCCTTCCGTGTAAGACCTTTCAGATCTCGCCCTCTCAGACTTGGAGTGACGAGTTCTGGAAGATCTTGATTGCGTATCGCCTGTCCTGAGGCTTCTATTATCTGCTTGGAAGGGTGTAGAATTCCTACTACGACCCTCTGAGTAGCGAGGGGGCGTCTTGTTAGTGCGCCCCTCTCCTGTCGCCACTTCTTTTCCTTTCACCTGGCGTTTGAGAGATTCCAGGTCCGCCGCCATCCGCCGTATCAACTCGTCTTGTTCCCTGACGCGATCCTCCAGAGTTTGAGGATCCATCCTGCACCTTTGCCTTTCTGGGCTTTGCGAACGGGAGGGATGAGGGCTGTTATTCCTCCTTCGTCCCCTTCCATCCTTCCTGGAATTTTGTTGTCTCTGTGGTTCCAGGTTCGCCATGGGAGGGACCAAGGAAAGGCCTTCGCGCCTTGCACCTCCTTCTGGAGTTAGTCCGTCAATGGCGGACTGAGGTAGTTCTTCGTTGTTCGCCATTGATGTTCGAGAGAAAAAGCTTGATCAAGAGGTTGTTCTTGTCTGTTCTTCCCACAGACGGCGCCAATTGTACGGGAAAGAGATTCACCTTCACGTATAATCCTGTTGATCAAGCCCGTGTTCTTCTGCACGTCGTCGTTCTACCACCTGAAAACTCAAACTTGAGCTGGCCGGCGGGTGTGTGCCGGAAAACCCCTCCGATGCCTAAGTCAGTAAGCAAGACAAATAGGCAAAAGCTCAATGTGTTCAGAAATCAAAGTTGTGTTACCTCCTCATAGGTGATGTTTGTGAGCTTTTATAGGTTCCGCGTAGCACAATCCTAGTAGGACTCTTACTCCTCCATTCAGAGTCCTCCTAGGATTCATACTCCTGAAGGATAATGCCTATCCTCCAACACCCCCCTCACTGCTTGAACCAAGTGAGATGGTTTTACTTCGGCAAGATGTCATACAACCGAAGTAACATTCCCTCGCCGGACTCCAATATGACCGAAGTAAACATGACTATGCTTAGCCGCAGAATAGGCCGAACCATCCTTAATTCGGCTCTTCCTTCTACTACTCTTACTTCGGCTTCTCATGTACAACCCATGGCCTGGTTAGGCCGAACTAACATGTTACGACCGGTCTAACTCCCATGCATCTTTAGACCGGTCTAACTTCAACCTTCCCTTGGACCGGACTAACTTCAAAGCATTCATAAGACCGGAGTAACTTCGAGGCTTCTCCCGGACCGGACTAACTCCGAGGCGTTCTTGGACCGATCTAACTTCAAGGCTTCTCTTGGACCGAACTAACCGGAGTAAGCTTCTACCGCGCTATCCAGAGCGAAGCCCACCAAGAGAAGCCATTACCTCGACTCCGAGTGCCATGGCCGAGATAACTATCTCTACTTCGATTGGTAACTTATAATCACGTTTGGGCCGAGGTAACACTTGAAAAAGTTTCTTCCACACTTGGCCCGAACTAACACTTGGACCGAGGTAAAAGTCCCTACCACACTTGGACCGAACTAACACTTAGACCGCGGCCCACTTGCTAGTCTTTTCTACCGCGGCCCATATTCGTTTAGTTCTTGGACCGAAGTAAATCTATCCTTACCTCGGTCCATTACGCGGCCCAATTTCCAAGTCTCCTCTTTAGCTCGGCCCAATTTAGATATAAATTACCCTCTCATATTTATTTATTTGACAGTGGGGACTGTGTTGCGTATTCAAATGGGATTATTAAGAGAAGTGTGGTGACTGTGAAGGAAGCTACCAAGATAAATTCCAATATTGGTGGGCTGGAGCTCAATTTTGAGTCATCTCTTCGATTTGCAAGAAACACATATGCCATCCCTGCCTAGATCCTTCACCTTTTATTTTGAAGCGGCGGACTAGATTGTTAAATTTAATGAAGCGAACCATGTGGTGGGACCTATTATAATATTTTATCATGGTGGGACCTATTATAATATAGGTTGCTGTCCATGAAATTTTTTTGTACAAAAATTTTGTTAGTATATCATTAAATATAAAGTATTGAGATCTATATTAATAATAAAGCTGGTGTTCATTGCCTTTAATAAATAAAAAAGTCATGCTAGGAATTTTAAAAAATTTATAATTTTTTTTTTTATGCAATACTTAAATAAGTGTAAGACTTGCACCATATAAGATTCACACTAGTTCAAATATTGTGTAGAATTTTTGATAATAATATTATATATATATATATATAAAAGGTGTGGGCATTGAATAAGTTCCTTTTTAAATAATATGGTAAATTATAAATATATATTTTAAAATTTGTTTAAAATATAAATTCTCATATGATTTTAGAAATTATATCTTATCCTTTCAAATTTCTAATCACATAATAATGGACCTTTTTATTAATAAATCATCAAGTAATTAGCAATTTTTAAAAATGTCACAAATATGTTTCAATTAACAATTCATGTAATTTTATTATTGTCTAAAAAAATAGTTAGAAATTTTATGTTTTTTTTACTAATTCTTTTAAATAATTTTTTTTTAATAAAAGAATATTTTTAATTTTTAAAATCATAAAGGATAATCCGTAATTTAAGTAAATTTTAAATAGTTATTTATAATTTACCCTAAATAATGTATAGATGGAAAGTGATGTGCTACACACTTTCCGTAATTGCTGTCTCTTACCTTTTCTTTTTTTTTTTTAAATGACAAATATAACTTTGGGTTTTGTTAAGAGACATGTTAAGAAAATGTTAGGTTTTTTCTTTTTTTTTTTTTTTCTTTTTTTTTTTGAAATTTAAATATAAATTTGAAAGAAATTGAGAAGTTGGTGAAGTTGACTACAGGTCATGTTTTAATAATTCAAATCGTTCATTTTGTAAGACTCAATATATATTAGCCATAGAAAAAATTTATATTGATACGATACTCGTAACTTATTGAATACAAACACGATAAAACGAAAGTGTTACGATTATTAGATCTAGCCTAAATTTTTACATTAATACTATAAAATGAGTGCTCTATAAAATGAATAGTTTAAATAATAAAAATAAGACCTATGGTGAATCTCACTAACCTTTCAAATTTTCTAAAATTTATATTTGAATTTGAAATAAACCTAACCATCAAGAGAAAAAAGTACAATAATTGTATAATTTTTTATTACAATTACTTTTATATGTATTTATATCATATTAAAATGTAATATAAATATAATTTTTATTACAATTACTTTCGTACGTATTTATACCATATTAAAATGTAATATAAATACATAATATATGTAACATTACTCATCTTTTAATTTTTTTTTTACCATATACTATAAAGGTTGAGGTTAACAAAATGTTACAATCTTTTATGTGTTATTGCATTTTTTTTCTTTCATTTGCTGCATTAAAAACTAGTTGTTACCCAAAAGACAACCTAAGAGGGGAGTGAATTGGGTTTTTATAATTAAAATTAATAATACCTTAATAAAAATTATGACTAGCACAATCGATAAATATAATTAATGAAATAAAAATAATTAAAACAAGTGTCTTAACAACTATGTTAGTTAATGATTTTAGCATAGTAAAAATGTGAAATATAACTATGGCAATTTAAAATAAAATAAAGAGATAAGGGAGAGAGAGACAAACAAATTTATAGTGATTCGACTTTAACTCGGCCTACGTCCACTCCTCAAGCTTCACTTGAGATTTTTTACTATACTCTAGCTTCACAGGGTGCTAGCAAGCTTTTCACAGATGGAGCAATCCTCCACAGATTTTACACTGACTTTCTAAGTCAAGAATATTGAGTGTGCTACACTCTTATAAGGTTGAAAAGAATGTGTTTTTGTTTTCACAGAAAGTTACAAGAATTATCTCTTAAAAATAGATATAAAAATGAAGCTCTGGTTTTTCTGTAAACCTCACACAGAAAAGATGGGCTTAAAGCTATAAGGCTCAATGTATAATTTCTGAGAATAGATGTAAGTGATTATAGATCAAAGAATATTTTCAGGGTTTTGTAACTTGTTTACATTAGATGCTTTGGTATATATAATGAAACTTATAGCCGTTTATAGCCGTTGTATTCATTTGAATTTATAGCCGTTGTACTCCATTATTACTAATTTGAATATCTTCCACTCCATCATTACAAATTTGAATATCTTCCACTTGAACCTTTTGAACTGCTGTTGTACTGGGCTGTTTAAACCTCTATTTTGAGCTATTTGAACACCTGATTTAATCAAATATTAAATACATTCTAACAATATTTAGGATAAAGGTTTAGGTGAGAAATAATATGACAAAATAAATTTTGATTCTATTTTCTCTTTCAAAATAAATGATGATTCTATTTTTCTCTTTCAAATAAATCATCAAAATAAATTTTAATTCTATTTTTCTCTTCCAAATAAATTAAAAACATAATAAATAAATCATCAAAATAAATAAGTCTAACAATCTCTCCCTTTTTGATGATGGCACACAATGATGTTTTGATTTGATTTGGGAGTAACAAAAGCTTCCCCTCAAGTCATGCTCTCTGAATTCATTTCTAAAAACATAAGTTAGCACATGTGTAATAAATAAGCTTTAATTAGAGAAATGATAGGAGACTAAAATATCAAACTATAAATACATAATCATCAGATTAGTTTTCAAATAATACTATAATACATAACATCATATAATTTCTCCCCCTGTGACATTATCAAAAGGAAATCATGGGTTAGAATCTGGAGAAGGAGGAGGAGGAAAATGATAGTGATAAATCGGCATCAAAAAATAGATAATCAAAACATGTATACATATATATATATATGAATCGCCCGCGCCTATCTTTTTCGTTGAAAATCGCATCGAACACGCCGCCTCGCTTTTGCATCAGCCGACCGACAAAAGCATCTCTCATCAATTGCCGCTCGCCTCGGCTATCTCTCCTTCCTTGTCTTCTTCTCTTCAGCCTCTTCTCTTCAGCCTTCTTCTTAATCACACTCGTCTGCTTCTTCTTCTTCACCTCACTCTCTTCTATCTCTTCTTCACCACTTTCTTCTATTCTTCTTCCTCAACGAGAGACAAAAAAAACTGAACGGAGGAGGCCAAACCTCAGTCTGTTCTCTTCTATTTCTCTGCAACTCATTTCTTTTACATCTCTCACCTCTAAACCATGGCTTCCTCATCCCGCCCCCTCACTCTATTTCAGGACCTGAACGATTCCATAAGTTCTGCTGGACCGAGTGCCTCTACTCCTATTCTTCCTGTCATTTATCTTCCTAATCTTCCTATGATGTCGATTGAGCAAATCATGGCAGCTCAATCTGACATAGAAGCTAATCATTTCACACTGATGTCCTGTATGGAGACGGTGACGACAGTTACAAAATTAGCTCACCGATTGCAGAATAGGACGAGTGAGCTCCATCAGTTCAACACCTAACTCTCATTGCTCCAGCACATGTACAAGGACGCGCGAGCAGAAATAGGTGCACTGAAGGCTGAAAATGAAGGGCTTAAACGGAAGGCCACCTCCATGGCCCGATTTGGAGCAATGTCGTTCTTGGCCTTTGATAGTCAGCGGGGAGTCATCACTCTCGATGAAAGCACGGGGGCAGGGGCGTCAAGGGTCGCCCAAGGTGATAAAAAGAAGAAGAAAACGATGAAAGAGGAAAAAAATGAAGGGTTTTTTTTTTTGTATGTTTATTTTGATCGGCGTTTGACCGTAAAAAAAACATGAAGGGTGTTTTTTTTTATGTAAATATTTGTATTTTGATTTGTTTTTGTTTTTATGTTTAAGTACTGAAAAATGAAATTAAAAAGAAGAAAAAAATAAGAAAATTAAATCCAAACAAAAAATAATAATGAAAAAAATAAAAATAAAAGAAATTAAGCCTAATAGAAAAATAAAAAAATAAAATAAATTAAAATAAAATAATACTAGCAGAAATTAAACTTAATGAGATGTTGGTGTTGCTGAAATGGTAATGCAAAAAAAAAAAAAAAAATACCACGAGGGTTTAAAAAAAAAATCAATGTATGCAAAGTTAACTTTACCTTAAGATGTAGAACTAAAAAAAAAAATATTACATAGTTGAGAATAACAAACTTTTAAGGAGAATAAATGTATGAAGGACTTGAGAACATTCAACTGATATAAATGTTTCCATATCAATGTAGCAATACACATATATTATTTTAACAAAAATTCAAGTTTCACAGTCATAACAAAACTTTTTAAGTAGAAATCGACATTCCAAGCTTGCCACGAATAAAATTGAAGCGATCCTCGCTTAGGGGTTTTGTGAAAATATTCCCCAATTGCTTGTCGGTGTTTACAAATTCAAGTACAATATTTCTTTTTTGAACATGATCTCTTAAAAAATGATGTCAAATTTCAATATGTTTTGTTCGTGAGTGTTGAACCGGATTTTTGCTTAAATTGATGGCACTAGTATTATCACATTTAATAGGGATACGATCATAATGCAAATCAAAGTCCTCCAATTGTTGTTTCATCCAAAGTATTTGGGCACAACAACTTCCAGAAACTATATATTCATCTTCGGCCGTTGATAAAGCAACTAAATTTTACTTTTTGCTAAACCATGATACTTATGAGTTGCCAAGAAAGTGACAAGTGGCATTGGTGCTTTTTCTATCAAATTTGCATCCGGCAAAGTCGGCATCCGAGTAACTAATTAAATCAAATGAAACATCTCTAGGATAAAACAGTCCCAAATTTTGAGTGCCAACAAGATATCTAAAAATTCTTTTAACAGCACTGAGATGTGATTCCTTAGGATTTGATTGATATCTAACATATATACAAACATTAAATATAATATCGGGTCTACTTGCAGTTAAATAAAGAAGTGAGCCGATTATACCTCGATATTTTGTTTGATCAATGGACTTACCTTTTTTATCCTTGTCTAGCTTAATGGATGGGTTCATAGGTGTTCCAGCTATTTTTGAGTCATACATACCAAACTTTTTGAGTAGTTCTTTTGTGTACTTAGCTTAGTTGATAAAAATCCCTTTCTTACATTGTTTGATTTGAAGCCCAAGGAAATAATTTAGCTTCCCTATCATGCTCATCTCAAACTCATCTTACATATACTTAGCAAATTCCTTACACAAGGTTTCATTAGTAGCACCAAATATAATGTCATCCACAATATTTGCACAATAAGTAAATTATCATTTTTAGTTTTAACAAAAAGTGTTGTATCAATCGTTCCTCTAGAAAAATTATTTTTAATCAAAAATTTACTTAATCGTTCATACCATGCATGAGGTGCTTGTTTCAAACTATATAAAGTTTTTGATAGTTTAAAAACGTGATTTGGAAAAGCATAATCTTCAAAATCTGGAGGTTGTTTAACATAAACTTCCTCATATATAAAACCATTAAGAAAGGCACTTTTTACATCAATTTGATAAAGTTTGAAATCTCTAAAACATGCAAATGCAAGTAACACGTGAATGGCTTCTAATCTAGCAACCGAAGCAAAGGTTTCATTGAAATCAATACTTTCTTCTTGATTGTATCCTTGTGCAACAAGTCTAACCTTGTTTCTTATAATTGTGCCGGATTCATCAAGTTTGTTTCGAAAGATCCATTTGGTACTGATAATGGTATGATCTTTAGGTTTTGACACAAGTTCCCACACTTTGTTTCTCTCAAATTGGTTAAGCTCTTCATGCATAGCTATCATCCAATGTTCATCGAATTCGGTTTCTTGAAAGTTTTTAGGCTCAATCTGTGAGAGAAAAGCCAAGTTACTACAAATATTTCTAAGTGAAGAGCGAGTTTCAATACCTTTTGTAGGGTCACCTAAGATTAAATCCTTAGGGTGATTATGAACAAACTTCCATTCTTTTGGCAAATCATCATTGTTTCCTCCTTCTTCTTGAGGTGGGAGAATAGATTGTTCAATCTCTTTGTTCAACTTACATGGTTGGTTCTCTTTTTTGTAGATACTTGAATCTTCCACATTTTGTTCCAAATCTATATTATCACTAACAATTTGCTTTTGAGCAGAGATGTTAGTTTTATCAAATGCCACATGTATAGATTCTTCCACAACAAGAGTTCTTTTATTAAAAACACGATAAGCTTTGTTAGTTAAGGAATAGCCAACAAAAATTGCTTCATCAGATTTTGAATCAAATTTACCTAAATTATCCTTACCATTATTATGCACAAAACATTTATAACAAAAAGCATGCGAGTGACTAATGTTGGGCTTTCTATCATGCCAAAATTCATAAGGAGTCTTTTTGTTTCTCTTCCAAATAAATTAAAAACATAATTAAATAAATTATCAAAATAAAGAAGTCTAACACTAGTCATATTTACGGATCAACATTTAGATGAGAAAGGATTCACATGTTTAATTGAAATTTTAAATTCTTGTTTCTATTCAAAAAATCATCTGAAAAATAATGAAAAATAAAAAATATTGATTATTTCATATGATTTTTCACTTTTTTGGAGAAAAATAATTTAAAAAATTATAAAACATTTTTATAATGTTTATTTTTGTCAAACTAATTTGTATTTTCAGAGAAAAAGAGAGAGAGAGAGAGAGAGAGCAAAAAATAGATTTTAAAAAAATGACATTCTGGCCAGATTTCTAAAACTTTTAGGCGAATAGGCCCAAACTTAAATATTTTTTTTTATCAAAAGGACATTGATAGGTCTAAAAAGACGCTTATCTGTTCAAAACTTACGTATCCGTCTATTTGTCTAAATATCACCTATCTATACATTTGTCATATTTGTTCAAATGTCATATAAATGTACACGTGTTACCTATTTACTTAATAATATAAATGACATTAAAATTTATTAATTGCATGACTTGATGGACTCCGATCCTCTCTATTATATTTATGTAATAAAGATTTTTATCACATGTTAGGCCAAGTTTGGCATGTTCAGGAAAAACTAAAAAGTCAAAAAGTTACTTAAAAAGTTAAAAAGTTAACACTATTCACCAAAAATCAACAATTACGGCTGCACAACTCCCAATCCTAATTTTCTCCTACAAACCAATTTTTACAATTTTTTATTACACATTTTTTCATAAAAAGTCAAAAAGTTAACCCAAACATTTATATTTTCTTCCTCAATTTTTTAGTCTAAAAAGACAAAAAGTGCACTTATTTAGGACACCTCAAACAACCCCTAAATGACTATGAAATAAGAATACAAATTGATAATTAATTTAACTTAAAAACAATAATTACACTCACTATTGAATGAGATAATGAAATATCTCTATTACAAATATGTGATGGAGAGGATCGCAATCTTAACTTGATATGATTATTTATTGTGTTATTGTATCGTGTCATAAAATCTTGTTTGTACAAAAAAATTTATTAATCTAAATCAATTAATTTTGCATACATTTCGTGTGTTGCTACCTGTGTTAACATGTTGTAACAAGAAATTTAGGGGAATTTACCAATCAAATGCTATTAATTAGATTTATTTATTTATAAGTTTTGAATGATAAATTTATCTATGTAAATTTGCTCATAAAAATAAGAGATATAACTTAATAGATAATAAGTTTAAAAAATATGACATATTGGTAATTTACCCAAAAATTTAAATCTTACCGAAAATTGTAAGAACTCTTGTAATATTTCTTTTACATTTTATAATTTTTTTAGAAACTTTCTATTTGGTTATGTTTTGAAAACGTGATTCTACACCTACATTTAAATATGATGTTTGGAACGAGTTTTGGAAACACGTTTTCAAAACTTTGCAGAGAACTCTGAGATAGGCACAATTTTTGGAATTTTTTTTTGCAAATTTTGCTAACTGGTCGTCCCACCGGTTGACCGGCCAGTTGATCGGAATAGTGAATTTTTTTATTTATTTTTTTTTTGGCAATTGATATGTTAATTTTTATATATTAAAAAAAATATTTTTTGAATTTTTAAAAATTTTTTATGTACTTTAAAATAATTTTAAGTTATATGTTTGGCTATGAGTTGTAAATTTTTGTATCAAATATCAAATGTCACATCAACAATTCCCCACTCAGTTCAAAACTCTTTTCAAAACTAGTTTTAAAACTCTTTACCAAACAAATTTTCCACACTCAAATCATAATTCCAAATCTCACAAACTCAAAATACAACTCATACTCTCAAATCATAGTTACAAAGCTCTATCAAACGCAACCTTCTATGAATCTTATATCTTATAACGAACCCTATATCTTATAATGCATAAATAACTTAAATAAATGAAAAAAAAAATTAATTTTTAAAAAATGAATAATGAGTGCTTTTAATTTTTATTTTTAGATCATCAATTTTTAATTTAGAATAAGGTGCACCAAATAACACCATAGTTAGAAATAGAAGGTAGAGGAGGATGAGGTGATGTTGTTGCCAATGGGGGTGTTTGTTTGAGTTTTTTAGGGTCAACTTATGGCTTCCGGCTTTTGAAAAGCTATTTTGGATTGTTTGGTTAAATTTATTTTAAATAACTTCTGATTCTAACAACTTATTTTAAGTCAAAAAAACAGATTCTAAGAAGCTGCTCACCCCTTACTTCTGATTACCAGCTTCTGCTGTGAGCATATTAATTTACAGTTATACTCTCAGATTTTTTTATTTTTTATTTTTTTAAAAATAGAAAATGACCAAAATGGATTATAAAATATTATTATTATTTTTTATGAGAAATGTAGACAAATAGTGAATAACAAAAAATAAAAATTAATTAAAAAAGTTACTTCACAGCTTATTTAACAAACACTACTTAGCAACTTAAATCTATAATTCAACAGGTACACCAAACAGATTAATAGTTTCTGATTAAAGTCATAATGTATAATCTGTTAAGTTATAATTTATAATCTATTTTAACAATTACATCAAACAGGACTAATGTAGAAAGGGTGGAGGAGGACAGATGAGGGAGAGGAGAAAGTGAAAAGATCTTAGGGGTTGTTTGGTTGTAAGGAAATAAAGATGCCATCATTATTAGGTAGTCGTAATGTAGATAGAAATAAAGCTATAGTAGCGTTTCAAAATTTTTATGAGGGGTTGTTTGGGGTGTCTTAAATAAGTGTATTTTTTTGTCTTTTTAGATTAAAAAGTTGAGGTTGAAAATATGAATGTTTAGGTTAACTTTTTGACTTTTTATGGAAAAATGTGTAATAAAAAATTGTAAAAATTAGTTTGTAAGGAAAAATTAGAATTAGGAGTTGTGCAGCCGTAATTGTTGACTTTTGGTGAATAGTGATAATTTTTTAACTTTTTAAATAACTTTTTGACTTTTTAACTTTTTGAGGTGTTCCCAAACTTGATCTTAATTCTGTTATTATTGTTGTTGGCAACACCATTACCGTGCGACCACAATTACCGTGCAACCTTATCATCACCACCAACCCAACCTTGCAACCTTATCATCACCACCAACCCTCACCTTGACCCCAAAAAATATATATATTTTATATATATAAATGTTAATTTATGAACTTATAATCTATTAAGGTCTCGTTTCAAAATATATTATTTTAGTAATTTTTTAACTTTTTAAAAAAATATGTGCAGAAAAGTAGAGAGAGTGATGTGACAATTTATAGTGATTTTTTGACTTTTTAGATAAAACTAAAGGTTGTCAAACAAGGACTAAGTACTAATTAAAATTTTTTGGACCTTCAAATCTTATTAAATTTTTAATAGTCAGAATTGCCCTTCAAATAATGATTGTTTATCATTTATGATTATCTATAAAAGAACATGATAATTTGACATTTATTTTGATTTTCAAAATTTTAAAACATCAACTTTCAAATTGAAAAAACTAAAAAAAAAAAAAAATTGTGCAAAACAAACAAAAAAACTTTTTTTTTTTGAAAAAATTGAATTAATTTTTTGTGCAAAATTGAAAATTTTGTTTCTATAAAGGAGCATGATGTGGAATATTGATATGCAAAACTGAAAAAAAAAAAACTTTAAAAATGAAAAAACTAATAATGTTTTTAGTTTTAAAATTGAAAAAAACTGTTAATATTCTCGATTTTATTGGATAGGTGAATCAAACCGATAAGTAGAAGGGTAAAAATGTTTAATCTCATACTCTGTTTGTTTATTAGTTAGTGAAACAATTATATGGAATATTACTATACAAAATTAATAATGTTCTTAGTTTGAAAAATTAAGAAAGACGGATAATATTCTCAATTTTATTAAATAAGACTTATTAGTTCAAAAACTCTTAAATATGATCTGAGCTATCATAATATTTATAAATAAGACTATTAAGTAATTACCTCAAAAAAAAAAAAAAAAAATCATCACTACACCCCTCCATTAACCATCCCACCCCCACCTTACTGTCAATACCATTTATAAATGTGTTTGATTTCAGTTTTCTAAATGCAGTTATTCTAAAAATTAAGTTTTGTTTGTTTTTAGTGAATATTTTTAAAATTTTAAGCATTCTTTTTACTTTTTTTAGATGCATCTTACTTAGATGTATCTAAAAAGTAAAATATTTGTGAAAAAATATTTTAAAAAATTAATAAATACACAAAAATACAAAAAATATATTAAAATTTTGTATTTTTTTTTGTACTTTTGATATTTAGTGAATTAAAAGATTTTTTCACAAAAATTATAATTTTTAAGTGTGTTTCAGTTAGGTGTCTAAAAATAAAAATAAAAAAAACTTAAAATATTAAAAAAATTCAGTAAAAAAAGAAAAGAAAAAGAAATCACAAATTTTAAAAAAAAAATTAGAAACAAATATAGTGAATCATCGTCCCCTTCACTAACCACCACGCCACCCTACCATCGTTGTGGTCTCCAGTATCACAAAAAAATATCATAGTGTATTTGGTTTTAGTTTTTTGAATTTAATTTTTTTAAAATTAAATTTTTTATTTTTCATATTTTTTATTTTTAGTGAATATTTTTAAAATTATATATATATATTTTTAATCTTTTTAGATGAATTTTACTTAAATGTATCTAAAAATAAAAATATTAGTGAAAAAATATTCTAAAAAATTAATAAATACACAAAAATATGAAAAATATATTGTATTTTCATTTGTTGTTTTTTTTTTTTTTGTATTTTTAGTATTTAGTGAATTTTTTAAAGATTTTTTTCTCGAAAATTATACTTTTTAAGTATATTTATGTTAGTTATATTTAAAAATTAAAAAAAAAAGTTTAAAATATTAAAAAAATTTAATAAAAATAAAAAAAATGAAAAATGAAAAAATAGAATTTCTAAAAGTGTTTTCAAAAAAGTGAAAACAAACATGGTGAATATCATCACTATTATCACTGGATCTGGGGCCACTGCTGTGCCTTTGGCACAGCAGTCACTATTGTGGCTGATTTTGTGATACATTATGAATTTATTCTTATAATCTGAACCGTTAATTTTGTAGGGTTTGTTGAGTACTTCATTCCTACCAAAAATCATATTAATCGAATATCAATAACTATATGATTGATAACCAAAAAAATAAACAAGAAGTTTTTCTTTTGAAAAATAGTATAAAAATATGCAATTCGATCATATAGTTATTGATATCCGATTAATATTATTTTTGATAGGCATGAAGTACTCAACAAACCCTACAACATTAACGGTTTAGATTATAAAAATAAATTCATAATGTATCACAAAATCAGCCACAACAGTGACTGCTGTGCCAAAGGCACAGCAGTGGCCCCATATCCATTATCACTCCTATCATAGTAATAATAATAATATTATTACTAATTTTATTTTATTTTTGTATTTTTATATTCAACCACCACCATTACCTTAACCACAACAACGACCAACAAGAATTTCACAATTTTTTTTGCTTTGTTTAGTTTATTTTTTCAAAAATTATTTTTAAATAAATTGGCGTTTATATTTAGTGATTATTTTATTTTATTTTATATTTTAATCAATTTTTTTTTTATACTTTTTAATTACACTTAATCTAGATGCATTTAAAAAATAAAATAAATTGACAAAATTATTATTGAAAAATAAAATAAATTCACTAAAAACATACAACGTTAAAAATATGTTTTATAGCAAATACGATACATGTAAGATAATATTATATAATAAAAAAAAAATGAGAAATATCCAATGAAAAGTATCGAACATATATCTCACACCCTTGTTCGAGTGTTGAGTATCCAATACGAATATTTGATTAATTTTGAAAAGTTTATAGCCCTCGTTTGGTAAGTGGGCTTTTTCAATTTTTTGGCTAAATTAGTTAAAAAAAGATAAAATATATTAAAAAGTTAATAAGACAAAATGTCATTTTAAAATCATAATTATTTTATTTTTTATTTTACAAGAATTAAAAAAGTAACAAAAAATCAACTCAAACGAATTTTTTAATCTTAGGCTAAATAGCCAAAAGACAAAAGGTTAATCCGCTTGCCAAACGAATGTTTGACATAGGGTGTGGGATATTTATTTTTGTTTATTATGAAAATTTTTGTTGGGTTGTTTGTTTGTTTATTAGTATTATTTTTGAATCTTTCAATGTTGAGCATTTAAATATGCATTTTTAAATTTTAATTGCCTAGTTAAGTACTGTATAATTTTTCTTATTATTGTAAATAAATAATTTTCTATCCTTTGATCCTAAAAAAAGTTGTTAAGCCTTGTTTGGGAACTTTAATTTTTAGTAAAATTTTTTTAAAAAGTCAGAACAACTTGTCAAATTATTTTATCTATTTTTTAGGGTAAATTACAAATATACCCCTAAAATTTGATTAAAATACGAATCACTCTCTGTGATTTTGAAAATTACATTCCACCCTCTGAGGTTTCTAATTTCATATTAAATTGTCCATTTTATTAATAAATTATCAAGTCAATTAACAGTTTTTAATGATATTAAAATATGTTTCAATTAATAATTTAGGTAATTTTATTATTGTGTAGGATAGTAATTATAAATTTTATTTTTTTAATTAATTCTGTTAAATAAAATTTTTTAATAAGGGAATATTTGTAATTTTTCAAATCACAGAAGGCAATTTATATTTTAAGCAAACCTCAGGAGTGTATTTGTAATTTACCCTTTTTAATACATATTTTCATAAATTAAAAATAAAAAAATACTTAAAAAAGTTAATTTTCAAACACCAAAGGATTGTTTGGAAAGCCAAACTAAATTATCACATCACTTTTTTTATTTTTTTACATAATATTTTTTTCTAAAAAATTAATAACTAAATTAAAATAATTAATTCCCAAACCATTTCCCCTTTTTCCCATTGCATTTTAAAACCATACAATGGAGATGCTTGGGAAGTTGCTATTTTTTAGGCTTTTTAATATTTGACTATTTCATAAGGCTATTTTAGTTTTTATATTTGGAAAGATTGGATGAATTTATTATTTTTTTTGTTATATTAAAAAATGTGTTTAAAATAATTGTGTAATGCAAAATGACCAAAGTGTCCCTAAAAATTTGTAGTCAAAGCCGCGGCAGTTCACCCAATTTGTATCTAATAAAATAATTTTTTTACCCAGTAGTGACATCCAGCTGGACAGCCTCACCGTAAGCTCAGCTACGGTAAGGTTATTTTGGGTAGGTTTGGTTTAATTTTGCGAGAGTAATTTTTTAAAATTATTTTAGAGAGGGAGTTTAGAATTTTTTTTAATTTGTTTGGTTGTGTATTTTAAAAATAGTTTTGGAGTTTGACAGTTTGGAATGATTTGATATTTTATTATAATTGAGTAGATGTGTTTGAGAAAAAAAGTGATTGAAAATTACAAAGGAAAGAAAAAAAGTGATTAATCAATGTATAAGAGAGAGAAAATAATTTTGAAAATTACTTTAAAAAAATTACAAACTAAACAAATTTTTAATTTTTTTTTTTTTTTTTTCTAAAACCACTCTAAAAGGCCAAACCAAACATACCCTTTATTTCTTTACAAATGGGCTAAAACAGTCTACCTCACAGATTCCCAAACACCGTCAATGTGAACGCAAACTAATTAAAAAAAGGTTGACAGACTGAGTACAATCACACGCAATTGCCACGGTGGAAATTGAACAATGCTACAGACCCGCAGTGGGGTCCAACTCCCAGCGACGTGGTGCGGTTTTATCGGCTGAAAATTAAAAAAAAAATAATATTTTTTTTCTTCCAATTAAGGCCTTACACGCACGACCCCAACACCCCACTGGGGGCTCGGAGGCATTTTCCGAGAAGAATAAAGGTTGAGACCCCCTTTGGGGGTCACCCCCTTTACCCCCTTTAGTTTTGATTGGTCAACTTTTTTTTTTATTTTTTATTTTTTTCCTTCTCACCCAATCCCCAACCTCCATGTGTGTGAGGGGATTGTGGGGGTGAGTGTTTTAAGGGGGTCTAAATCAATGCCCTTCCGAGAAAATTACACAGCGTCCGCAATCACACGCGATTCCGAAACAGCACAAAATGAACACAAACCTATGATGACTTCTACATTCTATTCTACAAGATGAACCCAAAAATATAAATAAAAAAATTAGGGAAAGATAAATAAATAAAAAATAATGGGCTTTTCTTTTATGCTTATTTTGTCTTTTTTAATTTTTTTTTAATATTATTTTTGTGAACTTTCCATAGTTATCTACCTAAAACGGATTGAAAAAGTAAAGGTTGCTTTTGGTTTGGTTTTCGTAATCAAATTTTGAGACATTATTTTCTAGAAATAGTTTTTAAAATTTAAAAATTTATTTAGTTGTATATTTTAAAAATAATTTTTACAAATTTAGAATTTTATAGTTTAGAATGATTTGTAATATTTTTGTATGGATAAAATAAAAAATAATTAATTGATGTGTGTGATGTGAAAGGAGAAAATAAGAGAGAGAGAAAAAAGTGATTGATTTGTATGTTAGATGTAAAAAACCGAGAAATAAGAGAGAAAAATTAGTTAATTGATGTATAAAACCATCTCCAATGTTACTTAAACTTTTCATTAAATTTGAATTTGATGAAAATGGCTCATTTTCTTACTCAAACTGTTTCACCAAATAAGTATCAAATTAAGAATTTCATTTTTCTTTTATCAAATCACCGTTTATTGCCATTATCGGATGTCCTCCTAGGTGTCCTCCTGGTCGTTTCCTCGAATAACAACGTGAATGCAAAAAGTTGTGAAAAAAATTACATTGGCCGGTTGACCAGCCGGTCGTCTACCAGGTTGACTGGTGGTTTGATGAAACTCCAAAACCTTCCATTGGAGCATTTGATATCAAATTAAGTTTTTATTCAAATTTAATAAAAAAATTGATGCACCGTTAAAGATGCTTTAAGATGTGAGAAAATGACAGTAGATAGAAAAAGTGATTAAAAACAATTTTGAAAAAATTATAAACCAAATAAATTTTAGATTTTGAGCTTTCAAAAATTGATTTGAAAATCTAAATCAAACAAACCAAATTTTTTTATATAGAATTTTTTAAAAAAAAACTAAAATAAAAAAATTTGAAAAACAAAAATCTTATTAAAGTTTCCAAACAGATCATTCCAGAAGACTTTCGGTTAGTGTAGAGTTTTTTTTTTAACAAGAAAATTCTCTCCCTCTTCCATAGGTTTAAGACAATGTCTCTTAGGTGCCGTTTGGGAAGCCAAAAAGTCAGGTTTTTTGGCTATTTTAGCCACAAAAGACAAAATAGGCTTTTTTAGCCACAAAAAACAAAACATCACATCCAACCCATAATCATTACACTCCCCTCTCACAAAAAAAGTCAAAAAAGCCAAAAAGTCCTTCCCAAACCAAACTTTTAAGCCCAGGCTAAAATAGCCAAAAAAACCAAAAAGTCAAAAAGCCAACCCACTTCCCAAACGGAGGCTTACAGAGATTACTAAGATATCCTATTATTCGTTCCGAATAAGATATTATAATCTGAAAATTTACCCCAACTTATCAAAATAAATTTCACTTAAATCAAAATTCACACAATAAAAAAATATTAAACCTACACCAAATTCTATAATAATAACTGCTTAAAACTCAACCACCTAACAAAGCACACTACATGCCTTGGGTTGGCGAGACTAGAGTTGTCCACACATCACAATTCATTAAAGCTAGAAGACAAGAGGGCAATTTTTTAACAAATGAATGGTTGAGATCGTTTCAACTGCCAAAAAAAAGAAAGAAAGAAAAAAAAAAGATCGTTTCAACGCAATTTATGACAGCTGTTTTTCGACCGGCCCACTTCACTTGGCCAACGAGTCAGATTTTTGATTTTTTTGATTAGTTTAAAATTACTCTTTTTATCTTAAAATAATAAAATCTAATTTTTTTAATAGTAAAATTATTATATTTTAAAAATTTTAATTTAAAAAAATTACTTTTTGATAGTATATTTTTTAAGAAATATTAATTGTCATAATTATACTTTTTATATTATTAATAAATTTAAAAGAAGGGTAAAATAATAAATTCATATTATTTTAATTCTTGATTTTTGAAAATAGACTAATATTTTAAGATAATGAACAATAGAATAAGGGACTAATATTTTAAGAAGGATGAAGTATGAAATTTATAATTTTCTAATGAAAAGTTCATTGTTTTGTTCTTGTTTATAGCATAAATAAAAAATCAATGATATTTTAAAAAAATAATTGTAAATTTATGATAATTTTTATCTATTTTAATGATTAAAATTATAATTTTTTTTTATAAATTTATAATTATTTTAGAAAAATATCACAAATTTGTAAATTTTCTTTGTTTATATATTTTTAATGAGTTTTTTTTATTGATAAATCTCATTTAGATGTGTTCTAACTCAATACGTTTATTAAGGAAAATTATAATATAATTAGTCTTATGTATTCATGTTTTTATTCAATGAGGTCATTTTTTTCTTGATTTGTATTGTTTGTTAGACTATTACACCTTTATGTATATTATTAATATGTATTACATAGAAAAAGAATATATATATTTTCTTTTTTTGTTGCTACCTCTATTTTGGTAGTTACCATTATTCACATTTTTTTTTGATCAGTTTCATTCATATTTATGGTATTGTTTCATTGTGCTAGGGTTTGAAACTCTCCATTTGATAGGGTTTAAAAACTCTAGTTTACAAATTGTGGTAAAATAATATTATGTTCCTCTATTGTTGCGGTGAAACTTTGTGTTCATTTATTGTTACTTTCTGTTTGAAGTTCTGTGTTTGTCCATTGTTACTCTATGTTCAAAACTTTATGTTTCTCTATTGTTATAAGTCGAAACTCTATTTATGTTCAGCCAATTTTGTTACAACATATTCAAAAGTGAGTTTGGTTTGATTTGGATTGGTGGCATAGTGAAATTATATAGATTGTTAATGATAATGATAATGATATAGATGATGATGAAAATGAGGATGTGGGTGATATTTTTTTATTTTTAAAGTGATTGAGTTTGTTTTTTTTGAATTTCTAATTTTATTACTGTTATTGTTTCTATTTTTTTTTTTTTGTCAATCAGTGTGAATGTTTACATTTCACATTCTTTGAAAATCTATTGTTTATTTGTTACTATACTTGTTGTTTAAACAATCATTTTTTATTACTATTAAACAATTGAAATAGTCATTTTTTTTTTCTTTTAATTTTGTTTCATGTTGCAATATGAATGTTCACATTGATATGAATGTAGTTTTTCTAAAATTAGTTATATGTTAATTGTAAATTGTGAACATTCACATTGTATTTTGGTATGAGTTTTATTTACTTATTTATTTTAAATTTTTCAAAAGTTAGTTGTATTTTGTTTTTTTGTTTTACTATACTTGTTGGTTGAACAATCATTTTCATTATTATTGAACAATTAAAATAATTGATTTTTACTTTTTTACAATTTTATTTTATGTGTTCACGTTGTAGTGTGAATGGACACATTGGTATGAGATTTTTTCTTAAAATTAGTTGTATATTAATTATAAATTGTGAACATTCACATTATATTTTATTATAAGTTTTGTTTTTTGAAAGTTAATCGTATGTTTGTTGTTTTTGTTACTACACTTATTAGTTTAACAATCATTTTTATACAATTAATTGAACAATTGAAATAGTCAATTTTTATTTTTTTCAATTTTGTTTTAGGTTTTCACGTTGCATGTAAATGTTTACATTGGCATGAGTTATTTTTTTAAGGTTAGTTGTATGTTTATTATAAATTGTAAACATTCATATTGTATTTTGGTATGAATTTTATTTTTTTGAAGGTTAGTTGTATATTTGTTATTTATTATGAATATTTACATTGTACTTTAGTATGTGTTTTGTTTTTTCAAAAGTTAATTGTATGTTTGTTATTTACTGTGAACATTCACATTATATTTTGATTTTCATTTAGATTTTTTTTGGGGTTAATTTTAAAATTTTTAAATTATAAAAATGTTTAAAATTCATAATTTGAGATTTTCTTCATGAAATGGGAGAGAGATTCTCGTCTTGGAATAACGGAGAGATTTTCTCCATAGAATAAGGGGAAGATTTTTTCTTTAGAACGAAGGAGAGTTTTTTTTCATAAAATAAGAGACTATTGTTATGTATTAATTTCAAAATAGAAACATGTACAAAAAATTAGAAAAGATGATTTAGTCATATCACACTAAACTAAATAGAATATTCAAAAAGAATATATATTATATGAAATAAAATATTTAGAAAGAGTATTTATCAAAAAAAAAAAAAAAAAAATCACTCATTTTTAATATGTGTAAATAAATTTATTTTAAAAAATAAAAAATATAAAATAAAGGTGTGGAAAGCAGTACGTGAGGCTTGCATCCCCAAGAGCACGTTCATTAAAAACGTAAGTAGATAGATTAATTCAGTAACCTAGAAAGTCCCGAGGTTGCCATGTTGGTGATTGGTTTGATCGGGCTCCCTGTCAGCTGGATCATCTTTCCTCCTGCTGCTGCTGCTGCTGTTCTTATTTTGGAGTCCGGATCCTCTCCAGCCAAACCCTCCAGCCTTTCCTCCTGTCAAGGGCCAGGATTTGGCCACGTCACCAGGGTCAAAACCTGCGGCTCAGATCAAGCTTGGTTTAAAAAAAATAAAAAAAAAATTGAATGGTTTTTGATTCAACACAGAACCAGAACTTCTCTTCTCTCCCTTCTCTCCCTTTCACTTTTTCTCTCCTCCCTCTTCGAAGCTCAGGACTCCTTAACTTTTCACTAATTATTTTGGAAATAAAAATACCAAAAAAATTCTTTCAATCAATGATCCAATGAAAATAGGGAAAACGGCATCAAAAAACTGAAAAGAGGCAATAAATGATGAAACCCATCAGCTCCAAAATACCGAAAACTGAATAAAGAAATATCAGAACAAGAAATCTCATGGCTACCTCTTAGAACGCTTGTGTCCATCCCTGGACCCTTCAAACCCCATCTCTGAAATCAAATCAAACACCATTTATCAACAAGAATTACCATCTAATAATGGAGAGAAAAAAATATTGCAGGAAGTAGAGAAAACAGAGCAAAGAGAACTTACAATTGCAGTATTTGAGCAAAAAAAAGAGTACCCAGATGGGATTTTTGGGGAGATGAACCAGACCCACAAATCCAAATGATCAAATGGGTACTCAAAAATCTGTGTTCACACAATCAAGGGAGAGAAGGGAGAGAAGTTCTGGTTCTGTGTTGAATAAAAAACAATTCAAATTTTTTTTTTTTTATACCAAGCTTGATCTGAGCCGCAGGTTTTGGCCCGGTGACGTGGCCAAATCCTGACCCTTGACAGGAGGAAAGGCTGGAGAGTTTGGCTGGAGAGGATCCGGACTCCTTTTCTTCGAGTCCGGATCCTCTCCAGCCAAAGACTCTCTCCTGTCTTCCAGTCAAGGGCCACGATTTGGCCACGTGGCCCTTTGAAGATCTACGGCTCAGCTAAAAAAAAAAAAAAAATTGAATTTCTTTCCTTCTTTCATTCAACACAGCAGCAGCAGCTTCCATGAAGATCAAAAAAATTTTTGAATTTATTTCCTTCTTTTATTCAACACAGCAGCAGCAGCTCAGATAAAAATTTGAATTTCGCTCAAATGAAGATCTACGGCTCAAATGCAAAAAAAAAAAATAAAAATAATTGAATGTTTTCCATTTCAGATTCAACACAGCAGCAGCTTCCATTGATTTAGCACCATTGAATGTTTTCTTTCATTCTTTCATTCTCAGATTTCCTTCTTCTTCAGATTCAACAAACCCACCACCAGGAATGGAGAAACCAAGCCTGATCTTCCCTTTTTCAATTAGTTTTTACAAAACACTTAACAATCAATCTCTGTTTACAAAACCCATGTCTTCTTCTTCAGATTCAACAAACCCACCACCAGGAATGGAGAAACCAGCCACCGTAACGCCACCACCATCAAAACCCATCTGGGTCCTTCCCTACAAGACCCAAAGTCTCCAAAATCTATACACAATCGGGAAAAAGCTAGGGCAAGGACAATTCGGAACCACCTATCTCTGCACAGAGAAGTCTACTGGGATTAACTACGCTTGCAAATCGATTCCAAAGAAGAAGCTCATCTGCAAGGACTAAAAATTTGAATTTTGTGCTGGGTTGAATAAATGAAATTCAATTTTTTTTTAATCTAAGCCGTAGAACTTCAAAGGGCCACGTGGCCAAATCGTGGCCCTTGACCGGAGGACAGGAGGCAGTCTTTGGCCGGAGAGGATCCGGACTCCTTATTTTGTACGTTTTTGTTCAGGCGTCCCGCAAACTCTGGTAATCAATGATTCGCAACAGTCCATTAAGTCTGATTGTTTATTTATTTATTAATAATTCCCAGCTTCTTCAACTATATTTGTAAAATAAAATAATCGCGTGTAAGTACCATACGCATCGGTATTTTAGATATCAGGTACCATTATTTTTTGATCGATGATACTATATGTATCAATTAGTATATATATATTAATTATGACATTATTATTGGTCCTATTCATTAATCACGTTACGAATATCAAAAATTTCTTAAATTATGTCACAACATTAATTAGTACACTAAAATTATATCACATCATCAATTGATACACTAATTAATATTTATAACATTCTTCATAAACGGACAGATATATCTTCAGATCCTAGATCATATTATAGATATTTGATCGTATCACCATATCGATACGCATTTCAATACTGCTATTTAAAACTATTAGGGGCTAGTGGTTGACTCCAAAGTTTTAGGACATCTACCAATCAGTTCTATTAATTAGATTGTAGAGGTTGACTATAAAGTTTTAGAATATTTATTAATCAGTCCTATTAATTAGATTTATTTATTTACAGGTCTTAACTGATAAATTTATCGTTATAAAAATAAGAGACTGATAAATTTATCACTATAAATTTATTTATAAAAACAAAGAGATTATAAAAGCAAGAAATTGATAAATTTATCACTTGATAAATTTATAAATATGACTTAATGGATAATAAGGCCTTGTTTGTCAAGTGATTTTTTTAGCCAAAAAATTAAAAAGTTACTAAAAAAATCAAAAAGTCAACAATCCATACAAAAAAGTCAAAAATTCTATTTTCTCTCTATTTTTTACACATTTTTTTTGTAAAAAGTTAAAAAATTATCCTAAATATATTAATTTTTTTACATAATATTTTAACCAAAAACATTAAAAAGTTATTAAAAAAACCTGTTGTCACGCGACCTTAGTAGATCCTATCGGTAATTTCGAGTGGGAGTGTTTTGAAGGTACTTGATATGAATAATTGAGAGGGTAATTTATATACTAGTGGGCCGAGCTGGGTATTGGGCCTTAGGGCCAAAATGAAGAGGGCCGAGTAGAAGGGCCATGTAGGATACTCCGGTTTGGAGAAGTAACTTAGAAGATAGACCGGTCACACAGCCGTGGTGGTTAGCTCGGTCTTGGAAGGACTTAGCTCTACTCCGGTTGAGTGGAGTAGCACGGAGGTTTTGGTCTTCAGTAGTTACTTCGGTTATAGCATGTGAGGAACCGAAGTAAGCTGTGGTTCTAAAGATAGCTCGGTTTTAACTCCCTTATGGGTAGCTCGGTCTTAGTATGGGAAAGCCGAGGTAAGGAAGAGTAAAGTAAGGGCCGAATTAATAGTTACTTCGGTCCTGAAGTAGTCCGGCTATAAGAAGAACCATCTCACTTGGTTTAAGCAGTGAGGGGGGTGTTGGAGGATAAGCATTGTCTTCCAGGAGTATGAATCCAAGGAGGACTCTACGCAAGGAGGAGTAATCCTAGAAGGACTCTGCATAGGGAGGAATAAGAGTCTTACCAGGATTGTGCCACGCGAAACCTATATAAGCTCACTACTATCACCTTTGGAGAGGTAATGCAACTTTTGCTCCCTGAATACATAGAGCTTTTGCCCACTTGTCTTGCTTACTGACTTAGGCATCGGAGAGGTTTCTGGCACACACACCCGCCGGCTAGCTCACGTTTGTGTTTTCAGGTGATAGAACGACGTCGTACGAGGAACGCAGACTTGATCAACAGGATTATACGAGAAGGTGTATTTCTTTCCCGTACAATTGGCGCCGCCTGTGGGAAAAACAGACAAGAACAACCTCTTGATCAAGCTTTCTCTCGAAGATCAATGGCGAACAACGAAGAGTTACCCCAGTCCGCCATCGACGGACAGACTCCAGATGGGGGTGCAAGGCGCGAAGGCCTACCCTTGGTCGCTCCCATGGCGGATCTGGAGCCACAGAGACATAATTCTAGGAGGGATGCGAGGGGTCGAAGGCGAAATAACAGCCCTCATCCCTCTCGTTCGCAAAGCCCAGAAAGACAGAGGCGCAGGGTTGATCCTCAAATTCTGGAGGATCGCGTCAGAGAACAAGACGAATTAATACGGCAGATGGCGGCGGACATGAAATCCTTAAAGCGCCAGATGAAGGGCAAAGAATTGGCGACAGGAGAGGGGCGCAACAACAAGACGCCCCTCGCCACTCAGAGGGTCGTAGTAGGAATTCTACACCCTCTCAACCAGAGAATAGAAGCCTCAGGACAGGCGACACGCGATCCGTATCTTCCAGGACTCGTCACTCCAGGTCTGAGAGGACGAGGTCTGAGAGGTCATACACTGAGGGAAGCACCTATTGGCCCTCCCATACGCACCAGACGAGATCTAGACAGACGGAATTACCCAGGTCGTCCGACCTACGATCCATGCTAGAAGAGAAGGCACGATGGAAGGAGGATGCCAGAGCGCGCGATCCACACAGGGTTCCTGCCTTGCAGCGGTTGGCTCCTCGGACGCATGGAAGCGTCGAGGTTGGAATGCCAATACCGCGCCCGGCATACGAACCAGCGGACAAGGCATTGGCGAGGCTGCAGACCTCACCGTTCGTCCCAGCAATAGAGAACGCGCCCCTTCCGTCGGGCTTCCTACAGCCTAAATTCACAACGTATGAGGGGAAGACGGACCCCTACTCGCACTTAAGCCATTTTCGCCAGGTCATGGCTGTATACCGGCGGAACGAGGCCTTGATGTGCATCATATTCCCTTCAAGCCTTGGCGACCTTGGTTTGACTTGGTTTGAGAAGCTTCCAGAGGGCAGCATAGCCTGCTGGGCACAATTGGCAGAGGCGTTTGTGACACGGTTCAGAACAAACACAAAAACCCCGGTGGAGATCGACCAGTTACTCTCCATCGACATGGGCGACAAGGAGACCCTGAGGTCATACAACAGTCGCTACTGGGAGACATTCAATCAGATTGGGGACTGCCCAACTAACCTCGCCATTGCGCAATATAAAAGAGGCCTTCCAGTCGGGAACAGACTGAGGGACTCTATCACCATGACGCCGCCCCTTACCATGGAGGCCCTGATGGAGAGAGTGCATCAGCACATCAGGGTGGAAGAGGATGGCGCTCGTGCCAAAGCAAAATCTGGCACGACCCCAGCCCCAGAGAAGAAGACCTCAGCGAAGGTCAATACGGTAGATCGCCAAAACCGAAACACACGAGGCAGGCGAGACAATGGCGAGGACCAGGACAAGAGATGGTTAAGGGTCCGCACCGCCATAACCACGGTATTCAAGAAACCGATCTACCGTATACTTAGTGAGATTCGAGACGAGCCTTTCGTCAAGTGGCCAGCCAAGCTAGGCGAGGCCCAAAAGGACTATGATGACAGATCCAGATGCACCTTCCACAAAGAAAAGGGGCACCGCACTGAGAATTGCACGCCGTTGAGGCAGCATCTGGAAGAATTGGTGACAGCAGGCCACCTGGACAAATACATAGAGGGAGGGGCGCATCCAGCACCCCAGGACCACAACAACCCCAATGGGATGCCGATCGACGCCCTGCCCCAAGGCGTCATCAACGTAATACATGGAGTCTTTGAACCTGAGCGTGTATGCGAGCTCAGAGGTTCAATCAAAAAGGCTGAGCACTTAAGGGAGGTGCTAAGTGCCCAACCGGCTGTTAAAAAGGGCAAGACAGAGGCCACAAATGTCATGTCTTTTTCGGATAAAGACTTGGCAAGGATTTATTGCCCTCACAATGATGCCTTGGTCGTCACTCTCCGAGTCAAGGATTTTGATGTCAAGCGGATTCTGATTGACCAAGGTAGTTCATGCGAAATCATGTACCATGACACCTTTAAGCAACTGAAGCTTCAAGACAAGGACTTAGCCCCTGCCGTATCCCCTTTGATTGGATTCAATTCTATGCCGGAGTGGCCAGTCGGCAAAATCATCCTTCCAGTCAAGGCAGGAAGTGTGACGAAGCAAGTGGAGTTCTGGGTGCTGAAGGTCCCCTCCACCTACAACATCATCTTAGGCAGAACATGGCTGCATGCCATGCGCTCGGTGGCATCCTCCTACCACCAAGTGATGAGGTTCCCCAATGACACCGGAGTAATAGAGGAGGTTTATGGGGATCAGATCATGTCGAAACAATGCTTTGTGACAGTGAACGGCAGCCGAGCTGCCAAAGGATATGTTCATTCGGTGGAAGAACCAGAAAGTAATGAACTATTCGCGGATGTTGGCAAAGCGGCTAGTCAGAAAGCTGTGGAGGACTTGGTGGAAGTCAGGATAGATGAGAAGAACCCGGATAAGTTCTTCTTACTTGGTTCGTCGTTGTCCAGCACCGAGAGATTGGAAGTCTTGGAATTCTTGACCTCCAACATCGAAGTGTTCGCCTGGACCCCATACGACATGCCAGGCATTGATCCCAACTTCATTTGCCACCAACTCAATGTCCACCCTTCTGCCAGGCCAATCATCCAGCGCACCCGCAGATCGGCGCTCCACCATGCCGAGATAGTAGCAGAAGAAGTGGGTAACCTACTGGAGGCAGGAGCAATCAGAGAGGTACATTACCCCAAATGGATCTCCAACACAGTCGTGGTGCCAAAGAAGAATGGCAAGTGGCGTGTCTGCGTCGATTACAAGACGGTCAACAAAGCATGCCCGAAGGATAGCTTCCCCCTACCAAGGATAGATCAATTGGTGGACCTAACAGCTGGACACAGCAGGCTTAGCTTCCTTGACGCATACAGAGGCTACCATCAGATAGCCATGCACGAACCGGATCAGGAAGTAACATCCTTCACCACTCCAAGAAGACTATACTGCTACAAGGTCATGCCCTTTGGCCTGAAGAACGCAGGGGCGACATTCCAGAGAATGGTCACAAAGATGTTCGAGCCATTGTTAGGCAGAACAATGGAGGCTTACATCGACGACATGGTGGTCAAAAGCAAGGAGGCGGATGACCATCTAAAGAACCTAGATGAGATGTTCCAGATCCTGAAAAAACACAAGCTGCACCTTAACGCTTCTAAGTGCGCATTCGGTGTAGGGTCTGGCAAGTTTCTGGGTTTCCTGGTGACCAACCCGGGTATTGAGGCCGACCCCTCCCAAATCAAAGCAATTCAGGAGTTAGAAAGGCCTAACTCAGTGAAAGAAGTGCAGCATCTCACCGGCATGGCAGCAGCACTTAACCGATTCATTAGCCGATCTTCAGACAGATTGCGTCCATTCTTTCAGTCATTAAAAGCTAAGTTTGAGTGGGACGAAGAATGCGACTGAGCTCTGGAGAGTTTAAAGGAATACATGTCTTCTCCACCACTACTTGTCACCCCAGTACCTGGAGAAGAACTTTTCCTCTACTTAGCAGTATCGCAACATGCGATTAGTGCAGTGTTGGTCCGCGCAGAAGGGGTCCAACACTTGCCCATCTATTATGTCAGCAAGACGTTACTGGGCGCCGAAACGAGGTACTTGCCACTAGAGAAACTGGCATTGGCCTTGATGATGGCTTCAAGGAAATTGTCGCATTACTTTCACGCCCACACCATAGTTGTTCTCACAGCCTTCCCACTCAAGGCTTTATTTGAAAAGGCGAACTTTTCTGGGCGAATTTTGAAGTGGGCAGTAGAATTGGGACAGTATGACATCAAGTTCCAGCCCAGAACCGCAATAAAGGCTCAAGCACTAGCAGATTTTGTCGCAGAGTTCACCCCTGGAAGTCATCACATCTGCCCAGTCGACCTGACTGAAACAGCCGAACTAGGGATGGAGGTTGACGTCGGAATAACGCAACCCCTAGTACTGGTTGCCCAGTCAGGCCCCAAGGCGGACCAGAGCAAAGAAAGGGAGGAAGAAGTGAACCATGCTACACCAAGTGAGGACTCACCGACAAACAAAGACTTGGTGCAAACAGAGAACAAAGAGTAGACAGCAAGCATCGACTCCGAAGAAGCCACCAGCAACGTGGAAGATCCCAAGACATCATCTGATCCCTCCACCTGCTGGAAGTTGTTCGTTGAAGAGATGTGGAAGCTCTTCGTGGATGGAGCATCCAATAGGCATGGAGCAGGACTTGGCATAGTCCTCATCTCTCCAGACGGCCTAGTAGTGGAGCAGGCAATCAACCTGGGCTTCCCAGCATCAAATAATGAAGTAGAGTATGAAGCGCTTCTAGCCGGTCTCAAGTCGGCATTCTACATGAAGGCCACCGAACTAATGGTTTACAGCGACTCACAGCTGGTGGTAAACCAAATATCTGGCAACTACGAGGCAAAGGATGGTAGGATGGCCAAGTACCAAGACTTGGTCAGAACAGAGATAAAGAAGTTTGAAGTAGTGAGAATAGAACAGATTGGCAGAGAGGAAAACAGCAGAGCAGACGAACTCGCAGGCTTCGCCTCAATGGCAGACACCTCCGTTCCTCACCCACTGCTAATCGACTATCTACCTAGACCAAGCATTGAAGACCCAGAAGCTGAAGAGGTATGTTGTGCAGAGTTAGGTCCTTCTTGGATGGATCCCATCATACTATTCCTAAAGGACGACACCCTCCCAGAAGAAAAGAAAGAGGCCAACAAAATAAGAGCAAAGTCACAGCGATTTTGGCTCTCTCCATCCTTGGCATTATACAAGAAGTCGTTCTCAGGACCTTACTTAAAGTGTGTCCACCCCAGCAAGGTGGAAGCATTCCTGTTCGAAATACATGAGGGGGTATGTGGCAGCCATCAAGGAGGAAGATCATTGGCATACCGAGCTATTTCACAAGGATACTGGTGGCCGTATATGCAAGCAAATTCAGAGAAGTATGTCAAAAAATGCGAAAAGTGTCAGAAGTTTGCGCACCAAATACACCAACCTGCCAGAGAACTCCTACCTTTGACTAGTCCATGGCCTTTCGCAGTGTGGGGCTTAGACATAGTAGGTCCACTTCCAACAGCACCAGGCAACATGAAGTTCTTTCTTGCGGCAACAGACTACTTCACCAAGTGGGTGGAAGCAGAAGCCTTGGCGTCAATCAAAGAAAAAGATGTGAAGAAGTTTGTTTGGCAGAACATCATTACTTGCTTCGGCATACCAAAAGCACTGATCTCAGACAACAGCACTCAGTTCGATGGCAAAATTTTCCGAGGCTTTTGCGAAGAGTACAAGATAGAATTCTACAATTCTACACCGGCGTATCCCCAAGCAAACGGTCAGGCAGAGGCGTCAAACAAGGTAGTCTTGGACGGATTGAAGAAAAGGCTGGAGAAAGCCAAAGGCAAGTGGGCAGAAGAGCTCCCTCACGTTTTATGGGCTTACCGCACCACACCTCGACGATCAACGGGAGAAACACCATTCTCCTTAGCCTATGGCATGGAAGCAGTCATCCCATTAGAAGTCGGACTCCCCACAATTCGGAGCGAAAATTTTGATCCAGACTTAAACGGCGAAGCTATAGCATTGGAACTTGACCTTGCGGAAGAAAGAAGAGACAGAGCATTGGTTCACATCGCCTCCTACCAACAAGAACTATCTAGGAAGTATAACAAAACTGTGCATCCAAGGCAATTCAAGATCGGCGATTGGGTACTTCGCAAGGTTATGGGCAACACATTGGTCCCAGGAGACGGCAAATTAGGTCCTAACTGGGAAGGTCCTTACAAAGTGGTCGGATTAGCAGGAAAAGGGGCATACCACTTGGAAGATGAGGACGGCAAAGCAATTCCTAGGCCATGGAACATTGCCAATCTTAAGTTATTTTACTTTTAGCTTTTTCTTTTCTCTCTTTAAGTATATGTAATTTTTTCACTTCATCAATAAGACAAATCGATTCATTTTTAGCATATTTGTTTTTAGTAGAAAGTAACTTTTGTAAGTTAATAGTATTGTAAACATAGTTGGCCGGATTAAACCAACTATGACCCCTCCTAAGCCCAGGATAAGGATCCAGGCTGCAGGACGTTTGGTCGGAATAACCAAACACTATATTCTAGATTGGCTGGAAAAACCAACCTAGAGGTTGGCTGGATTAAACCAACACTCTGTACTCTTCAGCCAAAGTAAGTGTATGGCTGAAGAGTGGTTGGCTGGATTAAACCAACACTCTGTACTCTTCAGCCAAAGTAAGTGTATGGCTGAAGAGTGGTTGGCTGGATTAAACCAATACTTTGTACTCTTCAGCCAAAGTAAGTGTATGGCTGAAAAGTGGTTGGCTGGATTAAACCAACTCTCTGTACTCTTCAGCCGAAGTAAGTGTATGACTGAAGAGTGGTTGGCTGGATTACACCAACACTCTGTACTCTTCAGCCGAAGTAAGTGTATGGCTGAAGAGTGGTTGGCTGGATTAAACCAACTCTTTGTACTCTTCGGCCGAAGTAAGCTATATCGGCTGAAGAGTGGTTGGCTGGATTAAACCAACTCTGTGTGCTCTTCAGCCGAAGTAAGTGTATGGCTGAAGAGTGGTTGGCTGGATTAAACCAACTCTTTGTACTCTTCAGCCGAAGTAAGCTATATCGGCTGAAGAGTGGTTGGCTGGATTAAACCAACTCTTTGTGCTCTTCAGCCGAAGTAAGTGTATGGCTGAAGAGTGGTTGGCTGGATTAAACCAACTCTTTGTGCTCTTTAGCCGAAGTAAGTGTATGGCTGAAGAGCGGTTGGCTGGATTAAACCAACTCTTTGTATTCTCCAGCCGAAGTAAGTGTATGGCTGGAGAGTGGTCGACCGGAATCAACCAACACATTGTACTCTTCAGCCGAAGTAAGTTATACCGGCTAAAGAGTAGGTTGGCTAGTAAGTTAGATAGGTAAACCGAAATCACAGTTCATGCAAAAGTCATCACAAATGAAGGCATACATATACAAAACCGAAACAAGAGTTGAAGAAAGATTTTTTCATTGAAGCACAGAACAAGTACATTTAAGGGGCCGCAGCCCGGTTACAAAAAAGTTCAAATACAAAAAAAAAAAAAAAAAAAATCAACCAAGAAGTGCATCAAGCTCAGCATCAAAATCTGCATCAGCATTGGCCTGGAGTCTGGTGTCAGAGGGGAGCACGGTTTGATGAGGGAGTTCAGTGTCAACCTGAACTTCGGTATCAGTCGGCTGCAGCTCAGGAGTTGGATCTTCTATAACTGGCTCAGACCGAACTGTTTGGTTCTTTTGCTGTTCGCTGACAACCGGAATGAGAGATGGCTCCTCATCATCATCGTCATCATCATCATCATCGCCGGACCCCTCAAGAAAGGCTTTTTGCAGATCGGCAGCGTATTGAGAGAGCGAAGCTAGAATGGAGTACGGTGGAGCGTTGTAGACGTCGGTGTTAGACGTACAACCGAGCTTCTCCACCGCAGACCTCCAGCCGCACTTGAAAAAGAGATCTTTGGCTGCGTTGCATTGCAGGGTGTAGGCGTCTTCGGCTTCCTTGAAGCCCCGCTTCTCGGCCTTCTTCACCTCCCCCTTCAACTGGTTTATCTCGGCGTCCTTTTTCTTCTCGATGGCAGATAAGATACGTAGGTATCTATCTTTTGCCTCGATGGCCACTTTTTTCTTTTCGGCCTCGACCGAATTGGCGATCTCGGTCAGCCGACCATTTTCTTCTCGAAGCTCGGCCAGTTGTTTCTTCGCCTCCTCCAGTTCGGCCGTCTTAAGTTCGGCCTCAGCCATGGCCTCCCTGGTACTTCTCCTCAGCTCCATGACCCTCCTGTGAGTGATTTGGTTTTTCTGGATGGCCTGCAAAGGAGAAGTAAGGTTAGCCGGACTCCAAGTTGAAAAAAAAAAAAAGAAATCTTACATGGAGAGGAATACTGCTTACCAGGATCATGGACTTAGTGGAGGACCGGATTGACTTTAGCTCAGTGTTGAGCTGTTTGTAGTGGTGCTCCATGTCTTTGGGAAGGCACACACTCTTGGCCAAGTTGAAAGCCATCTGATGGTCCTTCTCTGAGACCACCGAATCAGACGCGGTGATGTCTCGGTCATTGAAGGTGAGTATAGGAGTCCACTTGGGAGAAGCAGTTCGGTCGGTGGGTTCCGGTTGGAGGCTCGGCTGAGGGCTTGGTGGAGGACTTGTTGGCAGGACGGTCTCGTCTTCATCAGCAAGACGTGGCTCGGTTTGGCTAGTCCGGGCACGTTTGCTTGGTCGTGATGAAGATGGCCGTTGAGATGGGAGTGCCACCACGGTCTCGGTGGCACGGCCGATTCCCTGTACTTCGGCTGGAGTTGTTTCGGTTAGGAGGGCCTTCAATCTGTTCTTCTTAGCCATTTCTTGCTCGGCTGTGAGTGGAACAAGGTTGATTTGAGGCAAGTTTGGGTCCGGTTCTAGCGCGTCTTCAAGCAGGAAGTCAGTTACCCTTGCTTTTCGGCGGCCGGAGTAGCGGTAAGTCGGTTCGAAGTCGAGAAGTTTATCCCAACTTCTTTCCCGAACTCGTAGTGCGGCGCGCAGAAGATCGAGGTTGGGGTAGCTGTAGTTTGAGTGGATATGGGCTTTATCTGCAGAAAGAAGCCAAGTGTTAGTTCGGTTCAGAGCAGAAAGCCGAAGTACAGAAAAGAGGAAAAATATGAAGTGCAACCGAAGTATGTATACTAGGCTCTCCGAACTTCCAGTTTATTCTCCAGCCTGGAATCTGGGCTTGATGGTCTTCAAAATTCCCAGAGACCCAAAAGAAGTCGTCATCATTTACATCTTTGTCCGGTGTGTGTTTTATTATTTTTTCTCGGCCTCGGCGTATTCTCAAATAATAGCACCAGCCTTCATTTTTTGATCCTAATGAGTACTGGTGGAATATTTCGGCTAAGCCTAGGTTTAGTCCAGTTTGACGGTTTAGGGCGTCTATGCCCATTATTATTCGGTATGTGTTGGTGGATAGTTGGGTTGGGCAAAGTCTGGTTTGCCTAAGGAATTCACAGATTAAAGGCTGGACTGGGAATCGTAGTCCGGTCTCTACTATGGACTGAATGGTAAAGGGGACAAAGCCCTCGTTGTCCCATGGATCTTCATCTGGTTCGGCTAGGGTGAGGTTTACGTCGATTGGTATGTTGTAATCCTTTCTGAATTCGGCTAAGCCGCCTGGGGTTTCTACCAAAAATCTGTACTTCCCCATTTAATGGATAACTTATAAATAATTTAGTTCGGCTGGGGATTTGGACTCGGGAGCTCGGTTGAGCGCACGGAGGAAGTACCTGGGCAACCTAAGTCTGCAAAGTGGAAAAACAAGGTGTTAAGCACAGATCACCGACCGTGCTATAAAAACAAAACAAGGAAAGGAAGCCTTACTTCGGCTAGATGGATTGCTGCCGGATCTACCTCGGTTTCATAGAGGAGCGTGTTATCTCGGTTTTGGCAAGGTGTTGTGTTAGCTCGGTTCTACTTTTGGTTTTGTTATTCCGGCTGAACGTCAAGGGGCAGCTTTCTAAGTTCGGTTTAGGAACTAAGAATGCTGGCATGGCCCCTGAAGTTTTAGCTCGGTCAAGTGCTATGGTTTCTAGTTCGGTGAATTTGTTTCGGCTATTGTGGATCAGTTGGTGACCTATTGGAACTACTTTGATGGGCGCAAGTGCTAGTTCGGTTTCAGTTCACCTATATCTTTACATACATCACAAACAGTGTTCTACTTCGGTTGGGGCATGTATAGAGATCGAAATGGCATTCTATTGATTATCTTATGAAGTTCTAACAGTTTATAGACTAGTTTTTCCAGAAAATATGAAACTTGCAACATAAGAGTGTTTTGCAAAAACATATAAAACAGGAAACAAAGGAAAACAAGAACAGATTCGTATGTTTACCTGGTAGAGAAGCAGAAGAACTGGATTGAAGCCAACAGCAGCAAAAACGAGAGTTTCAGAGGTACGGGGGTGAAGAACAGTGAACGAGCAAGAACAAGATTGGGAAGCTCAGAATAAAGAAAAAGTGAATGGTAAGGCAAGTAATTTTGGAGAAGACAGAGAGGGTTTGTTTTAGTGGAAGGAGGGAAAAAACGCGGGACTGTTCAAAATTTTTTCGGAGTACGAGGGCGGCGCGACAGCTGTGAATGGCCAATACCAGCGTGCCACGTGTCATTGGAAGGACAATCGATTCAGTTTCTGTGACTGAAGAGACGTTTGACCGGACGTGCTTAGCTCGGCTTAAGCTTAGCTCGGCTAGAGAAGCTAAAAAGGTTTTCAGCTCGGCCGGAGTAGCTAAAGGATTGTAGCTCGGCTGGATAAGCTAAAACTTTAGTTCGGTTCGTAGACAGGTAATCCCTATCATGCTGTGCAGATGGAATTAAGGGGCAATTGAGAGGGTAATTTATATACTAGTGGGCCGAGCTGGGTATTGGGCCTTAGGGCCGAAATGAAAAGGGCCGAGTAGAAGGGCCATGTAGGATACTCCGGTTTGGAGAAGTAACTTAGAAGATAGACCGGTCACACAGCCGTGGTGGTTAGCTCGGTCTTGGAAGGACTTAGCTCTACTCCGGTTGAGTGGAGTAGCACGGAGGTTTCGGTCTTCGGTAGTTACTTCGGTTATAGCATGTGAGGAACCGAAGTAAGCTGTGGTTCTAAAGATAGCTCGGTTTTAACTCCCTTATGGGTAGCTCGGTCTTAGTATGGGAAAGCCGAGGTAAGGGAGAGTAAAGTAAGGGCCGAATTAATAGTTACTTCGGTCCTGAAGTAGTCCGGCCATAAGAAAAACCATCTCACTTGGTTTAAGCAGTGAGGGGGGTGTTGGAGGATAAGCATTGTCTTCCAGGAGTATGAATCCAAGGAGGACTCTACGCAAGGAGGAGTAATCCTAGAAGGACTCTGCACATGAAGGAATAAGAGTCCTACCAGGATTGTGCCACGCGAAACCTATATAAGCTCACTAATATCATCTTTGGAGAGGTAATGCAACTTTTGCTCCCTAAATACATAGAGCTTTTGCCCACTTGTCTTGCTTACTGACTTAGGCATCGGAGAGGTTTCCGGCACACACACCCGCCGGCTAGCTCACGTTTGTGTTTTCAGGTGATAGAACGACGTCGTACGAGGAACGCAGACTTGATCAACAGGATTATACGAGAAGGTGTATTTCTTTCCCGTACAATAATATCACAAGGGTTTTTTTATTATTTTTATTATTTTTATTATTATCGGCAATAATACTGGGTTTGCCTGCCCTTTTTATGAAAAGTGCTTGGAATATAATAAATGAATATTTGTTAGGTTCATGCTGAATTTTACTCCAATAGGCTTCAATTCTGCCTTTATTGTTGCAGTATTAAATTCCAAAAGTTGAAGCCCCTTCATTGCATCATATTTTGTTTATTATATAATTTGTCATAACTGTATTGCTTTAATCATTCCATTATGAATTTTGTTTTTTTATTGCAGTGATGTCAATAACTATTGTAAAAGAAAATATGATACAACAGTGGTGATAGATCCCACTAAAAGGAGATCACTAAAGCCAGCTCTAATGAGCTGGCAGTCCAAAAAATTAAAAAAAAAAAAAAAACAAAGAGTAAACTATCAAATCAATTGAGAGCACAGTGTTTTTAGAGCTGTTAGTGGTCACTGGTTTAGTGGTCTCAAACAATTTTCTATGATACAAATATTTGATAGAATTATTACAACTAATGAGGCGGTAGATCATTGGAAGAGAAGTTGAAACAAATGGATGATTTTAAAAGTTGAATTTGAAAAAGTTTATGGCTGTGTTAATTTGGATTTCTTGTTAGGTCAAGTTTGGTATGTGTCCAAAAAGTCAAAAAGTTATTCAAAAAGTCAAAAAATTATCACTATTTACCAAAAGTCAAAAAGTACGGCTGCACAACTCTCAATCCTAATTTTCTCCTACACACTAATTTATACAATTTTTAATACATATTTTTCTATAAAAAGTCAAAAAATTAACCCAAACAACCATATTTTTTTTCTCAACTTTTTAGTCTAAAAAGTTAAAAAGTGCACTTATTTAGGACATCCCAAACAACCCCTAATCAGATTTGGTATAAGATGTAATTTTGATAGTAAATGGTGTGGCTGAGTAAAGGAATTCATAGATATTTTGCGCATCTTCTTTTAATTTTGATTAATGGGTTAGTCCTGAAAGATGGATCTACGATGGTTTGAGATAAGATAATCATTTTTTTACCTTTCCTATTTAGTATGGTAGCCAAAGGTCTTAATCTTGTGATTGAAATGACTATAAAAATAGGTCTAATTAAAGGATTGAAGGTTGGAAATTTAATGTGGCAATTACTCATTAATAATTTGCAATGACACTATCAAAGCTCGCAATGATTAAGTTTTCATCCTTGAGGACCAGAATTAGTGATTGAGTTGGTTAAGGTAAGGGTTGCCTTTTGGGTGAAGGCTTTAGGGGACATCAAGGATTACTCAATGAACTATTTTTAGATGATGCAGTGAAGGAATCAAGATTCAAATTTTCATAAGAGGAAACAGTTAAAGATTGGCCTCAGCGTTAGCATCTAGTTTTATTTATTTATTTTTTTAACAGTATTTTTGCGGATGTTCTTCTTCAAGTGTCAATATCTTGCCAACACTTTGTAGTTTGGAAAGTCAGGGACTGTTTGCTATGTTGTGTTTCTCCTTTTATTTTATTAAATACAATCCTTTCTTTGCCTATTACCCAATGTTTAGAAACGTGGACCGGACCGGCCGATGGAGGTCATAGTGTTCCGAATTTGCAAAAGTTGGCTATTCGAATTCTTAACCAAACTAGTAGCTCTTCTGAATGTGAAAGGAATTGGAGTGTTTTTGAATGTATACATATGAAGAAGAGGAATAGATTGGAACATCAAAGACTTAATGATCTTGTATACATTCATTATAATTTGTGGTTGAAGAATAGGTAAATGAACCATTTACCTTGTCATGCATTTACTAATAGAATATTTGTTTAAGTAGTCATACTTTTAAGTGAGAATTATAAGTATTTCAACAAAATGAAGAACTATGATCCGGTTGACATTGAAAGTATTGTCAAAATCAAGAGGATTGTTGAAGATGAAGAGCCTCATCTTCTTGATTTTGATGAGTTGGAACAAATGTTTGGTCTAGGTGATGGTTAGTAATTAATTATTTCTTTATTATGTAACAATGTTTTTGTTATTATTAAATTGATTACTTATTAATTTTGTTGTAATTATCATAGAAGATGATAGGGATGATGTGGTCTTAGAGGTTGGAGATGATATTGACCTTGGATCATTTGGTGATTTCAACATGAATGATAGATTTAATGCTCAAAGTGGTGAAGTTGGCACGGGCAACAATGAAAATGAGGATTATGATGCTTGGCTAATGGAGGGCTTTCAATGGGATTAGGCAAAAAAGTAATGTTTTATGGCATGATGTATTTGTAGTGGATTGGTTTTGAACTTTTGTTTTATATTTATTTATCTACTTTCATTTAGGAATGATGGATGCTCATTAGTGTGTTTTAAGATTTGGAACTATAGATCTTATCTCTATGCTTGGTTTATGTTTGTGTTTTATTTGACAAATAGGTAATATTAATTGCTTTTAGTATAATATTTTTATTACTTTCATTATTATGATTGTATTTATAATATGTTCTATTTTCTAACTTTGATATATTTGTAGATTGTGCAGTGATTTGTGTTTGTCAAACGTGTTGCGCAACCCGTTTAGAGAAAGGTCTTTAACAAATAAAAACAAAGCATGTCACATTATTATTGCAAATTACAATTTCATTGTGAGTGATATTTGAAAATTCTATTATTTTATTGAATTTAATTTTTTTTTCATTTTTATATTTATATTTTTAATATATATATATTTTAAAATATATTTATGATGTAATTATGATGTCGCGGTTTGACTACTTCAACCACCTGGTCACTTTTTCGGTTCACTCACCGGTCCGGTTTTCAAAACATTGCTATCACCAAAATAATAATAATAATAAATTAACAATGATTAATAGTCATAAGTTTTTACAAATTGTTTGTAATAATTGTAACAACAATTCGTATGTGCAGTTAAGATTCTGCAATATCATTTAGCATATCCATTTAAACTGAAACCTTTGTCTATTTGTTTTCTTCAACAAGGAATTTCATATTTTCAGTATCCTTTTGTATACTACTTGGTAACTAATAAGCTACAAGAGCTTACACAGTATTCACAACAAACCATTGTTAGACATCAAGGAGAGCTTTGATAGTTAACAAAATCAGTGCAACAAAAACTGTTGTAATAGAAATACCAAATTAGTTATAACTGGAGTTGGTTAAGCTAAATAGTTAAAGAGTTAGATTAATCCTAGTTAGTGAGTTCTATAACTAACTTTAGTATCTCTATACAAGATAGTCTCATCCCTATAATCTATATTAATATTGAATCAATTGAAATGAATCCTTTTTAGAACCGTGTTTGCAGATGCTTTCTGTTAAAGGTTATAGGTGTTTAGACTGTAATGACCCAGAATTTCTCCTTCCGCTCGAGCGGGGGAGTTGGCGCTCAAGCGGGTCTCCAGGATGAGTTGTATTTCTGAGGCATGTGGACTTATTTTTGACATCCTATTAGTGTATTTGGAGCGTCTTTATTTTATTTTGGGATTCTAGTTGAGGTGGTAATATGATGGTAATGTATGATTGAACCAAAGAATTTAATTCGGATAGTTATTTTACGAATAGCTGCCACTCTTTTTCCCTTTTCTTTTTCCACACTTTGAATTTGGCTATGAGGTTAGAACCATTGGAAAGCTTATTTCCGGGGCTTCAATTTGGACACAAGAATGACCTAAAACGGAGTCCGGATAGGAGAGTTACACCTATTTGAAGTTTTGGAATCTGTGCTGGAACAGGTCCGCTCGAGCGAGCATTTGGACGCTCGAGCGAGGGTTTCGGGACAGCAGCTTTAAAAACGAGATTTTTGATCAGTTATTGATATTTTCTTTTCCCCTCTTCTTTCCCCTTCTCCTAAGTCCGAAACCCTAGCTCCAAACCCTTGAATTCCTTTACTTTGATCAACAACCCACCATGATTCTTGTATCAAGGATGAAGAACAAGAGGAGATGAACATTTTTTCAACCGATTGGAATTCGAGATTGCGTAGGATTCTTCTCTAGGTTTGGTTTCTTGCTTGGTTCTTGAGGTAGGGATTCTCCTTGATCTTTTTCAATACTTCATCTATAGATAGACATGTGGTAATTTTTGTATTGCATGAAAACTATATCATGTTGGATTTTTGTATAAATTCATGAGGTTGAACTTTGGGTTGGTTGTTGGTTTTAGATCCATGATTATTATATGTGTTTTGGGGCTAATTGGGTGTTAATTAGCTAGTTGTTGTTGAAAGGAGAGGAAACCCTAATATTTATTGATTTAATAATAAGATAGAGGGGTTTGATCTTTGGGTAAATACTTGGGTATTTGGATTTAATTGAAGCCATTATTGGTTATTATAGATGATTGAGGCATTTTGTTCAATATTGAGAAAGAGGGAGTAAAACCCTAATTTAATAGTTATGATTTAATTTATAAAATTAAATTGGAATGGCTTTGAAAGGAATGTGGTAGATTAAAATGAGTTTTGGCTTTGTTGCCTTTGGATTT
This sequence comes from Camellia granthamiana, assembly GCA_036172215.1. NCBI lineage: Eukaryota > Viridiplantae > Streptophyta > Magnoliopsida > Ericales > Theaceae > Camellia > Camellia granthamiana. Next base: position 38,729,280 of record CM069907.1, on the reverse strand, counting down.
GGTTTTGTGGAAACAAAAGGAATGAAAACGGTTTTGTGAAAACAAAAGGAAGCAAGATTGGTTTTGTGGAATGGGAAAGACACTTTGAAATAAGTATGAATGTTGGATTGTTGTATCTTATACTACTATGTTAGTATTAGTGATAAGTTGATAATCTCATGATAATTGAGTATGTTTATAGATGTACAATATACCTGCATCTAGAGGTTTTGTCCCTGGTCATCGGTGGAGGATGACACGGTTGCGTTGAATTGTTGTGTATGCATTACACCATTGATTGTTTGTGTATATGACGTTGTGTTTATATGCATTACTTGTGTATGGGAGGAGATAGGGGATGTACTCCACGGTTTAGGGGAAGATAGGAGATGTACCTCTAAACCGGTTAATGATTATGGGAAGATAGGGGATGGACCCAGGGTTGCTGCTTATATGCGCACCTATTGCAGAGATACAGCTCATATGCTTATCTATTGAAGTGTGATACAGCTCATATGCTTGTCCACCGAAGTGTTTGTTTATTTGATATAATATATCACCAAAATGTGTATCAGTTGGGAAGTATGGAAGTGAGTTTGATTGTGATTGTTACGATACCAACATGTGTATTCGTTATGTTATCAGATATGTTTAACTTGATTTGTTATCCCTGTTGAATTTGGAAATATTGTTAATGAGAGATGGAACCCTTGTTGAGTTATGTGGCCAGGTTCTGAGCCATAATTGGAAGGTGAATTGTGCAATAGACTATGTGTCATAGGCAATGTAGATATTCATGTCATGAAATTGTAATTGGATTATCTTGTGTTAATCATGTATTAGTTGCTACCCCTTGTCTTTTAGAAGTGTAAAGAGAATCAAACATTTTAGAAATATGTTCTAGAAAGGCACATCTGTTGTATGTGTGGAAATTGGAGAATAGTAGTGGTCTTAGTGAATTTATTTCCTAAGTAATTGCTTATGTATAAAAGGTTGGGTACGGGGTTAATGAAAGGAAAAAGGGAAAGATGAAACGCTTATAGCATTGAATGAAATAGTTGTTTTTGAGAAAAGTTTATATACATATATATTTTGTCTAAACTGTCACATTACTATTCTAGTATGAGAATGAGTGTGCATGATCATAGCTATCTGTACTGTTGTTATTGTTGAGGATCAAGTTGAGATCCCTACTGGACTATATGTTCATCCCACGTTGTTGAATCTTTTTCAGGTATTAAGCAGGTTGAGCTGCAAGATTTGGATCTACTTATTTGTTGGCCACGGGGCCTCTTTCTTGTTGGCGGAACGCCATATGTGTAAAAGGGTTACACCCTTCAGTTGTTTATTTAAAAGTTGTAAGCCTAAGGGTAATTTATTAGTTTGTTCATGAAACATTTACTTACATACGAATGAGAGTACTGATATTCATTGCTATGGATTGAATGTATGAGTTTATTTCCGCATATTATCTCTGAAATTGAATTAAGTTAATGAACTTGGTAATGACCTCGAGTAATAAAAAGTGGGGCGTGACATAGACCCTGCCACTAGCAAGGTTTATATGTCTAAGGGTTGTTTTGGGTATGGCTTATAAGTTGGTTTTTATATTTATTACGAAAATATGTATAAAAAAGTAGAGACATGATATGATTTAAATAAACTAATAAACTAATAAACAACTTGTTTATGGTATTACAAAATGAGCCCTAACTTCATTTTCCCTTTGCCAGTTCTTGCACTTCTTTTCCTTTTGTGGAGTAGCGGCAAACCTTTTGGTCTTCCTCTCCCATGTTCCCCTCTCTACCCTTATCGTCTTCTTATTTTTTCTACAATTATTTCTTCCATTTTTTTTTTCAATTTCATATTGCTCAGGCTTCATCTCCTCTAGTTTTCAGGTCCAATCCTCTTCCAGGCATAAGACTAGACTAGCAGCTAAAATGTATCTTTAAGAGGAAGGCAATAATTATCATAATACCTTTAGTCTTGTTTCTAAGCAACCTACTATCTGATTCTTTTTGCTTGGCTTTTCAGTTTCAGTGGAAAATTAAGCAATTGAACATTTCCAATGCCTCTTCATGGTATTTTGGAAGAGGACGTCTACATGTCTCAACCTTAGGGCTTTGTTGATTAAGCTCATCCTCATCTTATGTACAAGCTAACCAAAGCCATCTATGGACTCAAACAGTCCCCTAGAGATTGGTTTTCAATTTTTTCTTCTTTTCTTCTTTCCAATGGTTTAAAAAATAGCCACCATGATTCTTCTCTTTTTATTCGAAAGACTTCCACTACAATTATTATCATGCTCATTTACGTTGATGATATACTCATCATTGGCAATGATTCAGTCTATATTGCTTCTTTAGTCACTCACATGCACTTTTTGTTTCCTGTAAAAGAGTTGGAAAATATCGACGACTTCTCGCCAAGACTGGCATGGTTGAATGCAAGCCTTATTCCTCACTCATATCTGTCATGCCCTTTTCTCATATTGGTGCTTCAATGCCATATTCTCAACTATCCTTCATGGAAGGTGAGAGGTCTAAGGAAATTAATTAGGAAGCTTGTGATGTCCAGGAAATTAGTTATAGTGTTCTCCCAAAAGATTGTTCTGAGAAAAGGTGAATTTGTACAGAAATTTAGTAAAAGGTTGATCTATTTGATGGTCTACATTCAATTTAGGCCGAAGGCTCTTTTATTCTGCAAAGGAATTTATTTCTTAGGAACTTCATCTTGCACGAAGGTTCCCTTTGTGTTTTGGTGAACTTCGATGGGCCAATTGGTGAAACTCAGTGCTTTCAATTGGTCTCAGCTTAGTGCTCTTTATCAAATGTTCTTCTGCCCCTTGGATCTTGGGAAAGGATTTATTTGAAGTCTTCATAGTTGGCGATAGGAATGGTTGTCTAAGATGTAGCGAAGGCATAATTGGTTTTTAGATAATTCATTGATGAAATGGTCATTTTTGTTCTACCCAAGATTGGAAGAATATTCACAAGCAATATGTGGAATAATAGAGTAGGCTCCACCAGTTCTTATTTTCAATTTCTGCCTTGATAGTATTATGTTCGTCGTTTGGAGCCTTCGTAGATGTCTTTCTTATTAGTGCTTGGTTCTCCTTGTTGATGAATTTGCTAAGAGTGGTTTTGCTTCAATTTGATTTTATGATGTTGGGATTTTATGAGTGAAGAGGTATTTTTCTTTTTTTAAGTGTCATGGCTTTTATTAATCAGGAAGTAATAGAGTTAGGCATGGAAGCTTCAAACTTGAGAGATTATTTTGGAAGGACTTGTCCATATTAGAAGACTTTGCTGGACAACTGCTCTGTTATTATTGCCTCTTTTTTCAATGGACTGCTCCATTGAGGCCTTTTGGTGCTCATCTTGAGTTTAGTACGTTGGTGTTCTATTGCTCTGGTTAGTTGCAGAAGTCTTGAATTTAGGTGTGTAGCTATGTTTTTGGGTGTATTCGTTTTAATGTTTTGGTAGTGTTGTCTTGCCAACTTTGTTTAGCTTGGTTTGGGATTCTTACTTGATTTGCTTGGGGCATATTCTAACTTAGTTGGAATGTGCTTCTTAAGCAATTATATTTTTTTCTTAAACTTCTTGATGTAATTTGTTGTACTTTTTGTACTACATTATTCATCAGTAAATTTTATTTTGCCGATCGAAAAAAATGGACGTTTGCTTAGTGCTTTGTAGTACTTAACAATTACAAGGTGAAATTTAGTTTTTGCAGTTAATCATACCCGTCAATTTATGCAGAATCCAACGAATGGACATTTTGCTATATATACGCTCTCCATTTGGACCTGTTATAATTCTTGGATACCTTTGTTATATTCCCAATGAAGAGATCAAGAAAGATCACATTTTTGATGGCCCAAAAAAGATGATATCACTTGAAGAAGGCTTGAACACCCTTTTCCAACCCTTTTTTTTTTAATCTCTCAAAGACTTCAAATTTCATTTTTGACCCTTAGAAGCTCAAAATACAGAACAAAGCCCAAAAGTCACGAGTTTTCCTTAGAATGATGCTCGTATACTGAGTTTTGACCAACATGGTGCAAACTAGACTAAGCATGGCACGTACCGCACTAAGTTCTGTATGCTACACTGAGTTTCGGTTATGCGTTATGACATGGCGTGTGTTGTACTGTCACGATATGGCATGTGCTATAATGTGATATGGCATGCTCCATATCGTGTCGACACAAAATGGCTGGTTTCATATGATGATATGATAGGCACTATATCGTGACTGGTGTGTGCTATTCTGCAACTGTACTTGCATGTCCTTGCACATCGGTCCAAGATTTGTCTAGTTGACTTTCCCCACCCTCTTAGACCTTTGACTCTATAAATAGAGGCCGCTTTTTAGTTGGGAGGATAGTGGAATCATAGAGAAAACTTTGAGAAACACTAGAGCTAAGTATTGGTGAGGGAAGGAGATCTCAATTCTCTTCATCTTGCTAAAGTCTAGTGTAAATATCTTCTCAAACCTTTGAAATCATCTATCTCGAAGCCCCTAAATCAGTACCTAAACACTTTCCATCTCTCAAACATTGAGAATCTTGTTCAAGTCTTCAAATCAAGCTAGTCATCTTCAAGTAAAGAGTCATAACTGAAGGAGGACAAGGGTGGGGGCTTTGTTGCTATTTCAATCGCGCTTCTATAGGTATGACTTACTATTTTCCTAGTTTTTATTAACTTTGTCATTTATTTCTTTAACCAAATGCATAGATAGTTGCTTGAAAATGCATGTTTTGACTCTTAATCATGTAGTGATAAATTTTAATACAAATGTAGTGGTTTTTCATGCTTAGCTAGCCATAATATAGTCATTGCATAATTATGAATGCTTAGAATAATCCTCTCTCATATGTTATTCAAGAAAATCACATTTATTGCCTTTTAAGTGTTTGTGTATGTAAGATTTGTATCTTTGAGGTAGAGTACGAATTTTCCATGTTAAAGTTCATTAGATTGTCATAAAAATACGTATTTTGCTTTTCCTTTTAGCATTTCTTTAGTTTGTAAGTAGTTAAGTTTTGAATTGCATGTCACAACGTTTTCTTTGATTTCTAGCATTGGAATACCTACTATTTGAGCATGAAATAGCTGCGAGAAATTACAGTTTTAAACTCCAACTTGTATCATATGCCCATGAAACATGCCATGAGTTTTCTCTTTGGATAGGCCCATCCATAATTTCCTTTAATTTGCGTTTTATAGCCATGATTTGCTCACTGTTTTTTTTTTTTTTTTTTGGATTAGCAAAAAAGAAGTTTATTGATGGAAAACATACGAAGTATGAAAATTACATCAATTAAGAGGAGGGTGCAAAAAACATCACAGTGGAACCTCAAGATCCCAACCAGGTTAGCACCAAGAAGCCCACCAAATCATCTGCTAGCACTAACTCCAAGGTCGAAGTTGGTGAGTAACCAACATACAGAGCAAAATAGGGAAAACCCCAAAACAAGATACCCAACACAAGACATCCTTTTGAAGCAATAATCTTCCCCCAATAAACAACATTATCATCACAACAGTAAAGTTGGGTTGAGTTTAAAATTGGGTTGAGCTTCCTTAAGAAGAAACACACTCCCTCCTAGACATCAATCTTCACCCATTAAACAACAGCAACAACAAAATTGAACAAGAACAATAGCAACTCTGCAGCTGTGGCAAAAGCCCACACTTCAAACTAGAACCAAGCAAAAACCAATGCTCCTGAAGCAGCAAAACACTCTGCAGCAGTGGCAAAAACACCCAGCATCAGTCCACCCCAGACCCAAATTAACAGATATCAGCAGCAGGATTGATACCAGAATTGATAAATTAGCAGATATCATCTGTAGCAAAATCTGAGCTGACGCAGATTATCAGTTGCAAAAACACTCTGCAGCAGTGGCAAAAACACCCAGCAGCAGTCCACCCCAGACCCAATTAACATATATCAGCAGCAGGATTGATAACAGATATCAGCAGCATGATTAATTAACCAATTAACAGATATCAGCAACCAAACTAGAATTGATAAATTAGCATATATCACATGTAGCAAAATCTGAGCTGATGTAGATTAAATATAATGTCATTTACTGAGAGGGGCACACCTGTGCATGATGCTTTGAACCATATTGCAATTCTCACTTTGATCAATTCACAAAGTTCCTCCAAGCTGGGTTGGGCATTGTTGAAAATATAATCATTCCTTAACTTCCATACTGACCAGAACACCGCAAACGAAATGATTCTCCAAATCTTCTTCTCTAATTTTTTGAACTTTGCTCATGACCACCAAAGAAGCAGCTCATCCATTGATTTTGATATCACCCATTGAATACCCCACCATCTCATAATTTTGAACCATGCTAACCAAACAAAAGAGCAATGCAAGAGTACATGATTGTCTGTTTCCTCCTCCTCATTGCAGAACACACAATGTAAACTAGTATAATTCTCCAGAATCCCCATCCTTTGAAGATAGTTCAAAGTCTTAATCCTTCTCTTCCAAGCCAGCAAGCCAAAGAATTGAACTTTTGGGGGTGCCACATTCTTCCAGATGCACTGTATTATCCTGAAAGTAGAACCCAAGGAGGATTCGCACCAATGGTATGCTAATGAGACAGAAAACACTCCTAAAGGATCCGCTATCCATTTCAGTTTATCAGTGAAATTCACCCTTAACTCAGATGCATTAAGCAACATCCCTTTCAATCTATCTAATTCCTCCATTTCCCATACAAATAAACTCCTTCGAAACAATGGATACCAATCATGTTGAACAAATCTAGCTCTCACCGTAGACATGGATTCAGATTTGTTCAGAGCCAATAAAAAGAGTCTAGGGAACATATCCTTCAAGCAAATTGAACCGGCCCAATTATCAAGCCAAAACTTTGCCCTCAAGCCATCCCCAAGTTCAATTGTAGTATTCGAATGAAAAAAGCCCAGCACTTCAGGTTTAGATACTACAATTCCCACAATGTCTTTCCATATTTTAGACATTCTTCCACCTCTTACAAGTGCAGGTGACCACACATCAGTAGATCCATAGTATTTTTTGCAAATCACATCCTTCCATAGGGATTTCTCTTCTGCCCCAAACCTCCACCACCATTTAAATAGTAAACATACATTTATCAGGTCAGTTATTTTCACACCTAGCCCTCCTTGACTTTTACTAAGAGTAACCTCTCCCCATTCAACCAAATGAATTTTCCTTCTAAAGTCCGAGCCTCCCCAAAGAAAAGTTGATTGGATTTTAGCAATCTCCTTTGCTACTCCTATAGGCATCTTAAACAAAGAAAGATAATAGATAGACAAACTAGACAGCACAGCTTTTGTAAGTGTTAATCTACCTGCAAAAGAGAGGTACCTTCTTTTCCATGAGGCAAGCTTTAAGTTAAACTTTTCAATCATAGGCTGCCAAGTCAACTTTCTACTAGGGCTGGTTCTCAAAGGCATTCCTAAGTATTTCAGAGGTAGTTTTTGATAAATGTAGTGTAATTTAGAAGCAAACTCTTGACATAGAGTTGACGTTATACCCACCACACACACCACACTTTTATGGTAGTTGATTTGCAAGCCCGACAAAATTTCAAAGCATCTTAATATTCTCTTGATAGTTAATACCTCCTCCCATTCAGCTTCACAGAATAATATAGTATCATCAGCAAATTGCAAGTGCGTGATCCTAAGGTCAGAACCCACAACTGCACCCTTGATCAAACCCAGCTGTTTTGCCCTCTCCAACAATATATTAAGACCTTCCGCCATTATATTAAATAGAAAAGGTGATGACGGGTCTCCTTGTCTGAGCCCTCTCTGAGGTTTAAATTCAGAAGTTGGAGAACCATTCACCAAAATAGAAATACTTGCTGAAGTTACACATTCTTTTATCCAGCTCACCCACTTAGCCCCAAACCCAAAGTTGGATAGCATTGAGAATAAAAATCCCCAAATTTACTGAATCATATGATTTTTCAAAATCAAGCTTCAGTATTATCCCCTTTCTTTTGTCCTTCTTCCACCAATCAACAACCTCATTTGCAATCAATATCCCATCCAAAATATTTCTTCTCCCAATGAAGACAGATTGTGTAACACTGATTATTCTAGGCATTACTTTCTTCATCCTATTGGAAAGTACCTTTGCAAGGATCTTATACAAGGAACCTATAAGACTGATGGGCCTATACTCTGCAAGGCTAGAGGGATTATCATTTTTTGGAATCAAAGCTATAAAAGAGCTGTTAAGACCTCGAAACAACTTCCCATTTTGGTGAAATTCAGTCATAAATTGGAGAACATCACCCTTAACAATATTCCAACATTTCTGAAACATGTTAAAATTAAATCCATCTGGGACAGAAGCCTTATTACCCCCACAATTCCTAATTGCCGCCTTCACTTCAGATTCTGAAAAAACTGATTCCAAAAATTCAAAGCTTTGATCTTCTCCAATGGTGTTAAAAGGACCTAGCAGCACTGGTCTGCTACACCAAGAATCTGAGAAGTGGTTAAGAAAATGATTTTTCACTTCAGCCCTAATATCTTGAGGATTCTCCACCACAGAACCATTAATCACAATAGAAAATAAGGCATTCCCGTTTTTCTTACTACAAGCCATAATGTGAATTTTTTTTTGTATTTCTATCACCTTTCATTGCCCAATTCAGCCTTGATTTCTGTAGCCATACCCACTCCACCATTTTGCTTAGTTGCCATGCTTCCCCTTTAGCCTCCCTCCTTCTAGCAGCCTGTGATGACGATAATGACCCTTCTTCAGCTCGTAAGTCCAAAGTATGTAATTCCTCTTCAACTTGTTTCAGCTTGAATTCAACATGACCAAAGACCTCATTGGGGGTGTTTGGTGCAGCTTTTTTGAGCCAGCTTATGGCTTCTGGCTTTTAAAAAGTTATTTTGGACTGTTTGGTTAAACTTATTTCAAACAGCTTCTGATTCTAACAGCTTATTTTAAGTCAAAAAAGCTGATTCTGAGAAGCTGCTCACCCCTGCTTCTGATTATCACCTTCTGCTGTGGACATGTTAATTCACGGTTATACTCTTAGATTTTTTTATTTTTTATTTTTTTAAAAATAGAAAAAGACCCAAATGGACTATAAAATATTATTATTACTTTTTATGAAAAAAGTAGATAAATAGTGAATAATAAAAAATAAAAATTAATTGAAAAAGCTACTTCACAGTTTATTTAACAAACACTACTCAGCAACTTAAATCTATAATCCAACAGCTATACCAAACAGATTAACAGCTTCTGATTAAAGTCATAATCTATAATCTGTTAAGCTATAAGCTATAATCTATTTTAACAGCTACACCAAACAGCACCATTATTCCACTACTTTAATGTAGCTTTTAAAGCTTTCAATTTATTCAAGCACTTAAACCCTGCCCAACCATCTATCATTGTTTCTGACCAACATTTTTGAACTACCTTCATAAAGCTTGGATGAAGAAGCCATGCATTAATGAATTTGAAGGGTCTAGGGCCCTAGTCCCTGTCATCTTCCATCAGTAGGATAGGGCTATGATCTGAAAACCTTCTAGGGAGACCCCACAATTTGAAGTTAAAATTACACATCTAGTCTGTGTTAAGGAGAAATTTGTCTAATCTACTCCATCTTTCCCCATCCTGAGAATTACCCCAGGTGAAATTTCTCCCGAACATTGGTAAGTCAATGAGCTCTAATTAGTCAATCATTGCATTGAATTCTCTCATCCCCTTATCCATTCTAGAGCACCCTTTGCTTTCTGATATTCTCTGGATCTCATTGAAATCCACCCTTACACACCAAGGATTTGGAAATACTGATTTCATATTTAACAGGATATCCCACACCTCCTTCCTTTTAATTGCATCATTAGGACCATATACATTTACCACCACACACTGAAAACCATGATAAAGCGTACCTGATAGGAGAATGAAATTTTTATTGCAGCAACAATCTTTAATTTGAAACACTTCTGGATTCCATACACAAAGTAAACCTCCAGCAGCTCCTGCTGAGTCCACAGCCATAAAATCCATAATCTCTCCTGCCCAAATTGACCTAGCTAACTTTTCATTACTCACAGATTTCTTAGTCTCTTGCAACAACACCATGTCAACTTTATTGTCAAGGAGCACCTTTTTTATCCTCCTCCTTTTAATTGGCTTTCCCAATCCCCTCACATTCCAAGATAAGAGCTTCATTACAAAATGTCCATAACTCCTTATACCTCCTAGGGATGCTATTCAGTTAGCATTGCCCTCCCTCTCCTTCAGCTTTACAATATCTCTCTCTTTCCACTCCATTAATTTGCTTATAATCTCCTTCTCTTTACCTTTGCAGTCCAACCCAAGGACCATACTGAGCTGCAGGTTTGTTTTAGCTTCATTAAGTTTGCTTATAATCTCCTCTTCCTGTCCATTGCCGTCCATCCCAAGGACCTTGCTGAGCTGCACATTTGTTTCAGCTTCATTAAGGACTCTCCTTCTTGACTCACTTGACATGGAGAGTGAAATTGCTGCTACTGCTGACCTGAAAACAGCCCCTTTCTTTAAGTTCATCGACATTTCTTTCCTATTTTTTCCAAACTGAAGACTGCCCTTCTTGTTGAAATAGTGACCTGAAACCCCTTTTGCTTTTTCCTTTCTGGTAGCTTTTCTGATTTGATAAGAATTTGATGCTTCTCCCCGTGAGCCCTTCTGATATGTCTGTTTGTTCTCTACATTTTGGGCTTGGTACAATAAGTTACTGATATTCGAACAGTTGGGCTGTACAGCAACACCACTAGCATGGCCCATATCACAAGTCTGTTCATGGGCCTTGTTAAGAACCACTTCAAGATTCAACCCAGGTGTGTACCGAGTAGACCCACTTAAACTTCTCATGAAGCCTGAAGTAATCACCTCTCCATCAACTGTTCTATTATCCCCCTGCTCATTGATCCTTTTGTTGTTATTTTTTATTTAATTTCCAGCATATTAGTGTAGTTTGCACACTTAGAAACATGATAGGATCTTCCTTTAAAATTAAGATTTCATGTTACATTTTTTCTGCATATTTATTGTGTTATTTAGGAAGTCTACTTAATAATCTTTCTTTTTATTACATTATTGAACTAAAAGATTTGTCTTGATTTTTTTCCCCTCTTCTTTTCTTGTCATCCAGTAATAATTATTTTTATTGCTTTGATTATTTGTCTTTTTGCTTATATCTTGTAAATGCGTGTGTAAGTTTATTTTTAGTTTATAAGGAAAAATTCATGCTAACTAGAGGCTAATCACATGGTTGAGTTAAATGGGTACTTAATACCTTCATAATTAGTAACATAACTGGCTCCCGAACTCATTTTCAGTTGGTAATGATGGAACTAATGTTTATCCTTGGAGGTTCATATATAAAGTTTCCCGAGACATATAACCGGGTGGCAACTCTTTAAATCAATTAAATACTTTTTTGGACCTACGGTTTCCTCTGGGACATTATTTACTAGACCGTTCTTCTACAAGTGTCGGCTCCAAAAGCCCCGCCAAGTTTTATTAGGAGGGAAGACCAAATGTGGTCCACCACACACCCCCCCTGCCATTAGGGGTGGGCATCCGCCCGTTCGCTCACCCAGCCCACTCAACCCGACCATATTTTTTTAGGATTTGAGAAGTTTGTTTTAACCCATAAGACTGGACTGAACTAACATTTTCAGTCCGATATATTAATGGGTTGTACTTGAAATTTATATTTTCAATCTAGCTCGACCTACTGTTAAACATTGAATGAAGAGAGTGAGACCGAGGTCACCTGAAGCCTTGGCGGATGATTGTTCGAGGGCGAAACAACCGCGAAGCCGAGAAGGCCAATAATGGTGGGTATTATTACAACCATGATGCAACAAATCCCGATATTGCGAGTCTTCTATTCGGATTTGAAATCGTTGGCGGACGGGAAGGAATTTGGTGGGAAGCCCATTACTACTTTTTGACTTTGATTTTTCATTGATTAAGAAATGAATTGAATCACATAGAATTTTTAGAGATGTTGAGAATTAAAGGTGTTGAGAGATTGGTTTTATAGACATGCACAAGTCATATTTATATATTGGAAGTGTACGTGCTTGGGGGGTGTTGATATATCCATATCTGAGATCTTCGAGCACTCCAATTGTTAATTATATCCTATAATTTAATAATTTTATTTAGGAGATACCATTCGTATAAAAATAACTACTATATCCCCGTGTTATATGTGGGCAAGTAATAGAATGTGGTAAACAATATTATACATGTTAAAATTAATTAAATATTATGATATTAATTAAGATAGGTATTTAACTAAAAGATTTGAGTGATTTCACTATGTTTATATAGATATGCATGACTAATTCAATTTTTTGATAATACACTCAATCGGATAAACTCAATTGAAAAGGAAGAGTAAGTGTAAATTTTTTTAAATATAAGATAAAGATAAAAAAAAATTATATTTATATTTGAAGATAAACTATGAGAATATATGTCACGCCCTCAAAATTTAACCCATAATAAATAATATTAACATACATCATCACATCAAAACAAGAATATAATTCCATTCATCAGAGTATTAGGAAATAAAACATCAAAATAAATGCCCTACGGGCTTACATCTTGCCAAGCCAATACTTGGACACAAATCCATGAGTTCTAACTCAAAAACAAATAAAGCCCTAGGCTTGAGTGTTTTACATATAAAAGCAAATAAACTAGAAACAAATCTTCGAGTTCCAATCCCTCACAAGCTAAGTCCTTGGAGGCAGTGAACCATCTGCACCTGAAAATGAAGTTCCCATATAGGGTGAGCCACAGCCCAGTAGAGAAATACTAAACCAGGCATAAGAATTAACTAAAGCATTAACATCCGATACATGGTTAGCACAAGATAATAAATTCCCAAATTTTATGACACGAATGCCTATACAGTCTATGACACGTGGTCTACGACACAACTCACTTTCCACTTATACCTACATGGCTCACAACCTGGCCAAACAACTCAACAAGGATAACACATCGGATTAACCTTTCTTACAATATAATAAACACACATACAGGTGTTACATCAATCACAATCACATTCACTTCCATACTTCCCAACTGATACACATGGTGGTGATGTATCATGCCAACAATAAATAGAAATACTTCTATTAACAATAAGTACACATAAATGTGATGCTAAAGGGGTCTATCCCCTTTCTCCTCCCAACACATCTGGTTTAGGGGTCCATCCCCTTTCTTCCCCTAAACCCTCCAACAAATTCGGTTTAGAAGTCCATCCCCTTTCTTCCCCTAAACCGGGAGTTCATCCCCTATCTCCTCCAAAACCAAATGCATATGCAACATAATTAATACTTGCCATATACAACACACAATCAATACAAGTAATGTTCTGTATTAATTCAACAGTCAAACAGCTGACTAAATTCCAGTTATACCTAAGCCACATGCAAGGTCTACAACAATCACTGGCTATCCTCCACCGATAGCCCCAAAACAATTATTTCTAAGCAAGAAATAAATATCACAATATATATATCAATTTCACAGATGAGTGATTAAATATTCAACTACATCAACAAAATCTCAATTTCCCCAAATCTCATGAATTTAACCAATACACAATTCCTCTTTAAATTAATTACATGAATTAATCTATAACAAAACCCTAAGGTTTTTCCCCAAAATTACCAAACTACCTCCCACATACCAAAACACCAACACTTAGGATTAAAACGTATACAAGGAGTAGGAAATCCCTACCTTAAACAGAAGAACCCAAAAGGAGAAGGAGAAGATGATGCTCAAAATTCCAAAGTGCTCCAAATCAACAATTGCTCCGATTAAATGAAAGCTCTCACTCTCCTCTACCTTTTTAATGAAGGAACTAGATTAAAAACGCCCTCTAGATAGATCAAACCCAAGGAAAAGATGAGTTGAGAGAAAAGAAACTCGAAACTAGGGTTTCTGGATCAAAAATTGTGAAAAAAGACGTTTTAAAACTGCTGCTGCGTTTAAATACTGGACAGGCTCGCTCGAGCGAAGACCTGGTCGCTCGAGCGACCAGACACAAAAACAGACCTCGCTCGAGCGAAAAGAAGCTCGCTCGAGCCAAAGACAAACCATCTCGCTCGAGCGAAGGAAAGCTCGCTCGAGCCAACAAACACTGCCCTCAGGTCTAGCACTGGACGCAACCCTCGCTCGAGCCAAGAAATGCTCGCTCGAGCGACGAACCAAGAAGGACCTCGCTCGAGCGAAGAGAAGCTCGCTCGAGCGAGCAAGCCAAAAACTGAACATCAAGAATTTGTTTCTAGACTCGACCAACCTGTAATCAACCTGCCCAAAACATCCTATAACCAAAGAATAAGGAATCAAGGACAACAACGACAATAATATGACAACGGAATCCACGGAATATAAGTCCGAATACAATAATCAAATGGGAAAAAGACCGGGGTCGCTATAACCTCCCCCCCTTAAAAGAATTTCGTCCCCGAAATTAAGCATGAGTTTGTAAAAATGAATTTTTTCTCAATTCCCAATGATATAAATACAACAATAAACAACAACTTGACCCAAAACCGGTCACTTCATCTCTTATCAAGAGCTATCTCACAGTATATATAAATCAACATATATTTCAACTTGCACGAATATTATGCATTATTCTTCTCAATGTTAACAATTTCCATATCATATTCAATCCCATGATATAAACAACACATTCAATATATATAAATGTTATACTCCACTTCCATAAAAAGGCAAGTTTCAACATGTTAACATTAAACCAAAACATTCTCAATGTTTTCTAGCTTAAGACATATATAAAATTCTCAAGTTCCACAATATTACATAATCTAAACACAAGATTACAATTCCACAAACAAGTCCGGATATTTCTCACGGACTTCCAACTCACGTTCCCAAGTGGCCTCCTCCACTCCGTGATGCTTCCACAAAACCTTCACTAAAGGGATGGTCTTACCACGCAGGACTTGATCCCGCCTATCCAAGACTCGAATCGGCCTCTCCTCATATGAAACATCCTCATCAACAACTAAATCGGTCCAATCCAACACATGCGATGGATCCGGCTCATACTTCCGAAGCATACTCACATGAAACACGTCATGAACTCCGGACAACTGCGGTGGCAAAGCTAAACGATAAGCAACCTCGCCAATCCTCTCAAGGATCTCAAAGGGGCCAATAAATCGAGGGGACAACTTCCCACTCTTCCCGAACCTCATTAAACCTCGCCTAGGTGAGATTTTTAGAAAGACATGATCACCTACCTCAAACACCAAAGGTCTCCTCCTACGGTCGGCATAAGATTTCTGACGACTCTGGGCTGTAACAAGTCTCTTACGGATAAGCCCAACTTTCTCCGTCGTCTCCCTCACTAACTCCGGACCTATCAAAGGTGCATCACCCACCTCGGCCCAACAAACTGGAGATCTACACGGTCGGCCGTACAAGGCCTCAAATGGTGCCATACCGATACTAGACTGAAAACTGTTGTTATAGGCGAACTCCACCAATGGCAAGTGCCTCTCCCACGACCCACTGAAATCAAGAACACAACCCCGAAGCATATCCTCAAGGATCTGTATGGTACGCTCTGACTGCCCGTCAGTCTGAGGATGGTAAGCCGTACTAAAGGTCAACTTAGTGCCTAAAGCACTCTGCAAACTCTGCCACAACCTGGCAGTGAAACGAGGATCTCTATCTGAGACAATCGTCACTGGAACCCCATGCAACTTTACTATTTCCCGAACATATAAATCGGCAAGATGATCCACCGAATCCCTCACACGCATAGGAATAAAATGTGCTGACTTAGTCAACCGATCCACAACCACCCAAATAGCATCATTACCTCGCTGAGTCCTAGGAAGACCCACAACGAAGTCCATAGTGACATGTTCCCACTTCCACTCGGCAATAAGTAAGGGTTGCAACAAACCCGCTGGCCTCTGATGCTCGGCCTTCACTTGCTGACAAGTAAGGCACTTAGATACGAAAGCTGCCACATCTCTCTTCATACCCCGCCACCAAAACTGGCGACCCAAATCCCTATACATTTTAGTGCCTCCCGGATGCACCGCAAGGCGCGAATGATGAAACTCTCGGAGTACCTCCTCTCGACACGACTCCGGCACAAACAGACGGTCTCGGTATCTCACACTCAGATCGGGATACACCGTCAAACCCTTCTCAACCTTACCACTAGAAATCTTCTCCCGGAGAGATTCTACCTCAAGATCACCCCTCTGAGCCTCTAACACTCGAGTCACAAGTGTAGGCTGTGCAACAACAGAAAACAAGGTCGCAGCCTCAACGGATTCGCCCAGATGCAAATCAAACTCCCCAACTGCACCCAACATCTCCCACTCTCGGATGGCTATACTAGCAACGTCACCAACAGATTTCCTACTTAAGGCATCGGCCACAACATTGGCCTTTCCCGGATGATAGTGTAACTCGAAATCGTAATCCTCAATAAATTCCATCCATCTCCTCTGCCTCAGATTCAAGTCTTTCTGTGTAAACAGATATTTCAGACTCTTATGATCGGAGAATACTTCAAATTTCTCACCAAACAGATAATGCCTCCAAATCTTCAAGGCAAATATCACAGCTGCTAACTCTAGATCATGCGTAGGGTAATTCTTCTCATGAATTTTCAACTGGCGTGAGCCATAGGCAACCACTTTCCCTTCTTGCATCAACACACAACCCAGACCCTCTCGTGAGGCGTCACAGTAAACTGCATAACCTAACCCTCTCTCCGGAATAATCAAGACCGGAGCGGTGGTCAATCTAACCTTCAATTCCTGAAACGACTTTTCACAAGTCTCACTCCATACAAATTTGACTCCCTTCCGAGTCAATCTAGTTAACGGTGAAGCTAACTTGGAGAAATCCTTCACAAACCGACGATAATACCCTGCCAATCCCAGAAAACTGCGGATCTCAAACACACTCTTAGGTTGTACCCAATCTTGCACTGCCTCAATCTTGGATGTATCAACAGACACCCCTTTCCCAGAAACTACGTGGCCTAAAAATTTTACCTCTTCTAGCCAGAATTCACACTTCCCAAACTTAGCATATAACTTATGGGCTCTAAGTAACTCAAGCACCACTCTCAAGTGTTCCTCGTGCTCCTCCTCTGAAGGTGAATAAATCAGAATGTCGTCCACGAAGACGACCACAAAACGATCTAAGAATTCCCGAAAGATCCGATTCATCAAATCCATAAACACTGCCGGTGCGTTGGTGAGCCCAAACGGCATCACCAGAAACTCATAGTGGCCATACCGCGTACGGAATGCCGTCTTTGGAATGTCCTCCTCCCTGACTCTCAACTGATGATAACCCGATCTCAAGTCTATCTTAGAGAAACAACGGGAACCCTTCAACTGGTCAAACAAATCATCTATACGAGGCATAGGGTACTTATTCTTAACCGTAGCCCGATTCAATTTCCGGTAATCTATACACAGCCTCAAAGCACCACCTTTCTTCTTAGCAAATAGGGCCGGTGCTCCCCACGGCGAAACACTAGGACGGATATAGCCCTTATCTAGCAACTCCTGGAGTTGAACCTTCAACTCAACTAACTCAGCTGGGGCGAAACGGTAAGGTGCCATAGAAATCGGCGCCGTGCCGGGCACTAAATCAATAGAGAACTCAATCTCTCGATGAGGTGGCAAACCAACAAGATCCTCGGGGAAGACGTCCGGGTATTCACAAACCACCCTCGGTAACACAATCTGGGTCTCATCACACTCACTACTCTCAAGGCTAGCAAGTAGACCACTAAGCTCACTCCGCCCTCGCGGATCGTACCCTGGTGGCAAAACACTACCAACTCTGTCCCCTAGAAAATGGAAACGTTCCCCGCTAACTGTACAACAGGTGACCCTTTGACGGTAGCAATCAATAAATGCCCGGTATGACGATAACCAGTCCATACCCAAAATAACATCGAAGCCCTTCATGGGCATAACCACAAAAGAAAAAGGGATTCTATGATCATCGACCTCTATATCACAACCCCTAACACCTTGTTTCAAAATTAATTCGCCCCCAAGTGGTGACACTACACAAATGGGAGATGCTAACTGTGCTAACTCCAACTCCAAAATAGATGTGAATGCAGCAGACACAAAAGAATGAGATGCACCCGTATCGATCAAAACACTAGCAACTGAATTGCAAAACAAGAAGGTACCTCTCACAACCGACGGAGTCGGCACCAGATCCTGCGCGGTAACTGCATACACGCGCCCAGACGACCTCTGATCAACCTGCTCACCCCTAGGAGCATAAGACTGCTGCACCGAATGAGACGATGAAGCCCCCTGATTAGTCCTCGAGGCCTGAACGGACTGAACTGGCTGACTCTGAGTCTGCCTCAACCCAGATGCACCAGATGTGCCACTCAACTGTGGGCAAAACCTCTTCAGGTGCCCTGGCTGACCACACTGAAAACAACTCAAACCAGACGCACCAGGTGTGCCACTTAACTGCGGGCAGGACCTCTTCATATGCCCCGGCTGACCACACTGAAAACAAGAGAGCGACTGGCCTCTACCCTGACTCTGGCTCTGTGATCGAGCCGAAGAAGATGCTGCCCTCTGTACTCCTCCCTTCTGAGGACAGACTGAAGACTTATGGCCCAGCTGGCCACACTTGAAACAGGTAATATCTCCCTGACTGCCTTTCCCCGAACTAGCACTCGGTACAGGAAAAGTAGACCTAGAGAAGCTACTCTGAGGCTGCTGAGGAGTGAAACCTCTCTGCCTCCTGCCATCGCCCTGACCATCCTGACTCCTTTTGGAGCCTTTCTGCCCTTCCTCCTCCTCCCGCATCGCAATCTCAGTATGGGCTGCTGCATCAACCAAACGCCCAAAATCCCTAATCATAGTCGGCACAACTCTCAATTTGAGGCCGCGCCTCAACTTCTTCTCGAACTCTATACACCGGCGCTCCTCGGACGCCACTAACTCAGGTGCGAACCTGGACAAACTAGTAAATAAGGCCTCAAACTCAGCCACTGATGAACTATTCTGCTTCAGCTGGCAGAACTGATCTCTCAACGTCTCCTGAACAGCTGGAGACAGGTACTTCTCCTGAAAAGCATCAACAAACTCCTTCCAAGTACCTCCAATGCGACCCTTGGTGAACTTCCACCACTGACCCGCATCCCCTTTCAGCTGGAAAGATGCCAAGGTCACCTTCAACCCCTCGTCTTCGATGCCAAGCATCTCAAACGTTTTCGTTGTCTGTTCGAGCCATTCGTCTGCTTTAAGCGGCTCGCTAGGATCACCAACAAACACTTCCGGTTGAGACCGGAAAAACTCCCTTTTCAGAAAAGAAGGCCCTGCATCTGCAGCAACTACCGGGGCCGGAACTACCTGGGCTGGATTCGCAGCCCTCAGAATGTCCACTGACGCCTGAAATGCCCCTGCTATCTCTTGGGCCAAAGTGCCCAAACCCTGCTGCCCTACTGGCTCGGCCGCATTGGCCTGGCCAACACCCTCCTGAACCGTCGGAATCTCCTCCGGTATAGGCACTTCTTGCCTGGCCTGCCTACCACGCCTACCACGACCTCGTCCTCGTCCTGACATCCTAATAAAAGAAACAAAGACGTTAGCACTCTAAATAATGTGCCAAAACTATGACACTCGCGTCCTAATACATTGGACAACAATAAATCACACCACGTAAGCACATAATCACATAAGCACCTACGAATTTCATTTCTGGATAATGATAGTCCCGAGGCGTCACTAAAGTTCCGGTTGGAAACAACATTGATCAAGTGCCTTTCCAACAAGACTTTCAGGGACTCAAGGGTCCAATCAACATCCCAGAAACTACATTCCATACCCACATAGTCACATAAACATGTTATCATATAAGCATGCAATCATTACACTAAGTCTCTATCAAACGAGACGAACCCATTGTGATACTAATCACTTCCCACGTACCCAAAGTATTCGAACCCGGTACGCTCTGATACCAAGCTGTCACGCCCTCAAAATTTAACCCATAATAAATAATATTAACATACATCATCACATCAAAACAAGAATATAATTCCATTCATCAGAGTATTAGGAAATAAAACATCAAAATAAATGCCCTACGGGCTTACATCTTGCCAAGCCAATACTTGGACACAAATCCATGAGTTCTAACTCAAAAACAAATAAAGCCCTAGGCTTGAGTGTTTTACATATAAAAGCAAATAAACTAGAAACAAATCTTCGAGTTCCAATCCCTCACAAGCTAAGTCCTTGGAGGCAGTGAACCATCTGCACCTGAAAATGAAGTTCCCATATAGGGTGAGCCACAGCCCAGTAGAGAAATACTAAACCAGGCATAAGAATTAACTAAAGCATTAACATCCGATACATGGTTAGCACAAGATAATAAATTCCCAAATTTTATGACACGAATGCCTATACAGTCTATGACACGTGGTCTACGACACAACTCACTTTCCACTTATACCTACATGGCTCACAACCTGGCCAAACAACTCAACAAGGATAACACATCGGATTAACCTTTCTTACAATATAATAAACACACATACAGGTGTTACATCAATCACAATCACATTCACTTCCATACTTCCCAACTGATACACATGGTGGTGATGTATCATGCCAACAATAAATAGAAATACTTCTATTAACAATAAGTACACATAAATGTGATGCTAAAGGGGTCTATCCCCTTTCTCCTCCCAACACATCTGGTTTAGGGGTCCATCCCCTTTCTTCCCCTAAACCCTCCAACAAATTCGGTTTAGAAGTCCATCCCCTTTCTTCCCCTAAACCGGGAGTTCATCCCCTATCTCCTCCAAAACCAAATGCATATGCAACATAATTAATACTTGCCATATACAACACACAATCAATACAAGTAATGTTCTGTATTAATTCAACAGTCAAACAGCTGACTAAATTCCAGTTATACCTAAGCCACATGCAAGGTCTACAACAATCACTGGCTATCCTCCACCGATAGCCCCAAAACAATTATTTCTAAGCAAGAAATAAATATCACAATATATATATCAATTTCACAGATGAGTGATTAAATATTCAACTACATCAACAAAATCTCAATTTCCCCAAATCTCATGAATTTAACCAATACACAATTCCTCTTTAAATTAATTACATGAATTAATCTATAACAAAACCCTAAGGTTTTTCCCCAAAATTACCAAACTACCTCCCACATACCAAAACACCAACACTTAGGATTAAAACGTATACAAGGAGTAGGAAATCCCTACCTTAAACAGAAGAACCCAAAAGGAGAAGGAGAAGATGATGCTCAAAATTCCAAAGTGCTCCAAATCAACAATTGCTCCGATTAAATGAAAGCTCTCACTCTCCTCTACCTTTTTAATGAAGGAACTAGATTAAAAACGCCCTCTAGATAGATCAAACCCAAGGAAAAGATGAGTTGAGAGAAAAGAAACTCGAAACTAGGGTTTCTGGATCAAAAATTGTGAAAAAAGACGTTTTAAAACTGCTGCTGCGTTTAAATACTGGACAGGCTCGCTCGAGCGAAGACCTGGTCGCTCGAGCGACCAGACACAAAAACAGACCTCGCTCGAGCGAAAAGAAGCTCGCTCGAGCCAAAGACAAACCATCTCGCTCGAGCGAAGGAAAGCTCGCTCGAGCCAACAAACACTGCCCTCAGGTCTAGCACTGGACGCAACCCTCGCTCGAGCCAAGAAATGCTCGCTCGAGCGACGAACCAAGAAGGACCTCGCTCGAGCGAAGAGAAGCTCGCTCGAGCGAGCAAGCCAAAAACTGAACATCAAGAATTTGTTTCTAGACTCGACCAACCTGTAATCAACCTGCCCAAAACATCCTATAACCAAAGAATAAGGAATCAAGGACAACAACGACAATAATATGACAACGGAATCCACGGAATATAAGTCCGAATACAATAATCAAATGGGAAAAAGACCGGGGTCGCTATAATATAGAAAGAAAAAAATTAGATAAATTCTTGAAAAAGAATAAACTTAATTGAAAATCAAAAGCAGTAGTGGATTCTGTAAATATAAGATAAAGATAAAAAAATCAAGTTTAAATTTGAAGATAAACTATAAGAATATAGAAAGAGAAAATTAAATAAATTCTAGAAAAATGAGGTATAGAAAAATTCAGTAAACATCAAATGAAGATTAAAAAACATAAATAAAATTGAAAAAAAAATCTAATATAACTCTAATAATTGAAAAACAAAAGAGGGTAGTAGTTTCAAAATTAGATAAGAGTGAAATGTCACCTATAATTTTTTTAATTTTGGAAAAAAAAAATCTCAAAAATAAGAATTGGGGTTTAGTGAGTTAAAAACTAGATAAAAGTTAAATGTCACCTATAATTTTTAAAATTTAAATTTCGTGTAGTTAAAAAATAAGCATTTATGATATCTTATTATAAAAATTATTTTGTGTCTACTAATAATTTTTAACAATTTGTGTCAATAACCTATAAATTTTAGCAATTTTTGTATTTTGAAACTACTAAATAAAAAAATAGCATCACTTGTCTTTTTAAAATCTTAGTTAGTTTTATTTTTACATTGTGTTATATGATAATCTAATAATTTATTTTAATTTTATAACCTATAAATTTCAGCATTTTTTTTTTAAATTCTGAAGCTGCTTAATAATAAAAAAAATAACATCACTTTTTTTTATTTATTTAAAATCTTTGTTGGTTTTATTTTTATTTGTGTTATATGATAATATAATAATTCATTTTAAATAATACAGTTTTAAGTATAAAACACACATAATTTGAATGTTTCTGTTGTGTGAATATAAAATTCAACAATCATAGGGAAAAAATTTATTGCCTATGATTTTTTTCTAAATACATAAAACATATTTATTTAAATTAAGTTTTAAAATTTTGATTATAAATATGTTTAAGGTTTATAATTTCAACACAACATAGTTGAATATTTATTTAAATTAAGTTTTAAAATTTTGATTATAAATATATTTAGCGTTTATAATTTCAACACAACATAGTTAAATAATAATTTTGTTTATAAGAAATTAATCCAACTTTTATTAAATCATTCACATATTGAATTCAATCTGTTTAAAAATTACATCTCGTTTGGCAACTCAATCTTTTAGTTTAAAAATCAAAAAGTCACTAAAAAAATCAAAAAGCTAACATGCTATACCAAAAAGTCAAAATTTTCTTTTTCTTTCTATTTTTTGCACATCTTTTTGTAAAAAGTCAAAAGACATCCCAAACATACTAATTTCTTTTACTTTATATTTTAGTCAAAAAGTTATTAAAATGACATGTTCCTAAACAAGGAAATGTAATTGAATGTAACTATTTTTTTACTGTAGAAGAGAAACTTATCATTTAAAAACCTACTTAATTAGTGTACTCACTACATATATGCAAATAAATAAATTTAAACTCATGAAGATCTCAAATAAAATATATATATATATATATGTATATAAGCAAAAATGTTATAGAGTTATATAATTAAGTTTAGTTATATTTGAATTTAAATTGAGCTTTCTCCTATATATATTGCAACATAATGGAACACATAAATTAATATAATTGAAGAAAAAATATAATGAAAAATAAATGGAATTGGACAAATACTTCCTTCAAACTCATGAATGTATTCCAAATTCTCTTCTTGATTGATAAAATTTTTCTTAAAAAAAATGTGCGAACTCCAATTGCATCGCAAAATATCACTTTTTGTGTTGATCTTTTAACTTTTTGTTGCAACTGCTACTTTTTTACTGTACATTATACTTAGATTCAAAAAAAAAAAAAAAAAAAAAAACCAAATAAACTAAAACTAAAAAATAAAAAATAAAAAATAAAATATGCAAAAGAAAAAAGAGAGTAAAAAACACAATATAAGATTTCAAACATGTGTTTCTTTTCATATAAGATGTCAAAAATCATGCATAATTGGTCAAATCACCTGTTTAATTCCTATGCAAGATTCATTCTCTTCTCTAATCTTTTTGTCCAATTTCATGTTGTCATGGATGTTAGGTTTAGAGATTTGTAAGTTTAATTTTTTGTGAAATATATTTGGGTAAGATATAAATCTAATGAAGGAATTTGAATTAGAGTCAAACTATTTTTTTTTTTTTATCTCTAAAATATTTTGAAAATCTCTTATCCATTTTGAATTTGAATTTTGAAATGGATTAGTGTACTTTCTATTTGAAAGTCATAAATAAAGGGATATAAGCGGATTAATTATTATTATTTTAAATGATTCTATAAAAACTAGTCAATAGAAGATTTTTTTAATTATTTAAAAAATAAAAATTCTAGAAAAATAGTATGAAGGCTTAAGATTCACAAGGACATTCTCATTAGAAATCTCATTTTTCTTTATATATATGTGTGTGTGTGTATATATAGATGAGGCGTGATGTGAGCTTAGTAGGACAATATGCTTTCCAGATTTGTAAGAAATAATTTTAAAATTATGGTCAATATATTTTCGACCTTACTAATTTTATATAAATGAGATTTGTATATTAAAGGTAATTTATATTTTATCAAAACAAAATAAAAGTAAAGAAGAAGAAAGAAAAGACAAGAGACAAGAAAGAGATAAGCTCGAGAGAAATGAGAAAAGAGGAAAGAGAAAAGAGGAAAAAAAATTAGAGAAAATTACATGCCAGAGGTGTTTTGAAAATTAATTACAAATTTATAAAAAAACAATTATGATTTTTACTTTTTAATATTTGTAAAGTTTAGAACTAATTTAAAAATAATTTTCCAAACACAAACTGATTTGAAAGTATTCCAAAAACTACACTTAAACACAGTGGAGACCCTAGTCTCTCTCTCTCTGAGTAATCCTAACTTCTTTCTTTATTCTCTAGGGAGGAAAGGGTGGTGCTTCTAGCCATCCTCTCTCTTTCATTTCTTCTCTCGCGGGTTATCCTATTTTATTTCTTGTTCATCACTATGCTAGCCATTATTGCTCCTCTCTTCTCCATCATTGACTTACCACCGATGAGCTTTCAGATCTTTACTCAGATATGATTTTTGACTGAGATCCGAAATTGCTAAACGTGCTTTTATACGCTAGGCGACCATCTCAGATCCAAAAATATTTTATTTTGTAAAGCGGGGATTAAGGCACCACAACTACTAGTTGTGACGATGAACGGATCGTGAAGGTGATTGGTAATGCTTGTTTGATGATATATATATTTTTTCAATAATACCTCTATATGCCACTACAAGAAATAACACTTTTAGTGACCAAAAAAATGGTCGCAGAAAGCTCATATCTAGTCACTGATAATTTTTAGTGACCAAAAAAAGTTGGTCGCAATGTAGTCGCTAAAAGCCGGTTACAGAAGGTTTTTGGCGACCAAAACTAAAATTGGTCGCGGAAAGTAGGCATTTGCGACCATATATGTTGGTCACGGAAAGTATTTCAATTTCTCGAAAGTAGTTCATTTTGCGACAAAAAATCTAGTCGCCAAAAGGTAACAATTGCGACCACCGATGCTAGTCACTGAAATTTGGTTTTTGGTGACTAAAACAAAAGTTGGTCACGGAAAGTAGGCATTTGCGACCATACATGTTGGTCGCGAAAAGCATTTCAATTTCTCGAAAGTAGTTCATTTTGCGATGAACAATCTAGTCGATGTAAGGTAACAATTGCGACTACCGATTTTAGTCACTGAAATGCGATTTTTGGTGACCAAAACTATCCTAGTCACAAAAAGTCTAGCACATCAACATAGGCTGTCAAGGACCTATTGTGACTAAAATTTTATTGGTCGCAAAAAAGCTTTCAATTTTAAACAACATTTTTGTCAATGTAATACTACTTTTTTTTTTGTAATACCTGTAATACATTTACAATTAATGCATAATTCATGTCCATCCAATTAATTTCAACATACCAATCCATCAACAATCTAATCTACAGACAAAAAACCATCAAAAGGAAGTCAAAATAATAATTAATCCATCTAATTACTACCACCGGTCAACATGAACACATTATTATTTGACAAAATAACCATCTATCCATCCATTGAGTTTACAAAATTACCATCCATCCATTTACTTTACAAAATTACCATCCATCCATCCATTTACTTTACAAAATAGCCATCCATTCATCCATTTAGTTTACAATGAATATTCACCCAATCAAAAACATATATGAGAAAATTATCAAAGATTTCAAAAACCATTCATATCCAAGTGCGTGTCATATTTGTCTGATGCAAAATATATCAAAAAGTCCATGTATAAGCATAACTTAGAATTTATACACGGGCAAACTGATCATGTCCATAACACACGCATGACTACACCTCTAGCTATTTGCAAGGGAAAAAAAATGAAGAAAGTGTTGTTAATAATAATATTTTTGCTTACACTTCTATTTAATTTTGTAAAATTCTGTGGATGTAATTCCACTCCCAAACTAGCAATCACATAGAGCCTTATCAGCAATCACATAGAGCCTTTTGAATGTCATGATCACATCTTAACATATTGTATTAAGATGATGATTTTAACATATTCTATTTCACTTAACATATATTAAGTTTCCTCCCCATGATACAAACTCATTAAAAATTTAAGGATTTGGATCCTGATTAGAAAATTAAAGATATCTTTAGTGGAACAAATATTAACAGTTACTTCAACAACATGCATAAAGGGAACAAGTGAAATTGGTTAGTCATAAAATATTTATTATTTTAAAAGCACTAATATATGTAATAAAATTTAAAGTACTTACTCATCAAAAGAGTTGTATCCACTATGATCGCCCTGCATTTGTCTCATAAAGTGTTCGAACTGCTCAGAGCGTCCTTCGTATGATTGAATTATCCCTTTCAGTGATGCTACCTCTTGTTTAAGGCCCTTAACCTCTTCATCATATGCTTGTGACCTAGCTGTAGACTTGAAAGTGGAAGACGACTTTGGACCAACCTCGAAACCTTTCAAATACCTTGACCTCTTTCCAAGGACTTGAACAGAAATTTGCTCCTGTGTCAGCGGGGTTGCTCTAGGCTGTGAAGCTTTCTCAAGAAGTTGGTCGATCTTCTCCTGTCAAATTTAAAAAAAAAGGGGGGGGGGGTTAATTATATTTATTCTTGTTGCATTATGATTGGAACAATTTGTGTTGTCTTGGCAATTCATCATTGAACCTATTTTCTGGACAGGTTCATGTAAAGCTATTGGCACTGGTTTGGTGGTTTGGAGGTGGCTGCAATGGGCGCCCTTCCATGGATAATGTCGCTCTTGTTCTTTAAAGGAATAGACTGTTAACTTGGTGGTGGCTGCAACATGTGCCCTATCATGTTATTGGTTGGAAAATCTGTGTAGTTTTAATTACTATGTGTAGATCTCTATTTCTATTTTGGTGGTTAATTTGGTCTCTAGTATTAATTCCTACTTGTACGGGTTGTATAGGGGATTATATGTGTAGTTTTAATTACTATGTGTATATATTTGTATACTTTAGGTGGGTAAAGTGCTTTTGAGTAAAACCAGGAGGAGGTAAAGTGTAATTAATCCAAGAAAACAAAAAACAAGTAGTTAGGAATATGAATAACAAATATAGTGAAGGTATACTTACATATAACACCCCACAAACTGGTTCAATCCAATCATTCTTTTCTTACTCCAATATAAGGTCTTGTAAAAATCTATGATGTGAGGCTCCTTGCCATTTTCAATTCCCTGCATTAAAAATATAAAATGCAAGCTTAGCAACATTATTAATAAAAAAAAATGCAGCATTAACTAATAGTTTTAAAATAAAAAATATGTTACCTTAATTGAGATTGTTGCTGAAAATGACCTTGAACCCATGGTGTGATTATATGGTAACTTTTTTCTGTTGTCTATGGCTCTTTTTGACCGTTTCTACAATGCAATACAAATATTATTATATTTATCAATATCCATGTTTGTAACAAGAAATGAAGATTTCATTTTCATTGAATTATTTTTTTTTCGAGTGAATAAGTCATAAATTAAAACAGAAAAAATACAAGATTTCAAGGGGGATGCCCCAGGCCCTGCAGGACTATACAAAGCAAAAGACGAACAACTAAATCCAAAATAAAAGGCTAAGACAAAAGGCTAGCATCTAGACACAAAGCAACCTTAAACTATCTAACCCAATACTTCTGTTCAACATCCATATCTAACATAAAATAACTGAACAAAAAACATGACACAAATGAAACCTATCTCAAGACTACTAGATAGCAGAATGTCTCCCAAAATACTTGAACAGATTGCAGCATATCAGCACAGCTAGACAACATAATAGCAAAACAAAAGATCTTGCCTTTGGTTCCCTTAATGCATTTGCTATATGTCTGCTGCAATGCAATATTTTGCTAATCTGTTGTTATGCTGCATGTTGCTGTGCTGTCTTGTTTTGGGCTGATGTGCTCTTTTGTTTCATTGAATTATTCACATAGTCATTACAATGTAACACGATTTAATTGCAAGTAATGAATGAAGGATTGTACATATCAATGGACTTGTTGAATACTCTTATCAGTGGACTTGTTCAGTACAGAGAGATGGATCATTAGAGTTTTGATAGCCCTCTCATATGATACTCGAACAAGAATCATTTTTTAGTGAAGATAATATTAGTTTCTTGGCTTTAAAATTACCCCTCATGGGTGTGTGAAGTGGTCAAATTATCCAAATACCTTGCAAACTAAACAAGTTAACTTTAATGAAGTTAAATAATGCAAATGTAATGCAGTCCCAGGGTTTCACAAGCCTTGGTGAGCCTCATGTGAAATATCGTAAACAATTGGCAAACAGATTTGTAATTCCATCAAAGTCAATATTTTTTTGATCTACTAGCGAACGAAATTTTGCCACAAAGTTTTAGATAATTTCAATAATCCACCAAATGCTATAAAACTTGACAAGGGTACTCAGTTATTGGATGTGAGCAAGGGAAAACAGAGTCTGGTCTGAAGGTCTAGAACTTGAAAAACTAATGGTTTAAAATATAGGAAACTAATCTGGACAGATAGCAGAGATAGCTGGTGCAAGAAGAGATGTAGGAGGTATGGATGGTTTAGATAAAGAGGTAGCAGATATAGATGGTGCAGAGCAAGAGGTAGCAGGTAAAGGAGCTGAAACTGGGACAAAGACAGCACAAGAAGGGAGGACAAAGATATATAGGTGCAGACGAAGATGACACAAAAGAAGGATTTCCTTACTCTATAGCACACATTCAGTTTCCTTTCTTTCTATCTCTCTCTGTAATTTCCTTACTTTATAGCACATACATTCATTTGTTATATATATATACATGCATATATAATTGTATGTATCATGTAACGCCCTCAAAAAAATACATATAAACCAATCATTCTTGACATCCATAGGTATGAGAGAAATAAACATATATTCATTTATCAGAGTATTCATTACAAAAGTATTACATATTGACAACAAAAGTAAATGCCCTATGAGCTTACAACTTTCCAAACCAACACTTGGTTACAAAAAAGAGTTCTAACTCTAAACACATTAAGCCCTTGGCTTGAATTTACATGTAACACCAAAAATAACAAAACAACCAAAAGAGTCTTCAACTCCCAAACCTTCCAAGCTAAGACCTTGGAGGCGGCATATCACCTGTACCTGAAAATGATGTCTCATATAGGGTGAACCAAAGCCCAGTAGAGATACGCTAAACCAAATATGAGCAATAACTAAAATATTAGCATTTGATAAATGTTTAACTCATATAAACAAACATACATCTCTTTCATAACCAACCCATATTCACAAATACATTTCAATTCCATTCCATTCCATTATCTAAACCAATTCATAGCTATGGTCCTCTGTTTATTCAGGCAGCTTATAATGAGACTACAACTCATATTAACAATACTTCGATCATGATCAATTAATATGAGACTACAACTCACATTATTAACACTTCAACACTTCAATTTCAAATGAGATTATAACTCATTTTATTAACACTTCAATACTTCAATTCATCTACGTTATGCAAACGCAATTAGGATTTCGGGACTTTCACCCTGGACACTCCAGCCAACTTAGTTATCACTGGAGTTCATCCCCTATCTCCTCCCAAACAGGTTTAGGAGTACATCCCCTGTCTTCTCCCAAACTGTGGAGTACATCCCCTATCTCCTCCCAAACAATATACATATACAATGTATTTAAACATTTATCATATACAATGATTAAGCAAAGCAAATATTCAATTTGTTATTCCACCCGTCATATTCGATGACATATTCAATTGATTAGTTTTAATTCACCTAATCATCATGCAGTGTCTACAACAATCGAGACTATCCTCCACCGATAGCCCAAAGTAATTATTTCTAAACAGATAATAAATTCATCAAATAGATAAATTATCAACATTTTCATAGGTGAGTGATTAATCAATCCAACTACACCATTCAATCTCACAATTTCCCAATTTCATGGTTTTCAACTCAATTTCATATTTCCATAACTTTTCCCAAATTAATTATACAAATTAACCTATTACATTAAATTAGGGCTTTCCCCCTTTTCTCAAATATTGCACCCAAGGCCAAATTTCATCAATCACACACAATAACTTCATTTTAAGGACCACTCTTACACTTGGAACCCCAAAGATAGAAAACCCCTCTTTTATAATTTCAATTTCAAACCCTAACTTCACCCAAAAACCCTTAACAACACCATCTATACAAAATACATAACATCTATGTCAAAACTCATAAAAAGGAGTAGGTTATCCCTACCTCAAATGAAGAGACCCAAAGGAGATGATGAACAAACTCGAAAGTGCTCCAAACCCACAACTTTTCGGATCAAAATGGAGGTCTTGAGAAGTTCCAACACTTTAATGAAGACACAAGGGTTGGGTCTCACTAAACCAAGATCAAAATGTAGAGAGAGAGGGTATTCTAGAGTGAGAAGCTCTCAAATGAGGGTTTTGGAAAGTTAGAGAGAGAGAGAGTGGGCCGAAAAAGTGATTCAAAAAGCTTCTCTTTAGACTGATATACATTACAGTCCGCTCGAGCGTGGGACGCCCCGCTCGAGCGTCAGGCACAAATTCTCGCTCGAGCGTGGAATGCACACTTCTAGAAGTTCTACAGACGAAGGTCCCCGCTCGAGCATGAAAGTGAACGCTCGAGCGTTCGATGACCTGCAGAAAAAATACTGAAGACTGAAGAATCACGCTCGAGCATCAGACTGCCCGCTCGAGCGAAAGGGCAAATGCAAAAGGGCCCGCTCGAGCGTCAAAAGCCCTGCTTGAGTGTGAAGGTCAAAATCTAGGCATTAACTATTTGTTTCAAAACACAACCAACCTGTTTCAAACCTGCCCAACACATCCCAAAACTCAAATACAAAAAATTAAAGGACGGAAACGCGACACGGACAACAACAATCATCCACGGGACCGAGTCTAGAATACAATAAACAATGGAGGGAAAACTGGGATCGCTATATATCAACATCCATTCTTTCAATTTCAAAGAAATTTGGAAACTTTGAGTTATAAGAAATTTAAACATCCATGGATTTGTAGTGCAATTAAATAAGGTATAATGGTGATTTGTGGTGCAATTAGAAGAAACATTCATGAGTGTTGAGTTAATTACCTTGTGTGTGTCACCAAGAAACACATGATCAATCATGTACCTCAAATCTATTTCGCTCACTCCAACAAATGGGTTACTATAAGGATCTGTCCCTGCTTTCCCCAACACTTCGTAATGTTGATTCATATGATATCGCCAGCCTTTGAACAAATGTATGGCCTTTGTGTCAATAACTTCTTGTGTAAGTGGGTTCTGATCGTATCCTTCAATCTCAAACTTATCCTGTCCCAATTAAATAATTAGACCAGTAAACAGACATCGTATATATTAACCTACTTACATCAACTATAACAATTAAATTACTTGCACGGACTGCACAATAGCTGCTCAAATGGCTGGTGGAATGTCCTCCCAATTTTCTGTTCCTTGCAAAAGGGCTTGTAATCGAATTTGTGCCCCCAATTCATTAGCTGCCTTAGTGGCATTAAGACCCACAAATGTTCTCCGCTCACTAGAAACTCGAACAAAAAACTTCTTGCCACCATGTTGGGTGATAAGTCTACTAGTCTTCTTACCCCTCGTCGGACCTCGTACTCGCTTCACTGATGAACCTATATTATAAACACAGAATTTCACAGTTTCATATGAAGAGCTATTTATAGGCTGCTGTTGGCTACTGTTGTGAACAGATTAACAGCAGCCTATAAAATTGAAAGAACGAATGTTGATTAATAGATGTGAATAGATTAATAGATTTTGAACAGATTAATAGATGTGAATAGATTTTGAATAGATTTGAACAACTTTTGAACAGGTTGGAAAGAAGAGCTGTTTGAACAGATTTTGAAATTTGAACAGATTTGAACAGTTTAAGAGGTTCAATTTAACAGTTTCATATGAAGAGTTGTTTAGCAAATTTCAACATCTATTTAAATAACATATATGAATCAAGAAGTCAATCAACAAAATTGGAAAGAAAAAGTAAAGAACATTTTGTAGTAGTGTACATTCTATGTCAAAGTTGAATTGAACCTGTTGCATGTGTGTATGCCTGTTTAAGATGCATTAGTAGAAACAATTGGGGCCTTTTCTAATTAAGTATGAGACATGCAGTGTACATTTTATGGTGATTGGAATTCTATAATCAATCATTCCTGGTTTCAGTGTCTGCATAGACATTAGATTTATCCAGCCTCCATATGACTTTACATGGGGACACATACAGTACAAGTCATCAAATCATCTTTGTGTGACAAAGAGAAGCAAGGAAGTTTCATCAAATCATGTACTGATTATCATTATTTTCTGTCTAACATATATTCCTGTATAAACATAATTGAGACTAATCAGTTCATTATCCAATTGTATAAATTACTTGAATATGTGCATATTGTCATCACTCATGTAATGGCTAAATGTCACTGATTAAATAAATGGGTCAAACCTATTAACAGCACCGTGGGTCACAGGGTTTTTCTATTAAATAAATGGACTAAAAGCCAAATGGTACCGTTTCACTGTCACATAATTGTGGATGTGATAGCATGCCGCCTCAGTCCCATGCATGACAAGAATCAACATAAATTACAATGGTGGGTGCAAGAATCACGTTGTTCTATACAAAGGATGAAACACTTACAAATACCAGTTCTCTGCGGTGATGGAGATGTTGACAAGTGAGTTGGGACCTTAGTCGGGGTTGCCTCTGACACTGAATTCATCGACCTCCTCTTAGTGGCCTGCCCATGTGGCATATGTATAGTCTTTGTATGTAACAAATAAATTATAAGCAATGCATCAATAAATATTTAAAATCCGTGACAATTCATGAAATTATAAGATAAGCTAATAGTCTGATATTATAACTACATTACAATTAATGAAATTATCAACAAAAAAATTTATTACAATTTGAATCATAACTAAACATGACTTCATTAACAAGTGCATGCCATTACAATCAAGGACATTATAATCAAAATGACTTCATAATGTAAATAGTAAAGGACATTACAATCAAGGTTCTACATCATCATCTATATTCGAGTCATTATGACTACGAAATTCATCTTCATCATCACTAGGATCATTTGAATTTTGATCATTATCATCATCACAGATAAAATCATCTATGTTTGCAGCCTCTACATATACACCTTTACCAGATTGCAGAACCACTTCACTTGGAATAATATCAAGTGCAATATCAGTCCAACATAACATGTTGCTAATGGAATCTACAATGGTGATTTGGACAATTTCAGTGGTCTCGTCTTGCTGGAACACATTATTCGGAATAGGCAATTCATTATCATTGGGATCTACATCCTTAAGCTTCGGCACATTCTATATTCCTCGATGTTGAAGTCGCTATACGACTTTCCAATGTTCACCTAATTTGGTATCATTGACATAAAAAACTTGCTGCACTTGACTTGGCAAGACAAATGGGTCATTTTGATACCAACGACTTCTTACATCAATGGTTGTTAGATGTGTTTCAGTGCGAAATGTTCTGCTGCTACCAGTGTTAAACCATTCGCATTGAAACAACACAACTCGATGCCCGAACATATATGTCATTTCCCAAACTTTAGTCAAGTGACCATAGAAATCAATTGACATACCCTGATGATCCCCTTGAATGACCACACCACTATTTTGACTTTTACAAAGGTTGTCTCCATTCGAATGCCATTATAAATACAACTCGAATAAGTATTCACTATAGGACCAGGACCATTAGCTAATGACCATAACTCATCAGTTGCTTCTGATGATCCTTCAGCTCATAATTGATTTATCTACAAGAACATGTGACAAGGATGTATGATGTTAATATCAATCTAGGAACATTGAATTATGTTTATAATGTTTATTACATATTTATCTATATATCTTACCCGCTCTTTGAACCACCTAGGAAATTCTTCTTGTTGCCGTATTGTAATGTCATGTACATTTGCATTCTGTAACTGATTCTTGTGTTCTTTACTTTAAAAAAATGTGAATAATTATTACTTGAGTGTGACCATAACGAAAAAGTTATGCATATAGTTAACTAAATTAGAACAATGAGAACATACTCTAGATATTTATCGATTTTAGGACTATTGTACAAGACAAACCATTGAGTCACTTTTCTTTCATTCTCAGACACGTCAAGTGCCCTTTGAGTTAGCCCAAAAGTACGGGTTTTTTGTGAAAAAACTGAATACCCCATGCCAACATCACCACCATCTTCATTTCTTTCCTTTCTGTTAAATATGGTTTCAATCCCACCAAGATACACAGAGCAAAAAGTGAGGCATTCTTTGACAATGTAAGCTTCTGCAATCGAACCTTCTGGGTGAGCTCGATTCGCTACATAACCTTTTCAAAATCCCGAGTAATCTTCAACAAATAGCATGAAATTACTATACAAACCACATATACGGTACTATAATATTAAAAAAAATAATTTGACAATAAGCGCATAATAATGCCTTTCGATAGGGTACATCTATCGATATTGCACTGGCCCTCCAAGAATGGCTTTGTGAGGCAAGTGAATAGCTAAGTGGACCATGACATCAAAGAATGCAGGTGGAATATTTTTTTTCTAACTTGCAAAGTATGAGTACGATGCTTTCTTGTAATTTCTCCAAATCATTCACCCTCACTGTTTTCGAACATAACTCTTGAAAGTAATTTCCCAACTCAAACAATGCAATAGAAATGTCCTTGTTAAGATACCCGTGCATCCCAATAGGAAGAAGTCATTGGGCAAGGACATGGCAATCATGCCTTTTCAAACTGGATAACTTGTCGCCCTTAGTGCTCACACACCTAGAGATGTTTTCTACATATCCATCAGGATACGTAATTGATTTTAAGAATGAACAAAAACCTTGTCTTTCCTTTAGGGACAATGTGTACAATGCAAGGGGCTTTTCAAAGGACCCATCAGCGCGCCTCTTTAAGTGCAAATCTTTTCTAATTTTCATATCCTCTAAATCCATGCGTGCTTTGTTCTTTCCATCAATGCTCAACAAAGTCCCAATCAAATTGTCACATATTTTCTTCTCTATATGTATGACATCGAGGTTATGTCATACCTTGAGTGTCTTCCAGTAAGGCAATTCAAAAAATATGCTTTTCTTTGTCCAATTTAGTACTGTATTTTCATCTCTTTTTCTTTTTTGGTTGCTTGGATGCTTCCTAAATGGTTTAAATGTTCTTGAATCCAGTTGATCTAATATTTGTTCCCCTAACAACTCCAAAGGTCTTGCTCGATCATCTGCCTTACCATTAAAGAGATTACTTTTTCGCCAATGATGGTCTTTAGGCAAGTATCAGCAAACACCAGTGAACCCTATCTTACTTCTTAATCGTTGTGATGATGCATTCTCATTACAATTGGGGCAAGCCAAATATCCTTTTGTACTCCACCTTGACAAGTTACCATAAGCTGGAAAGTCATTAATAGTCCACATAACAATTGCATGCATTCGAAAACTTGCCCTATTTGAGGCATCATATGTCACTACACCATCTTCCCATAACTCCTTCAATTCGTCAAGTAATGGCCTCAAGTAAACATCAATATCTCTCTCTAGTGCTTGCGGTCCAGGAATAAGCAATGACATCATGGAAAATGGTTATTTCATACACTTCCATGGTGGCAGGTTATAAGGCACATCTACCACTGGCCACATACTATATGAGTTGCTCATATTTCTAAAAGGGTTGAAACCATTGGTGGCCAACCCTAGTCTCACATTGCGTGGTTCTTGGGCAAACACAGTATGTTGCCTGTCAAAGTCCTTTCATGCCTCACCATCGGCTGGATGCCTTAATATGCCATCGTCAACACGTTTTTCTCTGTGCCATCTCATATCTACAGCTGTTTTTCTCGACATGTATAATCTTTGCAACCTTGGTGTCAATGGGAAATATCTCAAAATCTTATAAGGGATCTTCTTACCTTTGCCATCATTCAGTTTGTATCTAGGCTCCTTACAAATCAAACAATTTTCTAAATTTGCATTTTCCTTCCAAAAAAGAGCACAATCATACTTACATGCATGAATAGGCACATATCCTAAACCTAAGTCACGCAAAAATTTCTTGGCTTCACAAAGGGTCCATGGAACCTTTTGATCACTTTTTGGTAAAACGTCTTTCAATAAACCTAACAACATGTCAAAAGACTTATTACTCCACTTGTTTAACACTTCATATGAAGTATCTTAATGACAAACGATAACAAAGTAAACTATTGACATCCAAGGTATAACGGACGTTGAGCATCCTTTAACAATTTATCAAAGTTCCGTGCATCCTCTTTGCTCATTATCATGCTAGTCATCCTCTTCATCATCATAAAAATATTCGCCATGCGATGGTCTTCTAACATATCATACAATTCATCTTCAAGGTCAAGGCGTTCATTGGTTGTCCCTTCGTCAGCAACACCTTCAACCTCACTGTCATTATTCCACACATGAGGTTGATTGATAGGAACAGTTTCCTCATGGTGCACCCAAGTCTTGTATGAAAGCGACATCCCTTTTCAAATCAAATGATATTCCACATCCTTAATGGTATGATGTTCAAAATTTAGGCAATCCATACACGGACAACGAATTCTATTATCTAGGCCAACATTTGTCATTGCAAATTGGAGAAATGACTTAACCCCTTCTCTGTACTCCGAACTCAATCTATTTCTAATGGACATCCAACTCTTGTCCATATTTGGTCACCTATAAAGTGAAGATTATGTTACATGAATAAACCAAGAACCAATTAACTAAATATGAATTTTATTCCTATTTTTCAGGACAATTTTGTTATACGGCAAAAAAGTTATTTATAGGCTTTATGCAAGCATAAAATCTCATGGACATCTAGTAGAAGCAAGAAGATACAAGTAGAAAGAGAAAATAAATAGATGACAATAATAGAGAAGGAAAAAAATTAGACAGGAAAGAGTAGAGAAAACATAAATGTGAGAGAGATAGAGAGAGAGCACAAGTTCTACGACTTAAACCTGAATTTGTTTCATCTTTTGAAGGATAATTTTATTTTACTTTTTGTTTTCAAAAGTTTTAAAAAATAGAAACAAAAATACCCTAATGTCATTCGTAAAGCCAAGCAAAGAAAAAATCAACTTTATTAAGTTTGTCAAAAAAATTACCAATTTAGGAGTAGAATTTAAGAACCAAAAGAAGAAAATTGTCAGTTGCAAAACAAATTTTGTATTGTCGGCAGAAAATAGACTAAAGAGAGGAAGGGTGAAGAGAAAACTAATGTCTAAATAATCTACAACACTTGACACCCAAAAACAAAATGATGCAATGCAAGCAATAGAAGTTGAGATTTGTTGCAGGTATTCCAGCTACATATTCTTATTCATTGGGTTGTCTTTTATGTGTTTGGACCTTCAGGTCATGTTAAATGCAGTGGTGCTGAAGTTGAAAAGTAAGCAAATTTGGACAAGGCTGCAATTTGTGCCTTAACAAGGCATGGCTTATGTTTGGAACTTGCTTTTTATTTTGGTTCATGTTGCCAGCAGCAATAGCAGTGCTCTTTCTGGTGTTTTACTGGTGAGGTGTTGTCGTATTGAAGACCTATACCTAATCCCTTGCGGGTTGTGCTTGGGACTGTTTTTATTTTTATTTTTATTTTTATTTTTATTCTATCTCTTTTGGTTAAGTATATAGAGGATTTAGCTGGTCTACGGGCTATGCTTGTGAAACTTTTTTAGAACTTGTTCAATACCCCCATAGCTTTTGTATGTGGAGATTGAACAAGTTTACTCTCAGCAATGCCTCCATCCTCAAGGCGTCTCTTGTATCTATATGAGAAACAATAGTATTGTGAATTCAGTAGAGGAAAAAGGTGAGGAAGGAAATTTTACAGAATATAAATATAGATAGTCCCACAGATAAAATGATGGTTGGTAAAATGGTACCCAAAAAAAAAAAAAAAAAAAACAGATAGTAAATTGCTTGTCCATGACCATTGCTATTAGATAGCTACCAACACAACACACAAACCCACCAAGCAAAAAAAATAGGCAGATTAAAAGAAATGGGTTAAAATGAAACATTGAATCCCAACAAAATTAGGAACAATCAATACAGATCAAGCACAAACCCTTGATTATCAACCAACAATCTCACATGATAACGTATACAGATTCAAACAAATGGATTGAAAACAAGGGATCACTATAAAAATACAGATAAACCCTCGATTATTAACAAAAAAATCACACAGGAATTTCAGATATAAAGAGATGGGTAGCAAAGATTATACCAGAAGCAAGCAATCGGATCACCACGATCGATGAAAGACGAGAGCGGAAGTGAAAGAACAACACATGTAACCCCTATTTCTCTCTCTAGGCTTCAAAGAGGCGGAGTAGGGGGAGAGACAGAGAGACTATCCTGGTAAGCAGAAGTGGCGGAGCAAAGATGAAGAGGTAGCCAAATAGGGGATGAACTAAATGGAATGGAGATGGTGGCTAGGGTTTCATTACTGATTAGGAGTGTAGAGAGTGAGCAAATACAACTAAGCAACCAATCTGACTATGGGGAGTCCAAAGAAGAAAGCAACGATGAAAAGAAAGATCAATTTTTAGGAATTCATTGTTGAAGCCATCGACATTCAAAACTACGTAGTTTTGATACAAAATATGACATTTTTCTTTTTGTGACCACAATTTATTGGTCACCAAAAGCTTTGATATCCCGCTTTTTTTTTCCCTCTCTCCCGCCAATACTTTCCACGACTAAATTTTTTTTTTGTTGCAAAAAAGTACCTATTAGCCACCAAAAAATTATTTGTCGCGAAAACCCAACCCATCAGTGACCAAAAAAATGTTAGTCGCAGAAAGTGACCCATCTGCGACCAACTCAAAAAAGGTCGTTTCCAAAAGTGTTTTTTTCTTGTCGTGTGTAGAGATTTTCTCCTCTTTTCATAGAGATTTTTTCTCCCTGCATGGATGTTTATTTTTTCTCTCTCTGCGTGGAGGTTCTCTTTATACCTTTTAGGATCTATTTGGTACTCTGATGTATTTTAATAAAATCAACAAAGACAAAGTCTATATCCCAAAATATATACATTTTAATGTATTATAAATAAATGAATAATTAATTAATTAATTAGCAGCCCGAGATGGGTTGGATTGAAGTATAAATCCCAAATCCAATTCATTAATATCTCGAGCTAAAAATTTTGGCCCAGCCTAGTCCTATGGGCTAAAACAACTGTTCCAAGCCCCAGAAAAATAGGGCTAGGCTGGGCGGCCTAGACGGGCCAACAGATTAATATCTACCCCTAATAGAAGGACAAATTTGTTGTACAACTTTTAAATTCTACGAATGCAAAATAATTTTAAATTGGGTTTGGCTAACAAGTATTCCTAGGGTATAAGTAAAAGATAAAAAAGTTGAAAAACACAAGACACTTTTTTGTTATTTTTAACATTTGTACATATTTTTAATACACTTTTTATAAAATTTTTAATATTAAGCAATGCTTAAAGAACATTTTTAACATTTGCCTTCTAAATTTATCACTTTATTGTAATTATCAAAACTTTTTCCATTTTCCTGAAAAGTCATTACTGCGTAATTCACCTTACGTTAAAGGGGAAATTACTTGCCAGTGATGGTAGGAAAAGAAAATATTACAGAAGCGGGATTCTTTTCAGAAATTTCAACAATAATGGACTATAGAAGAATTATTACAAAAGCATAAACTTTTTTGATCAATGGGACCAAATTATCATTTTTTGTCTTTTCCCTTAGGCCAATAGTGGAACCAGGAATTTAATATAGGGGAGCACCTATTAATTATAATCTCAAAATTTTTCTTCCCCAATCAATAACAATAACATAATAATAATTTTTGAAGATAATATTAAACATTAAAAATTAATATTCATTACAAGAAGTTTTTAATTTTAAATTTTTACAATTGACCACAACGAGTTTTCATCTTTTGAAATCTTTCCATGATAGTATCATTGCCAATGCCATCAAAAATATCTCTCTCGATTTAGACAACCAAGCTATCATTCATCCATGCATCACCCATTCGGTTCCGCAACCGATTCTTTACAATTTTCATAGCTGAAAATACCCTCTCAACAGTAACAGTTGCAACAGGAAAGATTAATGCTAAAGTCAAGAGCAAATATACCAATGGATATACTTTATCTTTTCCAGTCTCCACCATTTTCTTAGCAAAATCGGCAATTTCATTCAACATTGAGAACTCACTACTGGATGGTATATCGATAATATATATATCAAGTTGATCATTAAGTACCATAAGCTCCACTGAAGAAAATTCTTTG
This sequence comes from Camellia granthamiana, assembly GCA_036172215.1. NCBI lineage: Eukaryota > Viridiplantae > Streptophyta > Magnoliopsida > Ericales > Theaceae > Camellia > Camellia granthamiana. The sequence continues at coordinate 38,688,217 of CM069907.1, read as the reverse complement.
GGATAAAATTCGGCAAGATGAATTAACTTTTTCTTGTCAAAACTAGAGAAAGAGTTAGATGGATTCAAACATGCCATACAAAATAACAACTCAGTGTTTGACTCAGTGAAACGAGCATTTTGTTCTTGAATTTGCATATCCAAAACAGTGTAGAATAACTCAGCATGATAGTGATGTAAGTTTGTAATTTCTTGAGTATTGCGCCTTTTTCTCCCTCGAGCTGCAAACATATCATCCATTTGGAGAACATCAATTTCATGCTTTTCACAAAAAGACAATATCACCAAGTAAACAATATATACCTATATATATATATTATTTGCATATTTTCTTTCCGTTGTTTTATATTTACCTCTGTTTTCCTAGCAACCAATAGTGCTATCATCCAAATTATTGAATTTATTTCTTGTGATATTGTCTTAATATGCAGGCATCTTCCCTTGGAAGAAAATGGCAAATGCATACTCCAGTCTCATTTTATGTTTGATTTGTGATATGACTCTTCTTATCACAATATACATGAATTATTCAATAGAATTGATGCATTCTTTTTGCTGCCTTTATTTTTTATTGATTATTGAAACAAAAAGTGCCATAGATTATTTGCATTCCTTTGAATTTTGCGAAGATAAGATTAACATGATGCGTGCCTAAGAAAAGAGTCATCATTGCCTTGGTGTAGGAGTTGTTGGTCTTCAGGTAGCAGTCAGGGAGCCTGAAGTCTGCACGGGCATTATCCTTTTAAATCTGTCTCTTCGTATGCTTCATATTAAGAAGCAACCATGGTATGGAAGACCTCTAATCAGATCATTTTAGAGTTTGTTGAGGTAATTGGATATAAAATTGTTTTTCTTACATATTCTAGAGTATTAAACTTGGCAATTAGGGTTTAAAATAATTGCACTTCTTGTCAAGAATACTGCACTTGGCAATTTTTTTTTTTTTTATAAATCTATTGCCACACCAGAGTCAGTAAGGAGTATTCTTTGTCAAGTATTCCTATATGACACCATGGATATGTAATCACACCATTGTTTGGCAATAATGTTTATAATGTCAAGGGCTACGAATGGAAGAAGCATAGAGAACGTTATGATTGAATATGGAAATTATGACTGACATGGATCCATATGAGTAGCTATCAACATTATTGTGTAAAAATTCCCCAAAATTCTAAAGCTTAAGAATATGGTTCTGCTTTGTTGTACTATATTGCATAATTTGTGCACAACTATCACTAGCATTATGCTTGATGTTATAGATTCATTCCTCTGAAGGTGCACAAATGGTGATCTATTTAGTGAGAGTTTAATTCACTAATTGGAGCCATTGGTGGACATACTTTGAGACAAGGTACAAGATATGCACACAATGGCTGGTATCTACGTGAGGCATTGGCCTGCCATTGATTCGTGTGGTTCTACTAAGCAAGCTACTAGCTTTGTAAGTGGACTTGTTCCATTGGCATAGATAGATTATGCTTTTGAGAGATGTTAAATTCAAGTGTTATTTAACGTGTATCCGAGCTTAGAAATAGAGGGATGAATCTGAAAGTAACCCTCTCATGCTCGCAGTATCTTTGATAGACAATAACTCAGCTTCAGGTTTAAGTGCATGAAAGTAATGGTCTTTCTATTTTAAATATACTTCTTCAAAATATTATATTTTGATGCATTCTTCATGTTTTTGTTGCTTTTGAATACATTGTATACATGGAATTGAAATTAATTGTGCAATGGTAGGATTATGAAATAACATATGAATTAGTTTCTTAGACATTTTTTGTTGCATGGATTCATAAGTTATTTCATAATCCTACCATTGTTAATTTGTTATTCTTCTAATCCTTCTATTCATGTAGATAATGCAAGGATCAATGCTATCTCTCTGGTCAACTGGAATGTGTTGACAATAGGCAATAATCCATATGCAATGGTATCAATCATGTAAAGCACTATGTAAACATTTGGGGTTGCAGTCTCTTACGGTGGAGGTTCAACAATTGATGATTGTGATATTTCATATGATCTCATGTTGTATTGGACAATTTCTGGCATTTTTGAATGACATAAGAATATGACTAGATACACTTGGGAATTCAATAGATTTCATATACCTTGTGTAAGTGGATCCTAATCATGTTATGGACACAACACAATATGATCTCATTTTGTATAGGAACATCTGTGGGATTTTAGAGTCAAATAAGCATATGATTAGATCACGTGGGAATTAAGCATTGGGTTTCATATACCTTGATTAAGTGGATACTAGTCATGGATGTTTGAAAAGCATTAATTGTAACCATTTATACTAAATCGTAATGTCTGCTGTTGATTCATGAATAACTTTCTGAGATGTGTTACTTTGCAATCGAAGATCATGAATGTGCTTGTGCAGGACAAGAGTTGTATAATTCAGGGTACATTTATTAGAAATCTTGAATTAGAATAGATTAGATATGCCTATTCAGTGAGAAAGGTTTATATGGTGTTGGAATATAGTATGAAGTAAAGCAGAAAAGGGATAAGTTTTAGCAAAATGCAATTGATGTCCAGTTTTTGGTCTACAAAATTCATGTAAGAGAGAAATGTGTGTAATATTTTGATTGTTTTTGGATTGGCTTATCAATCCAGGAAAAATCATCCTTAACCATGTTCCATGATATAAAGTTGTTGAAAAGATTATTAGTGTTTCCGGTTCAAGTCTATTGCAATACATATTGCTATGGTTCCACAGTGATATTACCACATTTTGTGACTTACTTGTACAGATTGTCCTGTATCGCTATGTCATTAGTGTGAGAGATATCTTTGACAGTGTTGAATAATGAACTACAATTTGGATAACTTTTACTACATAATGTTGTGATGATTATTGTGGTTGCAATATTTCCAGGTATAGTAATTAGTAAGTAATTGAATTGCTGTTTTTATTTTGTGTATTTGTCTCAAGGAAAGTGGGTTGACTTGAATTAGTTCTTGGTTCAGTTTGTTCCAAGCCATTTTTTTTAATTATTATTATTTTTAAATCATTGCTATTATTTTGGAACAGGATGTGGCTTTTGTCATTGATGGCTGAGCTCTTGAAATTGCACTTAAACATTACAGGAAGGCATTCACTGAACTAGCAATTTTGCCAAGGACAGCTATATGTTGCCGTGTTACACCATCTCAAGAAGCACAGGTGCTCTTTATTAGTTCTTGAATGGTCTATTAGTTACAATCATTCGTAGATTATTTTAGATTCACTTTTTTTTGGTAATTATTATTTATTATTAGTTTTTAAAGACTTTCCCTCTACCTATATACCTTGTAGTAGTAATATGAACATAACTTGTACAAGGTACATTTTACTGAAAATGAAAAGGAGCAAGGGAAAATTATAGAACCGTGGTGACTAGGGGAAAAAAAAAATTACCTATCAGTAGAGAATCTATCCCCCACTTTCTTCCCCCTCCTTTTTTATCCTCTCACATATCACACACTTTTTCTTCTCTCTCTTTCTTTTCTCACATCATGCACACTCCCTCTCTTCTCTCCCTATTTCCTTCTCTCTATCTTTCCGCCTCTCACATTATCACACACTCTCTTCCATGGTTGAAGAAAAGGCTGGTTAGAATCGGGTTTTTGCTCCATCGTTTCAATCATTTACCATTGAGAACCAAAATTGCAAGTGAACTGGCCTCGTGTTACATTTCATCAAAATCCTACCATTGTTGTTTCATAATTCATAAGTTATTCTAAATCTAAATTTACTCAATATCCCATTGTTGTCATTGCTACCTTTTTGTTAGTTACATTATATATAAACCATTTTACTTAGTCCTTGACATGTCATCCTTCTTTTTCCTTAATTGTGCTACTTTCTATTCTGCTTGAGAATTCACGACACTGTTAACATTTTACTTGAAACATGAAGTTATCAGCTACTTGATTGAAGGATCACCTTTTGTAGGGCCTAGTTCTCTGTCAAATATTGAAATGTGTAGATAATGAAGTGGTGCAATGCTGTGAAACTTACTAGCAACTGGTTGTTTGGTTCCAAATGCCATTTTTCACTATTTATATTTGACCAACTTTCTTCTTTCCAAAATTGTTAGGAAGTGCAAATAAGGCTTTATTACTTTGAGAGGTGTCTTTTTCCACTCCCTAAGAGGAAGTTACAGGGTTAAAGTTAGTAATTCGAATTCTCATCTATTTAACATATTTTGTTGCCTTTTGCTTAGTTTCTTTTTTCCCTTTAATTTAGGTCACCTTTGTTATGTTATTTTGTGCTTTGTGATGCTACAATTTCATAGCCTATCACTGTAAAGGAACTTTGTTGTAACATAAAAAATTGTCACGTAATGGATTGCTTGATTTACATTTCATGGCATTGTTTTTCAAATATCATAGCATTGTTTCACATTTCATTTCATTTAATTATATGCCATATCTATAGTTGCAAAGATGTCCAAAAAAATGCTCTTCTTGTTGCTTTATGATTGGTTTTACCTGTATCTTCTTGGTAATACTTTTTTGTTACTTCATAATGGATAGGGTTACTTGATGCTCTTTGGTCATTTTGATGTTCAATGGTTTGGCTTTGAAGTTTGGTGGTGGCTGGAACTTTTTTCACCATGCCATGTCAGTGAAGTGGATCATCTTATAATTTTCAATACTTTTTGTATGCATTCCTCTTTGATGTTGCTGCTACTATAACCATTAGTTTATTACCTACTCCTAAGGGTTGTGTAGGAGATTATACTATAATTTTTGGTTGGATAGTTGTGGTAAGTAATGGTGATATGGCTGTAATACTTTTTGTTACTGTAAAACTGTGTTGTTGCTGCCAAAGCTGGATTTACAACTAGTATTCTACCCAGGTGCTGGTCCTATAACAAGAGCATTTTGTAGAAAATTATTGTCATATGTGTAATATATATATGCCAGCAATTTTTGCATTTTTAGCAATACAATCAATTGTCGGTAAAATAAATCTTATAAAAAATATAAATGATTTTCAATTATTTTTGCCTATGCAAATTTGTTATTGCCAAAAAGTAAAGCTTTCTTAACAAACAATTCGTCGGTAAATGTGTTGCCAAAAGTTTATTTTTGTCGATTCATATGGTGTTCCCAAAGGGAAAAGTGCCACACAATCATCATATTTGAATTACTTTTACTGACGCAAGGTAAATGGCCGACAATGGATGAAGGCTTTTACTGATGACTATGTTTGTCGCTAAAGGCATTACTTTTACCAACGCAATGATAATTTCGTCGGCAAACCGGCAAAAAGTTTTGCCGACTCTCTTTTACCTACGGGTTGCCGACGTAGCTCCGTGTGTCGGCAAAACTTTTTGCTGACAAGTTTTCCCTTTTAGCAACATATTTTGTTGCGTTGCGAAAAATGCAATTTCTTGTAGTGAGAGGGGTGGAGCTGGCAATGGAAGATGATTGTGGTATTTTAAAATTAGGATTTGAATGGAAGATAAGGGTATTATGGTATTTTTATTCTAAGACAAAATTGTATTAAGGAATAATTTCATTAAGTGTGTAAACTTAAGAGAATTTGTATGTGAAAATAAAATTACCCAAAATGAACCTATAGGATACAATCCCTTTACAATCAAATAGTCCATGAATATATATCTCATCCATTTAATAATCTAATAAATTACAATTAATTTTTATCTAATCCGTTTAAATAAACAGAATTTTAAAACACCCAATAATTTCTCGTTCGTCAAGCCAATCAAATAATCACTCCACCTGCCAAGACGCATTTATTTGAGTAAGGATCCCTTCCTTAACTCCCCTACTTAACTTCCTACTTGATGCCCATCAAATAGAGAGTTAAGGAGGGAATCTTACTCCATTTATAGACTCCATTCATAGACGTGCCTTTCGCGCCTCTCTCATTGGTGGGCCCTGAGCTAATGCTTGTGTTTTGTTTTTTAAATTTACTCCCTGGAATTCAAAGTTATCACTGTCCCCACCCGCGTAAGTTGGTTTACTTTTCAACAAACTAGTAGTGTGTTCGTAAATATTCCTACTATATTTCTTGTACGGGTCCTTATGCTAAAGCTTATGTTTTGTTTTTTAAATTTGCTCACTTGAATTAAAAGTTATCGGGTGTGTTAGCAGAGATAAATTTTCCCTGAGCTAATCCTTATGCTAGTAGAGATAAATTTTAAAAAAAAAAAAAAAAAATTGAAAAAAGAGTTTAGAAATTTTTTTGATTTGTTTAGTTGTATATTTTGAAAATAATTTTGGAATGTGGGAGTTTGGAATGATTTAATATTTTGTTGTAGTTAAGTAAATGTGTGTGAGAGAAAAAGTGATTGAGAATGAGAGAGGAGAGAAGAGAGAAAAAAAAAAATTGATTGATGTGTAGGAGATAGAAAGTGATTTTGATTTTTTTTTTTTTAAATCACTAAATCAAACAACATTTTAAAAAATTTTCTCTAAAATTATTTATCAAAAACAAAAGGCCATCACCCTCCCCACCTCCCCCACCCACCTCTTTAAAGTTGGTTTACTTACAACAAACTAGTAGTATGTTCCTTGCTGTTGCTCTGTGTTTACTTTTCAACCCATCTAGGATTCTTTCCGCCTTTTCTTGTTCTGTGTTTCCTTGCTGTTTTGTTTGCTTTCTCCTTTTTGTTGTACCCCCAAAAAAAACAAAACAGAAAAAGTAGTGGGTTCCTAATATTCCTACTATTTTTCTTGTGCAACCTTGCTGCAGACCCCCAGTGGGGGTCGCACCCCCAGTGAGGTGTCGTATCCCCACTGGCTGAAACTCAAAAAAAATAAATAAATAAATAAAACAGTTTTTTTTTTTGCCCAATCACGGCGCGCCACCTCACTGGGGGTCGACCCCCAGTGGGGATCCGAAGCATTTTTCTTTTCTTGTGGGTCCTTATCAAGTTAGTTTTTTATGTTAGGATTTAATTACCCCCCTTCAACTATTATTTTATCTTTTTTATCTATAAATTTATATATTTTAATATGGGCAATGCTGGGGACCCCCAGTGGGGGGCGACCCCCAGCAACCCCCCAGTACAGTTGGCACACTGCCATAGGCTCAAAAAAGAAAATAATAATAATAATAATAATAATAATTTTTGGACCAATCAGAGATGACCCCAGCACCCCCACTGGGGGTCCAACTCATTTTCCATTTTAATATTTTCAATTATAAAGTGTATTACTTTCGTCCTCAACAGATTCCTTTTAGATCAATTCTAAAAAGGGTATATATAATTTGAATAATGCTTGAGACCCCCTTTTGGGGGTCACCCCCTCACCCCCCTTTGCCACGTGGCGGGTGGTGATTGGAGGAGCAGGAAAAAAAAGAAAAAGAAAAAGAAAATGTAACCAATGAGAGAGAGAGGGGGTCAAAGGGGGTGGGGGGAAAGGGGGGATGAATCATTGCTCATATAATTTTCATACTTAAGAAAGTCAACATAAGCGTGTTCATAAATGAAATAAAGAAAGGTTAATTACACTAATAGTCCCTATAGTTTGGGACTTGTGTCACTTTGGTCCTTGACTTTTCAATTGTGACATATTTGACCTTGAATTTTGAATTTTGTTCCAAATAAGGACAATTGAAAATATCATTAGATTTTTCAAAGATAAAATTGTCAATTTGATAAAATATAAACTAATTTGACAAAAATAAATATCAAAAAAATATTTTTAATTTTTTTAAAATTATTTTTATCCAGCAATGATAAAATTATGTAAAATTAATAAAAATTACATGATTAATTTTTTAAAATTAATTTTATATGATCATCATCCAAACACATAATAAAAATTAGTTTAGTAAAAAAAAAAAATAAATGTCTAAAAGATTTATCAATTTTACATAATTTTATTTTTAGTAGGAAGAAATAATTTTTAAAAATTTAAAAATATTTGTTTGACATTTATTTTCGTTAAATTAGTTTATATTTTATCAAATTAACAATTTTACTCTTGAAAAATTTAATTATATATTCAATTGTCCTTATTTGGAACAAGATTCAAAATTCATGGTCAAATGTGTCACAATTGAAAAGTCAGAGACCAAAGTGACACAAGTCCCAAACTATAGGGACTATTTGTGTAATTTGCCCAATAAAGAATTATTGGCTAATAGTTGAAAAAATCTCAATATATTTAACTCTTTTTATTATTATACTTTTGTTTGAACATAAAATATCTATTTTATACTTATTCCTAACTTCCCACACCCAAAACCCTAATCCCACTGTTCTATCCGGTGCTCTCCCTACTTATTTTAGCTCCGGTGACCCTTTCCAACCCCTTCATATCCTCACCCATCCCTTTTTAACTCCTCTTCGCCACCCATCCATTGTCGCCACCACCGTTATCGCCAATCTCCCTATCTTTCTCATTCATCGTCATCACCAACCCTATCACTCTCATCAAGGGCTTCACCACTTTCACCATACTCCAAAGTAACATTTTCCTTAAACAACGGAGTCAAATAGTGTAATTTGCCCTTTCAATTTGGTTCTTGAACTATCTCAATGTTCCCAAATTTAGCCCAAGTCTCAAATGCCCACTCAATTTATAATTAAAAATAGCATATTAACAGTTACGTGACATTTTACATACAAATATGATCAAAAAAAATTTCCCTGGTGCCTCTTAAGTATTACTCCCTCCGTCTAAAATTATTTGTCAATTTTCATTATTTCAAATATCTCAAAATATGTTTATATTTTTTAATTTATTTATTTTTTCAACAAATTTAAAGAATAAAAAAAAAGAAATTTATAGTGTTAAAAAAAGAAATTTAATATCTCAAATTTATATTTTTTAATTTTTCAAATTATATTTTAGTTAAAAAATAAAAAAAAAATTACTAAAAAAACCTATTTTGAAACGAGACCTCATAAATAAAATAAATTTGAAGTATATATTTTTTTCTGAATAAATTTTAAATGGATAAGAATAAATTTATAGTGTTATCGAATCAGGTAGCATATTTGAAAGTTTTTACTTTAGGTGGTGATAAGGAAACCTCCTGGTAAGAGCATTTCTAATGGTTTAGTATTTTTTTTCATTAAATTTGAGTAAAAAAAGAATGATTTCCTCAATCTGATATGAGCTGTTCCAACGGGTGCACTGTAGCTTACATCAAAAGGCAGGTCGACCGGACAAGCCATTGAAATTGTTTTTTTTTCCTCCATTTCTGTTTCCCAATTCGTTTCCCATTTCTTTTTCCCACCACTAAATATTTTCCTTTCCTGGTTAATCTACACTGAATATTGTGTTTGAATCTTAGACTTGTGTAATAAAAAATATATATATGAAAAGGTAAGAAAAGAAAAGAAAGTGAAGATGGATAAATTTCTAATTGGGTTGGGAAAGTGAGAAGAAATTCAATAGATAGAAAAATGGTGAATGAGCTAGATCAAAATTATTTATCTACTACGATGGGTTGTTTACTAGCAATGCCTCATTCAGCAAATTGGGTTTATAAAATATTGAAAGGAGTAACACAAATTTTGAAAATTTAAACGAGCACCTCACTATTTTCCATTTCTTCTTCTTTTTATTGGCCTCTATTTTTACTAGAAAATGAAGGCTCTGAGATGGGTTTTTGTGGAAACTGCTAAATAGGGGAGTGAATAGTTGAGACATGGTTTTGTAGAAGGGAGGGTAGAGCCTAGAGAGGTGGGGTTCCTGTGAGGATCTGTGCGAGAGAGAGAGAGAGAGAGGGAGGCCAAAATGGAAGAATCTTTGCTTAAAGTGTCAAGCCAGTTCGCAGGCCAAACATGGCTGCAGCTCTGCATTTTCTGTCTAAATCGAATGATCGGCTGGTTGTCCGGTGAGACCCACCTCTAACGTAAATGCACAGTGACAAGGTGAAATCAGACCCAGCTCCTCAGTTTGGTGAAAGTTTTGCTTCGTTCTCAATTTGATACCATTTTAATAAAACCGTTGGAGCAAAAAAAGATGTACTTTTTCACCAAATTCAAATTTGGCAATGCATCTGCTTAACTATTGGAGATGGTCTAAGAAGTTAAAAAAGTTCACAGAGAGAGAGAGAGAGAGAGAGGGGTGCGGCTTATTTGGTTTGTATCTCAAAATATAATTTTTGAAATTTTTTTTTAAAATTTTGTTTGGTTTAAATTTTTTGAATTGTTTTTTTCAAAATCACTTTCTCTCTCTTACACATCAATCAATCATTTTTTCTCTCTCCTCTCTTTTTCTCAATCACATTTTCTCTCACATACATCTGCTTAACTACAATAAAATATCAAATCATTCAAAACTCCCAAAACTCCAAAACTATTTTCAAAATATATAACCAAACAAATTCTTCCCAAATTTTTTAAAAAAAATTTTATCTCAAAACACAAACCAAACACACCCTGAGATTCTAAAGGTTGTTTAAGGGAGTACAATATAGTAGAATTAATTATATAGTAGTAAATTATAGATTCGCACTAGAATTACTTAATCATAGAGCGGTAAATTATAAATTCACATACAAGTGAAAATTTGAATCCACATTCTTGATATTATAGCGGTAAATTGTAAATTCACATACAAGTGGGAATTTGAATCCCCATTCTTGATATTATATACGGTTAGTTTAGACTTAAAAAATTCGTTCTACCAACTATATATGCTATCGGCTAAATGAACTTTGAAAAGAATCAAACCTAAGATCTCAATTTTTATATCCTTATCAAGTCGGCCACACCATTGGTTCCCAACAGTAAGTTGTTTGTGAAGAAAGAGAGTTGATTTCAAACTCTTACACCATACAAAGGCCTTGTTTGGAAAGTTGGTTATTTTAGTAGGTTATTTTAATTTTTAACTATTTTATAAGGTTAAAATTTGTATTTGGAAAGATGGTTGGATTTTTTTGTAGTTGAATGTGATATTTGTGAGAGAAAAAGTGAAATAATTATAGATTTGATGTGACATTCTGTCTTATTAACTATTTTATCCTATTTGTCTTTTTGTGAATTTTAGCCCAAAAAAACCAAAACCCACTTGCCAAATAAGGCCAAAAAGTAAAAACTTTAAAGCCAAAAAATTTAGCCCATTGAAGACCCAAACTAGTTGAAATAAATGGCCCAAAAAATATTAATTTTTTTTTTTTAAACCCACCGCACATAAAGATCAATTAGGTCTCAAGGTTTTGAAGGAGCAGCCAACATTTAGCCATAATTCCAGTCCAGAAAAGCCTGTGACCTTGCCTTTTATGTGCTCAAATGTGATAAGCCCAAAAACCAAGTAAAATCACCAAAAGGCCTAAAAAAACTCAATTCAAACCCACTTTCAGGCCCAAATTTTTAGACTTTATAAGGCCCAGTCATAAGTCCTTAAATTCCAGCAAGTAAAGCTACCAGGTCCTTAAATTCCAGCAAGACCTTAATTCAAGTATGATAAATTTAGGAGTTGTTTGGGAAGTGTTAGATTAGTATACTTTTTGATTTTTTGCAAAATAATGTAAAATATGGGTTGGGTTTGAAGTGATGTGGTAGAGAGGTGATGTGACTCAAATAAGATGATTATGATCCAAATAGGATTATGTGCTAAAATAGCATGTGTTATTTTAGCACATGCCAAACAAAGCCTTAATTTGTCAAATTTCAAATATTGATCCCAAAGTTTGAATTGATTCCGTTTCAAACTTGTTTCTTGATTCGGATATTTAGGGTTGGTCGACCTCTTAGGAGAAGCGACCATGGTGGTTGGTTGTTTTCGACACCCAGATTTTAATAAATTTAGGGGCTCCTATTTTTGGTGGGTATCGTGATGTGTGATTTTGAGTTTGTGTTAAAATCATCTTAATACTAAGAGTAATGTTAGGAATCATGAAAAAAATATCATGAAGATGATCATGAAAGATTTTCCACCTTTGGATTAAACATACAATAAAACACCACACACTAATCAAATGATGAAAAATCTTCATGATACATTTCATGATCCCTAACATTATTCTAATACTAATTCAATTCGTTTATTTTTCATGTTATGGTATTATGTTAAAAGGGTGCATATGATATGCACTTCATGCAAAAAGTATAATTTTCCTCACAAAAGTCTAACTTCTTTATTCACAAAAAATATAACTTTTATAACATAAAAAATTAAACATAACTTTAGGGGTGCAGATAATAACTTCACCATTCATAATTTTCATCACCAAAATTCATAACTTCTATTTGTTAGTAAAATTTTTGTTAGGCTTAGATCGACAGAGCCATAACCAAAATCTCACAAAATAATACAGTGATTAAGCAATTGTGTTGAGATTCTATACCTTGAAAGTTCAAGGACTTCCTTGGAGTAAAAATAATGGCAATATAAACAAGAAAAAGAGAAAGCGCGAAGAAGATGATTTAAATGATTGAATGAACAATCAAATATAAGTAAAGTACATTAAGAGTACTACCATCTAAGTTTAAACTACTCCTATGTAGATTCGATCTACTCCTATGATAGAAAAGAAATGAAAATCATGTCATGTATTGATTTGTTAGTGATTTTTATAATAAAGCCATCAATGACAATTTACACAAAAAAAATGTAGGAAAAAACTTCTATTAACCATCATCTAACCACCCATATAACTTTCACCTTCTTACATTGCCACTTGTCCTCCATCCCTGAATCTTCAAAACTTGACTTAACTTTTCTTAACTTTCAAGATTTTCTTGCATAATAATAATAATAATAATAATAAGTAATAGAAAGTTTAAACCTAGTTGTAATGGACAAAAATTTTATTTATGGTGCAAACAATGCCCCCAACTCTTTAAGAATGAGTATTCGAATTCTTGAAGAGTTGTATGAATATAAATATATAATAGAAACTATGAAAATTATAATCGATTGACCATATATATGTAGTTTTTTTTTTTTTTTTTGTGGCCACATTGAAATACTCCCTCATTACTGTTATATAAAAAATAGAAATAAAATTCAAACTTTCTTTTTGTAAACCACTTTATCAAAATTAATTTTTGATGTGAACCAAAAAGTCACTGTAGTTGTTGGACGACAAAAATCATAATGTCAATTGACTTTAGAAAATTAAATTTTTTGACAAAATTAACAGTGTCGAAAAATTCAAATTCATCAAATGTGGGTTGATCATAATTTTTAGTCATGTTTGGCTTAAAGTCATACCCCCTAATTGGATTTTGATCATCATCATTTTGTGATGTTTTTTCATCAAATTTAGCCATATTTGGCTTAAAACCATGCCCTCCAATTAGATTTTCATCACCATTTTGTGATAGTTGTTCATCAAATTTAGCCGTGTTTGGCTTAAAATCATACTCTCCAATTGAATGTTCACCATCATTTTGTAATGGTTGTTTAACATTCTTTTTCATATTTGACTTAAAATCATATCCTCCAATTGAATTAAAATGCTCAATAGCTTTTGGCAAAAGAAGTTGGTCTTCTTTTTCAATTAATGGCTTAAAAAATTGCCCCCCAGGAGGCATGCCATTTTCAGAACTTAATTTTTCCTTGGCCATGATTTTTGTGGAGAAAAAATTTTGTTTGGAAAAAGCCTTTTAGAAACACATAAACTTTGTGCATTTTAAGACTCTCTAATTTTTTACTCCAATGTTGAATTTCTCCATCAACTATGAAAAATAAAAAATTGACAACTAAGTTGACAAATTTTTTCATCAAAGTAATTTATATCTTTTTGCATAAAATAATATGGCAGTGATGAAATTATTTAAAAGTTTTGCCAATCAAGAGAATTAATTTCTTCTTGTAGAATTAAAATTTCACTCTTACGCTGATAGATTTCATCCTCACAATGCCGAATTATTTTTTCCATATCATTTGTCAAGCCATTATGTTGGCAATAGACAGTAGAATTATTGTTATAATATTGACAATCATTATACATGAAAGATGAGACATTCCAATAATAATTCATATCCATTGGAACATTGCCACTCCATTAGTAGTTTGCATCCATGGGTGCACAAGATGCAAACATGCTACTTGATGGTATAATTTCTTGATACTTTGTTTGTATCATTTTTTTTCTCCAAGTTAGGACGATGTCCCATTGGGTGTGCCAAAAATTGGTAGTGAAATTTTTGTTAGGAGATCGACAGAGTCTTAACCAAAATCTTACCAAACAACATAATGAAGAAGCAATTGTGTTGAGATTCTATGCCTTGAAAGTTTAAAGACTTCCTTAGAGTAAAAATAATGGCAATACAAACAAGAAAAATAGAAAGAGAGAATAAGATGATGATGTAAATAATTGAATGAACAATCAAATACAAGTAAAGTACATTAAGACTACTCCTATCTAAGTTTAAACTACTCCTAGGAAAGAAAAGAAATGAAAATCAAGTCATGTATTGATTTGTTGGTGATCTTTACAATAGAGCCATCAATGGCAATTTATACAAAAAAAAATGTAGGAAAAAACTTCTATTAACCATCATCTAACCACCCATATAACTTCCACCTTCTTATCTTGCCACTTGTCCTCTATTCCTTGAATCTTCAAAACTTAATTTACCTTCTCTTAATTTTCAAGATTTTCCTATATAATAATAATAATAATAAGTAACAAAAAGTTTAAACCTAATTATAATCGACCAAAATTCTATTTATGGTGCAAACACTATCACAGAAATCATAATTTTTCTTACAAAGTGCAAATCCACATTATAGCATTTCTAAATGTGTACCGGAAATTGAAGAATATCTTTCTTATTAGAATCCAATGAAGTCTTACACATATTTATACTCAATGAAGTCTCATTGAGTTTGTCACAATCAACCTAACTAACTCACTCAACTCTCATAACCGTATCTATCATAACTGTCTTTAATATCTTGCACATGCGTGAGCTGAGGAAGATATTTTGTTTGTGATGGCTTCTCTCGTGGCTTGAGCTGGGAGTATTGCGTCTTAAGCTGAGATGGTTGTAGCTTAAGCTTAGATGGTTGAGAGTATTCCTCAATACTCTTATGAGGTATCAACACATCTAACTATACATAATTCTATTTTTTCACTCCATTTTCTCATTCTAGAGAAAAATACACGTAACACTCAGCTCATTTATGTGGGGGCTCAAATAATATTTTCTTACACGCGAAGAAATCCAATGATTTGAATTCCACATGTTTTATACAACGAAGGCCAATAATTTTGTGGAAGAATATAGAGAATGCCTCATCAATCAATCATATTACAATACCAAAGTTACACACATACACACACAAAATTTACCAAAACTTATTAGTAGTTTCTGAAGATCATTATGTACCTGTGGTGGTGATATCCATGGCTGCCTGAAAATTGTCATTTAACAATGGCTCAAATCAACAAGGCCAGAGCAGATGTCATGGAAGCCATAGAAGAGTACTTGGAGAACTTAGCAATAAACGAAGTGTCGTGGATTGACAACGCGCTCAATGCTCTAGAAAAGGCGAAAACAAGGCAGACAACGAAGGCATGGAACGCGGAGGGGAGTCCCTTGAATATAAGACTCGGAACTGGGCTGCCATTTAGGAACTCGCATGGAAGTATGATCAGAAGTGTGGTGATTGTGAAGGAAGCAACCAAGATTGATTCTAAGATGTTGGTTTTGATTGGTGGTTGTGGTTGGACAGAGTTCGACTTCACCATCATATTCATATTATGTCTTTGTTGCCACGAAACAAAAACGTTTGGTGGCCTCTGGCAATTTATAAAATGGACAAGGATTGCAAAGAGGCTTTGAGTGAAACTTAAGAATTCTATTGAGCCTGACACCAAGTTATTATCAAAACAAAATTAGCTTTTGACTTGTGCTATGCACAGGTTGTGTGGGAAAAATTCATTTATATATAAATAATTATATAATAAAAAAATAAATAGAAAAAAAAAAAAAAACTACTTATAAAAAGGGCTAAAGAATAAAAACTTATAAAAATAAATTAAAATAGAATTTATATTTTCAATTAAAATTAAAATTGAAATTTTGATAAAAACTGTTAAAAATTATCCTACTAAATTAGCTTTTGACTTGTGCTATGCACAGGTTGTGTGGGAAAAATTCATTTATATATAAATAATTATATAATAAAAAAATAAATAGAAAAAAAAAAACTACTTATTAAAAGGGCTAAAGAATAAAAACTTATAAAAATAAATTAAAATAGAATTTATATTCTCAATCAAAATTAAAATTGAAATTTTGATAAAAAAAACTGTTAAAAATTATCCTACTAATCTATCCAAACATTTTTTTTTTTGTTGTTGTTGCAAATCATTTTAAAATAAGACGTCAACAATAGTTAAATTGAATTTGAAAATATCTATATATATATATTTTGGGGTGGCATTTGGAGAGTTTGACCTAAGTCAAAGTGATTGTGATAGACATTTTTATTTTTTAAATTTAAACTCATTGTAATGTGAATTTGATATTTTTTTCATGTGGCAATTATTGTAATGTCTTTTCACAGTAAAGATGTTAATTTGATTCTGTAAAACGATTTCCGTATTTAAAAGTATATAATACCCAAACAAAATTAAAAGGGAAAATTATGCAAATAGTCCATGTAGTTTATACGATGTGTCAATTTGGTCCTTTGTAGTTTCAATTTGCTCGATTTTGTCCTTAATTTAACAGATTGTATTATTTTAGTCTAATAAATAACGGTTGTTAAGTTAATTTAATGGAAAGTCAAACAATGTGTCAATTTGGTCCTTGTATTTTTCACAATGTGTCAATTTAGTCCCTGTCAAAATCAAGAAAATTGAAACTACACGGATTAAATTGACACATCGTGTAAAGTACAGGGATCAAATTGATACATTGTTTGACCTTCTATTAAATTAACTTAACAACCGTTATTTATTGGACTAAAATGACACAATTCATTAAATTAAGGGACAAAATCAAGCAAATTGAAACTACATGGACTAAATTGACACATCGTGTAAATTATAGAGATTATTTGCCTAATTTACCCAAATTAAAAATAAGAATTTTCTCAAATGAGAGCAATTAAAATTAAAATTTTAACACTGGATTGCATTTGAAGACACATACTCCTACAATTCGACTAATAAAATAAAAAATGGCATGTTTTTTATGAGTGAACTCTATCTCCATTTTCTAATAGAGTGATGCTACATCTCTTTGATTTTCTTCTCTCTAATTTCACCTCTAATGACGCAACTCACTTTCACGTAAAGCGGTTTCACACCCCTCTCCCTCCATCTTTTGCCACATTAATTCCACATCGTTAAGGGTAGAATTGAGGGAGCAAAATTAGGGGAATGAGTCATTATTCTTTTTAATATTAAATTTCATTTCCGTTGATAAGAAAATTCATATCAACTTAGGAATTTTTGTTACATTATGCATAAAATTACAAAATAAAAATTCTCTATTGACCTAACTAAACACAGAACAGAAAAACTATAAAAAAAACGAGACATTGCTTATGAACACTTCAGATGTAAATATAAAGTAATATAATTATGGAGGAATAAATAGAGACACGATGAAAGAGAAATAGTGGAAAGGAAAAGAGGAGAAAAGAGAAGTGAAGTGGGAGAAAAAAAGTCAAAGAAAAATAATTAGTTCTTTAATGTTTGTAAAGATTAAAGATACTTGGAAAGATTTTAGCATGTTGGAATGGACACTTGAGAATATTTTAGAGCTTTCTAATGAAAGGCATAACTTTACTTATATATTATATAATTGGACATTGTTATTCTCATTAAAAAATTAGATTCATTTTTCAAATCTAATGATATAATAATCAATTAAAATATCTAAAGCAGCTCTTTATCTCTCTCTATCTTTCATATTTTCTCTAATTATCAACCAATCATCTCACTTACATATCATTGGATCTAGAAAATGGATCTAAAAAGTTCTTCATCCCTAAGAGTGCTGGAAGGCTTGGGAGTATAATATTACTCATAAACAAGGGTGTAAGTGATGGATGAACGAGGCTCAAAATATCAATCAACAACCATGGGCAACCATCAATCTTAAAAGAATTGAGACAAGGAAGATCATTTGGTAATCTTCCAACAAGTTTCGGACAATTTATGATGGAAAGCTTACTGGGCTAACGGTGCGGTTAAACTCCCTTTGTTTCAAAAGCAAACCAATCCTCCCATTTTTACATATCTACAAAGCTTAGCGTCTCTAGAAAAGGAAAAGGTTTGGCACCATGCTGCTACCCATAGAACTCACAACCTAGGTGCTTTATTGCACTCATTTCTTTAATGTAAAGGTCTTTGAGCAAGGGTAGTTGTCCAAGTGGTGGCAAAGATGTGCAATATTTATTACCTTTTAACCACATGAACACCATTTTAGAGAATGAAACATCTCCAACCCAGTTTGGAAATTTTGTACTGCCATAACCATGGATGGTGAGTCGTTCCAACAATTTGAAAGGTCTCATCATGTCAAGCACATTCCTCTCAATTATGTCATTTTGTGAACTATGAGATTCATCCCATTCTGGGGATAACTTTTTTAACTCTGGACAAGAGTAAGATTGAACTAAAAGCTTAGATTTAGATATTTGTCTCATGAGTAACTCAGTCTTTACCTTTTTCTCTCCAAATGTTGAAATCTCTCCTCTATTTGGGCCTCTCGTGTTGAAAGGTCTTGTTCATACACCTTCTTAACAGCGACATATTGACCACATGGTGCTTCTCTTAGCGCCATGATCAGGACTCTAGCCCACTTTTTGATACTAACTGATGCAAGGAAGCGTATTGGAAAGAAGAGCAAACAACAAGATCAAACTACAAACAAATTTGAATTAGAGATACTCTCCCTAAGAATGCATAATATTGAAAAAACTCTCTTTTTATTAATCAAATATCAACTTCAACCCCCAGAACCATGAGTCTGACAACTTTATTTATAGTTAACTTGCTTCTTGGACAATAAGAAACTAATAAAATAGGAAATAAAAATCAAAACTAATGGAATAGAAAAATTGTATCAAATCAAATTAAGAAAATAAATAAATCTATACTATTCTATACTAAATTAAATATGCCTAACTAAATATTGATTTTATAATATAAAATTAAAATATATAATATTTTTAAATTTCAATCTGCAATAGATTATGAGGTATTATTGTCTAATAATAAAACCACCATATGGATATTTGAGTATGCAAATGTAGTCGTTATTAAATTGTGTTGGATGATAGTTACATTTAAATAGTTATGTTCACCCATATAATACTGCATATTAATAATAATATATTTTTTTGAATAGCGTATTAATAATAATATGATATTACCAATTATGATGCTCCAAAAATTGGGAATATCAAGGAATATATTAACAAATAAATATTGGATTTTTCTAAAATTACAAATCCAAAAATAAATAATGATACATCAAAGTTAAATGTATTATAGACAATGTTGCCTTAATTTTACAAATTATAAGTACAAATAGAATTTCAATAGCAAGTTGAGAAATCCAATGTCGGTCCACGTCTGTTGCAACCTCTCGAGCATTTCCACAACATCTTCTTTGTTGGTGAATTCTTCCAAAATTTAGCATTAATGCCAATGCAACGAAAATAGCCATGAGTTGTGATGTCCAGTAAGAACACACACACCCCAGCCGATCAAAAAACAAACAAAAAAAAAAAACAAAGAATACACACACCTCAACTTTCTACATGTTTGAAATATATAAACAAGTATAAACAATACAAACAAGTAGAAGTACAACATATAATTTGCATAAATAAAAAATTACAGAGAATTACGAACAGTTATATCAATGCACAGTCACAAACAACAGCTAGAAATAACAGCGATAAGTTATAGTTGGTTATTAACACTTAATAGTTGGTAGCAGCAGTGAGATCAAGGCCAATAGAGTCCCCCAAAGAGACTCGTCCTCCCAACCACTAAGACTGGGCATTGGACTATTTGAAACTCCCTCATTTTGTTGCTTTGCAAATCTTACCATGGATATCTGCAACGATTATATACCGCGCAGCGCTATTGGTGGACCTCAAAAGAGGCTACCAAAAGAAAAATATTTTATCATCCTGAACCCAATCTTATCCCTCCAAAGCAGAAAAAAAAAGAAAAAAAAAAGAAGAAGGTTTTATCTTCCTAAATGTTCCATCTGGACCCAACCTTATCTCACTAAATCAAAGCACTACATAGAGTCTGAATATGTCCGTTCCATCATAGGGTACAGTGATGCACCACACTCTAAGCTTGGCTATAGGCAAACCGGTACCCGTCATAGTCATAACCCGTCGGCCATAAGAATTCTCATTTGTGTTTCGGTCGTGACACAAGAATCCTCATTTGTGTTATGCAAGACCAACACATGGTTGACATTAAGGATCGTGTTCTAAATCTAAGCCAACTTGAGTGTCATGACACGACTTGCGCAAGACTTAACTCAAAGGAAACACGTCCCACCATATCTCATTACAGTGCCAACACTTGCAAGTTACAATTATCTTTTCAATTCATTACACACTACAACATATAAAAGTTTTAGAGATCAAATTTTTTGGTTTCTAAAAGTGAATTTTGTTGCAAAAAACATTTAGGGACCAATTTCTATTGTCGTGAGGATAGTCGCTAAAAGGTCGTCCCGAAAAGTAAAAAATAAGGCTTTTAGCGACAAAGTTTTGAAAATGTCACTAATAAATACATTTTTTTTAGACAAAAAATTTAGTCCCAAAAGGATCATAATTCATCACTAATATCCAATTTTCGCTGCTAAAAATATAATAACGACACTTTTCGCAATAAAAATATTTTATCTCTAAAAAATGATTTTATCCCTAAATTTTGGTCTCTAAATTTTTAATTTTTTGTAGTGACAACTGAGTGCAACCCATTACCACCGCAGTGTTCGTTTGTTAAGTACATTATGAAACAAGTTAGCCACATTCAATAGCACAAAATGATCATGCGTCAAGTATATGAGAGAAAATATAACACACAATGATGCTCACAAAACATGGTAAAGCAAGAAACAACATTAGACAAGCTATTAAAAACACTTAGCGATAAACAAAACCTAAGAACATGACTTCCCGCAATTTTTCAGAACAGCATTGGCGAAAGAATAAATTGTTAAAAGTATTTCCGGGTTCTTTAGGGACTGAAATTCAACAGAATTATAAAACAACAAGTCTACTTTCATCTCCAATTTGTAGAATTAGCATACCACAACCAGAATTCAATATTTATGCAAATTGCCAAACTCAGTCCAGATTTGACACCTTTTAAGAAAAATGGATTTTCTCTGAATCTACTCAATAACTTTTCTCAAATAAATTTTGTTGAAAAGAGGACTCAAAATGCTAAATTTCGACATAAGAATCAACATGAGATGAGTTTTCTGGAATTTCATAAAAATGTGAAAAGTGGACTATTTTTCAGAAACTTTTTGTCAAGAACTTTGAAAAATTGTTTGGGCTATCAAAACACTTATTTAAACTCTACCAAAATTTCCACATGCTCTACACACTCCAAATAATATTCCATATAAACAGATTTTTGGTTCATGAATGTTTAATTTAAAAAGAAATTCAAGAGCTTATAAACTAGTTTACCAATTAAAGAAGAAAGCAAGCTCAAAACACAATTCTTAAGCAATGCATTATCCAACTATCATACCAACACATAAATTCATATAATATACATATGGTATTTTCTACAAGTAGTCAAAATAAAAAAGAAGTGTTAGAGAAAATAGGAGAGGAGGGTGTATCTTACAATGCTAGCAAAAGCTTTTCTTTCTTTCTTCTCTGTTCTTCCTTAGCCCTATTCCCATCAACATCACACACCCCTCACAACCCCCCCCCCCCCCCCCCCCCCCCGCACTCTCTCACTATGGCCACTCTTAGTTTAGCAGAAAATAACAATGGAAATAGAGGGGGATTACTCATATTTGTAGGAAAAATGGGATGAATTGACCATTTTGACCGTGGTTGGTCTTGAATGGAATTGGTTTATATTTAGTTGAATTGTAATGGAATGGAAAGTTATTAGGGGGTTTAAATAGGGTTTAATTAATCCAAGCTTGGTTGAGATGGAATTTGATGGATGTGTGGGTATAAACATGTTCCCCGAATTCAACGATTTGTGAAGACTTTTGTGCATTTTTTTAATTATTCTTGTTTCTCTTTCTTTCCTTTCCTTTTTTTTTTTTTTTAAACTTAATTTCCTTTGGCCCAAGTCAAGCCACATGGCCAGTCACTCCCCTCTCCTTTCTAGGTACAAAATGTATATTTTTATGTATAGATAAATAGTACAGAAGAAATGAATAAAAGAAATTGGAGAAAACAAGCATATATATATATAATTAATTAGTATAGGGTTGAAATTGAAATAAATTCCAAAGTAAGGGATCAATTTCTACTAAAAAATTATATAATCCGGCCCCTTGGACTAAATCGCAAAGTTTAATAAGAAATTAATGAGAAATTTATGATTTTAAATATAATTTCTAAAAATTGAGCTCTCTGCACTATTACACTAAAAAATTTACTCCAATTTTAAAATTGTCCAAATCGCTCAAAAAATTACGTAATACAATATAGGTATAGAAGCATTGTCGAAGTTTAGCGGGTTCAATTAAATGCACCGGTTTCCGCATAGCTTTGAGGTGATTCTATTTATACCAAATAGTAACTTGTCTAATTAAAACTTTGAAATTTAGTTCCTATTATATCTTAATGTGAATTTACTAATAAGGACACTACACATTAAATCCTAAAATATTTTCTTATGATACACCCTAATCACTTATATTTATTCTTCATATTCAAGTTTCTTTATCTTCTTTATCAAGTTTTAGTTATTTTTCTCTTCATCTTCTTCCCTGCTCCAAAATTCCAATCCACTCTATCAAAACTTATCATTATCATAAACATTGTTGTTTCTTATTGTGTTGTTACTTGCAAATAAAAAAAAAAAAAAAGAAAGTTAGAACAAAATTAAACAATGAATAAGAATAATAATCAAATATATTTTTTGAAACAATTTATCAAACATGAGGTAAGCATTCACGTAGATATCAACCAAACCATGGCCGAACAACCATTGTGAACAAAGGCCAAACAATATGTTCAATATAGTAATTGTGGGATATATTTTCTGAGTACCAACACGTGGCCAAGGTGGCGCCAACGTGTCAGCCGAGGTGCCACGTGACCTGGTCATGATGCCGAGGTCATTTTGGATAGGCCAAGGTTACCTCCGAAGATATCGGAATCCGAGATAAGCGGATAAGGGACAAGAGTCCTGGAATAATGAAGGACTTCAGGATGGATAAGGATAACACTCTTAGGAAGTATATCCTTATCTCTTGAAGAGTCCAAAGTAAGCATTAAATAGGAATCCATTGAAGTTAGGCTTCTGTTGGGACAAGGATTGAGTTAACTATAAAAGAAAGGCACTCCCGATGGGTCTAAGGTACGCAATTTATATTCTGAACAGTGAGTTTATGTCACGACCCAAACCCGGCCCTATGGGTTTAGCACCGTAACTGGCCAGTAATCCGTGATTACCAAAGGCCTGCTTAACAATCATACAATATAACAGAGTTCAGGGCCTGGCGGAAGCCAAAACAATAAATGAATAGTGTCCAATGAGCTGTGACAATCTGTATGCCAAAAAGTTTTTCATTCACATGCACATAAAACAGTACAGTACAATACGGCATACACAATATACATATCCATAACAGTCGGTGAATCAGGGACTTAATCCCTTATACAGTACGGTAACCAATAAACAGTCTATACGATAATCTCACAACGGTACAAAACAGTGAGACAGACAGGGGAAATCCAAAGACCCCAAAGCCATAGCATGGCAACACGGAACCTCGCTGTGAGGCACACAGGCTGGCTGGACAAAACTGGGGACCAATCCCACGCTCCTAGCTCCGGTCTGGCTGCTGAGAACCTACATATATATATAAACAGTGAGCTAAAGCCCAATGAATAACATAATGTGTAAAGGGGTTATGAATGAATGTCCTTACAATAATGAAATCAATTCATTTAACAGTATTTCGATCTTTCAGTCAATCAATAGTTCAATCAATCGGTCTTTCAATCAATCAGTCATATGTGGTACATCCATTAGCCTATAAACAATAGGTCCAAAGGACCGGGCCTTGACAGACCCAACTATAGTGATGGCCATCAATCAATAACAATATGGTTCCACGAGGAAACCGACAGAGCTCTGTATCAGTCAATAACAATGGGTGCTAAGGATGCCACAATACAATTCGAAATACAGGACATACATTCATTCAATAAACAATATCAGTTCAATAAACATTTCAGTTCAGTATTCAAAAGATAATCATTTTGAACATATCTTTACACAATCTGTTACTCACAGAGATTGGGCTATTAGCAGCTAGAGCGTGTCCCCGAGAGCCAACCCTAAACAATTAAACAATTGAACACACACTAAGTTTAACAGTTGGGGAAGTACAATAATTAACTTCCTAATGTGCCTCGGTGTGTTCTATCTCTAAACCCTCATTAAGATGTCTTAATCTAGGCCTAGGAATGCCTAGGATGAGATGAGGATGCAAAATTACACTTGGAAGGCATTTTTCAAAACTTGCTGGAAATAGGCACCTCGCTCGAGCGAGCCTTCCTTCGCTCGAGCGAGCTTCATGAACAGTGAAAGTACTGGTTGCTCAATTTTTACGCGCGATGGTCGCTCGATGCTCGCTCGAGCGAGCTGGCAAAACCAAAGGGCTCGCTCGAGCGAGGAATCCTTCGCTCGAGCGAGGAAGCAAAATCTGGGATTTCCAGATTTGTCTCCCAAGTTCGAACCAAGTATTCAAACACTCAAATCTCATCCTCTTGGCCCCAAATTCTGGAAAAACACTTTCAACTCAATGTATTACAAGTTTCAAAAGCTATTTTGCACATGCAAAGGCCAAGGGTTGGTCAATCAAAGCCATTTTCAAACCATTTTCATGGACAATTTGTAAACATGCAATGCATGATCTTTAAAACCAAAATCAATCTTTAAATCTTGCTCCAAGGAGCTCAATAGCTGGAAAACAAACTGAAATCATGGTCTTAACATGAAAATAAGCTTGCATGCACCAATGGACCATGGATTCAACTTCAAAATCAACAAATTCAACATGCATGCAACATTTCTAGCATGAATCAACTCCTTAGCACTAAAACATGATTTAATCCTACAATGGAACATGAATCATGCAAGATGAGGCTCAAGAACAACAAAAAGATGATGATTTCTCTTACCTAAGTCTTGTACTTCAAAAATAAAGGTCCAATTCTTGTAATACACACTTCAATCTTCAAGCTCACCAAAGTGTAGTCAAAATCTCTCTCAATTTCTAAGCATGCAAGATGAAATCACTCAAGTTCCTCACCCTCTCTCTCTAGAATTCGGTTATGAGCAAGAATAGGGGCTGTCAATGTTGATTAAGTGTATAGGTTCTAAGATTAAACAAATGGCCACCCAATGGCGGTTTCGTAATTAAGTGGAACTTGGCAATTAACTTATTTTAATGTAGTTTAATCATTCCTAATCAATTTTCAGATAATTATATCATTAAATCACAAATATTCTAATGATCACAAAACACTAAACGGTCTCTAAATCGGCCGCCGATAAGGCCTTCAATTAGCAATCTAAACATATAAATGCATACCGATAAATCATATACTCAAACAGACACAATATGCAATTCAATAGGTACACTCATTCAATTTCAATTTTACTTTCAATCGATCTCTTCAATACTTCAATTAATTCGATAATCAATCATTATCAATTCAAATTAGCAATAATCAGTATATAATTCAGTAATCGGTAACGAGGGTCGTTACAGTCTCCCCTCCTTATAAAGAGTTTAGTCCTCTAAACTCGGGTTACCTTCATTCTGAAAGAAAGCAGGATCCAATGGAAACAAGTCAGGATATCTCCTAGCCATGTCATCTTCCCTTTCCCAAGTGGCATACACACCACCATGATTCTGCCAATCCACTTTTACTAACGGAATTTCTTTGTTCCTCAGTTTCTTGATCCGTCTGTTTACAATCTGTATAGGCCGTTCCTCATAAGTGTAGTCATCACTCAACACTATGCGAGTAGGCTCAATCACATGAAACGGATCTCGAAGATAGTCTCTCAACATCGAAATGTGGAAGACATTATGCATATGCTCCATTTCAGGAGGAAGTGCAACTTGATACGCCACCGGATTGATTTTCTCAATAATCTCATACGGTCCGACATATCTCGGCGCTAACTTGCCTTTGACTCCAAAACGAGTCTGGCCTTTCATTGGTGTCACTTTCACAAACACGTGATCACCCACTTCATACTCTCTATCCCGTCTTCTGACATCTGCATAACTTTTCTGTCTACTTTGTGCAGTTTTCAGTCTCTGCTGTATCAGTTTCACTTTCTCAGTCGTTTCATATACAATCTCGGGCCCAAGCAAAGGCCCATCTCCAACTTCTGCCCAGCAGATTGGAGATCTACACTTTCTGCCATACAATGCCTCGAAAGGCGCCATTCCAATACTCGAATGGTAGCTGTTGTTGTAGGCGAATTCAGCCAATGGCAAATGACTTTCCCAATTTCCCTGAAAATCAAGGACACACATTCTCAATAGATCCTCCAAAGTCTGAATGGTCCTTTCTGACTGTCCATCCGTCTGAGGATGATAGGCACTACTCAGCCTCAATTCAGTACCCAATGCAGTTTGTAGGCTCTGCCAAAACCTCGATGTAAACTTTGAATCCCTGTCAGAAACAATAGATACAGGCACTCCATGCAATCTCACAATTTCATCAATATAGATAACAGCTAATTTGTCTGCATTATAAACTGTCTTGACAGGTAGGAAGTGTGCAGATTTAGTCAGTCTATCAACAATAACCCAAATAGAGTCCATACCTTTCTTGGAGCGCGGTAATCCAACGATAAAATCCATCGTGATATGCTCCCATTTCCACTCTGGTATGGCTAAGGGTTGCAGTAATCCAGCAGGTCGTTGATGTTCAACTTTGACTTGTTGGCAATGAAGACACTTTGATACAAAATCGGCAATCTCTTTCTTCATTCCCGGCCACCAGAAATTCTGTTTCAGATCTTGGTACATTTTCGTATTTCCCGGGTGGATAGACAATTTGGAATTGTGGCCTTCTTGCAGAATTCTTCTTTTCAATTCACTGTCATTCGGTACACACAGTCTATCTTGAAATTTCAATACATTGTTCTCGAATTTGAACCCCGGTCTCGGCTTAGACTCTCTTTCTTCGATGATCTTTTTCAAAAAGTCATCCAGTTGCTGTTTCTCTTTAACTTCCTCAATCAAGGCTGGTTGAGCAGTAATGGCAGCTATTGTTCCACTTTGTTCTCTCAGGACAACTTCAATTTCAGATTTTTCAAGATCATACAGCAATTCTTTCTGCCCGGTGAGCAAACAAGCTAAGTTGGCAATTGACTTTCGACTCAATGCATCGGCAACAGTGTTGGCTTTTCCCGGATGATACAAAATCTGTAAATCATAATCTTTAATCAATTCCAGCCATCTCCGCTGTCTCATATTCAGTTCTTTCTGAGTGAAGAAATATTTCAAACTCTTGTGGTCGGTATACACTTCACATGTTGCCCCATACAAATAGTGACGCCAAATTTTTAAGGCAAATACCACTGCAGCAAGCTCCAAATCATGTGTTGGGTAGTTCTTTTCGTGCGGTCTCAACTGTCGGGAAGCATAAGCAATAACTCTCCCATTCTGCATTAAAACACACCCCAAACCTTTATGAGAAGCATCACTAAATACAGTATACCCATCCGTACCTGAAGGTAAGGTCAGAATCGGTGCAGTCACAAGTCGGGTTTTCAATTCTTGAAATGCCGATTCTCTTTGGTCAGTCCAGTCAAATGATGTCCCCTTCTGAGTCAATTGAGTCAATGGTAAGGCAATTTTGGAGAAGTCTTTAACAAATCTTCTGTAATATCCAGCCAATCCCAAAAAGCTTCGGACTTCAGTCACATTTGTTGGTCTAGGCCAGTTCACTACAGCTTCAATTTTCTGCGGATCAACAGAAATCCCGTCTTTGCTAACAACATGTCCCAAAAACATCACATGATCAAGCCAAAATTCACATTTAGACAGTTTAGCATACAGTTTCTGTTCTCTTAAAGTCTGTAAGGCAAGTCTCAAATGCTGTTCATGTTCTTCTACAGTTCTAGAATATATCAATATGTCATCAATGAACACCACAATAAAATCATCAAGGTATGGTTTGAAAATTCTGTTCATAAGGTCCATAAATGCAGCTGGGGCATTCGTGACTCCAAATGGCATAACTAAAAATTCATAATGTCCATACCTCGTTCTAAAAGCAGTTTTAGCAATATCTTCCGGTTTTACCTTCAGTTGATGATACCCCGATCTGAGATCAATTTTGGAAAACACTTGTGCACCCTGTAACTGATCAAATAAGTCATCAATACGCGGTAAGGGATACTTATTCTTTACAGTTACCTTGTTCAATTCACGGTAATCAATGCACAGTCTCAGTGAGCCATCTTTCTTCTTCACAAACAAAACAGGTGCACCCCACGGTGAAGTACTGGGCCTGATAAACTTCTTGTCTAGCAGTTCCTGCAATTGTACTTTCAATTCCTTCAGTTCAGTTGGAGCCATTCTATAGGGAGCTTTGGACACTGGCTGTGTTCCCGGAATCACATCAACTGTAAATTCAATCTCCCTGTCAATCAAATCCCCTGGCAGCTCATCTGGAAACACATCTGGGAATTCTCTGACTATAGGAATGCAATTCACATCAGTGTTAACACTGTCAGTAGACACAGTCAATATAGAACAGAAATACCCTTTACACCCCTTTCTAATCAGTTTCATGGCTTTCACAGACGAAATCAAGTACGGGGGAGGTACTACTCCAGCTCCACTAAATACAAATTCAGGCAAACCAGGTGGACGGAAAATAACTTGTTTAGTCACACAGTCAATACTAGCATGATATTTTTGTAACCAGTCCATCCCCAATATCACATCAAAATGATCAATATTCAGTGGCAGTAAATCAATAAACAAATGTGCATCCTCAACAATGATTTCACAAGCAGGATACGTATATGCACATGTCATGGATCCCCCAACAGGTGATGATACAGCTAGCAGATAATTCATGGGTTCTAAGGGTCTATTCAATTTTCTCGAAAAAGCATACGACACATAAGAATGTGTAGACCCCGAATCAATCAATACATATGCATTCTGAGTACAAATAGAGAGGATACCTGACACAACAGTCTCAGTGTTCTGAACATCTCCCGGTACTAGGGCGAACACTCGGCCCTGCCTCATAGGCTCTTTCCCGGTAGCTTTGGAGTTCGGTTTTGGTGTTGCAGTTGATGCTGCTGCGCTTGGTGCAGCTTTGTTACTTGGTTGCGGGTTAGAGGGGCAGTCTTTAATCCTGTGGCCCACCTTGCCACACTTGAAACAAGCTCCAGAAAGCTGATAGCAAACCCCTTTATGTTTGTTGCCACACACAGAGCAAGGTGGAGTGAACCCACTCCCTTGGCTGGGGCTAGACATTGACCCCGTATTCT
Organism: Camellia granthamiana; assembly: GCA_036172215.1. Lineage (NCBI taxonomy): Eukaryota > Viridiplantae > Streptophyta > Magnoliopsida > Ericales > Theaceae > Camellia > Camellia granthamiana. The sequence goes on along the minus strand of CM069907.1, from coordinate 38,658,571 downwards.
GTTTCTTATTCGATGAGCTATGCTTGCCTTTCTTAAACTTGAACCCTTGCCTTTTGCCTTGCCACTCCGTTGTTGGTGTTTCAGACTGTTTCACAGCTGCAATATTCGATTCGGCCATTAACGCCCGATCAAGAACACCCACAAATGTTGGCATTTTCAAAACATTGATTCGGTCCAGTATAGCAACATTAAGGCCACCTTCAAACCTCCTGGCCTTCTTATAGTCGGTATCTACCATGTGTGGTGCATACCTGGCAAGTTCAGTGAATTTCTTTTCATATTCGGCAACAGACATTTTGCCCTGTTTCAATTGCTCAAACTCAGTCACCTTTCTGTCTCTGATGCACTGGGGAAAGTACTTTTCAAAGAAGGACTCTTTGAACTGAGCCCAAGTCATGATAGCATTTGCATCCCGAGTCAACATCCACCACCTTCTTGCTTCTTCCTGTAAGGTGAAGGTTGCTAGCAATACCTTGTTGGCTTCGGAACACGGAAATACTTCAAACAACTTTTCTGTTTCAAGAACCCACGCTTCAGCCTGTAGCGGTTCTAAGCCTCCCTGAAAGGACGGCGGTTTCAGCTTGCTGAACTTATGAGTCAATGCAATAATATCCTCCTCATTAGCATTCACATTCTGTACATTCTGTTCCGGTTGCACCGGGGGAGGAGGAGGTGGGGGCTGTGGATTCTGTTGTTGTTGATCTAGCCTTTCAATTATCAGTCCCATCATTAGTTCAAGTCTGGCCATTCTGGCCTCAGTTGATGAAGACCCAGGTTCATTTGCAGTTGTGTTATCCATTTCACTATAAACAGTTATGACAGTTATAGCAATTATAACATAAGCAGTTATACACTTAATCAGTTTAACCTTTTTAGCATATAATCAATCAATCATAAGCACACATTTTACATGTTAATGCAATGTCCTAATCACTTTTCTAGGACACTCTATAGCTCATTTGAACACGTGTGTGCGGTATAACTCGTGGTTAAGTATCGCTCTGATACCACTCTGTCACGACCCAAACCCGGCCCTATGGGTTTAGCACCGTAACTGGCCAGTAATCCGTGATTACCAAAGGCCTGCTTAACAATCATACAATATAACAGAGTTCAGGGCCTGGCGGAAGCCAAAACAATAAATGAATAGTGTCCAATGAGCTGTGACAATCTGTATGCCAAAAAGTTTTTCATTCACATGCACATAAAACAGTACAGTACAATACGGCATACACAATATACATATCCATAACAGTCGGTGAATCAGGGACTTAATCCCTTATACAGTACGGTAACCAATAAACAGTCTATACGATAATCTCACAACGGTACAAAACAGTGAGACAGACAGGGGAAATCCAAAGACCCCAAAGCCATAGCATGGCAACACGGAACCTCGCTGTGAGGCACACAGGCTGGCTGGACAAAACTGGGGACCAATCCCACGCTCCTAGCTCCGGTCTGGCTGCTGAGAACCTACATATATATATAAACAGTGAGCTAAAGCCCAATGAATAACATAATGTGTAAAGGGGTTATGAATGAATGTCCTTACAATAATGAAATCAATTCATTTAACAGTATTTCGATCTTTCAGTCAATCAATAGTTCAATCAATCGGTCTTTCAATCAATCAGTCATATGTGGTACATCCATTAGCCTATAAACAATAGGTCCAAAGGACCGGGCCTTGACAGACCCAACTATAGTGATGGCCATCAATCAATAACAATATGGTTCCACGAGGAAACCGACAGAGCTCTGTATCAGTCAATAACAATGGGTGCTAAGGATGCCACAATACAATTCGAAATACAGGACATACATTCATTCAATAAACAATATCAGTTCAATAAACATTTCAGTTCAGTATTCAAAAGATAATCATTTTGAACATATCTTTACACAATCTGTTACTCACAGAGATTGGGCTATTAGCAGCTAGAGCGTGTCCCCGAGAGCCAACCCTAAACAATTAAACAATTGAACACACACTAAGTTTAACAGTTGGGGAAGTACAATAATTAACTTCCTAATGTGCCTCGGTGTGTTCTATCTCTAAACCCTCATTAAGATGTCTTAATCTAGGCCTAGGAATGCCTAGGATGAGATGAGGATGCAAAATTACACTTGGAAGGCATTTTTCAAAACTTGCTGGAAATAGGCACCTCGCTCGAGCGAGCCTTCCTTCGCTCGAGCGAGCTTCATGAACAGTGAAAGTACTGGTTGCTCAATTTTTACGCGCGATGGTCGCTCGATGCTCGCTCGAGCGAGCTGGCAAAACCAAAGGGCTCGCTCGAGCGAGGAATCCTTCGCTCGAGCGAGGAAGCAAAATCTGGGATTTCCAGATTTGTCTCCCAAGTTCGAACCAAGTATTCAAACACTCAAATCTCATCCTCTTGGCCCCAAATTCTGGAAAAACACTTTCAACTCAATGTATTACAAGTTTCAAAAGCTATTTTGCACATGCAAAGGCCAAGGGTTGGTCAATCAAAGCCATTTTCAAACCATTTTCATGGACAATTTGTAAACATGCAATGCATGATCTTTAAAACCAAAATCAATCTTTAAATCTTGCTCCAAGGAGCTCAATAGCTGGAAAACAAACTGAAATCATGGTCTTAACATGAAAATAAGCTTGCATGCACCAATGGACCATGGATTCAACTTCAAAATCAACAAATTCAACATGCATGCAACATTTCTAGCATGAATCAACTCCTTAGCACTAAAACATGATTTAATCCTACAATGGAACATGAATCATGCAAGATGAGGCTCAAGAACAACAAAAAGATGATGATTTCTCTTACCTAAGTCTTGTACTTCAAAAATAAAGGTCCAATTCTTGTAATACACACTTCAATCTTCAAGCTCACCAAAGTGTAGTCAAAATCTCTCTCAATTTCTAAGCATGCAAGATGAAATCACTCAAGTTCCTCACCCTCTCTCTCTAGAATTCGGTTATGAGCAAGAATAGGGGCTGTCAATGTTGATTAAGTGTATAGGTTCTAAGATTAAACAAATGGCCACCCAATGGCGGTTTCGTAATTAAGTGGAACTTGGCAATTAACTTATTTTAATGTAGTTTAATCATTCCTAATCAATTTTCAGATAATTATATCATTAAATCACAAATATTCTAATGATCACAAAACACTAAACGGTCTCTAAATCGGCCGCCGATAAGGCCTTCAATTAGCAATCTAAACATATAAATGCATACCGATAAATCATATACTCAAACAGACACAATATGCAATTCAATAGGTACACTCATTCAATTTCAATTTTACTTTCAATCGATCTCTTCAATACTTCAATTAATTCGATAATCAATCATTATCAATTCAAATTAGCAATAATCAGTATATAATTCAGTAATCGGTAACGAGGGTCGTTACAGTTTAGCACTATTGATTATTTTTGAGAGATATACTGACTTGATCGTTGGAATGCCCCCGGGTGGACGAACCACCGCTGGAATCTTCTCTTTCTGTTGTAGGTCAGCTAGGTGTCATCTATTCTACCAGTTCTCTCCGCTGATTACTGAGTTGGCAGTGTGGTCAGAAAATCACTCACACAATTTGGCGCCGTCTGTGGGAAAGAAAGGAGAATAGATGGCCAGCGACGGACAGAAGGAAAAAATTAGGGACGACACTTCTGCTGGGAGTGGCAGACCTATCAACCTTGACGTCGAAGGAGACAACCGTAACACAGAAACTCGTGTCCAGAATCACAGCAACAAAGACGTCAGCCAGGATGGCGACACACCAAAGAAGCCAGATCGAAGTGGGTACTACAAAGAGGATGACCTCCAGGTATGGAAGGATAGATGCCTGCGGAGGGACGAAGAGGTAAAAGAGATAGCAAACAAATTGGCGGACCTGCAATTGGTCATCAATTTCATGATGCAAAACAACGTTATGCAGCCACCATTCCAGCTACAGGACACGCCGATTCTAGCAGCCAATACCCAGAAGGGAGGGCAGAAAACAATTCCCATAGCCTCTCAACACACCAGGAGCAAAAGACATTCTCACCGACCTTCCAGGGAAGTCAGACGAGGGGAGTCAAGAAGGGAAGAATCGTGGAGGACGCATCACACAAAGGAGGCAGACCCCAAAGAACATCGGCATGTTCAGGGGCAGGCGCTATGCTTCGACACAACTAATAGAGAAAGGTTGAAGAGGACTCACCACGAGGCTGAAAGTAGTGCACCAAAAAGATTGAAAGCAGGAGATAGTCGAGCTCCTGGGCGAACAAAGGAGGACTTAAGAGATTACCTCAAGAGGAAACAACAGAATGCCGACGCCAAGGTAACCTCCCCAGATAAGCCGAGGACACCATTCTCGGTGGAGTTGGACAAGTTTGAGGCGCCGAAGAGATTCAGTATGCCAAGGTTCCAAATATACGATGGTAAGTCAGACCCCAACTTCCACGTTGGATTATACTTGAACTCAATGGCATTGTATAGTGGGAACGAGCCGTTGTTCTGCAAAGTATTCCCCTCATCCTTCAGGGAGATTGCATCATATTGGTTCCACAAACTACCAAAGGGAAGCGTGAAGACTTGGGAAGGCCTGGCCGAGATGTTTGTGGCCAGGTTCGTGACAAACAAGCTACAGCCATTAAGGGTGGACGCATTGATGGCTCTGAAGATCAGTAAGGATGAAGGCTTTAGGGCCTATACAAAAAGATACTATGAGGTGTTCAACCGAATACCAGAGTGTAATCAAGAGGTGGCGGTCGTATCTTTCAAGAACCGCCTAAAAGACAACTGCCCGCTACGAAAGTCTTTGGCAAAGACACTGCCAAAAAGCATGGAAGAGCTCATGGCCAGAATTGAAAAATACGCCAGAGCCGAGGAAGATACATCGGGGACTAAGGAGACAAAGCAAGAGAAAGGGAACAGCTCGCCGAAGCGAGGCCAAGGTAACAATGGATCGAGCAAGCAAGAGTCAGAACTGAGGGCTACACAGGCAGTGACAACTGTGTTCCGAATCCTAATTCACAAAGTCCTGGATCAAATTCGGAATCAACCCTATTTCAGAACACCAGCAAGGGCACCAGGAGAATTCATGGGAAGAAACCTTGGCAGGCATTGTGCTTATCACAATGAAAACGGGCATATGACTCAGGGCTGTAGAGTCCTGAAGGCACACTTAGAAGACCTGGTGAGGCAAGGCCACCTGAGAGACCTTGTCGATGAAGCCAGGACAAGAAAAGAGCAGGCAAGACTGCCTCAGGCACCAGCAGCTCCGCCTCCCCCAGCACAACAACCTCAGGCAGGGGCAAGGACCAGTAGTGTCCTTTTCTGAAGCCGACCTTGATATGGTGCAGCATCCGCATAATGATGCCTTGGAAGTATCCCTCCAGGTTGGGGAATGCCAAGTAAAGCGCATCCTGATTGACCAAGGCAGCTCTTGTGACATCATGTACGTTCGATGTTACAAGGAGCTCAGCCTTCACCCAGACAATATGGAGCAATCCAATAGCTCAATGATCGGGTTCAATGGAACGCCGACATGGCCACTGGGAACAACCAGCTTGGAGGTGCAGGCAGGCACCAGGAAGATAACAACTGAGTTCACCGTAATCGACACACCTTCCCCTTACAACATCATTTTGGGAAGGCCATGGTTGCATGCAATGGGGGTTGTTCCCTCAACATTGCATCAACTATTGCGGTTCCCAACAGAGCATGGGATTGAGGAGGTTAGAGGAGATTAGCTGCAGGCAAAGAATTGCTCCATGGCAGTAATGAAATCCACCTGCAGCATTCGAGAACCAGAAAAGGCAGAGATCGAAGACGAGGACGTGGAGGTCCTAGAGGATGTCGGCAAGGAGCCAGCCGAGAAGAGTGAAGAAACACTGAAAAAAATCCTCGTCCAGGAAGGGGATGAAGAACGTTTTTTTCTTCTCGGCTCGGGCTCAGCCGAAGAAAAGGCAAAAGAGTTGGAAGCTTTTTTGAGAGCAAATATTGAAGTGTTCACGTGGACGCCCTACGAAATGCCTGGCATTGACCCCGAGGTCACTTGCCATAAGCTGAACGTTGACAGGTCAGCTAAACCTATAATCCAACGAGCAAGAAGACCAACATTGATACACGTCGAAGCAGTGGAGGAGGAGGAAGACAGACTACTGGAAGCCAGGGCCATTCGTGAGGTAAATTACCCGACATGGCTATCGAACACAGTAGTGGTGAAGAAGAAGAATGGTAAATGGAGGGTCTGCGTAGACTTTACCAGTTTAAACAAGACCTATCCCAAAGACAGCTTCCCTCTATCCAAGATTGACCAGCTAGTGGATGCCACTTCAGGGCATGGAAGGATGAGCTTCCTGGATGCCCATAGGGGGTATCACCAGATAGCCATGTATCCCGAGGATGAGGAGAAGACTGCGTTTATCACCCCAAAAGGGCTGTACTGCTATAAAGTGATGTCTTTTGGGTTGAAAAACGCAGGAGCAACTTACCAAAGGTTGGTAACCAAGATGTTCAGACACCTGATTGGCCGAACGGTGGAAGTTTACATTGACGACATGGTCGTGAAGACCAAGGAACCAGAAGGTCACCTCGCCGACCTTAAAGCAGTCTTTGAAATCCTTAAAGAATATCGGCTCCGACTCAACGCATCAAAGTGCGCATTTGGAGTTGGATCTGGTAAGTTCTTGGGATACCTGGTGACCAGAAGGGGCATTGAGGCCAGCCCAGATCAGATCAAGGCCATCCTGGAGTTGAAGAGCCCGACGTCGGCAAAACAGGTACAAATACTAACCGGAAGGACCACAACCCTGAATAGGTTTATCAGCAAAAGCTCAGACAAGTGCTGACCTTTCTTTAACCTAGTAAAGAAAGCCATAGACTTTCTGTAGACCGAAGAATGCGAAGCTACCTTGGCCGACCTAAAGAAGTATCTAACCATAGCCACAGTTCTTTCAAATCCAGAACCTGAAGAGGAGTTGTTTTTGTACTTAGCAGTTTCAGAACATGCAATAAGTGCAGTGGTAGTCCGAGAAGAAAAAGGAGAACAAAGGGCTGTTTACTATGTAAGCAAAACCCTGGCCGATGCAGAAACGAGGTATCTACCTTTAGAGAAATTTGCACTGGCCTTAGTAATGGCTTCAAAGAAGCTGAACCATTACTTCCAGGCCCATAAAATTGTGGTGCTAACTGAACACCCCTTGAAGTTCTTGTTGCAACAAGGAGACTTGACAGGAAGAATAGCCAGATGGGCAGTCGCCTTGGGCCAGTATGACTTGGAGTACAGACCCAGAACAGCAATCAAAGGCCAAGTTTTGGCCGACTTCGTGGCAGAGTTCACGCCAGAATCCATTGAACATCGGGCTCCGTTGAGCCAAGGTGAACGATGTCCAAACAAGCAAGGAGGAGCCCAGCCAAAGGCGAAAGAACAAAGCAAAGAGGAAAAACTCAGACCCTGCAGCATTTACATCGGCGACTCCTTTCGACTGTTTGTTGATAGGAGTTCCAACCGACAGGGAGCGGGGGCATGAGTAATACTGGTATCTCCAGATGGGCAGATACTAGAACAGTCGATTCGTTTGGGGTTTAATGCCTCAAACAATGAAGCAGAATATGAAGCACTCATTGCAGGACTAAAGCTGGCAACAGCAATATAAGAAGATGAGGTAATAGTTTTTTTTGACTCACAACTTATAGTTAACCAGACAACAGGCGAGTTTGCGGCTCGAGATGAAAGGATGTCGGCCTACGCAAAGGAGGTCATCAGGTTGGCAGCCTTGTTTCAGAACTGCCGACTACTTCAGGTCAGCGGAGATGATAACAGTCACGCCGATGCATTGGCCAACCTAGCTAGTGCAATACAACCTGGAAAAGCGAGGACAATAATGGTGGACTACTTGTCGGGTCCGAGCATCGAACCACTGACCACAGAGTGTGAAACAATGTGTGTGGACATGGGACCAAACTGGATGGATGCAATTATTGCATTCCTGAAAGAAGGAAAGTTGCCAGATGACCACAAAGAGGCACACAAGATCAGATTGAAGTCGGCAAGATTCAGTCTGACAGCAGAAGGACATCTTTACAGAAGATCCTTCACTAGACCCCTTTTAAGGTGCGTACATCCTTTACAAGTTGAAGATTTTTTATATGAAATTCATGAAGGAATTTGTGGAAGCCACACTAGGGGCAGATCACTTGCCTATAGGGCCATTACCCAGGGGTATTGGTGGCCCTACATGCAGAAAGATGCAAAAGCCTATGTGAAGAAGTGTGAAAAGTGCCAAAGGTTTGCACCTCTCATACACCAACCAGTAGCAGACCTGAACCCAGTATCCAGTCCTTGGCCGTTTGCCTAATAGGGAATGGATCTTGTCGGACAACTGCCCCAAGCAACTAGGCAAAGAAAGTACCTGCTGGTAGCAACAGATTACTTCACCAAATGGATAAAAGCTGGGCCCTTAGCCAAGATCTGAGATGTGGACGTATAGAGCTTCATATGGAAGAACATAATCACAAGATTTGGGATTATAAGAGCAATAGTCGCAGACAATGGAACACAATTTGACAGTAAGCTAATCAAGAGCTTCTGCGCAAAGTTCAAGATCAAGAACTACTTTTCGACCCCAAGCTTTCCTCAAAGCAATGGACAAGCAGAAGCATCCAACAAAGTTATCTTGGATGGGATAAAGAAGAGGCTGCAGGCTGCAAAGGGAAAGTGGGTGGATGAACTACCAAGTGTGCTCTGGGCATATCGGACTACGCCAAGAAGATCAACAGGGGAATCCCCCTTTGACATGGCCTATGGCACAGAAGCAGTCATTCCCTTGGAAGTCGGCATCCCAGGGATCAGAACCCAGGGAGTGGAGAATGGGACTAATGATGTACTCTTAGCCCGAGATCTGGATCTTTTAGAAGAAAGAAGGGAGAGAGCTGCAATTCAGCTGGCAGCATACCAGCAACGCTTGCCAAAGCTTATAATAAAAGGGTCAACCCAAGAGAGTTCCAAGTCGGCTACTTAGTCTTGAGAAAAGTTGTCGGCAACAAGAAGGATCCTAGGGAGGGCAAGCTTGGCCCAAACTGGGAAGGACCCTACAGAATCACTTCGGTATTGGGCAATGGGGCATATCGGCTTGAAGACAATGAGGGCAAAGAGTTTCCAAGACCTTGGAACACTTGCAATTTGAAATTTTTCTATCATTAGAATTTTGTCATTTTGCCGAAGTAAATAAATAAAGTTTTAGCTTGTTTATATATGTTTATACACTTGAGACTGATAAAGATACATAACGTTGCTTCTGGAATACATGTATGATGAGAACCCAAGTGGAACTCATGTTCACATCAGGGGGCAGAGAGAAGAAAAATAGGTTTAACACTTGTTGAAACTTGAGAAAAGTTTACAAGTTGAAGCTAAACTGATATGATATTTAACACTTGTTGAAACTTGAGAAAAGTTTACAAGTTGAAGTTAAACCAAGATAATGTTTAACACTTGTTGAAACTTGAGAAAAGTTTACAAGTTGAAGTTAAACCGAGATAATGTTTAACACTTGTTGTAACTTGAGATAATGTTTAACACTTGTTGAAACTTGAGAAAAGTTTACAAGTTGAAGTTAAACCGAGATAATGTTTAACACTTGTTGAAACTTGAGAAAAGTTTAGAAGTTGAAGTTAAACCGAGATAATGTTTAACACTTGTTGAAACTTGAGAAAAGTTTAGAAGTTGAAGTTAAACCGATATGATGTTTAACACTTGTTGAAACTTGAGAAAAGTTTACAAGTTAAAGTTAAACCGAGATGATACTAAACACTTGTTGAAATTTGAGAAAAAATTTCCAAGTTAAAACGGCCGGAGTATTAAGCTAAGTACTTATGTACTTGCCGATGTAAACTAAGGTGTTTCACCCCAAGAAGGTTGCATAAGACTACGGTGCATCTTAAAGACACAAAATTATTCTAAGTATGAAAGTCATACAAGAAGCAATAAAGGGAAGACAAACATGTAAACATTCAAGAAAGAAGGAAGTTGTATTCATTAAAAGGCACGTCGGCCATATGAAGAGCTTACACTGTCTCAGAAACAAAGAAGCACAAAGTGTAAAAAACAAACAAAGGAAAAAGACATCAAAACTAAGATTCCCCAGCATCATTAACAGGCTGGGTCTGGATCTCGGAAGATTGCTGGGAGGACATCTCGGCCACCTTCTCGGCCGCAAGCTCAGCATCAATCTCCTGAAGGGTCTGATCAAGGCTCTTGTCGGCGAGAGGCACGTCCAATGATGCCTGCTCAGGGGTAGCTTCCTTGGGAACCTCCTCCACCTCCTCATCTTGAGTCAAGTCTAGGACTTGCTCATTTTGGGGAGGAGACTTGGCTCCAGCAACGTCTTTTGACTTCCTCACCAAAACCTCCTCCTCGGACTCAGACTCGTCGTCGGCGGATTGGCTTGGAGTTGGGGGGAATGGCAGAGGAAGGACATCGGCATTCCTGAGGAGGGAGTCCTCGGGGACATCAAGCCTTTTCAGCAAGGTCATCCAGCCAAGGGTGAAGCCCCTGTTGCATGCCTGTTTCACCTGCTTTTCGTAGTCTGCCGTAACATCGGCCACCCCTTCGTTGTAGCCCTTCTCGTCGGCGGCCTTGACTTCGGCCTCTTTGGTGGCCAGGGTGTCTTGAAGCTCCTTTTGGGCCTCGGCCATCTTATCCTCGGCCTCTTTCAGCTGGGCTTGAAGGACTTTGTTTATCGCCTCAGCAGCACCGACCTTTTCTTCGGCATCGTCCTTGGCTTTGATAGCGACCTCGGCTTGATCCTCCAGGGTCTTCATCTTGGATTGCAAATTTTTATTAGTTTTCTGAAGACTGGAGATCTCCCTCTTCTTCTCGGCTAGCTTCTCCCGGTTCTCAAAAGATTGTACTGAGAAAGAATGGGCATGCTGGATGGCCTGCGAAAAAATAAATCAAAGTAGGGTTATTACAAAATCTTCTAAAGTATAAAAAGAAAGAAAGAAAAACAAAGGCACTTACTTGAAAAAAACGCTGAAGCATCAGAGCATAGTTCTCATACTTGCTCAACTCGGCGTTTCGGTCAAGATTGCCGGGAAGCAGCAGAGCGGTACTAAGAGCAACGCCGACATTGATGTCATCGGCACTATCACTGGCCATAACTGGCTTATCTTCTAGAGTGATTTGGGGGGCCCAGGGGGCATCGTGCTTTGAAGACCCCGAAGTGGTTGCAGCCGATGACCTCGGCCTCTTTGATCGGATGGACTTGGATGGCTGGGCCTCGACAGGCCTCTTCTCGGCAGCAGATGTGGTCTTATCGCTCTCAGCCAGTTTTGAGATCAACAAGGTGTCCTCAGTATCAACCTGAGTCACCTTTGCCTTTGGTTGAGCCTTTTTTATTCTTTTTTGCTTATGTTTTGGAGGTTGGGTTGGAGCTGGTTGAGCCTCAACAAAGGATGGGATGCTGGCCAAGAGGTCTTTTGCAACTGCTTTTTGACGGCCCATCTCGGCAGAAAAGACAACTTGTCGCCGACGTTGTCGCTAAGATGGTGGGATCAGGTATGGAGCCGAGGTTGACGGCTGCTCAGCTGGATCAGAGGTTGATCCTTGGTCTATCCTAGATGTGGACGCGACTTGTGGAGTTGTGGCAGAAGGTGGAGAAAGGCTTTTCTTCTTCTTTTTTGGGACGTTGGGAAGAGCCGACTTATAAGTGGGGATGAAGTTGAGAAGTAGAGGGGCCTTCCGCTTGTGGACTGGCAAATTCAGTAGTTTCTTCAAGTCTTTGCTGGGAAAGAAAGACTGCCGGAAGCCCTTTGGTGGCTGAGGAAGAACTGCAAAAAAGAAAAAAGTGTAGACATTAGAGCAGAATGTTGAAAACTTTATGCAAGAAAGTAAGAAAATTTGTGAAGGGTGGCCCTTACCAACTCCTTCCTCGAAAACTGTTCGACTTAGGGGATAAAGATGGAGGTCATCGTTTGGCTGAAACTCCCAGTTACCCGAGACGATGAAGTAATCATCCCCCGCTCCTTTGTTGGAGTCAGGGAGATCGGCAACAATTTTGTATTCAGTGGACCTCGGCTTGAGGTAATAGATGTGGCCTTTTTTCGATTTCAGGCGACACATGGTATAACAGTACTGGAAATCGGCAAGAGTAATCCTAGCATTCTCTTGTTTGGCTAAGGCTATGGTACCGTTAATAACTCGCTAAGAATTGATGGCAAGCTGCATTGGGTTCAACCTATAGAAATGAAGGATTTCATGGAAAAAAGGGTCAAGTGGAAACCTAAGTCCACATTCAATAAACGCTACTACTGGGAAAGGCATGAGGTTTACATCGGGCATGATAAAGTCATCCTCCCCAGCCAACCTCAGATGAACATCGGCCGAGATTTCAAACTCCTACCTAAAGTACTCTAATTTGGCCGGGGTGTCTACTCTATGTTTCTACATACCCATAATGTCGGCTTAAATAGAGATACCAAATTTCAGGAAGAAGTATTTTTGGAGGGTTTAAAAGACCTCGGCTAAAAACCTAAAAATGTACTATGGTAAGGGTTTGTATGGATCTAGAAGGAATTCTTTTAAGTTTTTCCTAAAAATTGTGGGTTCTATAAAAAAATCCCAAAACCTAAGTCTGTGGGAACAAAGATTAAAGGCAGGAATCTGGAAAAGACATAGAAAACAGAAAACAAGAACGTGTTTCAGAATCAAGAACAAGGGTGAACTACCAAGAACATTGTGACAGAGTGTGTAAAAGGGTATAAGGCCAAGAACAATGGCAAAAGTGGACAAATGTGTGTGCAGGTTGTGAATACTCAAGGAAAGATTGAGCAAAAACAGAATCGCGAGGCAATCATACTCAGATATATGAACAGATTAAACTAATTAAGGTCACAAGCAAGTTTGCAAAAATGACAGGAACTCAAGATACCATCAAAAACTGAAACAAGATGTTAAATCGGGAGGAAACAATAACTCACCAAAGAAAAAGGGCCGGGGTTGAGTTCGCCGAAGTAAGACGAACGGCAGTTGCAGAAAGGATTAGCAAGAACCTCGCCGGAGGAGATGGACGGAGCAAGTTGCAGAGCTTTAGAAGCTTGAACAATGGAGGATCTTGAAGGGAAAAATTAGAAAGAGAAAAGAGCTTCAGACGCAAAAATGAAAAGTGAAAAGACGGGGGAAAGAAACAAGTTTTGTCAAAAACTTGAAACGGCGGCGAAAGGGCAATTAATGCGCCTGGAACAACGAATACGTCAGACTGCGCATAGAGGCGCGAGACGACTTACAAGCGCGTACAGTGTACGATCCAGTAAAGGGAAGGCGCATGGTTGAAACGGTTGAGTTATTTTGCATGACAGCTCATATGCGTGAAGGAGATCTTGGGATCTTTAATCGTCGGCTTATATGATTATCTCGGCTGAGAGACTTTAAAGTGATGTATTGGCAGGAAGTTCCAATATAGGTTCCATCACCTCAGAATGCCGAGGTAATAGAACCTAAGGGGCAGTTGTGGGGATATATTTTCTGAGTACCAACACGTGGCCAAGGTGATGCCGACGTGTCAGCCGAGGTGCCACGTGGCCTGGTCATGATGCCGAGGTCATCTCGGATAGGCCGAGGTTACCTTCGAAGATATCAGAATCTGAGATAAGCGGATAAGGGACGAGAGTCCTGGAATAATGAAGGACTTCAGGATGGATAAGGATAACACTCTTAGGGAGTATATCCTTATCTCTTGAAGAGTCCAAAGTAAGCACTAAATAGGAATCCATTGAAGCTAGGCTTCTGTTGGGGCAAGGATTGAGTTAACTATAAAAGAAAGGCACCCCCGATGGGTCTAAGGTATGCAATTTATATTCTGAACAGTGAGTTTAACACTATTGATTATCTTTAAGAGATATATTGACTTGATCGTCGGAGTGCTCTCGGGTGGACGAACCACCGCCGGAATCTTCTCTTTTTGTTGCAGGTCAGCCAGGTGTCATCTATTCTGCCAGTTCTCTCCAGCTGATTACTGAGTTGGCAGTGTGGTCAGAAAATCACTCACATAGTAATTATATATTCTATCTATCATACATACTATATTATATTCATTACCATATTTAGGTTTCTCCCATCCTATATAAAAGAGTCTTGTATACATTGTTACGACATTCAATATTATATTCTCTTTCTCTCTCTTAGATATTGTAACATGGTATCAGAGTTAGGTTAAGTACCTAGTAATTTCGCTTCACCAGTGGGCGGCAGCCTTGCCTTGGCCGCCCGCCGGACTTCAAACTCATTCCGCCGTCATATTTTCCTTTCAGTATCGTTTCGTAGCGATCTCTTTCTCTGTCCGCTGGTTTATTCCTACTCCAAATATTTCTATCATATTTTTTTTTACTCGCAATCTAGTTTATTTATTATCTATTTATTTTTTTATTTTTTTTTGTTTTTTGTGTGTGCTTATGCTCCACTCTGTCTTTCCCTCTGTTTTAATCTCAAATATATTTCTATCTTAAAACTTATTTGAGTTTTTTTTTTTTTTTTTTTTTTTTTGGGGGGGGGGGGGGGGGGAGGGTAATATACTTATATCATAGTAAGCATGGTGATATACCTTGGCATACCACCCAAGCGGCCTTACTTGGCATACTGCCTAAGCCGCCCCTTGGCTCACTACCTAAGCTGCCTCCCTTGGCACACTCCCTAAGCCATCCTCTTGGCGCATTTTGTTCCTTTTCAAGCCACCTCCTAGTGCACATGGTTTCTTCCCAAGCCGCCCTTCGACACACATGGTTCTTTTCCAAGCCGCCCTCAGACGCACATGGTTTCTTTCCAAGCCGCTGCCCTCTGCCGCACATGGTTCATTTGTTGCCATTACCATTCAGCACTACGTCATAAGTTACGTGTGTGCCACGTTTGCTAGTTCAACACACATTTTTCTTCTACAACGGTCCGACACGACCACACACGGTCTGCCGACATTATCTCCGTTAGCTTCAATCATGTTCCTACAACGGTCTGACACAACCATAAACTGTCTCTCGGCATTAGTTTTAGCCTCTTATTTATCTCAAGTGTCCCTGTGCTCCCATCTGAACTTTGCAATCTATTTGCCTCGGATCTATCTATGTTTTATTTTATTTTTAGTTTTATTTCATGTTTTAATTTCTCTCTCTAAACTTAAGTTGGTATCCCTACTTGAGTTTGAGAGAAGGTGTTAAATATAATAATTCTATATTCTGTTTATCATACATACCATATTATATTCATTACCATACTTAGATTTCTCTCCTCCTACATAAAGGAGTTTGGTATACATTATTACAACATTCAATATAATATTTTCTTTCCCTCTCTTAGATATTGCAACACAACGAACAAAGGCCAAAATTGAAAATCAGCCACAACTATTGCGAAGATCAACCCACAACCATTGTGAAGAACAACCGTTATCCCAAACAATCATTGTGAAAAATCAACCAAAAAAATTGAAAAACAACCACTATCTTCAATAACGAAAAATAAATCAACGAAAAAATATGAGGAGAGTGAGGGAGTATTGTGCCTGAAAAGAGACAGAGAGGGATTTGAATTGATTTGTTTATAATTTGAGTGTACCATAAATTATGATTTTATCTTGAAAGATAATTTATGAAAAAACATAAGGTATATTGAGAATAAATTATAACTCTAAATAATTTAGTAAAGAGTACTAAAAAATTGGACGTATTGAATAATTTTTTAGGTGCAAACAGAATCACCATAGCTTCACCCATGTCCACCACCACCACCTCCATTATATCGTTGCTACCACTATCACCACTGTATTGGCCCAAAAATTAGATAGCATTGTCAATAGGGCAGCCCTAGATAAATAGTGACTCATAAAAGGGGCCCAAAAAATGGGTAGCTTGTTAATTGGACTGGGCCTAGATAAAAAAGTGACCCATAAAAGGGGCCCAAAAAATGTATTAGCTTTGACAACAAAAAGTAGAAGTCAAAAACGGCTGCCTAATAAACTGTAAATAGAAATTGCACCAAATAATCTAACATTGATTTTCTGAGCTTTAAAAAAATTTAAAAAAAAAAATAGCTTAGGTAAACTGCATCAAAATAACCCCTAAATGTGAACTTACAATATTGTCATGTATCAGCCAATTAATATCCTTACCAAATACCAGCATGGGTTGGTTCAATTGTAAAGCCTTCGAAATAGTCACTTAGAGTTCGAATCTCCATATTCCCTTGTTGGGCTTAAATATACTTCTTAGCGCCCAGAGCACGAGAGGACCTTAGCTTCGGCCCCGATGTTGGTACAATGGGGGTTCCTTGCAGATACGCTGTGAGTGCTAATGAACAATACTCCCTCTCAGTATGTAGAGTAGTCTATCTACCTATCTATTTTTTTTTACCAAATAAATAATAGAAGCCAATCAATATAACAGGCCAAGTGAACTACCCTTCCATACTATTGGCCCAGTACATTATAGTTGGGCAGCCCATTAAAATAGCAAAATAGTGTGTTTTCCAAGTCCAAATTCACTGATATGTTCAGTATGAATTGGATTTTTTATTTTTTTTTATTTTTTATTTTTATCTTTTTATGTTTCAAAGCGGGATATACAATTGGAGGCACAGCTTAATTCAAGCAAAAAATTCAGCCAATTTCGGCTTACAAATCATTTTTCAAACACAGATTAAAAAATTAGAATTTTTATTTTACAACAGGTAAAACTGGTTGTCATAAAAATTCACCTTTTCCGATTTTTTTAATTTTTGAGAGGATAGTGGTTGCATCACGACAGAGACCAACCCATTTCTCGACAAATTGGACGAGAAATAAAAATGGAAGCGCATGTTATATCTTTTTCTGTAATGTACTGAGAAAAGCCTCGTATTCATATATATGACGTTTCTTTGTCCAAGCGATTCATCAAAATTTTCTTGAATTAGGAAAAAATCAATACAATGGTACATGTGGTTGGTTAGTAAGAGAGTATCGAATAAATGATGTACATATAAAGATTTAAAAAAAATAACAAAAGAAATTATCATAAATTAGACCGATCATGAGTAGGACAGTAAATGAGTTTAGTTTTAAATATTCAAACTTAATTTAAAAATTTAATGAATTTTAAAATATGTTTAAATTTGACTTATTGATATCATGAATTAATCTTAAATGAGGTTTTAACGTATCACGAGTATTTTAGCTTTTTCTAGTATATATAAATCATGCTGAGTAGTAAGTTACTCACTCTTGATTAAAAAACTTAATGAGCTTTAAAATGTACTCAAGCTCAATTTGCTTATGGCCACTTTTGGTAATAGAGAAAAATGCCAGGTTGGCGTTTTGGAGCAAAACGTAGGCTGCGTTTTTTTGTTCATTTGGGGAGTGCCAAAATTAGGTTGAAAAATTACGTAATTGCCCTCAAATTTTATATTTTGTATAAATGGTTAAAATGTAATTTTTTAAGTTGAGTGAGGGTATTTTAGTCATTTTAGTGTGATGTGACACCATAAATAAATATTAATCCAAAAAAAAAAAAAACTTTTTACCAACTTCCCAAATCACTCTAAAAAATCTTGATTAAAAGCAAAAAAGTTGATTTTTACCACCTTCCCAAAATAGCCCTATATAACAAGTTGATCTCAAAAGAATTTTTAATGAGTTGCTCTTGAATAACTTAATCCATTTTATAGTGATGGGAAGACAGTTTGGGCTGGACGATTAGCCCAAAGGGCAATCTTATTTGATAGGATTAAGATTCCCTCTAGTCCATTGTTTGGACTAATAGGTCTAGTTTGGCCCATTTAGGGCCATTTTGTGTCTCATTTGTTGATTTGAACTGTTCAATTTTTTATGCATTTTGAGTATATTATTTATAAAAAAAAATTAAGTTAATTGAATATTTGGTAGCCACATGTTTAAATCACATAACTTAAAAAATAGATGGTCTATTTTTTAAATTATATTTATTGTCTTTTTTTAATAATAAATGTGATCCACACATTTGGCCACCGATATTTGATTAATCTAATTCTCTCCAAAAAAATAAATAATAAAAAACATTACATGGATGATCTTCTCAAAATGCACTAAAAATTGAACCGTTTAAATTAACAAATGTGATGTCTCGGGTCTCGCACCCGAATTGAATGTGCCTTTTCGGACCTATAACTTTCTTTTTGGTACCTTGAGGGGCTGTGTTGCGTCGATATTTGAGAATTCGAACTTGTTTAATCATCTTAACATTAGATTGAGTTAGAATTTTTGAGTTTCGGGTGTAAGGACGAAACTAAGGAGAGTGGGATCACCTCTAGAAGTGTGGGCCGAATCAATAGTAGAACCGCACGTGCGGAAAGATGGGTTGCATGTGTGGGAAAGGGTTCGATAAGGAGTTAGGGTTCTGCTTTAAAGGCACGTGTGGGGGAGGATTTTCGTATGTATGGAAAGGGTGCTGCATGTGCGGCCGGGGCTCCCGCCCATGTGGCCAAGCGTGTGAACAACCTCGAATTTGTGCTTTTCAGCTTATTTGTTGCCCCTCTCTCTCTCTCTCTCTCTCTCTCTCTCACACACACACTTTTTTCCTCATTTCAACATATCCCTCTTTCTCTCTCTTCAATCTTTTCTCTCTTTTTCTCTCATCCCTTTCTACCCAAACCTTCAAACATCTTACATTTTCTTTTGATCCCATGAATCTATTATGAGTTTGATACTAGTTCCTTATACCCAATTGACGAGCGTGTCGACGGCTTTGTTTTGATCGGTGGAGATCGAATTCCGACGAAGTTGATTTTTGGGCTTTTCTCCTCTCCTCTCTTTGAGGTAGGATTGCTTTGCTCCACTTCAATACCTGGTTATAGATAAACATGTGATAGATTTTATTACATTAAAAAATTGATTTGTTAGGTATTTTTGAAAAGTAAGTGATGAGGGTTAGGGTTTATGATCTAGAGTTAAATTTTGTATTTTGTTGTGAATATATGGGATTGCATGTTTGAGGAACATGTTTAAAAAGATTAGCGTAAAAAAATCCTAATTATTTGTTATGGGTTATGAGAAAGAGAGAAAATTGATGATTTGATATTATTTGAACCATGTGTGGTATTGCGTAGTAGACTTTAGCAAGGCGGTGCTTAGGATGAAAGATTTTGACTAAAATAAAAATAAAAGAGACTAAAATAATTAATAAGATACAATATCATATTTTGCACATTAATTAATTATTTTTTTTCTTACAACTATCTATTTAATTACAAAAAAATTCATAAATTATCATAAACATAATTTTTTTTCATCTCATAAAATGATTAAAAAAATTAACTAAAACGGCCAATATCCAAACGAGAGCTGAGTCTTTGCAAGGTTAGATGGAGAAAACGATACTTACCAAACTTATAAAAATATAAGCCAGACATAATAGGGAGATTTTCTTTCTCTATTTAAGAATTAGCGGGTATTGTTCACCTATAGTGGACCTTGTTTCGGATCTATTTCAATAATTTAAATTATTCAATGTCTAAGGCTCGTTGAATATATTATTCTAACAAAAAAATTACGTTGATTGGATATAGATAGCCTTTTGATTAAATCACATTTGTGTCAATAAATTTTTTATTTTTTATTTTATAAATATCATACTTGCCATTGATACAAATGTAGTATGATTAAATAGTTATCGATATCCAATCAAAATATTTTTTTTACAAAAATATAATGGGGCCCACCATGGGCCAACAACACTGAATTATCAAAATAGGTTTGGAGTAGGGGCCCACCATGGGCCAACAACACTCTAGTTCGTTCTTCCAACATAATGGACTTTCTATTTTAAAATAGGGACTGACTTTTCTTCAGTCTCAAATCAAATTGGAGAGGTGTTGTTGGGTCTCGTTTTAATAATTTGAACCGTTCACATTTTACGATTCGTCGAGTACATTATCTTTGCAAAAAATCAAGTTGATCTGACAACCACATGTTTGGATTAGTTTTGTATGAAAAAAAAGGACCGTGAGAAAAAAAAATGGTTTATACAAAATTGATCCGAACACGTGGTTTCTGTTATCCAATCAACTTGATTTTTTGCAGAGATGATGTACTCGACGAATCCTAAATGTGAACAGTTGAAATTATCGAAGAGGGGCCCAAAAACTAGCCCACTGGGCCAAACTGAACTGTCCAATCCGATAAAGGATGGGAGACCATCCAATCCTTTTAAAATAATAAAATCAAAACTTGTTACATCATTTTTTAGGAAGTGGATCCTCTCCAATTAGGGATGTAAGAAAAATCGAAAAAATTGATCAAACAGATTGAACCAGACCAAATCAGCTATATTTGGTTTGTTTTTTAACAAGAATTGATTTGTGCGGTTTTTAAATTTGATTTTTTTCAATTTTCGGTTCGGTATCGGTTCAAACACTTTGTGCACCGAATTAAATCGAAACTGACTGCTTCAACATATATTGTATTTTTAATATATATATAATATAATGATATTAATAAGTATAATAAATTATTAACCTTAATTAATTAATTTTATCATGTTTATAACCTAAGTTTGTAAACTCTTACTATTATATATAATCTTAACTCTAACTCATTATTCTTAAAATCTTAGTATTTTTTAACTTTTTTTTTTGTTGTTGTTAATCTAGGAATTGAAAAGTATTTGTTCAATGGATGGATTGGGTATGTTTAAAATGGTAGATAATTAACTAATTAATGTTTTTATATAGATTAGTGATTATATTTAAAAGTGATTCAAGTTTGAAAGGTCTTAGACTGATTAAATTAGTTCGGTTCTGTGCGGTTTGATGGTAGAAGCGATATGTGTTAGTGTTCAAAATAATAAAACTGATATTATCGGTTCAGTAAACTTTTTTACAAAAATACCGACCATACCGAACCAATTACATCCCTACCTTCAGTCCTTAATCCGGACTGGTGGGCGTTGTTCAAGTCTGTGGGGCTCACCACGGGCCCTATTTTGATAATCCGAATCGTTCATTTTATTGGGCACTTTTGTATTTCATCTACACAAAAAATTAAGTCGATCCGATAATCGTAACCTATTCAATTCATCGCGTTTGTTAGTAAAAAAATGAATGGTACATTTTTAAAAACACAATTGTCGTCTTTTTTGTGACAAATACAGTAAATTAAATAGGTTATGATTATCGAATCGACTTAATTTTTTGTATAAATAAAATAAACAAAATGCCCGAAAAAATGAACGGTTTAAATCATAAAAAAGGGGCCTGTGATGAGCCCCATGAACCGAACAACACCCTCCAATCCAGATGAAGGACTGGAGGGGCTCCAAGTTAATTTCACTTTTATTCTTCAAATTATTGTTAAATTTTTATTTTATCTTTAAATTATTAATTTCATCTATTTAATTTATAAAATTTTTGATTTCTGTCAATGTGGTTCAATTTGATCGGGCAAACATATAATTTTGTAATATGAATAATTTAAGTCATACAAACAAACACTTATTAAATTAGTTATGGAGTGTGTAGTTTAAATAAAATAATAAGAAAAATGATTGTTTTGTCATATACCATTTAAATTGTTAATATTATGAAATAACTTGTTTTTCATTAAATTAGGTTTCAACAATTATTCATTTGTATAATTATTTTTAATTGAATCACATGAGCAAAACTTAAAAACTTTAGGGATTAAATAAAAATTGATAATTTAAAGGTGAAATATAAAAAAATAGGAATAATTTAAGACATGAAGTGAAATTAATCTATATACATATATATATGGCTTATTCAAATTTATGATTATTCATATCTTGGTATTACAATAGTAAAGTTTTTTTTGGGTAGGTTATCCTAGACCAGTTTACGCGCATCAGACTAAATCCCTATAGCGAACAAACTTTCCGAAACAGGACTTATGCCCTGCGATCCGTAACCCCAAGGTTTGCGTTTGCTGGCTAGGGGATTCAAACCTAAGACTTGAGAAGGAGTAAATCTCCAGGTAATCGTCACCCACTAGGCCAACCACCATGTGATTTACAATAGCAGAGTTGCACACACAGAGATAGTAAAAATTACAAAATTAGAACTATGTTAAGTTACATGGATGGACTCAAAAAAAAAAAAAAATGTGAAATTTATCATTGCCCAAAGCAACAAGGAGAGCCGACATCATCGAAGCAATTGAAATGCATTGACAGAACTTGGCGAGGATTAATGGCTTGTTATGGATTAACAATGCATTCAATGAGCTAGAGAAGGCAAACACAAGAAATGCTATATATGAATGCATGGAATGTAGAAGGACGTCCTTGAATATAAGCGTCCCGTCTATGTATTCACAGGGAAGGATGATAAAACTGACAATTGTGAAGGAAGATATGAGAATTGATTCCAAGACTCTGGTTCGGAGTGTTTGCACTTGCTCAGCTCTAAACCATTTTGTAGACACTACAACATTTTCTTAATTTAGTGACATTTGAATGTGTCACAAAACTATTATTCTAATGGCATTTTTTGGTCTTGTGGCATTTTAAACAAGTGCAACTTCTATCGGTGCCACGGTAGATACTTACGAGTGCCACGGTAGATACTTGCAAGTGCCACTGCACCATCATGGCTAAAAACTTTCAATAACATTTTAATGACATGGTAGATATTATTTGTGGCACTATCAAGTGCCATTAAAAAAAGAGTTAGTGACACTTATAAGTGTCATTACACCATCAAGACTAAAACCTTTCAGTGATACTTTAATGTCATGGTAGACACTATTCGTGACGCTATCAAGTGCCATTCGTGACAATAATTCGTTGTAGAACAATTTGATCCGCTCTTGCAGAGACTCGAACCGCCAACCTCCCGCACCATAAACCTTATACACCACACTCTTCCCACTACACCTCTATAGCACCATATGATTATATATACAATATATATTATTTATATAGTACATACATCTATATTAATAAAAAAGTATATGTATAAACATAATTATTTTATTGAACATAATTTATGTAAAATAAACTATTTACTAATAAAATAAAAAAGACCACTTTTGGCGATTAAAAATATTTTTTAGTCGCCAATTTTATACTTTTAGCTACTAATTATTTTTTAGTTGCTAAAAAACTTAACTTTTGCCGACCAAAATCGGATTTGGTCACCGAAGATACACTTTCAGCTACCAAAATTTTGATCGCCAAAAAATTTAATTCTCGCCTTAGGATTTTAGTTCTCCAGCACTAAAAATAACCACTTTTGGCGACTAAACTTATTTTTTAGTCGCCAATTGTAGACTTTTGGCTACTAAAATTTTTTTAGTCACCAAAAAACTTTACTTTTGATTACTAAAAATTTTTTAGTCGGTAAAACCCATATAATCAGTGACCAAACTTATTTTTAGTCGCCAATTGTAAACTTTTGGCTACTAAATTTTTTTAGTCGCCAAAAAGCTTTACTTTGAGCTACTAAAATTTTTTTTGTCACTAAAACCCATATAATCAGCAACCAAACTTAGTTTTGGTCGCCAATTGTAGACCTTTGGCTACTAAAATTGTTTAGTCGCCAAAAAGCTTTACTTTTGGCTACTAATGCTGTTTTGGTTGCTGAAAGCTATACTTTCAGCGACCAAATTTTTTTTGGTCAGGAAATTTAGTCGCCGAATATGCTTTTTCCTGTAGTGTATATTGAGTTTAATTTATTTATTTTTAATCATTTACTGCATTCTAAAAATTTTAAAAATATATTGGCATTTTTTGTTTTTTCAAAAATGCCATTATAAGCTTGGAAAGTTTTTGACTTAGTGGCATTTCTCAAAATGCTATAAAATATTTGTTTATGAAATTTTTCACCTAAGTGCCATAAAAAGTAATTTGCACCTACCTAGTGGCATCTGTTGGTAAATGTCACGAACATAATTTTGTGTCATTATTTTATAAAATGCCATAAAATTGATGTGGCATTTCTTTATTGAAATGCCACTAGAGCCTTATATGTTTGTGGCTTTGTGGCATTTATCTAAATGTGTCACAAAATATTATTTTTGTGGCATTTTCTAAAAACATGCCACTAATATTGTGTCACTAAAGTGCGTTTTTGTTGTAGTTTTGTGACACTTGTTTATTGAAATGTCACTAGAGCCTTTTATGTTTGTCGTTTTGTGGCATTTTTCAAAAACGTGCCACTAAATATCATTTTTGTGGCATTTTTCTAAAAATATGCTACTAGTGTAGTGCCACTAAAGTATATTTTTGTTGTAATTTTGTGACACTTGTTCATTGAAATGTCACTAGAGCCTTTTATGTTTGTCGTTTTGTGGCATTTTTAAAAAATGTGCTACTAAATATCATTTTTTGTGACATTTTCTAAAAATATGCCACTTATGTCGTGCCACTAAAGTATGTTTTTGTTGTAGTTAGAGTTGTAGAAACAACTTTTGACATGTTGTCTTCAAAATTTCATAGTTTGTATACTTGTTATTTCTGTATGCCCAAGGCCCTATTTATAGAGGAATTTAATAAGTGTATTTATTATTCAATAGGTCTTAAAAAATTTAATGGTGGTTTCAATAAACACTATTAAAAAAGTCGTTAATTGTTAATTTTCAAGCGACAATTTAAAATTTGTGACAAAAAATGTCATTAATTATAAATTTTAGTGATAGTTTAAAAAAGCGTCACTAATTTTCAACTTTCAACGACAGTTTAAAAAATTCATCACAGAAAAATGTCACTAATTGTAAGTTTTAGTGGCAATTTATAGTGGCAATTTATAAAAACTGTGACAAAAAAAAGTTAATAATTATCAATTTTTAACAACATGTGCAAAAAATGGTCACAAAACATTATTTTTAGCGACGATTTTACCAGAACTTATTTCCAATAGGTCTTGATGGGAATTAAGTTCAATTATTAAGACCTATTGATAGTTTAACCCTATTTTTATATCATATACAATTTGGGACCACTTTTTTTTTTTTTTTTTTTTTAAATTAATAAAAAAGAAATGAAAAGTAAATGTATAGGATCCACCGTTTAAATTATTTAATTTTTATTATATTTTATTTATCATTTCAATCTCATATTTCAACAATTACTTTTGCTACTGTGTTTTTGAAAAGGTTGAGTTTGTCTCAAGCTTAAATTTGAATTTGATCATTATGTTCAGACTCATGGAACTTGTCATGATTCTGTGTCGATAATATGAACTATTTATTTTGTAGGGCTCATCCATAAAAAAATTAAGTCGATATGGTAAATTATATTCTTTTCACTGTATAGCGTTTGTCTTTAAAAAATAGATAACAAATGTATTTTTGAATATAGACTATTCATTTTTTTGAGACAAATATTATAAAATGAAAATGATAGGAGTCTCAGATTAATCGAATTTATTTATTATTTTTTTTTATAAATGATAAACACACATGACTTTACAAAATAAGCAATTTAAATTATCAAAATAAAATTCGTATTGGACTTCAGGAACCCAACATAACAATTAAATTCAGTTTTAAATTTGAAATAAATTCAACCTTAAAAAAATTTCAAAATCGGTGAACTTGCTTATTTCTATGTCCCGAACGAGTTATTTACATTAGAGACGATTTGGCGTTTCTGTTTTTTACTCCTTCGCTTTACGCCGAACGTGCTATTTATTTTGTTGACAATTTGGTCGACTTTTATTTTATTTTTTTTTAAAATTTTTATTGATAAAAGTGAAATAATTACTTTAATAAAGAAAAATAGAAGTACAGGTGCCACCGTTTAAACTATTCAAATTTTATTATATTTTATTTATCATTTGATTTTATTTTTCAACGATTACTTTTGTCTTTAAAATTTCATAATAGGTGAAATAGTTTATTTCTATGTACAAAACGAGTTATTTATATAGGACACAATTTTAACCATTTTCTAATTGATAGAAATAAAAAAGTTGAATTAATAAAGAAAATAAGAGTATAGGGCTCCATCGCCTAAACTATTAAATTTTATTTATCATCTTATGTGTATTATATAACAAAGATGAATAACAGAATCTATTAAACCAATATAGTGTCGTCGTGTTAAACATGCATTAAGCAAATATTATCATACTATACTTATGATAAATTTATTAAGGTGGCAATTTTTTACTACAACCTACAACTTATAAGTCGGTAATAAAAATACGTTAAATGTTATTAATTAAATTAAATTGACACAATATAAAAAATAAACTAAAATAATTAATATAATTAAAATTATAAGAATTGAATTGACACAAAAAGCCTATATGCTTGATCAAAAGTGTTTACTTGATGTAGATTGTATTTGCATATGATGCAATGTGTTGCGCCAACTTAATTGAAATAAAGTCAATTTTACTATGATACTTTTTCCACTTTTTTTTCCTTTATAAATGTATGTTGCTCTGTTTTTCTTCTAGATTTATCAACAAAAATGAGTCTTTTTTTGCCGATTATAATATATATATATATCTATATCATTATGAACTCTAAGTAGAAAATAAAAAATAAATACAAAAGGTGGTAGTTGCTTTTAAAAGGATGAAATACAGCTCAACATTCTAGACTACTACGCGGCCTACAAAGCTTTTCACTGTTAAATTAAGGGGTCTGGCTTTGGTCCAGTTTACCATCAGACTGGACCGTGCTGTTGGGCCCGTGGGGCCCCACCACGGGTCCCGTTTTAAAAATATAAACCGTCAATGTGTAGAACTCGTCGAGTATTATATATTTATTAAAAATCACGTTGATTGGATATTGATAGCTATGTGATCAAATCAGTTTTGTATTAAAAAAAATAGACGATGAATAAGTTAATGATTGACAAAAAACTGTTTTGATCACATAACTATCGATATCCGATCACCGTGATTTTTTACAGGCATATAGTACTCGACGAATTCTACACATTGAACAGTTCAGATTTTTAAAACGGGACCTGTGGTGGGCCCCCATGGGCCCAACAGCATGGTCCAGTCCGATGGTGGACTGGACCAAAGCCAGACCCTAAATTAAGATGACTTTGTGTCTGGCATAAGTGAAAAGACATGGCATGAGACATAATTTTCATGAAAGTTTAATTATTTTGATTTGTTTTTATTTAAATATAATTTTTTTAAATATAAAAACTCATGCTTTTTGCTAAAAAAATGGAGAAAATATTGGTGAGCAAGCACTAGATTATTATTATTATTATTTTGATCTGAAAAAAAATATGTTCATTGGAGGTATTATTGCAACTCTTAGGTGTTGGTGTATAGGCAAGACTTACCCTAACTTAAAGAAAAGAATCCACCATCGAAATAAGAAAAGAATACACCAACTCTCAACACAAGAGGTAGACTCATGATCAGAGTACAATGCAGTTAGCTTTACAATCAGGGTGAGCACACAGTAGATTAGTTACGCAACTTTGTACAGTTAATTTTGACAAAAATATTTTGGACACCCTCGGAAGCTAGCTAGTGTCTAGATTATCGAGACAGACCCCAATGTAAAATCTCAAGCTGTTTACTAAATGATCACGAAATAAAAAATAAGCAAACAATAGATTAGCTTAGGGGTGTAAAAAAAAATCGGTGGAACCGGTCAATTGATTTAATTCGGTCTAAACTGTTGGACTAGTTTGGTTTTTATTAACTTTGGTTATCGTTATGGTTCTGAAAATAACGGAATCGCTCAAATTGGTCCAATTCCTAATTCCAAGGCTTGGTTATGACTTTGACCGTATCAGACCGTGATATATTTGTTTATTATTTTTTAATATTTTTATATGTAAAAATTAAAATATAAAAAGTCACTTATAAGATTTGAAGCCTTAATTGTGATATTGATAAATTCTAACCAACTTAACCAAATTAATTTTCGTAAATTTGTTTACTAACATAAAATATATATTATATTTATTGTTATATCAAATTTCTATAACTGTAAAACCGAACTAAATCAAATTGATTTTTATAATTCGGTTCTGGTCCGATTCCACAATTTAACAGTTTGGTTATAATTTTAATTTTTTTGAAACTGGTTCTTAAGATTCGATTCTTAATTTACTTTAAAATTGGATCACCCTTAAATTAGTTGCGCAACTTTTCACAATTAATTTTGAAAAAAATAGTTTGGACACAGCAGCTTTATACTGTTAATTTTGAAAACAAAAGTGGAACGAGAGCTCAAGTTTTTCGGCCTGATACAACGGAGGTTGTAGTTAGTGTTGTAAATAAACAAAGTTATTTGTAAATAAACTTGAGCTCGGCTTGATAAAGTCTTATTTGAAAATTTTTATTACGTTTGATCTCAAATTCGAATTTGTTAAAAATTTTAATAAATAAGTTTAAACATATTAAAACTCGGTTCGTTAGCTCGGTTCGTTAGTTGGCTCATTTAATATTTATTTAAATAATAAAATAAATATATTATTTATATATTAAATAATGTAAAAATATGCTATTTATATATTTAAAAAATATAAATGTAAATTATAACTAACTATAGATAATACATTTATATAATAGTGGTGGTAGATATTATTATATTGGTAAAATATTAATTTTTCTTTTAATATGTTTATATATTGTATAACCAAAATTTGAATTATAAATTTTAGTTTCACACACAAGTATGAATTTATAATTTTTTTTGGCTCGTCAATCCTAAGCCAACTTAGCTCGAGTTCGGTTCGTTAAATTTTTATTGAGTTTGAGCTCAAACTTGTTAAAATTTTAAACAAGTCCAAACATACTAAAACTTGTCTCGACTCGGCTTGTTTGCAACCATAGTTATAGTTTATTGCTAAATGAAAATAATTTAAAATAGGGTACATTACAATTATAGTCCCTAAAATTTAACACTTTTTTCGTTTAAGTCCTTAAAATTTTAATTTTGTCAATTAAGCCCTTAAAGTATTAAATTTGAATTAATTTAGTCCTGAAAATAATATAAAAATAAAACATACACCCAAAGGTTATACAAAATTGTTATAAGGTCCAAATTCTAATTTATTGTTAATTTAATTAACATCCGCGTGTATTTTAAAATTAATATCAGAGTCTGATTTATTAGTTTTGCTAATATTAATATAAGAGTATTAAATACACTAAAGAAGTCAAATATGATAATTTAAATAATAGAAATACACTACAAATAAATATTAAACAAAATAATACTATTCGGGTTATTAAAAGAACTTAGCCAAAATCTTAATTAGAAATTATATATGGAATTCGACATCTATTATTAAATAACGGTAAGCAATTAGCTATTGTAAAAAAAATAAATAATAAAATATTATATACAAATAATTATCCTTATCCTTAAAAGGAACTTTCCAAGGGAACTTTTCGAATTAATACTAGCATAAAAACTAAAAAATGGATCCAAATAATTAATATAATTTAGAAGAATTATAAATAATGAAGGAATAAAAAAAGACAATAAAATTAAATATAAAATAATATTAAAAATAGTCAAAAAAAAAATTTAAATAAAATAAATAATTACGTATTAGTAGAAATAAATAATATTATAATAGAAATAGAGAAAGACATCCAGCTCAATATTCTAGACTACTACACGGCCTACAAAGCTTTTCACTGTTAAATAAAGATGACTTCGTGTCTGGGATAAGTGAAAGATGTGACATTAGACCTAATTTTCATGAAAGTTTAATTATTTTGATTTGTTCCTATTTAAATATGATTTTTCAATAAAAAAACTCATGTTTTTGGCAAAAAATCGACAAAATATTGGTGAACAGTTGGTAGAATTAATTTTTTTTTTTTTTAAATTAGAAAAAAGAGTGTTCATTGGTGATATCATTGTAACTTATAAGTGCTGGTGTATAGACCCGACTTACTCCAACTAAAAGAAATGAACTCACCACCGAGGTATGAAAAGAATACACCAACTCTTAACACAAAAGATAGAATCATGATCAAAATACAATGTAGTCAGCTTTACGATCGGAGTGAGTAGACAATAAACTACTAACGCAACGTTGTACAGTTAATTTTGACAAAAATATTTTGGACACCCTCGGAAGCTAGCTAATGTCTAGATTCTCAAGGCAGACCCCAATGTAAAATCTCAAGCTGTTTACCAAATGATCACGAAAATAAAAATAAAAATAAGCAAACAATAGATTAGCTTAAGGATGTAAAGAAAAGTCGATGGAATCCGTCAATTGATCTAATGTAGTTTAAATTTTCAGACTAGTTTGGTTTTTATTAGTTTTGATTATGGTTCTAGTTCTGAAAATAACAGAATCGTTCAAATCGGTCCGATTCTCAATTCCAAGGCTTTGGTTATGGTTCCAAACCGAACCAAATCGTGATATACATGTTTATTATTTTTTAATATTTTTATATGTAAAAATTAAAATATAAAAAGTCTCTTATAAGATTTGAAGCCTTCATTGTGACATTGATAAATTCTAACCAACTTAACCAAATTAATTATCATTAATTTGTTTACTAATATAAAATATATATCATATTTATTGTTATATCAAATTTCTAGAACTGTAAAACCGAATTGAATGAAATCGATTTTTATAGTTCGGTTCTGATTTGGTTCTACAGTTTAATAGTTTTGTTATAGTTCTAATTTTTCTAGAACCGGTTCTTATGATTTGATTCCTAATTTAGTTTAAAATTGGATCAATCCGATCTGCATCTACCCCTAAATTAGCTGCGCAACTTTTGCCAATTAATTTAGATTTTTTTTTTTTTTTTTTTGGGTGGGGGGAACTAGTAAGAACTCTCAGGATACAAGAGAATTAGAAATTAGCAAATTCCTCAAAGGCAAAAGAGGATTCCTAAGCCAATCGATTGTGAGAACATCTTGCCGTTTTGATGAGGTAAGCCAATGGGCCACACAATTAGCTTCTCCAGGCACCCAGGAGAAGGAAAAGGAGGAAGCTTGGCTCATGGACCGAATATCATATATGTATGCAAGACACTCTCATGGAGGAACCAATTTAGAAACACATAAGTCAATGACTAATTTGCTATCACTTTCCACTTGGCCATTTGAGAGTCCAAGAGTCTGAAGAAACATACACGCTAACCTGACAACGTGAGCTTCTCCTTGA
The DNA here is from genome assembly GCA_036172215.1 of Camellia granthamiana. NCBI lineage: Eukaryota > Viridiplantae > Streptophyta > Magnoliopsida > Ericales > Theaceae > Camellia > Camellia granthamiana. The sequence goes on along the minus strand of CM069907.1, from coordinate 38,627,502 downwards.
GTGATAGAAGATGTGTAGACTGTGGAAACTACTCCGTCGATTAATTGACCTCTCCAATCCCTCAGGATCACAGCCACAGTAGACTTGTTGCCTTTGGAGGCAAAGCTAGCATCACAATTAACTTTAAACATACTTTGATTAGAAGGTGTCCACTTGGTACAGGTCTGGACCAAGCTATTCACAGTGGCAGGAGAAGGATCTTTCATAGCAGCCACCGAGCAGCCCTTTCTCCAGGAAGAAGAAGCATGTCTGATGACTAGCACTAGGTCCACTTCGGATTGATTGAAAACCCAGTCATTGCGAGCCTTTCAAAGACACCACCCAACTGTGGCAGCCTTGCTCAAACGCTCTATGCGATCTCGATCATTAGTATAGCTCTTAAGAACTGACTGAGTCCATCATGTAGCAGAGGAGATAGAATCGTGCCCTGTCAAGAAGCCAAGATCACACCCAAACCACACAGGCCTAGTCCAACTACACTGAAATAGAAGGTGTTCAATGGACTCAGGACATAAACCACAGATCGGGCAGGAAGGAGAAGGAGCACATTTAGAGCAATAAAGGTTCTCTTTAGTAGCTAACTTGTTAGTACACACCTTCCACCAGCAGTTTCGGACTTTGGGAGGCACTGAGAGGGACTAGATCTGTTTCCAAAACTTCTCAGGCAGCTGGACTGAGGTGGAAGCCCCATTGGATAACTTTAACTGAGAGTCCCGCAGAGCTAGCTGATACCCACTTCTGACTTCGAAGTTTCCATTTTTGGTATGATGCCAAACTAGAGAATCATCTTGGTTAGTTGAGGATATGGGGGATAGTCATGATAGTGCTAGCTTTCTCACTACTAACCAGCTCTCGCAATTTAACAGGATCCCATTCTTATAAAGTCGGATTTATCACTTCGCTCAACCACTGGACGTGGCAGTCCCATGGCTGTGGATTGAGAACTTGAAAATTATGGGACTGAGGAACCCATTTATCCTTCCAGAAGAGGATAGACTTGCCATTGCCAACCTGCTAACGAAGCCCCTTGGTTAATAGCTCACGGCCTTGAAGAATGCTGGCCTATGCCCACGATGGTCTTCTGTCCCTATTGCCAGAGAGGAAATCTGAGTGAGGATAGTAAATTCCTTTCAACATCTAAGCACAAAAAGAGTGAGGGTGCTTTAGGAGCCGCCAAGCTTGCTTTGCTAAAATGAAGAGATTGAAGGAGTGGAAGTCTCTAAACCCCATTCCACCCTTTGATTTTGTCAGAGCCAAACAAGTTCATTTGGTCAGAGCCAAACAAGTTCATTTGGTCCATTGAATACCTCTGTCCATTGGATCACCTCGCCATCAGAAGTTATTGATGTAGGAGTTAAGTCGCTCACAGAATTTCTTGGGAAAAGCAAAACAGGCCATAGCGTAGGCCGTGATTGCTTAAACAACTGATTTAATCAGAATTTCCTGCTCTGCTTGCCATAACAAATTTTGCTTCCAACCTTGCATCTTGTTGACTGTCTTTTCTATCAAAAAACCAAATGCTTCTGACTTCGATATACCCTAGAACGAAGGGAGGCCCAAGTATTTTGTCCCCCGAATATTGGGAGTTATCCCCAACAAAGCATTAACTTCGGACTTCACACTTTCAGGTGTATTTGCTGAAAAAATAATTCCTGATTTCTCAAAATTGATCAACTGACTAGAGGTGTTGCTATCCTCGTCCAAAATTGCCTTAAGAGCATGACATTCCCTCCTATTTGCCTTAGCAAAAAGAAGGGCATCATCTGCAAACAAAATGTGTTAAAATAGGGCAGCCTCTTCGCATTTTGATTCCTGAAATCAACTTCTCATGAAGCTCGTTGGTCAAGGATAGTGACAGACCTTCAGCAATGATCACAAAGAGGTAGGGAGAAAGAGGGTCACCCTGCTGTAAACCCCATGAAGGGACAACAGCAGCTCTATTCAGACCATTTACAAACACTGAGAATGAGACCGTGGACACAAGCTCCATAACCCACTGAAAAAAATAGTTTAGACATAGCAGCTTTGTACTGTTAATTTTTAAAACAAAAGCGGACCGAAAGCTCAATCTTTTTGGCCTGATAAAACGGAGGTTGTAGTTAGGGAGTTCGGATCCTCTCCAATTATCTTCTCCAGCCGTTTCTCCGGTCAACAGCTAGGATTTGGCCACGTCAGCCCCTAACAAAATCTATGGCTCAGATTAGTTTAAAAAAAAAAAAAATTCAAAGAATCTTTGCTGCTTTGACTCTCTCTTTCTTTCCCTCTCACATTCATGGCAGATTCACACATTGAATTCACCATTTTACAACATTCCACCATACATCCCTTGCAATTCATCTATTATTTCAATAGTAGAGCTTTTGAATGTTGAATAGCAAAACAACAAACCAAAGCACAAAGAGGGGGTTACAATCTCCTCATCGTCAAACCCATTTGGATCTTCAATTTTTCCAAACCCTTCGGCGACCCTCACACACCACCGCGACCGCCAACACCCGTTGGACTTCTCTCCCCCACCCCTACCACTACCAGCTTCGGCCGATCCAACACCACCCTCCTTCATTCTTCTTCCAGATCTGAAATTTTCAGATTTATTTTTTCAGAGCGAATCCTATGTACAAATCAATAACTCTCTAAAAACAATATAAGAAAAGAAATTAAAAAATCAAAGAAAAGAAAGAAATTGAAGCAACCAGAACTAGAGTGTTGAATTTGGATGATTTATGTGGCTTGAATTTTAGAGAGAGAAAGTGGGTTTGCTTCAAATTTTGGCTTGAATTTCAATTTTTGTTTATTTTGCATCTTTTAGCCTGAATTATTAGATTTTGATGATTTTAACATTTGTGACTTGATGATTTGTTGGGTGTTCTTCCAAATCTTTGAAACATTGGTGGTAAATTTGGAAGAACACTTGGGTGTGTTCCACCAATTTCTTGAAGATTTACATTGGTGGTAAATTTTTTCAATACCTCACTGTTGGAAGAAATTTTTTCAATACATCATCAATGTTTGGTGGTAAATTTGCAGAGATTCGGAACAGCCCAGCATTTCGAAGGACACCCAGGATCTGTAACATTGGTGGTAAATTTGGAACAACCCAGGATTTGATGATTTGCAGCGAGAGTAGATCATCGGTTGTTGTTGTCCACCGTTGGAAAGAGAGAGAGAGAGAGAGAGCAAGCAAGCTTCTTTGAAATTCAAATTTTTTTTAAAAAAAAAACTAATTTGAGCTATAGATTTTGTTAGGAATGACGTGGCCAAATCCTAGCCGTTGACCAGAGAGAGGGCTCGAGAGAAGGGCTAGAGAGGATTCGACGGAATAAGAAAAAGGCAATGAAATTAAATATAAAATAATATTGAAAATAGTCCAAAAAAATTAAATAAAACGAATAATTATGTATTAGAAGAAATAAATAATATTATAATAGAAATAGAGAAAGACATATATGAGCAATTAAGATTAATCAGTTTGGGAGAAATATACCAATTCTAAAAACACATACACGGAGGATAATTAAGTTGACAAAAAAATAAAATATGAGCCTTATAACAATTTTATATAACCTTTGGGCTTATGTTTTATATTTATATTATCTTCAGGACTAAATTGATTCGAATTTTATACTTTAGGGACTTAATTGATAAAACTGAAACTTTAAAGACTTAAATGAAAAGGGTGTTAAACTTTAGGGACTATATTTGTAATTTATCCTTTAAAATAATTGTATTTTTTAGTGTAAATTATACTCACCTCCCCTGAGGTTTCTTATAGGCTCCTGTACTTTTTTCTGAAATTACCTTGACTTTCCTTAAGGTTTACTTTTAATGTGTAGGTTATCCCTTTCCGTGTTGACCATTAGTTTAACTAAAATTTTTTCTTTTGGGTAAAAGTTAATGATTAGTTATTAGATTAGTATATAGGGGATTTTAGTTTTGTTTATATAATATTTGAAGTAATTATGTAAATTAAGAATAAAAGAAATCAATTAATCATTTGTTAGGTAAACAAATTAGTATGAATTATTGAAACTAAATCAGAAATACTAGAACTTATATGTATGTAATCAATAAATCATATATATATATATTTATAGTCAAACCATGTGAGTATTTAGAAATAAATTATTTAATACTACCCAAATAAATACATGTAGTGTTCCAATTTGATTTTTATTAATTTAGATAGTAAGACTTATCAATTTTATTTTAGTTTTTTTTTTAAGATAACTGAACTATAAGATGTCAAGTATTGACTAAAAATAACCAAATAACTTCTTTTATATTTATGTAATTATTTTTAATTTGTTTAATTATTATTTTTGTGATGATCAAACCCACAAATATCATAACTTACATACGGTAACATTACCCTATATATATATAGTTAAACCATATGAGTATTTAGAAATGAATTATTTAATACTATTCAAATAAATACATACGTTTTTCCAATTTGATAAATAAATTATTTATATATGTTAGGTCCCTTAGTTGTCAATTCCGAATACAAAACTTTGTGTTGTTCAAATTGTAATTTTGTCTGTGTTTTTGTTCTTCCTGCTCGAGCGGGGACATTGGCGCTTGAGCGGAGATTGAAAGATCTCAGTATTTTGGCAGGACTGTAAAAGTATTGGGGTGTGTGATTTCACGCTCGAGCGGAATCTCAAGCGCTCGAGCGTACCTCAGTTTAATCACACGCATATTTTGTTGAAGCCGCTCGAGCGGGCTGTGGAGCGCTCGAGCGGAGATCGCAGACTCAGATTTTCTATTTATACCTGTTTAGGTTATTTTTAGGATTACTTTTCCTAGATCTTATTCAAGAGTCCTAGGGTTTTGTGTGAAGTTTTCTTCTGAGGTTTTGGTGAGTTTTTCTTGATGTTCTTGAGAGAGTTCTAAACTTATGCATTGAAATTCATACATCAAGGAGGTTGATACTTTATATTCAAGAGAGTGCTCTTCGGTGAATTCCGAAGATTAAGACGTAGAGTTTCAAAAGGCGTTTGATTCTATACGTAGTCGTTAATTCGACAAGTGAAGTTGTGGGTTAAACTTCAGGATCAGTTCCGTGACGAAGGTGTGGCGAAAGAGCTACAGAAGATTCGAAGACAAATTGACTAGGTTGGGTAATTTATATATTATCTTTGTAATCTTTCTTCCTTTAGTAGTGGATTGATTAGTGGCGGTTCGCCCGTGGTTTTTGATTACAATTGAAGGTTCTTCAATTGTGGTTTTTCCACGTAAAAAATCTTTTGTGTCGATTTATTGTTTATTCCGAAAAACAAACAATCTAAAATCACTCTCGTAAGTGCTTGTTGATTTTGGATTGAGTGTTTTGGATAATTGGGATTTGGAATATTTTAATCTCGGTCTAATCACAAATCACTTAGGATTTTCAATTGGTATCAGAGCAGGTCACTCTTTGTTTTTATCAAAACTATAGGAGTGTGATTTTGTGTGATTAGTATTATGGATTCTATTCGTGAAGGTAACTCAACCCATAGACCACCTTTACTCGATGGTACAAACTATTCTTATTGGAAAGCTCGAATGAGAGCGTTTTTAAAATCCATCGATGAGAAAGTTTGGCACTACGTGATCTATGGGTGGAGTGAACCTATTGTCACCATTGATGGTATTGATATTCCTAAACCCGCTGATAAATGGGACACAACTGATTACCAAAACTCTAGTTGGAACAGCAAGGCTCTCAACTCCCTCTTTTGCTCCGTCACACCTGAAGAATTTTGTCGAATTTGCACGTGTGAGGTAGCAAAAGAGGCTTGGGATATTCTTGAAACAATTCACGAAGGTACTACCTCTGTCAAAAGGTCAAAACTTCAACGTCTCACCTTCGCCTTTGAAACCCTTTTTATGCGCGACGAGGAGACGTTTGATGATTTCTGTGCAAAACTCAGTGATATCGTGAATTCCTGTTTCACACTCGGTGAAAAAATCCCGGAAGCTAAAGTTGTTGGAAAAATTTTGAGGTCCCTTCCCGAGAGGTTCCAATCAAAGGTGACAGCCATTGAGCCATTGAGGAGGCTCAGAATGTTGATACCCTCAAGCTTGATCAATTGGTTGGAAATTTGCAGACTTATGAAGCCCACCAAATTTCCAAGAAAAAACAAAAAGAAAGTGTGGCTTTCACTAGTGCTCATGAGACTACAAAACCTCCGGAGACTGAATTTGATTTAGAGTCTGAGATGACGGCTATGCTTACAAAACAGTTTAAATTTTTTTTTGAAAAAGAAGCCTAATTTCAGAGACCCTATTTCAAAAGATAAGAGTAATGATAAACCCAAAACTTTTCCACCAAAATTTGCTCAAAAAACTGAAAAGAAGATTGTAAGGGGGCCAGGGGTCAAGTGCTATGAATGTCAAGGGTTTGGTCATATTTCCCTTGAATGTCCTTCGAAAAAGAATCGAAAGAAAGTCTACACTGTGACTTGGGATGATGAAAGCGGGTCGGAACATGAACCCGAAGAACCTGAATCCGATGAAGACGAGGATAGTGCTTTCATGGCATTTTGGACCACTTTTACTCAACCTCTTCCAAAGCCTTCGAAATTAGCTCGCGGTCAGACCTTGCATCATGCTCCCACCTTTGATGGGACCAACTACCTGTATTGCAAAATCAAAATGAGGGCTTTTCTGAGAGCCTTTGAACCAGAAGGTTGGCAAGCCATTGAAGAAGACACAGAAAGTGCAGATAATTCGGGCAATCAGAGAGCCCTGATCACTATTCGCGGAGCAATTTCTAATGAAGAACAACAACGGGTTGTTCACTGCACAAAGGCTAAAGATGCATGGGAAATTCTGAGCCAATTCCATGAAAGAGGCGATTCACCTTCACCTCCATCCGGCAACTTTTCTGCCTTGGTTGCTAGATTGGACGAGGTCAAGGAGAATGAAGAGCAAAAAGAGGATGATGAAACATCTGAAGATAATGATGAGATCAATGGTGATGAACTACAACAAGCCTACGAAAAGCTGTATGAGAAATCTCTGAATTTGTCCAAAAGCAACGACAAACTCTCTCTCAAGCTCAAAACATGTGAGAGCGAGAATGTCCGGCTAAAAGGAGAACTTGTAGCAGCAAAACAGAATGTCATCAAGATCTCAAGTGACAGACAAGACTTATGTGGAAAACTTCTATCCTGTGAAACTGAAAGGAATGAACTTCTGAAAGTATATTCCACATATGAAGAAAAGCTTGAAAGTCTTGAGTTGTCACAAGCTGTCTTGGAAAAGATAGTATGTCAGAAAGATGAAGAACTTCGTATCGCTCGAGCAACAATTGCCATGTGGAACAAAGGTTCCAGATCTCTAGAAGACATACTTGGGTCTCAACAAATGGGTTCGGATAAAAGTGGGCTAGGCTATGGTGCGACAGCTCACAAAGGACAGGCCTCTACCTCACATAACTTGAAGACTCAAGCAAAGGGAAAATTGAAGGTAGACCAGGATGATTCCTCTCTTCATCTACCGAAAGCAGGTAAGATCAACAAAAGGGAGGTAAAACCTGTTTTTATTTGTCATCACTGTGGTAGGTATGGCCACATTCGTCCTTACTGTTTTGAACTGTTTGGTAAGGTGTCTCAAAAGGGTAGAAATTCTAATACTTTTTGGGTTAGGAGACAACCTTACATGTCTAGGTGGAACACCAAGACTAAAAGGATTTGGGTTAGAAAAGATGATTTGACTTGTTTTGTTGCTCACACTGCACTAAAAGCACGTGACTCACACATGTGGTATCTTGATAGTGGGTGCTCTCGTCATATGTCCGGTAACAAATCCTACTTCACCTCCCTTGAAAAATATGAAGGAGGAATTGTTACCTTTGGAGATGGCGGCACTTCTAGAGTCATTGGTAAGGGCTCTATAAGTGTTGCTGGTCTTCCCAAGCTAGATAATGCCTTACTTGTTGATGGCCTTAAAGTAAATCTTTTGAGCATTAGTCAAATGTGTGATTCCCATCATGAAGTATTGTTTTCAAATAATAAATGTGAAATTTTGGATAAAAAGGGAAATACTGTCTTACATGGGGTTCGCACATCTGATAACTGCTATGGGATTCTTACTACTAATGATCTTACTTGTCATTCTGCCATCATAAGTAACATTGATCTGTGGCATCAAAGATTAGGTCACATGAATTTCAAAGACCTAACTAAGATAGCCAACAAAGAGCTTGTGAGAGGAGTACCTAAACTGGGTAAGAATTTGAGCCATGTGTGTGGACCATGTCAACTTGGAAAGCAAACCCGTGCTCCTCATAAAAAGGTGAACAGCTTTACAACTAAACGTCCTCTTGAATTGGTTCACATGGATTTAATGGGTCCTACTCGCACTAAAAGCATTGGAGGTAAAAGATACATTTTTTTAACTGTTGATGATTTTACTCGATTCTCGTGGGTAAATTTTTTAAGGGAAAAATCTGATACGTTTAATGCTTTTCGCGCTTTAGTCCTTAAAATCCAAAATGAACAGGGTGCTTCCATTGGGCGTATCATAAGAATCCGAACTGATCATGGTCGTGAATTTGAAAATAGTTCGTTTTCGAACTTTTGTGATATGCATGGAATTAAGCATGAGTTTTCTGCACCTATTACTCCACAACAAAATGGAGTGGTTGAGAGGAAGAACAGAGTTGTTCAAGAAATGGCTAGGGTCATGCTCCTTAGTAAGAGTCTTCCTCCTAAGTTTTGGGCCGAAGCCCTAAATACTGCTGTTTATGTCATAAATCGCGTGTATTTAAGGCCCGACACCTTACAAACTCCTTATGAATTGTGGAAGGCTTTGAAACCTAATGTAAAATACTTCAAAACTTTTGGGAGTAAGTGTTACATCTTCAAAGATAGAGAGCCCTTGGGCAAATTTGACTCCCGAAGTGATGAAGGTATTTTTCTAGGGTATTCAACCAACAATAGGGCTTTTCGAGTATATAACCTGCGAACTTCATCATTAATGGAATCTATCAATGTGGTTATAGATGACATAGGTTCACCTACTTCAGCAACAAATGAGGATGACAATGGTGAGTCTCTAATCTTGGATACTGAACCACAAAATCAAGGAGAAGCTGCGGTTCAATCACAAGAAATTGTTACAGCACCATCCTCACAGGTAAGCTCAAGTCCAAAGAGTACTCAAAGGGACATCACTCATGTTGCTTCTGTCACTGCAAGTCCTGAACTTAAACCATCAGCAAGGGTGAAATTGAATCATCCAGCTCAACAGGTGATTGGAAGTGTTTCGGATCGCAATGAAAACCCGAAGACAGATTCGGGATGAGGTATCACATATGTGTTATGTTTCTTTAATTGAACCTAAGAATTTTAAAGAGGCCTTGCTAGATGATAGTTGGGTCAATGCTATGCTTGAAGAATTAGGTCAATTTGAGGGTAACAAAGTTTGGACTCTTGTTCCCAGACCTAGAGACATGAATGTGATAGGTACCAAGTGGATCTTTAAAAATAAATCTGATGAGAATGGTATTGTTGTAAGGAATAAAGCTAGGTTGGTTGCTCAAGGCTACACACAAGTAGAAGGTATTGACTATGATGAGACGTTTGCCCCAGTTGCACATCTCGAATCTATTCGTATTTTGCTTGGTGTTGCATGTTTTCTTGGCTTTAAACTGTTTCAAATGGATGTGAAAAGTACCTTTCTGAATGGGTACTTAAAAGAAGAGGCATATGTTGAGCAACCAAAAGGGTTTGAGGACCCTAAATGTCCTAATCATGTCTACAAGTTAGACAAGGCTTTGTATGGGTTGAAACAAGCCCATCGGGCTTGGTATGATAGACTTACTACCTTTCTTCTTGATAATGATTTTCAAAGGGGTAGTGTGGATAAGACTTTATTTGTGAAACATACTAAGTCTCATATTCTTGTTGCACAGATATATGTCGATGATATTGTGTTTGGTTCCACTGCTGATTATCTTGTGAAATATTTTTCGGATTGCATGACACATGAGTTTGAGATGAGCATGATGGGAGAGTTGTCTTATTTTCTGGGTCTTCAAATTAAACAGTCTCCTTCGGGTATATTTGTTTCCCAGTCTAAGTATGCAAAAAATCTTGTGTCAAAGTTTGGTCTTGAGTCTGCCAAACATGCACGTACTCCCATGAGCACCAGTCTTCACCTTTCCAAAGATTCCTCTGGTATTGATGTTGATCCTACCCTTTATAGGAGTATGATAGGGAGTCTTTTGTATCTCACAGCCAGTCGTCCTGATATTTCCTTTAGTGTCGGTGTTTGTGCCCGTTACCAGGCCAGTCCTAAAGAGTCTCACCTTCTTGCGGTAAAACGCATCATCAAATATGTTAATGGGACCTTGGGGTATGGGGTTTGGTTTTCCACTAATACTACAGCTGAAATGACTGGTTTTTCTGATGCTGACTGGGCAGGGTGTGCTGTTGATAGAAAAAGTACATCTGGGGGGTGTTTTTATCTTGGGAATAATCTGGTGTCTTGGCATAGTAAAAAGCAAAATGCCATCTCTCTTTCAACTGCTGAGGCTGAGTACATTGCTGCAGGGAGTTGTTGTGCTCAAATGCTATGGATGAAGCAAATGCTTCATGATTATGGAATAGAACAGAACACTCTCACTCTTTTTTGTGATAACACAAGTGCCATAAACATTTCAAAAAATCCTGTCCAACACTCTCGCACCAAACATATTGGCATCCGTCATCATTTTATTCGAGAGTTAGTGGATGAAGGCCTTGTTGTTTTGGAACATGTACCTACTGAGCATCAAAAAGCTGATATTTTTACAAAACCCCTTGATCTTCTTCGATTTGAGTTTCTTAGAAAGACCTTGGGTGTAATGCTCAGTAACTAGGTTGTTTCCTGTTTTTATGTGAGGTGAGTGTGAGTGGTTGGCTTACTAGTCCTAGATGTTTTAATCTCATTGTTATTGAGTCCTGATATTTTTGCATCAAATCTTTTTATGAACACTACTCATGTTTCTTACAAGATCTCCTTATTTCGTTGTTCATAGCACATTCTGAATGCCCATACTCATTTACTTCATGATCTCATTCTGTACACATCCTTGAGATAAACTGTTGCAGGGGTTTCCGCATAAGTGATCAAAGTTCTCTATGGATCACTGACAGTGTTTCTTGTACTTTTTCGGAGGAATTGACCTATACTGGTATATCATGGGTGATGTTGAGTCTCTTAACCATCTACCATCCCTTTTTCACTTCCATGGTTTCTCCCTCAGTTCATGACAACTGGGCATTAGGAAAAGGCTACCTCAGAGGCACCAACCAGGCCATCCTTTTGATTTCATTCTTCTCTGGTTTGGTCTCCATACTCTTGAGCGTGTATGCCACCAGTGAGTGCCCACAAGAAAGAAAAGTTAAAAAAATATAAAAAAAAAGGATCATTATCTGAGGGGGAGCTTCCGCTTTTAATCAACAAATACCACGTGATTCCTGGTGGTTTGACTTTTCTCTGTGAAGGTCAGTTACTCTTGACGAAGGTCCAACCATCCGATCACTACGAGGATTAACTCTAGCTTTGTGGATCTCAAGGATTGCACACACACACATTGTTTATGTGAGCTCTCATGTGTGTTACTGAGTTATGCATTCTTATGATGTTTATGGATTTGATCTAATTATATCTGTCATTTTCATGATCTGGTGCTGCAAATCTTTTCACAAATTTTCAGGACTCATGATTGATGGATTCTTTTATCCTTGTAGTATAGTCATTGCCTTGGACACCTTGCTTGTTACAGGCCACCCTAGGTGTTTTTTGTTTTAATTTATTAAAAAAAAAAAAAGAAAAAAAAAAGAGAAAGGTTTTCCGCTCGAGCGGATTGTTATATGCTCGAGCGTATTTTTCACCCTTGCAGCATTTGTTTCTTGGTTTTACAGTTCTGAGAGCGTGGTTTTTCCGCTCGAGCGGCCTTATTAGCGCTCGAGCGGACCAATTTTGTATTTACATCCCTCCTTCGACTTTTCAGATCACAGTTTTTCCCTTTTTTCATTTTTCTCCGACCTAGGGTTCATCTTGTGCATGTTTTGGGGTCGATTCCACTCTCCTCTTTCATCTTCCTTGCCAATTTGATCTTTGGTATGTTTTTCTCTCTCTTCTTCTCTACTTTTTCAGTAATTTCGGCTACCATGGGAGTTGGATTTTGTGTTTTGGTGGTTTTTTGTGTCTAGGTTTTGTGGTTCCTTCTCTCACACACCTTCACTGAGTCTTCTCGTGTGTTTTTATGGTTGTCTTCATGTTTATTTTTTTGTGTTTTGATGTGTCAATAGAACTAGGGTTTCTCTTTGTTTTCTCTATGGTCTTTCTAGATAGTGGGTTTGTTTTTTGGGTCTGGTTTGCCATGTTTTGGTTTCTCATTAGTGCTTCATAGTGTTTTAACACTCATGCCTTACACTGTGTCTATTATGTTGTGTATCATGGTTATGAATTTCATCATAATACTATGCCCTGCTTTGCCATTTCTTGCCCTGCATCCTGTCTTATGCTTTGTGCTTTGGATTCTTGGTTCTGCTTTACCAGGGTATTGGTTCGTTTTGGTTAGATTTGTTATCTCATGCTTATATTTTCATCAAACTACTCTACTTTGAGCTTCTCTCTTGCTATACTCTGTTATCACTGCTTAGACTTGATATTTGATTTCAGTTTGGACATTCTCATTTTCCCTTGTTATTAATGGTTTGTTGGTCTTGGTTTGGTTTGTTTTTTTGGTTTTGTTGGGTTTTTGGTTGTAATGGTGTCTCACCTAGTCATGTCTGCTCCTGCCCCTAAACGCTGTAAGGCCACAGTGTCTCGCCCTACCTATAATTCTATGAGGTTTCAGTCCGCTAAACAGTCTAAGTCTTTCCATACCTCTTTTGAGTCTCGTACAGTTCATTTAGAACAGAATGTTCAACCTGATACTTTTGATTCCATCCACATTCGTCCTTTGTTTGACCCTCTAGGTGGTGACTTAGTTTTATCTTTTTCTGGGTGTCAGAATCTCGATTGGGTTCGAGAATTCTACTGTAATATGAAGGGTATTCATGATTTTGAGCCTTCTTTCACAACCTGGGTTAGGTCAAAATCTATTTCTGTCACCCCTGCCCTCATACGCCAGCTCCTTAAGATTGAGCAAGTCTTTCCCGAGCACTATCCTTTTCCCGTTCCAGACCTACCTGTAATTTTGATACTGTGGCTAAGGAGTTGTGTGGTGTTTCCCGCCATTGGCCGAAAGGTGATTTGATTAAACAGTTTGAACTTCTTCCGGAGTTCAGACTGCTTAATCTTATTGTCTGTGCCAACATCATTGTGACCACCCACTCCTCTGAGATTAAACAAGACCAAGGCTTCATTTTATACTGTATTGCACATCACATGTCTTTTGACCTTGCCACCCTTATTATCAAAAAGATGATCAGTGTTCATGGGAATAAACAGCTAGGTCTTCCGTATGGTTGTTTGATAAACCGTCTTCTGTCTGATCTTGAGGTCCCGGTCTTAGAAGATGATGAATTTGGCTTTCCTTCTCGCCCTTTTACTAAAAAAACTGTGTCACAAAGTAGGGCTCATGTTAAGGGGGAGTTGTCTCGGGCTGGTCCTTCTACAGGTGTCGCTGCTGGCCTCGCTGAGGAGGCTGAGTTTGATGCCGCTACAGCAGGTGGTGAGGATACTGTTCCTCCTCCAGATCTTCATGTTCAGCTTCAGCAGTTTCAGGAGGTCATGACCCGGCGCTTGGATTTTCTGGATGCACGCTTTGATGCATTTGATGGTCGTCTTGGTCAGATGGAGCAGACTCTCACTCAGCTAGCCTATATCATTCAATCTCACCAGTCACACCCTCCTCATGATGCATGATTTGTGTGCTCTTTGTGCTTCACGGACAAAAAGGGGGAAGAGTACATGGTGGTACAGGACATTTTTGGTTGACTATTTTTGGATATTGGTGGTACAACTTTTGTTATTTTGGATATTTGGATATTTTGGATTTTTGGATAGCATGGTACATTCCAGTTGCTTTGTTTATATCATTGTATATTTTTTTTCTTATGCTATTCCACAGTTTTGTTTTGGTTGTTATACAGGTGCATGTTGGATGAAGTGGGATGGGTGGATTGTTCATGGCAAGCTTGTTTGATTTTAGAATTTTTTTTCATTATTTTTACTCTTGTCTAGTGCGTATGTTTAAGACAAATTGTTTAGAAAGGTTTTGTCCGGGAATTGACAAAGGAGGAGATTGTTAGGTCCCTTTGTTGTCAATTCTGGATACAAAACTTTGTGTTGTTCAAATTGTAATTTTGTCTGTGTTTTTGTTCTTCCCGCTCGAGCGGGGACATTGGCGCTTGAGCGGAGATTGAAAGATCTCAGTATTTTGGCAGGACTGTAAAAGTATTGGGGTGTGTGATTTCACGCTCGAGCGGAATCTCAAGCGCTCGAGCGTACCTCAGTTTAATCACACGCATATTTTGTTGAAGCCGCTCGAGCGGGCTGTGGAGCGCTCGAGCGGAGATCGCGGACTCAGATTTTCTATTTATACCTGTTTAGGTTATTTTTAGGATTACTTTTCCTAGATCTTATTCAAGAGTCCTAGGGTTTTGTGTGAAGTTTTCTTCTGAGGTTTTGGTGAGTTTTTCTTGATGTTCTTGAGAGAGTTCTAAACTTATGCATTGAAATTCATACATCAAGGAGGTTGATACTTTATATTCAAGAAAGTGCTCTTCGGTGAATTCCGAAGATTAAGACGTAGAGTTTCAAAAGGCATTTGATTCTATACGTAGTCGTTAATTCGACAAGTGAAGTTGTGGGTTCAACTTCAGGATCAGTTCCGTGACGAAGGCATGGCGAAAGAGTTACAGAAGATTCGAAGACAAATTGACTAGGTTGGGTAATTTGTATATTATCTTTGTAATCTTTCTTCCTTCAGTAGTGGATTGATTAGTGGCGGTTCGCCCATGGTTTTTGATTACAATTGAAGGTTCTTCAATTGTGATTTTTCCACGTAAAAAATCGTTTGTGTCGATTTATTGTTTATTCTGAAAAACAAACAATCTAAAATCACTCTCGTAAGTGCTTGTTGATTTTGGATTAAGTGTTTTGGATAATTGGGATTTGGAATATTTTAATCTTGGTCTAATCACAAATCACTTAGGATTTTCAATATATGTGGTAATCAAACTCATGTGAGTATTTAGAAATAAATTATTTAATACTATTCAAATAAATATATGAGGGTGTGTATTATAGTATTACCTTATATATTTATAGTCAAACCATGTGAGTATTTATAAATAAATTATTAAATATTACTCAAACAAATACATTTGGTGTTTCAATTTAATTATTATTAATTTAGATAGTGAGATTCATCAATTTTAATTTATTTTTTTTAAGACATCTAAACTGTATAATATCAAGTATTGATTAAAAATTATAAAATAACTTCTCTTATATGTACGTAATTAATTTTTTTTAATTTGTTTAATCATCACTTTTGTCATAACAATAGGTTATTCTATAATATACACCATTTTATGTGTACCATATACAAGTTATAACATTTGTGATATTGAGATTCCTAACAATTACACTGGTCTCCCCTCATTTTTCTAAAATTACACCGACCTCCCTTGTGACTAATCCTCTCATTAACGCCGTTACTCATAGGGGAGGTATAACGATTCTAATTTAGACCCGACCCATTTCCTACTTTTGAATTCGGGAATCCATATTCTTAACTATTGTTCATTTCATTTTTATCTTGTTGCTAGTTGAGTTTGGTTTTTTGGGAGTTATTATTGTGTTTGAAATAGGTTGGAAGTTAGTCTTTTCAAAAGAGTTGTTGTCCAGATTTTTGCTTGTTCACTCGAGCGGTTTTTCATAGTCTACAAAACTTCTGAAAGTAGAGTATCTTCGCTCGAGCAGTATTTCTTACGCTCGAGTGGTATTTTACAGGTTTGAACTTTTGGGAGGGGGTCATTGTGCGCTCGAACCGTGTTTTTGGTCGCTTGAGTAGTGTTGCTCTTTGTGTCTGACGCTCGAACGGTGTTTTGGTTACTTGAGCGGTTTGCGTGTATATTAGTTCGGAAAGAGGGATTTATGAATTATTTTTCACTTCCTCTCTCTCTCTCTCTCTCTCTCTCTCTCTCCCTTTCTCTCTAAAACATTCCAAAATCCTAGTTCTTCATTGACTTTCTCTAGTTCTTGCCTTGAAGTCCCAAATACTATATCATCCGTTTATTTCTTCACTCTATTCCTTTAGAGAAAAAGGTTGAGCTCGTCTCAAGGGTCATTCTAATCGGAGAAAATCTGATTTTCAACTCCGCCAAACTTCAACCCTTGCTATCTCTTGTCTTCTAATCTTGAGGTAGAGATTTCTTCAACCTTTGGTATGATTTTTACCTTAGTTATTTGTCCATTGAAAAAAATCTAGTGACTTGGGGATTTTGGTTTAAACCTAGGGTTTGATTTTTGAAATGTAAAAGAGAGGTTTTCAAATGGGTTCTTGAGAAATGTTGTGGGGATGTGTTTATGGTTGAGATATGTTAAAATTAAGGATTTCTTTACTTAAAATTGATTTTGAAAGTAAAGGGGAGGAGGGGGTTTGTTCAAAAGTCATGGATATTTGGTTTGTGAAAGAAAATGGAAAATGATGTTGGATTTTGTAAGAATGGAATGAATGTGTATGTTGATGGTGATGGTGAAGTTGGATATGTAATATCACTTCTATTTTGAAAATATGATATTATATATTTTGTTAAAAATTATCTGTTGAACAAAAATGTCTGTTTTGGGCTATCGGTGGAGGATAATTTTGATTGTTGTAGAAATTACATGAGGATTAGGTGAATTGAAACTAATTACTCATACATCTTGCATTGAGTATTGTTTCATACTTCAACATTGAAAATGTATTGTTTTGAGAAAAATGGGTGAATACCTTGGTGAATCTGGTTAGGGGGTGTGGTTGTGGTTATTATGTTGGCCTGTTTGCCCTTGGTGAAAGTTAAGAAACCCGCACGGTTAGATGCCGATTCTTCCGGTTAGTATCAGTAAAATGGCTTTAGTAGTGTTCTTGTATAACCTACTGGTAGCCACGTACCTAGAGATTCCCAATGTTTTGTATCCATAGCCCTATTTTTTGATATAAAGTGGGTGTTTGGAAAGTGGGTTTTTATGTAGGTTTTTTTAGTTGTAGGATATTATTGGATAAAAAATTTTTAGTGTTTGGGAAGATAGTTGGGTTTTTTTGTGGTTGGATGTGATGTTTGTGAGAGAAAAAGTGAAATGATTATGGGGTTGGATGTGATATTTTGTTTGGATTTGTTTTTTTTGGTTTTGCAAAACCTTTGTCTTTTAGTGGAAAAAAGGAGAAAAAAATCTGGGAACCAAGTTCCTAAACACCACCAAGTTATTTTCATAAATTGATATATAGTCTGGCATTGCGTTGTTTTATATGAAAATGTAAAATTATTGACAAATGACATGCATATGCATCCACCTTATGACTTCGTTAAAATTCATATATTGTGTTAAAGTATTTCTACTGGACTTAAGCTCACCCTATGTAGAAAATAATTTCAAGGTGCTGATGATATGCCTCCACCAAGGACTTAGCTTGGAAGGACTTGGAGTCAAGGGTTTCATTTTGTTTAATTGATGTAATTATTTTTGTACAAGCATTAAGTTTTAATTATATTGAGTTGAACTCATTTTGTTATACCCAAGTATTGACTTGGAAAGATGTAACCATTATAGCATATAATTACTTGGGTTTTCTTTTATTTCAATTCATGTACACATATCATATGCTATAGATTCAGGATTTAGAATTTATGAGTGTATACACACATATGTCATCTATTGTATGATCAATGATTATAAATGGAATATAAAATATGATGCTATTGATTTATTGTAAGGAATATTATGAGATGGGTTATTGTTATAATTTCGGGACGTTACAGGAGGATAGTGTAATTTTAGAAAAAGTAAGAGAGACTAATGTAATTATCAGAAATCTCAAGGGAGGTTACTGTAATTTATCTTATGAATTAAAACCTAAAAAACAAATTCAATATGATTATGTCAAAACTTATAGAAATTATTATATTTTTTTCAAACTTGAAGAAGAGTTAATGTAATTTATTTAAAATAGATAAATAAAATTATGGACACCCCTCCCTTGGTAGTGCGTAGGTTACCAGGAGGGACCCATGGTAAAAACATTTTTTTCGAAAATAACAGCAATTGGATGATAGATTTAGCCACATACTCATCTTGGCATGATTAATTTTAGCAAAAATGTAGGTGTGTGAGTGATTTTCTGACCACACTGCCAACTCAGTAATCAGCTGGAGAGAACTGGCAGAATAGATAACACCTGGCTGACCTGCAACAGAAAAAGAAGATTTCGGCGGTGGTTTGTCCACCCGGGGATACTTCGACGATCAAGTCAGTATATCTCTCAAAGATAATCAATAATGCTAATCTCACTGTTCAGAATATAAATTGCATACCTTAGACCCATTGGGGGTGCCTTTCTTTTATAGTTAACTCAATCATTGTCCCAACAGAAGCCTAGCTTCAATAGACTTTAGCTCAGTGCTTATCTATGACTCTTCAATAGATAGGGATAAACTCCCTAAGAGCTTTATCTTTATCCAGGCTGAGTCCCCTCATAATCTAGGACTCTTGTACCTTATCCGCTTACCTTGGATTCCAATATCTTCGGTGATAACCTTAGCCTTGTCGAGATCACCTCGGCGTCATGACCAAGACACGTGGCACCTCGGCTGACACGTCGGCGTCACCTTGGCCACGTGTTGGTATTCAGAAAATATATCCCCATAACTGCCCCCTAGGTTCTATTACCTCGGCATTCTGAGGTGATAGAACCTATACTAGAACTTCCTGCCAGTACATCGGCACAAGTCGAGATCATCATTATAGGCCGACATGTCTTCTTGAAGATCAAGAATTTCAAGAGCTTCCTCACACGTATGAGCTGTTATACATAACAACTCAACCATTTTTAGCCACGTACTTTCCTCTTACTGGATCGTGCTTGTGACGCGCCTGTACGCTGTCTCGCGCCTGCGTGCGCTATTTGACGAATCCGTTGTTCTAGGCTCATTAATTTTGTTCTACCACCGTTTCAATTTTTAACAAAACTTTTTCCCCCTCTTCCATCTTTTCATTTTTTCCTATCGTTTTTGAGGTTTTCTCTCTCTAGCTTTTTCCTTCAAGATCCTCTATTGTTCAAGCTTCTAAAGCTCTGCAACTTGCTCCGTTCATCTCCTCCGGTGAAGTTCCTGCTAATCTGTTCCGCTGCCGCCGTTCTTCTGATTTCGGTGATCTCAACATCGGCTTCTTTTCTCTGATAAATCATCGTTCTTCTTGGTTTTAGGTCTTGTTGTGCTCCAAGAAATTTTGTTTTATCATTAGTTACCATTGCTGTTTTATTCAAACATTCGATTCATGAATCATGTATCTGAGCGTGTTTATTTCGTGACTTTGCCCCTTGCCTATGTCTTAAATACACGCACTACTCACAACTTTTCTGCACTTTTGCCACTGTTCTTGATTTTATACCCTTTTGTACTTACAATGTTCTTGGTAGTCCATCTTTGTTCTTGATTCTGAAGCGCATTCTTGCTTTTCTATTTTCCAGATTTGTGCCTTCAATCTTCGTTCCCATAGATCTAGGTTTGGAATTTGTTCGTAGAATTCACAAATTTTAGGAAAAACTAAAACGAATCCCCTCTGGATCCATATAAACCCTTACCATAGTACACTTTTAGGTTTTTAGCCGAGGTCCTTTAAACCCTCCAAAAATACTTCTTCCTGAAATCCGATACTTCCATTTAAGCCGACGCCATGGGTATGTGGAAGCATAGGGTAGACACCCCGACAAAATTAGAATACTTTAGGCGAGAGTTTTCCATTCCTGCCGACGTTCATCTGAGGTTGGCTGGGGAGGATGACTCCATTATGCCTACAACTGATTCTATGCCTTTCCCTGTGGTAGCCTTCATTGAGTGCGGACTTCGGCTCCCACTCAACACCCTTTTTCGTGAGATACTTCACTACTATAAGTTGAACCCGATGCAACTCGCCATCAATTCCTATCGAGTTATTAATGGTATCATAGCCTTAGCCAAACAAGAAAACGCTAGGATTACCTTAGCCGACATCCGGTATTGCTACACCATGTGTGGCCTCAAAAAGACACGGGCTATGTTTACTACCTCAAGCCGAGATCCACAGAATACAAAATCGTAGCCGACCTCCCAGACTCCAACAAGGGAGCTGGAGATGATTACTTTATTACCTCGGGGAACTGGGAGTTTGCTCCAGATGAGGGCCTCCATCTCTACCCTCTTCCTCGTTCAGTTTTTGTAGAGGGCAATGGTAAGAGCCCTGTGTTCACACTAACTTGTTTTTAAAGTCTTCAATACTTTGTTCATTTCTAATGTTTGCTTTTTCTTGCAGCTCTTCCTCAGCCACCAAAGGGCTTCCGTCAGTCTTTCTTTCCCAGCAAAGACTTGAGGAAACTTCTAGATTTACCAGTCCACAAGCAGAAGGCTCCTCTGCTTCTCAACTTCATCCCTACTTATAAGTCGGCTCTTCCCGACGTCCCAAAAAAGAAGAAGAAAAGCCTTTCTCCACCTTCTGCCACAACTCCTAAAGTCGCGTCCATATCTCGGACAGACCAAGGATCAACCTCTGACCCAACTGAGCAGCCGTCGACCTCGGCTCCGTACCTGATCCCGATATCCCAGCGCTAGCGCCGGTGACGAACCATTTTCCCTGCCAAGATGGGCCTTCAAAAAACAATTGCCAAGGATCTTTTGGCCAACATTCCTACCGATGTTGACGCTCAGGCTGCACAAACCCAGCCCCAGCCAAAGCAAAAACAAAAAAGAATCAAGAAGGCTCAGCCCAAAGCAAAGGTGACTCAGGTTGACACTGAGGATGCTTTGCCAATTTCGAAATTGGCCTCGAGTGAGAAAACCACATCTGCTGCTGAGAAGAGGCCCGCTGAGGTCCAGCCATTTGAGTCCATCCGATCAAAGAGGCCGAGGTCATCTGCTGCAACCACTTCGGGATCTTCAAAGCACGATACCCCATGGGCCCCCCCAAATCACTCTGGAAGACAAGCCAGTTATGGCCAGTGATAGCGCCGATGACATCAATGTCGGCATTGTCCTCAGTACCGCTCTGCTGCTTCCCAGCGATCTTGACCGAAACACCGAGTTGAGCGAGTATGAGAATTATGCTCTGATGCTTCAGCGTTCTGTTCAAGTAAGTGCCTTTATTTGGTCTTTTTTCTTTCTTTCTTTTTATACTTTAGAAGATTTTGTAATAACCTCTGCTCTGTTTTATTTTTTCGCAGGCCATCCAGCATGCCCATTCTTTCTCAGTACAATCGTTTTAGAACCGGGAGAAGCTGGCCGAGAAGAAGATGGAGATTGCCAGTCTTCAGAAAACTAATAAAAACTTACAATCAAAGATAAAAATCTTAGAGGATCAAGCCGGAGATGCTATCAAAGCCAAGGACGATGCTGAAGAAAAGGTTGGTGCTGCTGAGACGGTAAACAAAGTCCTTCAAGCCCAGCTGAAAGAGGCTGAGGACAAGATGGCCAAGGCCCAAAAGGAGCTTCAAGACGTCCTGGCCACCAAAGAGGCCGAGGTCAAGACCGCCGACGAGAGGGGCTACAAGGAAGGGATGGCCGATGTTACTGCAGACTATGAAAAGCAGGTGAAGTAGGCATGCAATAGGGGTTTCACCCTTGGCTGGATGACCTTGCTAAAAAGGCTTGATGTCCCCGAGGACTCCCCCCTCAGGAATGCCGATGTCCTTCCTCTGCCATTCCCCCCAACTCCAAGCCAATCCGCCACCGACGACTCTGAGTCCGAGGAGGAGGTTTTGGTGAGGAAGTCAAAAGACGTTGCTGGGGCCAAGTCTCCTCCTCAAAATGAGCAAGTCCTAGACTTGACTCAAGATGAGGAGGTTGAGGAGGTTCCCAAGGAAGCTACCCCTGAGCAGGCATCATTGGTCGTACCTCTCGCCGACAAGAGCCTTGATCAGACCCTTCAAGAGATTGATGCTGAGCTTGCGGCCAAGAAGGTGGCCGAGATGTCCTCCCAGCAATCTTCCGAGATCCAGACCCAGCCTGCTAAAGATGCTGTGGAATCTTAGTTTTGATGTCTTTTTCCTCTGTCTTTTGTACTTTGTTTTTCTCCTTGAAGTAATGTAAACTCCTTACATCGCTGATGTGCCTTTAATTTAACTCTTTTGTTTTGAATGCTTGCATGTTTGCCTTGTATGCTTCCATACTTAGAATATTTTGTATATCTTTAATATACACTTCAACCCTTGTGCAACTTTCTCGGGGAGACACACCTCGGTCATACAAACTTGGTTTAACTTTAACTTGTAAACTTTTCTTAAGTTTCAACAAGTGTTAAACATCATGTCGGTTTAACTTCAACTTGTAAATCTTTCTCAAGTTTCAACAAGTGTTAAACATCATCTCGGTTTAACTTCAACTTGTAAACTTTTCTCAAGTTTCAACAAGTGTTAAACATCATATCGGTTTAACTTCAACTTGTAAACTTTTCTCAAGTTTCAACAAGTGTTAAATATCATCTTGGTTTAACTTCAACTTGTAAACTTTTCTCAAGTTTCAACAAGTGTTAAACATCATATCGGTTTAACTTCAACTTCTAAACTTTTCTCAAGTTTCAACAAGTGTTAAACCTATTTTTCTTCTCTCTGCCCCCTGATGTGAACCTGAGTTCCCCTTGGGTTCTCATCATACATGTATTCCAGAAGCAACGTTATGAATCGTTATCAGTCTCAAGTGTAATAAACATATATAAATAAGCTAAAAACTTTATTTATTTACTTCGGCAAAATGACAAAAAATTCTAATGATAGAAAAATTTCAAATTGCAAGTGTTCCAGGGTCTTGGCAACTCTTTGCCCTCATTATCTTCAAGCCGATATACCCCATTGCCCAATACCGAAGTGATTCTGTAGGGTCTTTCCTGTTGCCGACGACTTTTCTCAAGACTAGGTCGCCGACTTGGAACTCCCTTGGGTTAACTTTTTTATTGTAAGCCCTGGCAAGCTGCTGCTGGTATGCTGCTAACTGAATTGCAACTCTTTCCCTTCTTTCTTCTAGTAGATCCAGATCTTGGGCTAATAATACGTCATTGGTCCCATTCTCCATTCCCTGGGTTCTGATCCCAGGGATGCCAACCTCCAGTGGAATGACAGCTTCTGTGCCATAGGCCATGGCAAAGAGGGATTCCCCCGTTGATCTTCTTGGCGTAGTTCGATATGCCCAGAGCACACTTAGTAGTTCATCCACCCACTTTCCTTTTGCTGCCTGCAACCTCTTCTTTATCCTATCCAAGATAACTTTGTTGGATGCTTCTGCTTGTCCATTGCTTTGAGGAAAGCTTGGGGTTGAAAAGTAGTTATTGATCTTGAACTTTGCACAGAAGCTCTTGATTAGCTTACTGTCAAATTGTGCTCCGTTGTCGGCGACTATTGCTCTTGGGATCCCAAATCTTGTGATTATGTTCTTCCATATGAAGCTCTTACCGTCCACATCTCGGATCTTAGCTAAGGGCTCAGCTTCTATCCATTTGGTGAAGTAATCTGTTGCTACCAGCAGGTACTTCCTTTGCCAAGTTGCTTGCGGTAGTTGTCCGACAAGATCCATTCCCCATTGGGCAAACGGCCACGGACTGGATACTGGGTTTAGGTCTGCTGCTGGTTGATGTATCAGAGGTGCAAACCTTTGGCACTTTTCACACTTCTTCACATAGGCTTCTGCATCCTTCTGTATGTAGGGCCACCAATACCCTTGGGTAATGGCCCTATGGGCAAGTGATCTGCCCCCGGTGTGACTTCCACAAATTCTTTCATGAATTTCATATAAAAAATCTTCAACTTGTAAAGGGTGTACGCATCTCAAAAGGGGTCCAGTGAAGGATCTTCTGTAGAGATGTCCTTCTGCTGTCATACTGAATCTTATTGACTTCAATCTGATCTTGTGTGCCTCCTTGTGATCATCTGGCAGCTTTCCTTCTTTCAGGAATGCAACAATTGCATCCATCCAGCTTGGTCCCATGTCCACACACATTGCTTCACGCTCTGTGATCGGTGGTTCGATGCTTGGGCTCGACAAGTAGTCAACCATTATCGTCCTTGCTTTTCCAGGTTGTATTGCACTAGCTAGATTGGCCAATGCATCGGCGTGACTGTTATCATCTCGGCTAACCTGATGTAGTCGACAATTTTGAAACAAGGCTACTAACCTGTTGACTTCCTTTGCGTAGGCTGACATCCTTTCATCTCGGGCTGTAAACTCGGCCGTTGTCTGGTTGACTATGAGCTGGGAGTCACAGAAGACTATCACTTCATCTGCTTCTGCTGCTACTGCCAGCTTTAGTCCTGCAATCAATGCTTCATACTCTGCTTCATTGTTTGAGGCCTTGAACCCCAATAGAATGGTCTGTTCCAATATCTCTCCGTTTGGAGATACCAGTACTATTCCTGCCCCCGCTCTTTGTCGGTTTGAGCTTCCATGGACAAACAATCGAAAGGAGTCGCCGATGTAAATGCTGCAGGGTTTGAGTTTTTCCTTTTTCCTTTGTTCTACTGCATTTGGCTGCTTGCTTGGGCATCTTTCACCATGGCTCAACGGAGCCCGATGTGCGATGGATTCTGGTGTGAACTCGGCCACGAAGTCGGCCAAAACTTGGTCTTTGATTGCTGTTCTGGGTCTAAACTCCAGGTCGTATTGTCCCAAGGTTACTGCCTATCTGGCTATTCTGCCTGTCAGGTCTCCTTGCTGTAGCAAGGACTTCAAGGGGTGTTCAGTTAACACCACAATCTTGTGGGCTTGAAAGTAATGGTTCAGCTTCTTTGAAGCCATTACTAAAGCCAATGCCAATTTCTCTAAGGGTAGATACCTTGTTTCTGTATCGGTCAGGGTTTTGCTTACATAGTAAACAACCCTTTGCTCCCCTGTTTCTTCTCGGATCATTATTGCACTTATCGCATGTTCTGAAACTGCTAAGTACAAAAATAACTCCTCTCCAGGTTCTGGATTTGAGAGGACTGGAGCCGTGGTCAGATACTTCTTCAAGTCGGCCAAAGCGGTTTCGCACTCCTCGGTCCATAGGAAGTCTGTGGCTTTCTTTACTAAGTTGAAGAAAGGTTTGCACTTGTCTGAGCTTCTGCTGATGAACCTATTCAGGGTTGCAGCCCTTCCTGTTAACATTTGTACCTGTTTTGCCGACGTCGGACTCTTCAAATCCAGGATGGCCTTGATCTGATCTGGGCTGGCCTCAATGCCTCTTCTGGTCACCAGGTATCCCAAGAACTTGCCAGATCCAACTCCAAATACGCATTTAGATGCATTGAGTCGAAGCCGATATAATTTAAGGATTTCAAAGACTGCTTTGAGGTCAGCCAGATGACCTTCAGGTTCCTTGGTCTTCACGACCATATCGTCGATGTAAACTTCCACCGTTCGGCCAATCAGGTGTCTGAACATCTTGGTTACCAGCCTTTGGTAAGTTGCTCCTGCGTTTTTCAACCCAAAAGGCATCACCTTGTAGTAGTATAGCCCTTTTGGGGTGATAAACGCAGTCTTCTCTTCATCCGCGGGGTACATGGCTATTTGGTGATACCCCCTGTAGGCATCCAGGAAGCGCATCCTTCCATGCCCTGAAGTGGCGTCCACTAGCTGGTCAATTTTGGGTAGAGGGAAGCTGTCTTTGGGACAGGCCTTGTTTAAGCTGGTAAATTCTACGCAGACCCTCCATTTACCGTTCTTCTTCTTCACCACTACTGTGTTTGATAGCCATGTCGGGTAGTTTACCTCACGAATAGCCCTGGCTTCTAGTAGTCTGTCTACTTCTTTCTCCACTGCTTCGACATGTATCAACGTCGGTCTTCTTGCTCGTTATATTACAGGTTTGGCCGACCTGTCAACGTTTAGCTTATGGCAAGTGACCTCGGGGTCAATGCTAGGCATTTCGTAGGGCGTCCACGTGAACACCTCAATATTTGCTCTCAAAAAAGCTTCTAACTCTTTTTCCTCTTCTTCGGCTAAGCCTGAGCTGAGAAGAAAGAAGCGTTCTTCATCCTCCTCCTGGACGAGGATTTTCTTCAGTGCTTCTTCACTCTTCTCGGCTAGCTCCTTGCCGACATCCTCTAGGACCTCCACGTTCTCGTCTTCGATCTCTGCCTTCTCTGGTTCTCGAATGCTGCAGGTTGATTTCATTGCTGCCATGGAGCAATTCTTTGTCTGCAGTTGATCTCCTCTGACCTCCTCAATCCCATGCTCTGTTGGGAACCGCAATAGTTGATGCAATGTTGAGGGAACAGCCCCTATTGCATGTAACCATGGCCTTCCCAAGATGATGTTGTAAGGGGAGGGTGTGTCAATTACGGTGAACTCTGTTGTTATCTTCTTCATGCCAGCCTATACATCTAAGCTTACTATGCCCAGTGGCCATGTCGGCATTCCATTGAACCCGACCATTAGGTTGTTAGATTGTTCCATATCATCTGGGTGAAGGCCTAGCTCTTTGTAACATCTGACATACATGACGTCACAAGAGCTGCCTTGGTCAATCAAGATGCGCTTCACTTGGCATTTGTAGACACCCCATTTTTGACCGACCTTAAGACTCAGACGTCATCGATTGAGCACTTGGTGATGTTGCATATTGTGCTCGTCCAGAAGTTTCAGAGTTGCGGCCGCGAGCTTGGCCTCCGGACTTCCGGGCTCTTTTTGTACCTTGCCTCGGTTTGCGAGCCAGGCTCGGTTTTCTCTATTTTTCTTCCTGAGGGGAGGGAGAGGTCCCGTAGACTATCTCTCAGTGGCCGTGGGCCATGTTTCGTGCCCGTAGGCCATTTTGCCCATTTCGGAGCCCGGTTCCCGGTTTTCGGAGCCATCAGGCCGTGTGCCTCGGTTCGGGACCGTCTAACCATCTCTGATTCCTCCGGTTTTTGGCATGCATCTTATTTACTCCCTTTCGAGGGACACTGGGGTCTTAGATACCCACTTCGTGGTTGAACACCACTCCCGATACCCAACAGTCAGTTTTCGGGGTCCCGAACTGCGCGTTTCGGCCCCCGAACCTTCATTTCGCATCGGTTTGGGCTCATTTTTGGTGGAGGCCTTATTTTCATGGTTAGGAAGCTTGTAGGAGGGTGGGAGGCCAGCAATTGTTTTGACAACCAACTTTTTGTTTGGTCAAAAGCGGTTCAGCATGAATCTGGGAAGGAGAAAAGTCTGCGCGGCTTCACGGAAACGGGCGTAACTCTTTGCACAAGAAGAATTAAAATATGAGGCCACTATCATTGGAAAGCTTACTTCCGGGGATTCATTTTGCACTCAAGAATCTCCTAAGTCCAAATCCGGGGGGAGGAGATATGGTTGGTTGAAGTCCGTTTGGACCGAATCTGCGCGGCTTTACGGAAACTGGCATAACTTTTTCTACAGGAGGAATTTTAATGCAAGGTTTGTGGCATTGGAAAGCTAACTTCTGGGGCTTCTTCCTAGGGGGTCACCGGCCACTTTTCTCATGTTGACCTGGCCGACCGGCCACCTTTTCCAGCCGGCCGGCCACCTACCCAAAAAAGTGACTTTTTTGCCCCTTTAAGCTAGCCGACTATTTTTCTCTCCCTCAGTGTATTCCAGCTGTGCCAGCTGGTTGCCAATTGGACCATCCTCCATACACGTGTATGGAGGATTAGAGAGGTCCTTTAGATATTTTCATGCCTCTCCTCTATAAAGGAGAGGCTTGGCTTCTTGTATGAGGGTTAGATATTTTTTTAGACACATTTGAGAGAGAGATAGACCTTCCACCTCCCATTTCTCTCCATTTCCAAGCTCCAAAGTCATTTTCCTTGCTCCAAAGTCATTTTCCTTGCACCATTTCTACATCAACCCCTAGCACAAGACCCCCACACTCCATTCCCACACTTGGAGGCTGATTTCCAGAGGTCAAAGGTGCTGCAACTCAAGCCAAGAGGTAGAAAAGAAGTGGTCTTCAAGGGTAAGTGTGAATCTCCCTCTTTTGAGCTCATTTTTGCCTCATTTCTTAGCCCTATTTGCTTACTATTTTGGGCTCAAACCCTAACTGAAACTAGGCCTTTTTTGAGCCATTCTTCATGTTTGTTTAAGGGCTCAACCCTGTTTGAGCCCTCTATTTGGTACTTGCTTCAATATCATCTTGTATGCTATTATTTTGCATGAAATTTCTAGCCTATGTGTGTTCTGTTTTCGAGCATAATGTAAACTGTGAGTGGGTCTATTTTGAGCCCCTCTTTAATATTGAAGAAGGGCTCAACCCTGTTTGGGCCCCCTATCTTGCACTTACTTCATAATCTCTCCTATTTACCGTAAATTTGCATGATTTGTTTGGCCTATGTGTGATCCGTTTTGGAGCATTTCATGAACTGAGATTGTGCTTATTTTGAGCCCCTCTTCAACATTGAAGAAGGGCTAAATACTGTTTTCATACTCCAGGTGTCACTTGCTTTGAATCCATGTTTTACCCCTGTTTTTGCATGCTTTGCTAGCCCATTTTGCTTCTGTTTTTGGACCATGATCAGAGCTGAAAGTGGTCATTTTTTGACCTTATTAACATGTTTTATTAAGGGTCCTTGTTGGTTTGATGAATGTTTGGGGTACCTCATGTTATAGCCTTTGTTAGCTTCAATCTTGCATGGCATTTCTAGCATGTTTTCATACTGTTTTTGGGCTTGTCATCTACTGTAAATGTGCATATTTTTGGCCTCTCTTCAGTGTTGTAGAAGGGTATTTTTCCATTTGGGCTTTGCATCTACCACTTGTTTCATAGCCCCTCTCTTGGCCCCTATTTTTGCATACCATTGTTGCCCTATCTATGCTTGCTGTTTAGCCCTTTTTATGACTGAAAAACGCTTGTCTTGGGGCTGCCTTGCTACTGTATTTTCATTCCATGTCCATATTGTGCATGCATTGCATAGTTATAGGCCATTTCGGGTGCCTAAATTCGCATTTCGGGACCATTCCTCGCATTTGGTGTCATTTCGCCATCTTTCGGGAATGTTTTTCCCGTAATTTCAGTGCTGAAATTCATTTACATGTTTGCATATCCTATTCCATGCCATTTCATGCCTTAGGGCCATTGCCTCGGTTTGCGTGCCCGTGTGCACGCATTTCGAGGCACTTCATTTTCATCCATTGGCCTCTTGTGTGGGTGCGGCTGAGGCTCTCCCATGTTAGTGTAAGCCCATATTGCATTATATATGCCATTTTAGTCTCATTGCATTGCGTATGCCATTGCCTCGGTTTGCGTGCCCATGTGCACGCATTTCGAGGCATCTCATTTTCATCTCACGGCCTCTTATGTGAGTGTGGCTGAGGCTCACTCATGTTAGTGTAAGTCCATTTTACATTCTTTATGTCATTTTAGCATCATTGCATTCCGTATGCCATTGCCTCGGTTTGCGTGCCCGTGTGCACGCATTTCGAGGCACTTCACTTTTATCCGACGACCTCTTATGTGAGTGTGGCTGAGGCTCTCTCATGTTAGTGTAAGCCCATATTGCATTGCGTATCTCATTTTAGTCCTGTTGCATTCCGTATGCCATTTCCTCGGTTTGCGTGCCCGTGGGCACGCATTTCGAGACATCTCATTCTAGTCTCATTGTATATCATATTTCAGGCCATTTCATGTCTTTATGTCATTGCCTCGTTTTGCGTACCCGTGTGCACGCATTTCGAGCCACTTCACTTTTATCCGACGGCCTCTTGTGTGAGTGTGGCTGAGGTCCACTCGTGTTAGTGTAAGTCCAATTTGCATTGCATATTGCCATCTCATGCCTTAGGATCATTGCCTCGGTTTACGTGCCCGCGTGCACGCATTTCGAGGCATCTCATTTTCATAGCATTATGCATGCTAGGTCATATGTTAGCTGTATTTCATGCATATCATGCATATTGCATCGTGTTCGGAATAGGAGTTAGCCCGGGCACGGGAAATGAGGCACGTTTCGCACCCCGAGTGACGGAACGGGTCTCAATTCCCAAGTCACCGACACTCCGGATTACCCATGATGGAGTTAGGTTTTGTTGTAGCATTCATACGCATTCATCCTATATTGAGTTGTGCAATTCGACTCCTCGGCCATCATGCATCGAGATGCGTGATTGGTGGCACGAGGATCGAGGCATGCATATATTTGTGAAATACATTGCTATGCCCCTTTCCTGCTCTCTGTTGCAGCAAAATGAAGAATCAGCAACTTTTCGGAGCTTGGCACGCATTTCAAGAGCAGGTGCAAACAGAGGCTAATTGGGGCATCCCAGTGGATTTCAGCGCCGAAGCAGCCCGGCATGCATCATTCATCAGAATCAAGGCACCCCCTGGCTTGCATGCCAGTTTTACATTTTTCTTATTTAATTTGTTAATTAATTAGGAATTTGTATATTATTTGGGACTGTAATATTTTGGACTGTATTATTCTTTCTTTCGGGACTGTACATTTATTCGGACCCTCTGCGCGAGGACATAATTGTAATAAGTGTGCGTGAGTGTGATGTATGTCTTCCAACCCCACGTCTTTCTTCACTTTTATTTATCTGCTTATGATGGTTAGATATAGGACATATTTCAATTAGCATACAGTATGACAGCATGTTTGCATCATTCATCTGTTTTGCACGCACCGGGCTCGGCGCATCATACAAACTGCATTTGTATTTCAATTCCAAATTGAATACGTGTTAGTTGTAGCATTCCATATGCCATGTTTAGAATAGCCGAGCCTGCTATAGTTGCATTTTGCATGTGTTGCATTAGGCATTTCAGCATATCTAGGATCATGCATGATTTCTAATGTAGTTTCTGTTTTGGCTTGGAGTACTCGGTAAGTTTTATGTTTTAGCATCCTTGCATGCGTGTGAGTGTTGCCATGAATAGCATGCTTACCATGAGGCTAATTGCTTATGTGATATAACTGCCTGAATGCCTGTGGGTGAAGGTTGGGTTATCTGAATTGGAATAATGCATTGATTGTTTGTTTTAAGCCCACTAGATAGTGGCAATACCATGTTTTCTAAGCCCACCCGAGGGTGGCAAAATCTGCATCTTAAGCCTACCTGCGGGTAGCAAACCATCTTTCAAAAACAAACATGAAATGTTTTGTTCCAATTCAGGCGACTCAGTCTATACTTGTATACTGTGCGCATCACATAGTAACCTAGGCTAATAACCGGAATAAGAACATACAATGTTTTCAAAATAAGATATCATGGTTAGTAGAGGCCGGTCTTTGACCGGGCGAGCGGGGGTGCTCACGAAGTGACCTTCCCCAATCGTACCCAAGTTCCCGAGCCGAGGCAACTTTGGTGATGACGGACACGTGGCCTTTGGCACCGAGTCAGGGTTTCCTAAATTTCCCCATTAAAAATATTTAGGTGGCGACTCTGTATCTGGCAAAGCAGTCCATGTTTGGCACTTCTTTCAAAAAATCTGTTTTCAAAACGATTTGCCAGATTTGGACTCTTTGGTTCGAGATTTAGAACCGTGACATTTGAGTCCTTCGAACTGTAGTGACCCAATATCGAACCAGAACCAGGGGGGGGGACTCGCACTCTCTCCCCGGGATGCGTTCAGGGACGTCTACAGCATTCCCCAACCTGGAGGAATACTACCAAGGCATCGTTATGTGGATGCTGCACCATCTCAAGGTCAGCTTCTGTAAAGGACACTACTGGTCCCTGGCACTCCTCTGCCCGATGTCTCTTCTCCCCAACTTGGTAGACATGCTGTAGGTGCTTTACCCTCTCAGTTTCTCCCCTTATTTCATTCTCTTTAACCTTTGAGTGAATTACATTAATTACCCGAGGTTCTCTTGATTGAGGTTGCTGCGCTGGAGGAGGTGGAGCCGCTGGTGCCTGAGGTAGTCTTACCTGCTCTTCTCTTGTCCTGGCTTCATCGACAAGGTCTCTCAGATGGCCTTACCTCACCAGGTCTTCTAAGTGTGCTTTCAGGGCTCTGCAGCCCTGAGTCATATGCCCATCTTCATCATGGTAGGCACAATGCCTGCCAAGGTTTCTTCCCATAAATTCCCCTGGTGCCCTCGCTGGTGTTCTGAAATAGGGTTGATTCCGAATTCGATCCAGGACTTTGTGGATTGGGATTCGAAACACAGTTGTCACTGCTTGTGCATCCCTCAGCTCTGTCTCTTGCTTGGTGGATCCATTGTTTCCTCGGCCTCGCTTCAGCGAGCCGTTTCCTTTCTCTTGTTTTGTCTCCTTAGCCCCCCGATGTATCTTCCTCGGCTCTGGCATACTTCTCGATTCTCGCCATGAGCTCCTCCATGCTTTTTGGCAATGTCTTTGCCAAAGATTTTCGTAGTGGACAGTCGTCTTTTAGGCCGTTTTTGAAAGATACTGTAGACACCCCATTTTTGACCGTCCTCAAGACTTGGACGTCATCGTTTGAACACTCGATGATTATCCATGTTTGTGTTCGTCTTGAGTTCTCGGAGGTTTCAGCAGCACGCCTTGCCTCGAGACCTCTCGACTTATTTATTTTGTGTTTGGTTTTGCACCAAACACTTGTTGTTTTGTTTCTAAGGGTGGGAAATAGCTTGTTGGCCATTCCCACACCTCACCGGCCATGGCTTGAGGCCACCGGCCATGTTTTCTTGCCACTGGCCATTGGTGATGGCCGGTTGGCACTCTTGGTGGTCGGTCGGCCACCTTTGTTGGTCAAATGGCCATTTTTGTTGGTCGACCACTGTTCATCTGCTTTTGGCAGATATTTTGTGCCAGCTGGCACAGTTGGCACCCACTTTGCACCCCCTCCATACACGTGTATGGAGGGATTTCCCTCTTGCTTAGCTTGTTTTGTAAGCTTTGCAAGAGTTGGAATTCTATAAGAGGAGGGCTTTTCCTCCCTCCTCAGGGGTTCCAAAAAGTTCTAGAGGGCTCTGAGATTAGGGTTAGGGTTTGTGTATCTATCTATCTCTATATCTCCCCCCATTTTGCCTTTGTGTGTGCATAAGGTTGTTTTGTCCTTAGTTTTGCACTAAGACACCTAGTGTTACACCATACCTTGGTTGCTGAGGTGCCAAAGGGTTGTTCTTGAAGTTCTTGAGTGGATTTAATCTTGGAAAGGCTGCTGGAGCTCCATTCTTGAAGAGGTCTTCAAGGGTAAGAAACTTACCCCTTTATTCTCCATTTTTGCACAAGATTTTAACCTGTCTTGAATCTATTTTTAAGCTTAGTGTATAACTAGTAAAAGTTCTGATTTTACTTGCTTTTGAACTTTGCTTAAGGTTGTTTTGAGGTTTGGGGTTGTTTCCCCCCTCTTAGGCCTTGTTTGGCCTCCTTTTTGTGCTATTTTTGGTGAGCTCCGGGACCACCTTGTATTGGCCTCCTCACCACTGAAATCCAGAGGGATTTCAGTGGTGGGGATGGTGTTTTGAGGTCCTAAGAAAGAGAGGGCCATCGCCTCTCCTTGTTGTCTTCAAAACTTGTCATTTTTGTCTCATGTGTGAGCACCTTGATTAAGTCCATGTTGGCCATGTCTTAGTTGTTATTTGTGGTTATTTTTCCATGTTATAGCACTGTTTTAAGTTGGTTTAGACACACCATGCATGCTTTGCATACTTGTCTTGTAATGCCATGAAATTGCCTTAACATGCTTTGTGCTTTGAGCCTTGTTTTTAGCATGATTTTGGCTTAGCTTTGTAAAGATTTTATGCATGTTTTGATATGCTTGAGGTCTGATTTTGGTTGTTTGGGCCATCCATGACTTGCTTTGTATAGCTACCATGCAACCTAGCTTGTAGGCTTTGAGTATTGGATCCTCTAGCATGCTCTACTTGCATCATTTCAGTGGTTTGGCACCATTAGTTATGTCATTTCAGTCCTTGTGGCATGCTTGTATGCTTGCATTTGATGCTCCTTTAATGCTTTAAAAGGTTGATGTCTTATGCTCCATGTTTGGACCATTGTGTATGCTTCCATGGGTAGGCCGTTTAGATGCCATCTAAGTGTGTTTTGGGCTTTGTCTCAACTTACATTGGGACTGTTTTGAGTCCCCTCGACCCTTTGGGACTCGCCTTGCATAGCCATGGTTTGATCGCTTAGGTTAGCCTTAGGCCTTAGGCTTGCTTGCATGCTTTGATTGCTTGATTTGGCATCATCTTCTACTTGTTTTCAGAGCCTAACATGTTGATTTAATCTCCATGTTTATTCCTTTTAAGTGTGCTTAAAAGTCTCCTCTTTTTGCTTAAGTGTTGGACCATGTTTGCATGCATGTTTGTATGTAAATTTGCCTTCATTTCCATAGCATTTTGGTCACTGATTTTGGCATGCTTGAGAGCTACCCATGTTAGTGTAAGTCCATCTTACCATGTCGTTGCATGCTTGTTTCATTTTGCATGTTGTTGCATGCTATACATGTCCACATGTTTAGGTTGTATGCCTATTGCATATTGCATGTTAACATGCTCATGTTGCATTAGATTTGTTGCACACTTGAGTTATTTGCATGCTTGCTTGCTTGTCTAGGTTGCATTGCATTGTGTGTACATCTCTTGCCTCTTGATCAATCATGATAGAAGTTGGGGCCCTTTATGTGTTTTGTGCATTTCATTCCATATTGAGTTGCACACTTGACTCTTTGGCCATCATGCATGGAAATGCGTGATTGGTGGCCCGAGGGTCGAGGACCATCCTCCCTTGAGTTCATAACATGATCAGAAGGGTGGTCATGCACACATTGCTTTGAAAATGCATTGCTATGCTCTGTTTGCCCTCTATTGCTGCAAAACAAGATTCTACAGGAAGAGTTGGCCGACCGACCACATTCAGTGCCGGCCGGCTATTAATTTCTGGCCGAGAGCTATACAACTGGTCGATGACCACTTTTCCATGGCCGGTGACTATTTTTCTTGGTCGGTGACCTTCCACAGTGCTCAGAAGGTGGTCCAGAAGCAGCCTTAGGACTTGTGCAGTCTTCAGAGGTGCAGAGCAGTGTAAATAGAGGCAACATGTGGCATGACTACGGATTTCCGAGCGAGGCGAATCGAGCATGCAAGCATTTGACCCTCTTCCCGAGGCTGTTTTACCGCTTTATTAATTTAGTTAATTTGCTTAACTAGTTAAGTGGTCTGTAACTATTTAATTGGCTCGTTAGTTAGTTAAATTTGTATTATTCTTTTGGTCCCTCCGAGAGAGGGCGAATTGTGTAATAAGCGTGCGTGTGTGTGATGCATGTCTTTCAACCCCCACTTCTTTCTCCCTTTTACTTACCTGCTTTTGATGGTTAGTATTAGGACATATTTTGATTAGCATACTTATGATAGCATGTTTGCATCCATTTATTTGTATTGCATGCACCGGGCTTGGCGCATCATACTAATTGCATAGTATTTCAAATCTAACTTGAATACATGTCATCTACTGCATTTCACATGCCATCCATAGATTAGTCGAGCCTATTCTAGCTGCACCTTGCCTGCGATGCATTAGCCATCTTAACATGGACTTGGATCATACATTTGATTACTAACATGTTCCTTGTTTTTGGCTTGGAGTACTAGGTGAATATTTATGCTTTAGCATCTCGCATGAGTGTGAATGTTAACATGAAAGCATGCTTGCCATGAGGCTAACTGCTTAATTGATTTATTGCCTGAATGCCTGTGGGTGAAGGTTGGATTGCTTGAGTTGGAACAACTCGTTGAAATCCGTGTTTTAGCCTACTTGCGAGTAGCAAATTTCAAACTGTCTTTCAAACAAGCGGATATGCGATGCTTTGTTCCAAATTAGGCGATCTAGTCTATACTTTTGTGTTGTGCGCATCACATAGTAAGATTAGCTAATTAACCGGAATAAGAATGCATAATGTTTTCAAAATTAGATATCATGGTTAGTAGAGGCCGATCTTTGATCGGGCGAGCGGGGGTGCTCATAGCTGACCTTCCCCAATCGTACCCAGGTTCCCGAGCCGAGGCAACTTTGGTGATAACGGACACGTGGCCTTAGGCACGAGTTAGGGTTTCCTAAATCCCCCAAAATAAATATTTAGGTGGCGACTCTGTATCTGGCAAAGCAGTCCATGTTTGGCACTTCTTTACAAAAAATCAGTTTTCCAAAACGATTTGCCGGATTTGGACTCTTTGGTGATTTATCAATCTCACATCGCACATTGTGAGATCAGATTAAGAACCGTGACATTGAGTCCTGAATTGTAGTGAGCCTAATGAACAAAACGGGATTCCCTCCCGGGACGTTCGGGGACGTCTACAGATATGATTGCCACTTCTTGATTACACTCTGGTATTCGGTTGAACACCTCATAATATCTTTTTGCATAGGCCCTAAGGCCTTCATCCTTACTGATCTTCAAAGCCATCAATGCGTCCACCCTCAATGGCTGCAGCTTGTTTGTCACGAACCTGGCCACAAACATCTCGACCAAGCCTTCCCAAGTCTTCACGCTTCCCTTTGGTAGTTTGTGGAACCAATCTGATGCAATCTCCCCGAAGGATGAGGGGAACACTTTGCTGAGCAACGGCTCGTTCCCAGTGTACAATGCCATCGCGTTCAGGTATAATCCGACGTGAAAGTTGGGGTCCGACTTCCCATCGTATATCTGGAACCTCGGCATACTGAATCTCTTTGGGACCTCAACTTTGTCTAACTCTACCGAGAATGGTGTTCTTGGTTTAATAGTTGAGGTTACCTCGGCATGATCTTGCTTCCTCTTGAGGTAATGTCTCAAGTCCTCTTTGGTCCGCCCAGGAGCTCGGCTATCTCCTGATTTCAGTCTCTTAGGTGCACTGCTTTCAGCTTCGTTGTGTGCCCTTTTTGATCTTTCTCCGTTGGTCGCATCGAAGCACAACTCCTGCCTTTGAACATGCCGATGTTCTTTGGGGTCTGTCTCCTTGGTGCGATGTGTCCTTCGAGACTCTTCCCTTCCAGGTTCTTCACGCCCGACCTCCCTTGAAGGTCGGTCAGAATGTCTTTCGCTTCTGGGGTGCAGGGGGGCTATTGGGATAGTTTTCTGTCCTCCCTTTTGGGCATTGGCCGCTGGAATCGGCGTGTCGTGCAGCGGGAATGGTGGCTGCATGACATTGTTTTGCATCATGAAGTTGACGACCGATTGCAGGTCCGCCAACTTGTTTGCCATCTCTTTAACATCTTCGTCCCTCCTCAGGCATCTATCCTTCCATACCTGGAGGTCATCATCTTTGTAGTACTCACTTTGATCTGGCTTCTTTGGTGCATCGCCATCCTAGCCGATGTCTTTGTTGCTGTGATTTTGGTCACGAGTTTCTGTGTTGTGGTTGTCTCCTTCGACGTCAAGGTCGATCGGTCTTCCACTCCCAACAGGAGTGTCATCCCCAATCTTTTCCTTCTGTTCGTTGCTGGCTATCTATTCTCCTTTCTTTCCCACAGACGGCGCCAAATTGTGTGAGTGATTTTCTGACCACACTGCCAACTTAGTAATCAGCTGGAGAGAACTGGCAGAATAGATGATACCTGGCTGACCTGCAACAGAAAGAGAAGATTCCGGCGGTGGTTCGTCCACCCGGGGGTACTCCGATGATCAAGTCAGTATATCTCTCAAAGATAATCAATAATGCTAATCTCACTGTTCAGAATATAAATTGCGTACCTTAGACCCATTGGAGGTGCCTTTCTTTTATAGTTAACTCAATTCTTATCCCAACAGAAGTCTAGCTTCAATGGACTTTAACTCAGTGCTTATCCAGGACTCTTCAATAGATAGAGATAAACTCCCTAAGAGCTTTATCTTTATCCAGGCTGAGTCCCCTCATAATCTAGGACTCTTGTGCCTTATCCGCTTACCTCGGATTCCAATATCTTCGGTGATAACCTCGGCCTTGTCGAGATCACCTCGGTGTCATGATCAAGACACGTGGCACCTCGGCTGACACGTCGGCGTCACCTTCGCCACGTGTTGGTATTCAGAAAATATATCCCCACAGTAGGGAACATTTTTTAAAATTTATAAAAATTTTCAAGTATAAATTTAAAAAAATAATTATAAACAAAAGTTAAAAACTTAATCATTCATATTTTGGGAGATATTATATTTTAAAAAATGAATCGTTTGAATTATTCAAGTGAAACTCATGATGATCCACTCGAACCTAAATAACGCTATCTTACTTCCTTTCTATAAATTGTTCCTTAAAAATTCATTTATCCGTAATGGTACATTTTATCCCAATTTTATTATTCTCATACAATAATTTTGTAAGTAATGACAATTTTTTTAAAAAATTTTGAACCTTTATGTTTTCCTAAACTTTGATATTACCAGTTTTAATATAGGCTTTATCCCTAAGTCGATACCATTTCTCTTAGGACACTAGTCGAGAAAACCTTCTAGCTTAGCCATGCTTGAACTATGATTTAACGTGATTCCAAGCACCAACACGTAGTCAATCACCAGGCTCAGTCAAATTTTCATTTGTTCCAATAATATTAGGATTATTTATGGATTAAAATTTAAATACATGATAATATGCATACCAATTTCTTATTCCTTTGAACTCATCATCAATAATATTTGGATAGCTTCTTGATTTGGACAACAATATTTAGACTGTTTCTGGACAATGAAATTGGAACAACATGATAATATTTATACTAATGGTAATTGAAATTTATAGTTTTTGCATTAATTCCCACACTCAAAATGATGAAACATGATAATCTTCACGCTAATAATATTCGGGCCGTTCCTTGGACAATGGTACTTGAACCAGGTTTCAAAGACATCATTGTTGGAGTCATTGTTGGACCTGACTGATGAGTAATCACAACAAACAACAATGTCACGACAACTAAAAATGAGAAATATGATAATATTCATAACCATAACACTGGACTTTATTTCTAGACTAAAAAGGAAACATGATATTCACAAGGCCAATAGTATTTGATGAACTTTTTATTTTGAATTGGACCATTTTAACGTGATAGCGGTGGCATTTGGGGTGGCTTATTTTGGTTAATTTATAATTTTGTGTATTGAAAAAGTTATTTTGGACTAATTGGTTAAATTTATTTCAAATAACTTCTGATTTTAATAATTTATTTTAATTTCAAAAAACTTATTTTGAGAAGCTCTCCACCCCTGCTTAGGCCAAGTTTGGCATCTTCCAAAAAATTCAAAAAGTCAAAAAGTCACTATCCTATTTAAGTCACATCATCTTATTTAAGTCACATCACCTCTCTAACACATCACTTCAAACCCAACCTAAATCTAACCCATATTTCATAAAAAGTCAAAAAATGCACTTATTTAGTCTTCCCAAACTTGGCCTTATTATCAACTTTTGCTGTAGACATATTAATTTACCATTATACCCTCTTTTTTTTTTTTTTTTTTTGGAAAATAAAAAAATACCCAAATGGACTACGAATACTTTTTTTTTTTTTGGGAAAATGTGAACTAGTTGTGAATAATAAAAAATAAAAGTTAATTCAATTTACAACTAACAAAGGTTAATTCAATTTACATTTAACATGGGTAAAAATGATATTTACACATCAAAAAGTTATTTTACAGCTTATTTACCATATACTACTCAGTAACTTAAATCTATAATCCAGCAACTATACCAAACAAATTAACAATTTCTGATTAATACTATAATCTATAATCCATTAAGTTATAATATATAACCCATTTTAATAGCTGCACCAAACGCCCCTAGTATACACAGTATTACAATTTTCATAATATAATATTTTTTTTGGGAGATTTACTCGAAAATCATATTTCAAGTATTTGTGTCTCAATTAGTTCATAAGATATTCTTGTATTTCAATAAATCCTATTATTTGAACATTCGATCTACCAAATTTTAATTCTCATATTTAAAGTATTTTATGAACATTTCTACCCTTAAAAATATTTTTTGAACGGTTAGCAATTTGATGATGTGAACATTCATATTTTATAATGTGAATATTCACATTGACGTGTGAATGTTCACACTAATGTTCACATTGACAGTGTGAACATTCACATTGACATGTTAATATTCACATTGATAATGTGAACATTGTGATTGTAGTGTTGTGCTTGTTTGTTTTTTTGCTTGTTTTGTTCTGCTCTGTATGTTGGTTACTCACCAACTTGGAGTTTGGAGTTTGTGTTAGCAAATGATTTGGTGTGCATCTTGGTGCCAACCTGGTTGGGATTTTGATGTTTTACTATAATGCTTTTTGCACCCTCCCCTTTATTGATGTTCTGTACCATATTTTGTATGTTTTTCATCAATAAAGCTTCCTTTTGCTGATTAAAAAAAAAATATTGATAGTATGAATATTCAAACTGTAAATGTGAATATTATTAAAGGTATTATGGTAACTATGTCACTCATACGACTTATTAGAATATAAGAAAATAATATGAATTAAATAAAATATAAGTAGGTGAAAAGGAATTTATAAAAAAGTGCTCCTATTTTTTTCCTTTAAAAATTGATATCCCACTTAAAGTTAAAGGTGAGAGATTAAGGTACCGATCGGCGTGGTAGGGTGCGTAAAACATTTTCACTTATAACAGTTAAGTCCCGAACCAACCTTTGTTTCTCAGATCAAACCTATAGCATTAGTAAATAATTTAATGAGTAATATTACTAACTCTTTTTTTTTTTTTTTTTTTTAATGAGTAATATTACTAACTCACCATTATCAACTCAAAAATTATCTAAAATTTTCATCTTGTCATTTAGATTTATTCTACATGAATCTCATACTATACAAATTTAATCTCAACCCCACAACACTCATTTGGGATAAATTCAGGATAGTTTTTTTTTTTTTTTTTTGGGGGGGGGGGGGGGGGGGGGGGTGTTCATAGCATTTTTCTTAGTAAATCCCAAACAATTTGCATTTTTCTTAGTAAATCCCAAACAATTTTTGAAACTGGTAAGTTTCCAACACCGAAGTTTGAACTAATTCCAATTGGATTAGGTTGGGATATCATAACACACACTACATGTAAATATACTTTTGAAGACTAAAAATGCCGACTAAAAAAAATTTAATCGCCAAAGATACACTTTTTAGTTACTAAAAAAAATTTGATCAGCAAAGGGACATACTTTAACCATTAAAAAAATTTAATCAGTATTTATACTAGTCAAAAGTATATTTTCCTGTAGTGATACTTAATTCATGTTAGGTGGTGATCCTTTATATTTTTATATTATATTCTGCAACCAGTTAGTCTAATACCACCTTCAAATGGGAGTGATAATACTTACCCAATTGGATTAAGCGAAGAATTTGACCTTGGGCTACACCTCGATTTTTGCATCTATCTATCTCACCAAACAAGACCCAAAACGAGAACTAAAATGATTTATTCACCAAAGTCGTTGTGAATTGAATCGCTTGAATTTGTACCAGTCGGATGACTAACCGAACAACTGGCTTCACCCTCGTCTATTGCGATCGTCACTCTGTCATTCGGACAACCGACATTAATAAGTTCGAACAATTTAGACGAAATCAAATTCGTTGAATGTGGCATTGCTCAAATGAGAAACGCCTACTAAACCCAAAACGGGAGGAGTTCAATCTTGGGCGTCACAATATTTTGGTAATTAAATGTGTTCTAACTTCATTAAGGGGTTTTATGATATCAATAATTTAGGGGGTCAGTTCGTATGAGATTTTTGAAATTATATCTCACCTCCTGAAGTTTCTAATTTAATAACAAATGGCCCTTTTATTGATAAATCATCAAATCAATTAATAATTTTTAATGATGTCAAAAATTTATTTCACTTAATAATTCAAATAATTTTATTATTGTATAGGAGAGTAGTTAAGAATATCATTTTTTCAGTTAATTATATAAATAAAAATTTCTAACTTATTTGTAATTTTTCAAATTATAGAGGACAATATATATTTTAGGGCAAATTACATATACCTCCCTCGAGGTTTAGCTAAATTACAGATACCCCCCTGAGGTTTCGAAAATTACATCCCGCCCCCTGATATTTGTATTTTCATAACAATTTGCCCCATGAGGTTTATATTTCATAACAAATTACCTCCTAATTTGTTATGCAAATATAGCATTTAGCGGAGAATTTGTAATTTCTCAAACCTCAGGGGGGTATCTGTAATTTAACTAAACCTCGAGGGGGTATATGTAATTTGCCCTATATTTTAATTAAACTTCAGAGGGTATAGTGTAATTTACCCTTGGGTTTTTGTTCCGGTGTATTTTAAGCTTATAAAAAGGGTAAATAATGCTCACTGCTCATAATGTTTTAAAAAAGCATAATAAAATTTATAAATTTGGCATAATTACATTAATTTTTTTTTATAAAGTTAAAACAATTAAAATTGGTAAAAAATTATATAAGTTGTTATGTAAATTAGAATATTAAAAAAATTCAACATAATTATATTAAACTTATAAAATTTAATATATATATTTTAAATTTCAAGAAAGTTCAATATAAAAAAAAAAGGTGTACATAGCAGCCAACTCTAGTTTGAATGAAAATCAGTGGGGAAATTTAAAAAAAAAAAAAATACTCATGATTTTATACTTGTAACAAAATGAATTCTGAATTTTTAATTTTATTAATTTAAATTTTAATCTTTTAATTTGTTTTCAATTTAAATTATTTTTAAGTAAAACTGATGAAAAAAATGATATTTTAATCATTAAACTTAATGAATTTTTTTTAAAAACATTTTATGTATAATCACATTAAATTTAATGATTAAAATATTATTTTTTAATCATTTTTACTTATAAAAAATAGACAGATAATTTGAATTAAAAATAAATCAAAAAATTTAAATTTAAATTAATAAAATTAAAAATTAAAAATAAATATATATTTTTTAATTAAAATAGTCAAACTCAAAAGTTTTATTTGTTACTTGCCCAAAATCATTTAACTAGGGGTGTAATTTTGGCCCGACCCGGCCCATTCGGGATCGGGCTGGGTCGGGCCATGTTAGGCCTTGCGGGCTCTAGTCAAAAAAATCGTGTTGGGCCGGGCCGGTCCACGGGCCAGAAAACTAGGCCCAAGACCTAGCCCAGGCCCAGGAATATTCGGGCTTTGGGTGGGCCAGTGGGTCGGGCTCATGGACTCAGGCTTTGGGCGGGCTGAAGCAATTTTTTTTATTTTTTCT
This sequence comes from Camellia granthamiana, assembly GCA_036172215.1. Taxonomy (NCBI): domain Eukaryota; kingdom Viridiplantae; phylum Streptophyta; class Magnoliopsida; order Ericales; family Theaceae; genus Camellia; species Camellia granthamiana. The sequence continues at coordinate 38,584,246 of CM069907.1, read as the reverse complement.
ACTAAAATTTTATTATTTTCCATTAAAAATAATACTGGGCCTCGGGCCGGGCCACGGGTCGGCCTGGGCTTCAAAACGATGGCCCATGCCCTGGCCCAAGGCCTCGGGCTAGGCTTGGGCTCGGGCCTTAAAGGGTCGGGCTGCGAGCGGGCTTTGGGCCGCCCGTGGGCCACGGGCCAAAATTACACCCCTACATTTAACTAGTTTTCCTACCCAGTCTGCCTATCGGTGGTTGAATAATATAGTGAATTTGGAGACTTACATCCATTTCAGTTATGAGTGAGTTGGCTGACCTAACTCACCTAAATTGGCGAATTAGGTTAATGAAAAGTATTTCTAACAAACGACCTAAATACATTTTATTTAGGGTTTTTTTTAGATAGTCACATTTCATTTATGATAATTGGTGAAAATATAATTTTTATGGAGTCATGTGTTATTTAGTTTAAGATTTGATCTTTTTAAGTAATAGGGATACACGTTAAGAAGTCATCGAAAAAGTTTTTCGTCGTCGGCAACTGGCGGACGGTGGCCAGTGACAATAGTTGGTGGTAGTAAATTGGACAAATATGACATTAAATAGATAGCTGACACGTGTATATATAGATGACATTTGAACAATAATTGGATAGTTGAACAGATATGACATGTACCTATAGTTGACATTTGAATAGATAGACAGAAATGTAAACTTTGAATAGATAGGCCCGGTGGTCAAGACTTGGAGCCTGGAGGTATGCTCCCTTCTAGGTCTTATAGGATCAACACCCCTCAGGTGCAAATAATTTCTTGAGGCAATTCATACCCAGACTTTAATTGGGCCTACCACTATAGGACGGGGGGGATTGGTTCCCCCAATTAACATCAAGCTATCAAAGAAAAAAAAAAAGCTTTAAACAACTGTGTCATTTTGGACAAATAATATTGATGATACAGTTCGTCCTGGTGAATGGGCTAGACCGATCCAAGCTCCTCCAGCCCACTGGATAACCTGCAAACAAGTTCAACGGGGAACGGGGTGGTCCCCCGGCGAACCCTCCGGTGTGTGAATTAGAAGAGGTGGTAAACAATGTAGCGAGAGAGAGAGAGAGATAGAAAACTTAACCTTCTTCTTGTCTTCCAACTTTGCTTATATCCTTTGGTAATCATTTCGCTGTCTCTGCTGTTTTGACCTCCCCGCCGAAAGCTTATGCCGTGGTTCGTCTTGTTTAGGGTGAGGGGGTGCCATTCCGGCTGAGAGGTGTTGTCGCAATAAATGCTGTGATGGGCTGCATTAATGGTGATGTGCTGTGGCAATAACTTTGCAGATCTTTGTCTGCTGACGTGGCCTGTTCTGCACCTGCCACGTGTCCCAGCATCATTGACCTTCCCTGTTCAGTTGGCCTCCAGCTGTGCTGGGTCTTACTAACCGGGTTGTGCAATGGGGTCTAAATGGTGGGCCTGGGTTTACTCACGGTGGGCTGTGGTCCTTGTGGGCCTATCCGTGTCAAATTTTATTTTAAACAAAAAAAGATTTAAATTAAACTCAAAATTTTCAAAAATAAACCTCTAATGTTATTGCCCTTATATATATATATATATTTATATTTATATTTATATTCTCATGAGTTAAAATTAAAAAATACCACTTCAAGAAAAATACATATAAAGCCCATCCCATTATAAAGGGTGTACTTTATTTTCTCTATATTTTGGGAGAATGAAACCTTGCCTAAACGTAAAATATGAAACCTTGCCTAAACACAAAATATATATTTTTTTTTCCTTGCATCTCTTCTCAAAAATAAAAATATTATTATTTATTTCTTTAAATAAAGACTCAAATATAATATCTAATTAATAAAGAGGAAGAGTAGAAAACATTATTGAACAAAATAGTTAAAAGATGACTCCTAAAAATGTAAGGATTAATTATGCCAAGACCCTCTTAACCAGAGACCTCATACCACAAAGAGTGTTACACAATCACTAGATCAAATGTCATGATTTTTCACTTTATTCAATTAGGTAAATTCTGTTTTATATATAAAATTCATACATAAAACTTTACAAAAAATAATGTGACAATATCATTATTATAAATAAATTCATCTTCAATAATATTTTATTTTGAAATAAAAGATCCATAATGAATCATATTTGCGTACAATAGGTAAAATAAAAATTTAAATTTCAAGCAACAGTAATTGACAATTATTATTTTGTAAATTAATTGTCAAGTGGTTATGGAATTATGGATGATTTATATGAAATGAATAAAGATAATTTAGAAAAAACAAAAGTCCACATGGCAAATAGAAAAATGATTTCAAGACAACAACTCAAATTTTTACCTTATATAATAGAATAATAGGATATATTTTTATTTTTGAGACACAATACAACAATTATCATAACATGAATGGTGTAAAAGAATATTCTAAAACTACCAAATAATTTCTCTTTTGTCACTGCTTTTATTTATTTATTGAATTAGAGGAAGAGTGTTATCTTTTTTCTTTTTCTTTTTCTTTTTTTTTTAATCGGTGAAAGTTAGTTGTTAATTATTAGATTATTATTTATGAGAGTTAGCGTCTTCAGTGACCGAGTCAGGAAATTAAATCAGGAGGGGCACTTATTAATTATAACTTTATTTATATTTTTTTTCATAACCAACAATAAGAAGATAATAATAATTTTTGACTTTTTATATAATATGGGTTGGGTATGGGTTGGGTTTGAAGTGATGTGGTAGAGAGGTGATGTGACTTAAATAAGATGATGTGACTTAAATAGGATAGTGACTTTTTAAATTTTTTAGTATATGCCAAACAAATCGTTATAAAAGTATTTCACATAAAAATTTACAAGTAACTTCAAGTAAAATCGAAAAGAAGGTATTGCGTGTAACTAGTGTATCATGGATAATGCAAAAAAGTTATATATTTAAGTCGTAAAATTAATTATATAATGGTAAGATAAATCAAATTTTTACAAAATTTGAGTAAAAATTTCATATAATAGTGATATCACGTCATTATTGACATATGATATCACCAACTATTAATAAAGTAACATATGAAGAGTAAACTCCACATGCAAATATAACTAACACTCTAATAATTTTTACATATATATAATGAGATTAATTACATTTGCATATTAATAATGATGGATATTACTTTTTGTAGACACCCCATTTTTGACCGTCCTCAAGACTTGGACGTCACCGTTGGAACGCTCGGTGATTATCCATATTTGTGTTCGTTTTGAGTTCCCGGAGGTCCCAGCTGCGCGTCGTGCCTCAGGACCTCTCAACCGACTTGTTCTGTGCTTGGTTTTACACCAAGACTTGTGTGTTTTTGCATTTGAGGGTAGGGAGAGGCTTGTTAGCCATCCCTGAAGCCCACCGGCTACCCCCACACCACACCGGCACTCCCTTTTGGCCATCGGCACTGTTTTCTCAAACACTTTGGCCGGTCGGCACTGTATGTTGCCGACCGGCACTTTTTTGTGCCGGTGACTATTTTGGCCGGCCGGCATGCACCCTTTGAACCCCTGGGACATGGTGCATGCCAGCTGTGCCAGCTGGAATGCACCATCACACTCCCCCGTGTACAGGTGTGACCATTTTGCACACTTTGCACCCTTGAACCACCTAAGCTTCTAGAAGCTTGACCCTTTGGCCAAAGCTTCTTGGAGAAGCTTGGCCAGCTGTCTTGGCTTCTCCAAGAAGCCAAGACCCCTTTGCACCCCTTGAACTCTTTTTCTTTTGCTTAGCCACTAAGTCTTAGGCTTGCCTTGGCCTATATAAGCAACCCTTCTCTCCATTTGTTGGAGGTTAGCCATTTCCCAACACAAAACCAGAGCTTATATCTATATATCTCTGATATATATATATCTATATATATCTATATCTTCCCTTCCCTCATCCATTGTGTGTGTTTCTTGGCCTAAATAGTGTGTTTTACCTTACTTTTGCACCATTACACACACTATTACACCTAGCTCCGAGATTGAGGGACTTGGAGGGTTGTTTGTTGTGATTTTGGACTGGTTTTGATCATTAGAGGAGGGCTGCACCACTGGTTCTTCAAGGAGTCTTCAAGGGTAAGCATGTTGCTTTAGTTTCCCCAAACTTGCACTAGCTTTCTACCTGTCTTGCTTTGTGTTTTTGGCTTTGTGTCCAACATAAAAAAGTCTTATATTTTCTTACTTTAGAACCTTCATTAAGGTCACTTGGGGGTTTGAACACAAACTCACCCTCTTAGGCTTTGTTTTGGCTATTTTAGCCCCTTTTCTTGAAACCTTGTTTAAATTGGTGTTTTTGGTCTTCTCACCACTGAAAACCAGTGGGTTTTCAGTGGTGAGGGAGGTATTTTGGAGTCGTATATAGGGGAGGGACACCCCCCTCCCCTTTGTCCCTCTTTGGTCTTTACTTTGGCTCACATAGTAGCATGCATTTTTAGCCTTATATGCCTTCATTCCAGAGCTTATTTGGGTATTTTGGATCATATATCATCTCTGTTTTTGGTTGGTTTTGTGGTCCTTAGCATGCTTCTTATACTTGCTTTGTAATGCTCTAGTTTGCCTAGAAATGAGCCATGAGTTTAGGCCATGTTTCTTGCACGTATGAGCCTCACTTCATGAAGATATTAGCATCATTTTGCCATGTCTAGAGGCTGTAGGCCACTGATTTTGCCATGTTTGGTATGTTTGACAAAGTTGTTTTGCATTAAGACTTGTTAGTCTTAAGATGTGAGTTCTTAGCATGCATTTGGTTAGGCTATTTTAGTGATTTGGAATCATCTAATATGCTATCTCAGTCCTTATGCCATGCTTATATGCCTCCATGTATCATCTCTCCCATCTTTTGAAATGTTGGTCTCTTATGCTTTAAAGTGAGCATTGTGCATGCTTGTATGTTTAGAGCATTTGGGCCGCCTTGTTGTTGGGTTTTGGGGGCTCATTCCATTTGTTAAAATCTATTTTTGGTGGTCTAATATATCCCATGAGTGGCCATGTTAATGGTAGCAAGGAGTGCTCCCTTTGCGCCTTAACCTTAGGCCCTTTGACTTGCATGTTTGCATAGGTAATTGGTCACCATTTTGGGCATGTTTTGCCACTGTTTTGAGTTGGTTTGAGGGCTGCCCCATTATGGTCTAGTCCACCATCACATGCTTGCCTCATGTCTATTGCTTAATTGATTCATTAAGTGTTGTAGTATGTTGGTCTTATTGCTTGATTGGTCCATGTTTACATGACATTTGCATCTTGTATACTCTAGCATTTTGCATGCTTAACATGGTAGTTGCATGACATTTGGTGTGCTTGCATCCTAATTCCCATGTTGCATCATTTGAGCTATGTTGCATACATGCATTTCATGGCTTGGTTTGGGGTTGTCAAACCAAGCATAAGGGTTGAGGGAAGTTCACACTACAAGTGGTGCAACTCATTTCAACTCTTGGTCCCCAAGGCCCTTGACCAACACATGATAAGGTCTTGGTTTCATTTGTGTGTTTGCATGCATTTTTACATTAAAATGCAATCTTGGTTCCTTAGGCTATCATGCACCAAGATGCATAGTTGATGGCCCAAGAACCAAGGGTCATGCTTCCTTGAGTCCCATACATGATAGGGAGCATTGACCATGCTTACATTTGCTCTAAAATCCATATCATGCACTGTCTGCCTGTTGTTGCTGTCAAACTGTCATCTGCAGGAATTTTGTGCCGACCGGCAGTATAGAGTGCCGACCGGCACTTTATGGGTAGCCGATAACCTCTCAAGCAGCCGGTGATCATTTTACATGGCCGGTGGCCATTCCATCCAGCCGGTGGTGTACAGAAGCATGCAAGGAAGGTGTTCTGGGACTTTGGCAATTTTTGGAGAGACAGGGCTGTAAGAACAGAGGCAACAGTGTCATGATGCGGGTTTCCGGGCGAGTCGGATTCGAGCACGCATCATTCGCGCATCCCGAGGCAGGGCTGAAGCCCCTCTTTTTTTGTTATATACTGAATTTAATTTGATAATTAGAAATTTCTGTAATAATTTATTTATTCTGTATTTGGACTGTACTATTTGGGACTGTATATTCTTTTGGTCCCTCCGAGTGACGGCGTATTTGTAATAAGGGTGTGTGAGTGTGTGTATGTCTTCCAACCCCACGTCTTTCTTCCCTTTTATTTATTTGCTTATGATGGTAGACTAGGGCATATTTAAATTAGCATAACAGTATGAAAGCATGTTTGCATTCATTCATCTGTTTCGCATGCATCGGGCTCGGCACATCATACAAACTGCATCGTACTTCAATTCCAAATTGAATACGTGATAGTTGTAGCATTTCACATGCCATGTCTAGGATAGCCGAGCCTGTCTAGATTACATTCTTTGCATGTGTTGCATTAGCCACTTAACATGGACTAGGATCATGCATATGATTACTAACTAGTTTCTGTTTTGGCTTGGAGTACTAGGTGAGCTTTTATGCTTTAGCATATCGCATGCGTGTGAATGTTGCCATAATAGCATGATTACCATGAGGCTAGCTGCTTATGTGATATAACTGCTTGAATGCCTGTGGATGGAGGTTGAATTACCTAAATTGGGACAATGCATTAAAAAACTGTGAGTTTTAAGCCCACTAGTTAGTGGCAAAATCATCTTTTCTAAAGCCCACTTGAGGGTGGCAAAACCTGCATTTTAGCCTGCTTGCGAGTAGCAAACCGTTTTCAAAACAAACATGTAGTGTTTTGTTCCAACTTAGGCGATTTGGTCTATACTTGTTTGTTGTGCGCATAACGTAGTAAATCTAGGCTAATAACCGGTATAAGAACACATAAAGTTTTCAAAATTGGATATCATGATTAGTAGAGGCCGGTTTTCGGACCGGGCGAGAGGGGGTGCTCATAGCTGACCTTCCCTAATCGTACCCAAGTTCCCGAGCCGAGGCAACTTTGGTGATGACGGACACGTGGCCTTTGGCACCGAGTTAGGGTTTCCTAAATTTTCCAAAAATAAAATATTTAGGTGGCGACTCTGTATCTGGCAAAGCAGTCCATGTTTGGCACTTCTTTTCAAAATCTGTTCTTCTCAAAACGATTTGCCAGAGTTGGACTCTTTGGTTCAAGATTAAGAACCGTGACATTTTGAGTCCTTTGAACTGTAGTGACCCAATATCGAACCGGAACGCGGGGGGGGGGGGGGGGGGGGGGGCTCGCACTCCCTCCCCGGGATGCGTTCGGGGGACGTCTACACTTTTATATTGAGATTTTTTTACAAAATTTTCATACATAAAAATATAATTTGTCGTAGTCACTTCATTTTCAATAAAACAATCACTATTGTTTTCATAAATTTAAAAATACCCTTGATATTTTATTCTAAATATTATTTTTATTTAAAATTTTATTTATATATATATGTAAAAAAAAAAATGAAAAATCCAAGGGCGGCACGTGACCCCCCTAGTCCCCATGTGGCTCTACCACTGCTCTTCATCCTTTGTAAAAGGGTCACGTATTTGACCCCTTAATTTAACTCTCCTTGGGGAGATTTGAACTCACGATCTCTCTCCTTAGGGACTAAATTTTTAGAAAAGTCATTGAACCAACTAGACTAGGCTTAGTTTGTTGAAGGACTGTGCTATCTACCACGAATTTTGTATGGGAAGTTATCTCAGAAATAAAATATTGCATAAATTACAATAAATCTCCTTAAAGTGTGATTCATTCACACTTTGCTTTCTTACTTTCAAAACTCAACAATTAATCATCTTGAAATATTACCTTATTACAATTAATCTCTTCCGTTAGAGTTCTATTAGGGATTTACATAAAATTAAGTCATGTGTAAACCATATGAAATACTTACTAAATTTTTAGAACAATAATGTTCTTATCTGGTGAGCCCGTTTGTATTTTGCCACTAAAATAAAGAAGGTGAATGAGATCACCAGATAAGTGCATAATTGTCCTAAGAAATTAATAAGGGCCTGTTTGGTAATGTTTTACGTTTTCAGTTTATATTTACAAAAATTTTATAAACTGATTTTTGTTTATTTTTAGAAAAACATAAACTACAAACGCGTTTGGTTTAGACAAAATGTTTAAAAAAAATTTAAAATATAAAAAAGAGTGAGAAATGGCAAGTGGTGGCGAGTGGTGGGTGGAGACGAGTGGTGGCGGCGGAAGATGGTGGTGGAAAATGATGGCGGGTGGTGGTGGCGGAAGACGGTGGTGGAAAATGGTAGCGAGTGGGTGGTGGTGGTGGTGGTGGTGGCGGCGGATGGCGGGTGGTGGTGGCGGGTAGGTGGTGGGTGGTGGTAGTGGGTGACGGTGGCGGGTGGTGGGTGGTGGTGGTGGTGGCGAGTGGTGGTGGCAAGTGGTGGTGGGTAGGTGGCGGGTGGTGGTGGTGGGTGGGTGGGTGGGTGGGTGACGGTGGTGGGTGGTAGCGAGTGGGTGGTGATGGTAATAGTGGCGGGTGGCAGGTGGTGGTGGCGGGTGGGTGGTGGGTGATGGTGGTGGTGGGTGGTGGGTGGTGATGGCGGGTGGGTGCCTGGTGGCTGGTGGTGGTGGGTGGCTGGTAGGTGGTGGATGGTGGTGGCAGGTGGGTGGCAGGTGGTGGTGGTGGTGGGTGGGTGGGTGGGTTACGGTGGCGGGTGGTAGCGAGTGGGTGGTGGTGGGTGGCAGGTAGATGGTGGTAGCGGGTGGTGGTGACAGGTGGGTGGTGAGTGGTGGTGGCAGGTGGTAGTGGGGGTTGGGTGGTGGTGGCAGAAGACGATGGTGGAAAATAGTGGCGGGTGGTAGTTAGTGTTGGGTGGTAAAAAAAAAAAAAAAAAACTCAAAACTCAAAACGTAAACTCATTTTTTGACCAAATTTATAAACTGAGACCATTGATTTATAAATCAAAAATTTATCAAGTTTTTATTTGAGTTTTTAAAATTTTGTAAATATAAACTGAAAACTGAAAACGTAAGTGTTACCAAACGGCACCTAAGTATGTCATGTACTTCACTAATGATATGAATTCTTTTAAATTTCTAACAAAATCTTAATGGAAAGTGTTCAGTGCAACAAAGATAATATTTTAAACTATTGAGTTTTGAAATACGAGAGAACAAAATGCAAATAAATTATAGTTTAAGGAAATTTAATTTAATTTACCTAAAATATTTAAAGTAAATTTAAGATTTGTAAGATGTAGAACGCACTTAAAATGATTGTAGTTACAATTTTTATTTACCCAGGCTTGTAAAAGAATGGTCTCTCCCTTTCCTCAACCTCTCTCTTTCTTTCTTTTTCGTACCCCTCAATTCATTCAAGTTATTATTTCACAACTAAAGAAAAAGAAGAAGAATGAAAAGAAAAACTGAAAGAAAAAGAAGAAAATGAAGTCCAGAAAGAATTTTTGCATCTCCTTACAAGAACACAACGTGAAGAAATTGAAATGATTTGAATTATGGGACTTGCACAGTTAATCACCAAATCTCCGTACTCTGTTCAATAAATTTTATTAATAAATGGTTTTCATGATAAAGAAGCATTTTATAATACAAGAAGAAGAAGAAGAAGAATTATTTATTCAAAGAACTCCACATACAACTCTTAGGCTATGTTTGTTTTGAAAATTTGTTATAGAATTAAGAGTTTGACGGGATTATGAAACTCCTTGAAAGAGGAAATTCATGATCCCTTAAGAGAGGTGACATTAAAATCTAATCCAATAAGATTGGAGGTGAAAAAACTATTTTGTTCCTCAATTTACAAAACAACAGACACCTTCTACATAATAAAGATTTTTAAGTAATTCCATAAATTTAATATCAATTAACTTAATACTACCACACTAATAATCACTCACTCAAACAAACTAGCCACAAGGATCACTACAACAAAAAACACTATTGGCGACTAAAATAAGAATTTTCGTCGCTGAAAGTCGTGGAATTGGCGACTAAAATGGAATTAGTCGCCAAAATTGGTCACTTTTGCCGACTAAAAGAGTTTAGTCGCCGAATGGAATGGTTTTAGCGACTAAAAGGCAGTTTAGTCGCCAAATATATGGGTTTTAGCGACAAAAAAATTTTTAGTAGCCAAAGGTTAGTGTTTTTGGCGACTAAAACCATTTGGTAGTCAAATGTTAAGGTTTTGGCGACTAAAAACCACTTTGGTCGCTGATTGTACCTGTTTTGGCGACTAAAAACAGTTTGGTCGCTGAAGGTCAAGCTTTTTGGCTACTAAAAAAAAATTAGTAGCTAAAAACAGGTTTATGGCGACTAAAATTCATTTTAGTAGCCAAAAGGGGAGTTTTTGGCGACTAAAAACAGGTTTAGTCGCCAAAAGGGTAGGTTTTTAGGCGGAACAATTTTCTTTAGCGACGGAAAATGAATTAGTAGCCCAAAAATAATAGAATTGGCGACTAAATAATTTTTTTAGTCGCCAAAAATGATGTAAATTTTTTTTAATAAATAATATATTTTTTTCATAAATTATATTTGAATATATAAAATTATATTTATATATATAATTTTGTATTAATACTAGTGAAAGTAATATATAAATAATATTAGTTGCAACTATATACATGGGACGGTTCAGTGGCATGGTGGGGTGGCGTGTGTGGTTAAGGTTCAGACCACCCGGAGGTCCCAGGTTTAAAGCTTGGGAGCTGTGAGGCACAAAGGAAAATTTTGTTTTTTTTTTTCAAAAATGCTTTTGGCGACTAAACACTGTGGTCGCCAAAAGATTGAGCATTGCCAACGAAAAAAATAGTCGCCAATTGTATAAATAATAAAAAAATTAGTTCACTATTGGCGACTAATAGTTTAGTCGCCAAAGGTATAATTTCCAAAAATAGAATTGACTATTGGCGACTAAAACCTTAGTCGCTGAAGACCTGTGTATTGCCGACTAAAAGTTTTTTAGTCGCCAAAGGTATTGGCGACCGTTTTTTGGCAACAAACCCAACGACTAAAGGATTTTGTCGGGGAAAGTGGAAATTTGACATTTGGCGACGAAAAAGGGACTTTTGGCGACAAAAAATTTAGTCGCCAAAGGTGTATTTTCTTGTAGTGGATGTATATATACATTACGTATAATGATGACAACATATCACCCATAAATGACAAACGTTTCTAATTTGGCAAGGCACTGATTGCAAACTCTTAATCCAAAAATTTGAAGAGAGAGAGAAGAAAAAAAAAAAAAAAAAAAAAAAAAAAAAAAAAAAAAAACAACAAGATGGTAGAAGTAGAAGTAGCAAAGGGAAGGGAAGGACGAGCCGCCATGGTTGCAAATATAAACCCTTACGTATTGTATTAGTTGATATGTAACTATATTTTCGACTTCTGTTTTGGGCGAGGAGTTCCTAAAAAAATAATTGCAAATAAATAAATTAACAAAAAAAAAAATTGATAATCCTTATATTTTGTTTCTTATATTATTTTGGTCTCCGCAATTTTAATTAGTTGATTTTGATCATTAATTTTTAAATCTTGTATCAATTTAGTCCAGTTGATAATAAAAATAATTTTACCTTAAAAACACGACACTTGTCAGTCATGAACGCATTTTTCATAAAAATACTAACTGATGTTATCAGTTGGACTTAATTGAAATAAATTAATTGACACAAAATTATAAATTCAGATCAAATTCAAGTTAATTGAAAAAATGTCAAAAGTATAGCAAAAAGAAGAAAGTAAACTCTCACCTCTTAAATTCTTCCCAATCCCATACATGGCTTTGGAAAACTGAGAGTGAAGAGGGACCAAACCAACAAAGACAGAGCCGATGTCATACAAAGGATTGAAACAAGCTCACAAAATCTGGCAAGAAATGAGGCGGCAGCGGTGTCATGAATTAACAAAGCGGTGAGGGCGCCGGTGAAGGCATACACGAGCGATACAACAAATGCATGAAAACCGGAAGAGGGGATGCCGTTGAATATCACAGTGGGAACAGGGTTGCCATTTTTGTATTGGTAAGGAATAACTAAGAGAATTGTGGCGAATAAGAAAGAAGTTATCAAGATTGTTTCCAAAAACCTCGTTCTGATCGCTTGCGTTGATGATCTCGATTTTGAGCCATTTGAGATCACAGCATCAATATCTGAAATCATTTCTCTTTATTTATTTATTGAGCTTGAGTCGGAAACTGGACATATTATTTATAGCAACTCGCAATATGTGTCACACCTACTGTGCGGTTTTTGAGATCAACTTTCTTCCATACTTTTATTTCTTCCTATTCTTTTCTACCTTTGTGGGTTCCAATCCAAATCTACGTCAATGATAGAAATGAAATAATTATGAAAGAAAAAACCTTTTTTTGATTTTTTTGCCTTTTAGTAGAGGTTTGGAATCTTAGTTCCACCCCTTGATTTGAGTGTGGTATTTGGTGAAAGCTTTCAAAAATTGATTCTACACCCATTGTTGAAAACACGTCTATTGGGTCATCCTCTTGTACGTCTCCTCGGACGTCTGGCTAGTTGTTTAGCCGGTTGATCGGAATAGTATTCAGTTTGTTTGGTTCCATTTTTTCAAAAACACTTTTCAGAAAATTTTACTTTCTTATTTTTCGTGTTTTTTTGTTTTTACTGAATTTTTTTTATTATTTTAAGCAACTTTTTTACTTTTTAGACACATCTAACATAAATATACCTAAAAAGTAAAAAAATTATAAAAAAAATCTTTTAAAAATTCACTAAATATCAAAAATATAAAAAAAATACAAGAATTCCGTACATTTTTGTATTTATTAATTTTTTAAAATATTTTTTTACAATTTTTTTACTTTTTAGATTCATCTAAGTAAGGTGTATATAAAAAAATAAAAAAAAATGTTTAAAATTTTAAAAATATTCACTAAAAATAAAAAAGCATGAAAACCAAAAACTCAATTTTAAAAAAATTTAATCTAGAAAATTCAAACCAAGCACACTGATTCGTGTTGTTTTTTTTTTTTTTTTTGTTTGCACTTGTTATTTTTATATTTTAAACAAAAAATATTTTCATATTTTTAAAAAAAAAATTTATGAGCGTTGAATAGAATTTTTGATTGTGTGTTTGGTTATGAGTTGTAATTTTTGAATTAAATATCATATATCACATCAAAAATTTTAAACTTTTTTCAAAACCCTTTTTAAAACTCATAACCAAACAAATTTTTCACACTCAAATTATAATTTTAAAACTTACAAACTCAAAATACAACTCTATTATCAAATCATAATTCTAAAACTCTACCAAATACTACCGAAATAATTATGGTTTGAATGTGACATTTTGTCTTATTAGTTTTTGACCTGTTTTGTCCTTTTATAACTAAAATAGCTAAAAAAACCTCCCAACTCTTACATGCCAAATGAGCACCTAGAATAATACATCTATAGTTTACGTATATATTTACAAAATATGTAATGGAATGTTCCCATAATTTTATGAGAATTACTAATTAATTTTTTACTTCATCAAGATTTTACAATGTATAATATAATGATCTCCAACTGTTTTATAACTTAGTTAATGGCATTAATTTTATTGAATCTATTTTATTTGTACAAGATAACTTTTATTTGTTTTTTTTTTTTTTTTTTTTAAAAAGGTAGGTATATTTTTAATTTAGAATAAATTACACTAACCTCTCATTAAGTTTGAAAAAAAAATATATAATAAACTTATAAAATTGACTGAATTATAATAACCTCTCATTATGTATATTTTTTCACTATCTGTTTAATTTTTTTATCTGTTTAAATTGTAATATACATACACACAAATATATATAGAGAGGAGAGAGAGAGGCTGATGTGTTCAAATTTTTTTATCTTTTCATTTTTTTACATACATATATGTGTGTATATATATATATATAGAGGAAGAGAGGAGAGGGGGTGATCTGTTCAAATTGTTTTCCGACAAAGAAGATGAAGATCATGACATGATGGAGATGGAGATAGAGATGGAGATGGAGATGGAGATGGAGATGGAGATCTCTCCACTACCACCATCACCACCACCACGTCCATGGCTTCACTATCCACCCTCTCAATCTCTCATAACCAATCAAGCACCACATTCTCTACCACCGCTCAATTTCAACCACCCATCAACACCCCAACCTTCCACTCCTTCATCTTCCGTCTTTCCACCTTCGTCTGCCACGTATATCTCCCAACGTCGCCCTTGGTCAGAGCTCGTCGACCACTCCTCCCTAGCTTACCCTAACTCTCTTCCTCCGACGCTACCTCTCGCATTCACAAAAACCTATCTTACTTCCGTGATCGCCTTCGTCTTAGCTCTCTCTCTCTCTCTCTCTCTCTCTCTCTCTCTCTCACCGTCTTCGTCTACTTCCTCACTACTTGACTCTTCCTCTACATTTTCCACCTCTCCGATCAACCCTTCGTCCTCTTTGGTGCACTTTTTCCGATTACAAATTCCTGACGAATCATCTCATCGATTGAACAGAATGATAATAGTCGAGGCAACGAAGACGAAGTATCGATGATCAGAGACTACAGATCAAGACAATGGCGGTGACAACAACAACAGAACGACAGTGGATTTGAGTTCATAGATGCCACTACCATTAGAGAGAGAGAGAGAGAGAGAGAGAGAGAGAGAGAGAGATGAGAGAAATTTCGGTATGGGTAGGGTAAACTGGTAGAGAGAGAAAAAGGAGGAGACGTGGAATACAAAGTGATTTTGAGCAAGGAAAATGTTTGGGAATCCATAAAGGAGATTCGATGACTCTTACTGACGTATTGATCATTGATGTGTTTAAATTTTTTTAGGAATTGTGTCTGACAGTAATATGAATAGTTCAAATTATTTTGTAGGCTGTGAGGATTGTGTTTTGTGAGGATATCTATCATTACTGTTTGAACAAATAGAGGCGTGGTTCTCAACAAATAAAAAGGCGCGTGGATTTTTAGGTAAAAAAAATATGGGTATCTTGGTTATTTCGTTTAAGCATATCTTTATAGACAAAATATTTTAAAGTTTGAATTTTTAGACAAACAAAATTCAAATTTCGATTTACAGGCCGAGCGCCTATAATTTACCTCTCTAGTTATTAGATTATGTCAACTGATAAAATTATTTAACAGATAGTCTAATCGATTATATACTAAATTCTAATTTATAGTTCAAAATTTTAGAAAAGAATGAAAAAATAACTTGCTAGTTTCATATAAATTTTTTATTATGAAATATAATTCTCGCAACACTTAGCTCGTGTAAAAAATGCCCTTCTATTTATTTATTATTTTTTTTAAAGATTTGATGTAACAAATTATCTTTGATTAGTTATGTACCATTTTTTTTTTCACACCACCACCCTCAACCAAAATTTTTGATTTCGTCCCTACCTACAAGAGAGGTAGATGAAGTATGGAGGGGAGACGATCCTCTTAAATTCGCCACCACACCTACATAAGGCAATTCATTTCAATTCTCTATGCTTTGAAAAATTATGTGGTGATCTTAGAATAAATCTATATGGTGCCTCAACTTGATATTTATTAGTTAAACAACTTGATAAGTGTTAAGTGATAAGTGGTGTGGAGCAATATTTAAAGATCATCAAATAATCACTCACACTTTTATTTTTTATTTTTTACGTGAGACAAGCCACAAAGGCTGAAAGAAGCTTTCTTAAGAAAATAAGGAATGTTTTTAAAAATGGCAAATTATATTTAAGGGTGTTTTGGAAAGATAGTTAAAAGCAGACTTCTTGATTTTTTTGACTTTTTCACTGTTTCATATGAAAGATGATGTGATCCAAAATGAGTTAAAAGTTGACTTTTGGCTTTTTTAGTGTGTTGCCAAAAAACCCCTTAACATCTTAGCACTTTATCTTCCTTTATCTCTTAACTTTTTAATTGTGATAATTAACCCCTTAGACTTCTAGTCAAATTCCAATTGAGTCTAATGTTTAACCATCATTAGAGGATCAAACCGAAAACGCCTCACCTAATGTTGTATTTGATTCAAGGATTTGAGAAGGAATTTGAAAAGGGAAAGGAAAAATGTAAATGAAATGTGAATAAAATATACATATATTTCACCAAATTTTACACATCTTTTAACTTCTTCTTTTTTTTCAAATTCCTTCTCAAATCTTCCAACCAAACATAACATAACTATCAACTGATATTGTTGGAAGGGTAAAAACATAAATTCACATCTCTTTTCCACCCAGACCACACATTTATTGTCATGCACTATAGAAAGCTTATATACATATACCAGGGAATTTTAATTCAGTGCAATATTTTAACAAAAATTATAAAAAATGATAAATTTTATACATATTAATAATTAACAATATAATTTTTTTCATAATTTTATAATAATTTTCTGGTAGACTTACTGATACATAATTTCCCCCATATATATTCTCTACATTTGTCGCAGAGAAAACAGACTTAAGTTAATGGAATTCCAACAACAAAAGAAAATTGTATTCATAACATTCATATTCCTGAATAAATTGATCTTGTTAACATTCATATTCCAGAGTAAATTGACTTTGGTGACATGTCTAACAAACACTTCAGCTTTGTCCATTAACAAACATTGGTTCATTTTTTTTTTTTTAATCGGTAAAAAGTAATATATTTGTAAAAGGGGCTGATTTGAGCCTACTAAATTATTTAGGCCCAATAGCCCAAGATTAGTGGGCCCGAATTTATCACAAGTCCAAGATTGGTGGGCCCGGATTTATCGCCGTCAAACGGGCTGAATGGCTCTAAGCCTTGAAAGGGTTCGGATCCACGAACCTAGAGACTTACCCGGGCTCGGACTCGAAAGGGTATTAAGCAAGCCTAGAGATCCGAGGCACTAAGCCTCGAAAGGATTCGGATCCACGAACCTAGAGACTTACTCGAGCCCGGACTCGAAAGGGTATTAAGCAAGCCTAGAGATCCGAGGCACTCGGACTCGAAAGGGTTCGGATCTACGAACCTAGACGTCCGAAGCACTTGGCTTCGAACGGATTCAAACGCAATCTAGAAGTCGCTTCGATAATGAGTCCCAGAACACTTGCGGGCTCGGAGCTTTCCGGGATCTACGCACCAGAACCATGGGCGTAATGGAGTTCGAACAAAGGACCCGATCCCGAGGACGGTGAGTGGAGATAAATTCACTCTTCGGTTAAACTAGCCTATACCCGGGTCGAGGTGGCACGATCTAGGGGGTCCCTGAGACTCGGCAATATTTTGCGGCAGGGCGTTCTCTTGAACTACCCCTGACCCTGATGCGGTAGGACGTCCTCTGGGACTACCCCTGACCCTGTGGGATGATTGGGGATCATTGGTTAGGTGTGGCTAAGAAGAAGGGTTCGCCGAGGGGTTGATCTCCTCTTTGGGGTTTTTCTCATCCTCGGAGAGGTCACCTCCTCGAAGAAGTCACCTCCTCGGAGAGGTCACCTCCTCGGACAAGATGGTTAGAGAGAATATTTCCCATGTGCCTTGCACATGGGCTCCATTCTACATCATGAGGTGCCTATAAATAGCACCCACCCATAGCTTTACAAGGGATGGATTTTGGAGATTTTTCAACTCTTGGGAAAGAACTAATTTCCCCTCTCCATTATCAACCTTGAGAGTGAAAGTGGGAGATCCATGGGAGAGCCTTGCCATTATTCTCTCTCTAGCCATTTTGCCTTCTTCTTCACCCAATCTCTTATCTCCATCATCTCCTTTACTCTTGTGTTCTTGAGTTGAGACTATTGAAGAATCTAAGCCTCTCATAATCTTCTAGAGAATTCGAAGTTGTTCTTCAAGGATCTTCGAAGATCTTCGAATTTTCCAACTATTTTCTTGAACCCTCTCATACAATATTATTAGGATAATAAAATATTACAGAAAAACAAATGAAAAAAGAAATGCCCGTGAACGTAAGTTTATAGTCGAACCACATATATTTTCTTGTTTTTGTGTGATTTCTTATTTTACTTCCTTGCTTTCGTTTGTTTCGTCATAACATTAACAAACATTGGTTAGGATATGAAATTTTTTTTTTTTAGATGAGAAAGTATAAGACTTAATATATTATAAAACTGACAATAAATCGTCTAATAAAGTGTATCTAAGTATAAAATAGATCTTAAAAGGAATAAAGAGAATCTCCACGTAAGAATGACACGAGTCTCCACATAGGAAAAAAAAACCTCCATGCAGAGAGGAGAACACCTCCATGAAAGGAGGACACCTCTACATAGAGAGATATTATTGCAACACAAAAAAATAAAACAAAAACAATTATCACCAAACAAACAATATCAATCACTTTTACAATTCATTCATCATCGTAACCGATAGCTTTGGTAACTTAATTTCCAATCTACATTAGAAAATAAAACATTCTAGATTTGAGGTGATTACCTAGCATATAACAACGCGTTTAACAATATTGGATCGTGGTCATGAATTAGATCTGAGACTAGATCTAAAAGCTTTCTTGATAGCAAGACGATGATGGAGACAATAAGAGCAGTAGTGGCTAACATGGTGATAGAAACTGCAAGAGAAGAAACAGAGGGGAGAGGAAAGTTAAAGGCACCACCCTCTCCCCCTAAAGAGCAGAGAAAGATAAAGCGTTTAGAATTTCTTAGAGAGAGAGAGAGCAGAAATAGGGTTTCTTAGAGAGAGAGAGAGGGGGGAGAGAAAGGATTTTTTCTTCTTTTTTATTTTATTTTATTTTATTTTTTTAAAAAAAGGGGTAAAAAAAAACATTGAATATGAATGTTATGAAGTACATTTTTTTACTTGGCATAATGTATCATTTTGTTCTGAAATGTGAATATTATTAAAATGTTTGATTAACTCACTTAAACAAAGTGTTAAATACCATGAAATTCATGAACTTATTATTATTAATATTATTATTTGATTGGAATTCCATTAGATTAATTGTACAGCTAGATAATTGTGGACCACAAAACATTTCACATGCAACCAGAAAAGGTCATGTGCTCTGTTTTCTTCTCACCAAATGCAGAGAATATATATATATATATGGAAACATATCTATGTATTATATAAGGAAAATGGTGATTTTTAACCCACAAGTCTTATAAGAGTTATAATATCTCAATTTTAATTTTCTAATTTTATGATTTAAAAAGAAAAATCTCTTGCCCAACATTCAATTTTAGACTTTTTTTAAATTTAAAACCCCAAACCTTACCACAGCATCTTATTTTCAATTGACACATCCCCATACTGCCACACATTATTATTTTTATTTACCTCCACACCTTAAAACCTCCACAGCCACAATCTTCAATTCAACACAATCTTCACAATATTCAATTCAACAACATGTAAGTAATAGTTCTTTTTTTTTTTTCATTTATTTTTTTTTATTATGAGTAAAAATGTGATTGTGATTTTTTCCACTCCGTTTTAATTACACGGTGATTGTATTTTTAAACTAATTGTGTTTTTTTACACTATTTTAATCACATGGTGAGAAAAAAAATTGTCACGCCCCAAAAATTTACACAATAAAGATTCATCAACTCCCATTGTTAAATGTAAACATAAGTTTTCAATGTCAACATCATCTACAAATCTCTAACATTTATATTTATTGATCATTAAGTGATTTACAAAAGGTATTCTACATGAAAATATACATTCAACATCCCTAGTATATGAATCTATAGCATGTGACATAACAAGTCAAGTACAAATAATGCCCTCAAGGGTTACAAATTCCAAGGCTTAAGTCCGGTTATACAAAAGTGGTTTTCAAACCCATAAATATAAAACCCTAGGCTTATCAAAAATAATTACAACAAAAAAAAGAGACTTGTGCTCTCAAAACATATTCCACACCTCTAACTCGGCGAGACCACCATATCTTTTCCGGCACAAAATCCCACAGGGGTGAGCACAAAGCCTAGTAGGAAAATCTCAACAAAGTATATACATTTTATACAATCTCATAGGATGAATGCATATACCATGGCATATTGAAAAACATAAATCTTTATCATTTGAAACTTTTGTGCACAATGCAATCTTGAGATTTTAACAATTCAATAATTTCAATGTAATTTAGGGGTAGTAAATACGACTCAGGTAATCCCTAAGTTGGAGTTTGCAAGTAGGCATAACATGCACTACCAATCCTCACTTTACCAGTAGCTAACCGGAAGGCACGTAGTACCTCCTCCGCGCGTGTTTTCAGTTTTCACCATGGACACTTTGGCTAACTTAACCAATATCAACTACACCCCCTACCCGGACTACCAACGTATTTACTCCCCCCCCCCCTCCCCCAAAAAAAAAAATCAATATGATCTTATTTCACAAAACAATTTCCTTTTTCAAAACAATACTTTTTTCTAAGGCAATATTCAAATCCAATTGTATCAATGACAAAATGGAATGACCATGCAAATGCCCAATACAATAATAAGGTTCCATTTAAATATCTCAACAATGCCAATTTGAAATGTGATAATAATTAAATCAAGTGGCAATGCAATATATTTCTATATCAATGCGCTGAAATTTCTCAATTTCTCCATTCATCCACACAATCCTCTATTGTGATCAAATTTCCACATCTCTTGGCATGTTTTTACTTCTTATCCTAATTATTATGTCTTAATTTTGGCCTAGGAATGCCTAGGATGTAATGAGGATGCTAAAATGCACTTGAACACATTTAACAAAACTTTGCTGAAAACAGGGGTCTTGCTCGAGCACAACTTCCTTCGCTCGAGCAGACATGCAAAATGTGAGTGGTCACTCAAGCGCACCTTCTTTCACTTGAGCGATCTGTAAAGTACTAGTTGTGTGATTTTCACGCTTGATGGACGCTCGACGGTCGCTTGAGCGTGAGACCAGGTCCTCGC
This sequence comes from Camellia granthamiana, assembly GCA_036172215.1. Lineage (NCBI taxonomy): Eukaryota > Viridiplantae > Streptophyta > Magnoliopsida > Ericales > Theaceae > Camellia > Camellia granthamiana. Next base: position 38,563,387 of record CM069907.1, on the reverse strand, counting down.
TCGAGCGTAACTCTTATCGCTCAAGCGGTCTGCAAAACATGTGAACTTCTAGGAGCAGGCATTTTACGCTCAAGCCAACATTTCGTCGTTCAAGCGGAGATGAAAAAACAAAGGTGGCTGCTCGAGCGCAGGATCTGACACTTGAGTGGAGAGGTCGAATTTTAGAATTTCCAGATTTACCTCCTAGCTTCCAAACTCAAATCAAATGCTCCAAAACTCATCTTTTTGGGCCAAACACTTGAGGAATCATATGTGAACTTGGAAAACATTGGGAATTCTAAATCATTTCGCAAAATCAAAGCCCAAAACTTGCCAATTGTGCAAAACAAAACTCAATTCTTAGAAAACATAACATGCATGTATTGCCTTGACTTCAAAACTTCCAAAACATGATTTAATGACACAAAATGGCATGAAACTAGATGAATTCCCAAAACTAAGGTGAATTAGTAACGTGCATGAGGAAATTCTTGGGAAAACAACTTCAAGATGCTATGAAATACGTATGCATGCACGGTTTGAGTTCATTTCTCCAACTCTAGCTTAATTCTCAAGTTAATTCACCTATCTCACTTGATTCCATGCATTAACCAACTAAATTTCAAAGTTAGAAGCTTGATTTCATACATTAGATGTCTATTTGAGCTCTAGTTAGCTAATTGTTGAGTCTCTAAGCCAACTCTTCCAAGTGTCTACAACATCCAAGTGTTTGAACTTAATTTCCTAAGTCCTTATCTCTCTCTCTCTCTCTCTCTCTCTCTCTCTCTCTCTTACGTTTATGAGCTCAAATATGAAGGGATGAGAGTGTGTAACTTGTGTGTGTTGAGTCAAATAAGCCTTATATAGGCTTGGTTAGTGGCATCTAATTAAGCTAGGCTTAAGTTCACTAATCCACATGATTGAATTCAAATTAATTCATTCCGAATCGAATTTCAATTAAACCAACCATAATTTCTCAAAAATTCTGAATAACACATATATCAAGTCAATTTCACAATCGGATACCGATAAAGCCTTCAATCGGCAAAACAAAATGGAAATACACACAGATATTCCTGCTATGAATAGATAGAAACACAAATAATGCAACACACACGCAATTAATTCAGAATGTCGTCTTAATTACTCATTAAGCATAATTACTTATGGCCAATCATGGTTTAGCAGGTAATCATAGGTCGGGGTTGTTACAATCTTCTGCCCTTAAAGAGTTTGGTCCTTCAAACTTGAATTACTTTCATTTTGGAAGAATACCAGGTCCAAAGGAAACAGATCAGGGTATCTTTTTCATCACATCTTCATCTGTCTCCCAGGTTGCATAAGTCCCTCTATGGTTCTGCCAATCCACTTTTACTAATGAAATTTCCTTGTTTCTTAATCTTTTGACTCTTTGATTCACAATCTGAATTGGCCTCTCCTCATAGGTGTAGTCATCTTTCAAAAGCACATGTGTTGGTTCAATGACATGTAACAGATCTCGTAGATAGTCCCGATACATGGAGACGTGGAAAACATTATGCATATGTTCCATGACCGGCAGTAAGGCTACCCGATACGTCACTGGATTGATATTCTCAAGGACTTCGTATGGTCCAACATATCTCGGTGCCAATTTTCCTTTCACTCCGAGCTGCGTTTGGCCTTTCATCGGTGTTACTTTGATAAACACGTGATCCCCGACTTCATATTCCCTATCTCTTCTTCGGACATCCGCATAACTCTTTTGACGATTTTGTGTAGTTTTCAATCTTTGTCGAATCAATTTCACATTTTCCATTGTTTCTTGGACAAGTTCCAGTCCCAACAAAGGTCTATCACCTATTGTAGCCCAATAGATCAGAGAATGACATTTCCTACTTCCGATACTCGAATGGTAGCTATTATTATACATAAATTCGGCCAATGGTAAGTAGGTCTTCCAATTTCCTTGAAAGTCTAACACACATCCATAACATGTCCTCAAATGTTTGAATGGTCCATTCAGATTGGCCATCTGTCTGTTGGTGATAAGCACTACTTAATCTCAGCTCAGTCCCTAAAGCTTGTTGCAAACTCTGCCAGAATCTCGAAGTAAACTTAGGATCTCTGTCAAATACTATGGACACTGGAACTCCATGCAATTTTATAATCTCATTGACATACAAATTAGCCAACTTATCCGCATTATACAAAGATTTGACAGGTAAAAAGTGAGAAGATTTAGTTTAACGATCAACAATGACCCAAATAGAATCCATACCTCGAGAAGACTGAGGCAGTTGGATAATGAAATCCATAATAATATGCTCCCACTTCCATTCCAGTATTGGAACTGGCTGAAGTAATCCAGCAGGTCGTTGATGTTCAGCTTTAACTTGTTGGCAATGTAAGTATCTAGCCACAAAGTCAACAATGCTTTTCTTCATTCTAGGGCAGCAGAAATTCTGTTTCAAATCATGGTACATCTTCGTATTCCCCGGATGCATAGCGAACTTAGAATTGTGTGCTTCGGTCATAACACGTTTTGTGAAGTCAGAACAATCCGGTACACAAAGTCTATTCTAGAATTTCAACACATTATTCTTAAACACAAATCCCAGCCTTGGTTTTGAGTCAATTTCATCAATAATTTTCTTCAAAAACTCATCTTCGTGTTGTTTCTCTTTAATTTCTCCTATGATAGCAGGCTGGGCAGAGATGGCGGCTAGAATCCCGCTTTGTTCATGCAGGGCTATCTCAATTTTATTCTTCTCCAAGTCAGCTATTAATTCTTTCTGATCAGTAAGCAAACATGACAAGGTTCCAACTGATTTCCGACTCAAAGCGTCTACCACTGTATTTTCTTTTCCCGGATGGTACATAATTTGCAAGTCATAGTCTTTAATTAGTTCGAGCCATCGCCTCTGTCTCATGTTCAATTCTTTTTGGGTGAAGAAATATTTTAAGCTTTATGATCTGTATATACCTCACAAGTTACTCCATACAGATAATGACGCCAAATTTTCAAAGCAAACACCACTGTTGCCAGTTTAAGATCGTGAGTCGGGTAATTCTTTTCATGTGGACGAAGTTGCCGAGAAGCTTAAGCAATTACCTTCCCATTTTGCATCAACACACAACCCAAACCTTTATAGGAGGCATCACTGTAAATCTGAAACCCATCAGTTCCGTTAGGTAAGGTCAGAATTGGTGTAGTTACCAGTCTAGTTTTCAATTCTTGAAAGGCTAACTTCCGTTGATCATTCCAGTCAAATGGTACATTTTTCTGTGTTAATTGTGTCAATGGCATAGCAAGTTTCGAGAAATCTTTCACAAATCTTCTGTAGTAGCCAACAAGTCCCAGAAAACTCGTAATTTCTAACACATTTGTTGGTCTAGGCTCCATAATAGCGTCAATTTTCTATGGGTCAACAGAGATACCATCCTTGTTGATTACATGCCCCAGAAATGCCACATTGTTAAGCCAAAATTCACATTTTGAAAATTTTGCATATAACTTCTTTTCTCTTAGGACCTATAAAGTAATTCTCAGATGATTTTCATGTTCTTCCCTACTTTTAGAATAAATCAATATATCATTGATGAACACACCAATAAACTCATCAAGGAATTGTTTGAACACTTTATTCATTAAGTCCATGAATGTTGCGGGTGCATTAGTTACTCCGAATGGCATTACCAAAAATTCATATTGTCCGTATCTAGTTTTGAATGCAGTTTTCTCTACATCTTTTGCCTTGACCTTTAACTGGTGATACCCATATCTAAGGTGTCTCTTGGAGAACACTTGTGGTCCCTGAAGTTGGTCAAATAGATCATCTATTTGGGGCAATGGATATTTGTTCTTCACGGTTACTTTGTTCAACTCACGATAGTCAATACACAGCCTCAAAGACCCGTCTTTCTTTTTGACAAACAACACTGGAGCTCCCCAAGGTGAGGTGGTCGGATGGATGAATTTCTTGTGTAAGAGTTCTTGGAGTTAGACTTTCAACTCTTTCAGTTTGGAAGTTGACATTCTATAAGGGGTCTTAGAAATTGGTTGTATCCCGGGTTCTACATCAATAGTAAACTCAATTTCCCTATCAATTAACTCCCCAAGTAGGTCTGTAGGAAATACATCAGAAAATTCACAAACCATAGGAATCGTTTCCACATTAGCATTATCCGAAAACTCCGTCAACACACAGCACAAGTAGCCTCGACACCTTGTTCTTAACAATTTCTTGGCTTTCATAAATGAAATCAAGTGTGGCGGAGAAACTACCCTATTTCCAGTAAAAACAAACTCAGGCAAACCAGGTGGTATAAACTTGACGGTTTTATTCACACAATTAATAGTGGCACAATAGTTCGTCAACCAATCCATGCCTAATATACAATCAAAATGATCAATGTTCAAAGGCAACGAATCAACGTACAATGTCATATCACCAATTATAATGTCCCATGCCGGATATACATAAGCACATATCATAGAACCTCCAGATAGTGCAGACACAGAGAGTAAATAATTCATAGGTTCTAATGATCGAGTCAATTTTCGGAAAAAAGCATGCGACATAAAAAAGTGTGTAGAACCAAAATCTATCAAGACATACGCATTTTGAGCACAGATGGAAATTACACCTGACACCACAGACTTGGTGTTTTGTACATCTCCAAGCACTAGCGCAAACACTCTCCCTTGCCTTAGCGTCGCATTCCCGGTATTACTCCTGGTATTAGTTCTCGCATTGGTCCTCGTTACAGGAGCAGATCCGAGTAAACTTGCTGTAGGACTGTTAGCATTGTCTAATATCAGCAGACAATCTCTAATCATGTGGCCAGTCTTGCCATACCGAAAACACCCACCTGAGTTATAGTAACACGTGCCTTTATGCTTCCTTCCACAATCAGGACAGTTTGGAATAGAGCCATTACTTTGGCTAAAGCTACTGAAGGACCCCGTATTCTGCGTTTTTGAAAATGACCGACCCTTCTTGAAATTGAATCCGGATTGTTTACCCTTCCATTCGGTTGTTGGAGCTGGAGCTTTTTTCTTTACTACCAGAATAGCCTTTGCTATCAATGCTCTATCAAGTACTTCTACATATGTCGACAACTTCAAGACGCCGACTCGGTCAAACACCTCCAAATCCAAACTGCCTTCAAATTTTCAGGCCTTCTTGGAATCAATATCCACCATATGTGGAGCAAACTGAGCCAATTCAGTGATTTTAGCTTCATACTCGGCTGCAGACATTCTTCCCTAATTAAGTTCTTGAAATTCCAAGACCTTCCAATCTCTAAAGCATTGGGGAAAATACTTGTTGTAGAAAATCTCATTAAACTGAGTCCACGTCACGTTCCCATTATTAGCTCGGACCAGTAACCACCACCTTCGAGCTTCATCTTTTAATGTGTTGGTAGCCAAAAGGACTTTTTGTGTTTCAGAGTAAGGAAACACTTCAAATAGTTTCTCCATTTCGAGCAACCAGGTTTCTACCTTTAAGGGTTCAATGCCACCCAAGAAAGTTGGCGGCTTCATTTTCATGAACTTCTGAGTCAGGTTGATTATATCACTATTATTTGGCTCATGTTGTGCTGGTGGAGGCGAAGGGGGTAAAGGTTGTTGCCTCTGTTGTTGTGCCAGTGTTTCAGTCAGAGCTGCAAGCATTTATTCCATACGACTCATGCGAGCCTCTGAGGATTCACTTGAATCATTACTTCTTGCATTTTCCATGATGCTATAGAGAGACAAGGTAATAATAAACATAGGAATAATCTTGTTCATTTTTTTCAATTTCATTTTCTCAGGTTCAAATTCAGTTTTCACATTTATAAAGATTATCACACACTCATACATGCAGATGAAATGTCCCTAATTCCTTTCCAAGGCATCCTATAGCTCATATGGACTCGTGTGTGCAGTATAACACGTGCTCTGATACCAAACAAATTCATATTTATATTCTTGTTCAAGCATAACAGAAATTAGATCAAATACAGATTCACATTCACATTCTTCATGCTTGAGTAAACTTGGTACATTCAATAGTGCTAACAAATCATATACAGAGCATTACGGGTCATACTTGTCAGTTCCATAAAGGAACCTCCGGTACTAGGAACAGATAACTTGTCAGTTCCATAAAGGAACCTCCAGTACTGGGAACGAATAACTTGTCAGTCCCATAAAGGAACCTCCAGTACTTGGAATGGATAACTTGTCAGTTCCATAAAGGAACCTCCAGTACCAGGAACAGATAACATATTCGTACCACAAAATTGTTGCCACTTGTCAAAAACTAGACAATCATTCATTGTACAGAACATAACATTTCATAAAACAGGTCTTATTCCATATACAGAAAATAGATAAAGTTGAACATAGCTTTACTAAGTTATTACTCACAGTTGGCTCCAAAGCGAACAGACAGAGTAGGCAAATCAGATGTCTTGCGACGCGTGACCTACACAGTATAGAACGAATACGTACTGAATTACACACCTAGAATCATCAACTTAACCTTTTCTTATCTTGGCGTGTTTTTACTTCTTATCCTCATTATTATGTCTTAATCTTGGCCTAGGAATGCCTAGGATGCAATGAGGATGCTAAAATGCACTTGAACACATTTAACAAAACTTTGCTGAAAATAGGGGTCCCGCTCGAGCGCAACTTCCTTCGTTCGAGTGGACATGCAAAATGTGAGTGGTCGCTAGAGTGCATGAGACTCAGGTCCTCGCTCGAGTGTAACTCTTGTAGCTCGAGCGGTCTACAAAACATGTGAACTTCTGGGAGCATACATTTTACGCTCGAGCCAACTTTTGGTCGCTCGAGCGGAGATGAAAAAACAAATGTGGCTGCTCGAGCGCAGGATCTGATGCTGGAGTGGAGAGGCCAAATTTTGGAATTTCTAGATTCACCTCCAAGCTTCCAAACTCAAATCAAATGCTCCAAAACTCATCCTTTTGGGCCAAACACTTGAGGAATCATATGTGAACTTGGAAAACATTGGGAATTCTAAATCATTTCGCGAAATCAAAGCCCAAAACTTGCCAATTGTGTAAAACAAAACTCAATTCTTAGAAAACATAACATGCATGCATTGCCTTGACTTCAAAACTTCCAAAACAGGATCTAATGACACAAAATGACATGAAACTAGATGAATTCCCAAAAATAAGGTGAATTAGTAACATACATGAGGAAATTATCGGGAAAACAACTTCAAAATGCTATGAAATATGTATGCATGCACGGTTTGAGTTCATTTCTCCAATTCTAGCTTAATTCTCAAGTTAATTCACCTATCTCACTTGATTCCATGCATTAACCAACTAAATTTCAAAGTTAGAAGCTTGATTTCACAACTTAGATGTCTATTTGAGCTCTATTTAGCTAATTGTTGAGTCTCTAAGCCAACTCTCCCAAGTCTCTACAACATCCAAGGGTTTGAACTTAATTTCCTAAGTCTCTCTCTATCTCTCTCTCTGTCTCTCTCTGTCTCTGTCTCTCTCTCTCTCTCTCTCTCTCTCTCTCATGTTTATGAGCTCAAATATAAAGGGATGAAAGTGTGTAACTTGTGTGTGTTGAGTCAAATAAGCCTTATATAGGCTTGGTTAGTGGCATCTAATTAAGCTAGGCTTAAGTTCACTAATCCACATGATTGAATTCAAATTAATTCATTCTGCATCGAATTTCAATTAAACCTACCATAATTTCCCAAAAATTTCGAATAACACATATATCAAGTCAATTTCACAATCGGATACCGATAAGGCCTCCAATTGGCAAAACAAAATGGAAATACAGATAGATATTCCTACCATGAACAGATAGAAACACAAATAATGCAACACACGCGCAATTAATTCAGAATTTCATCTTAATTACTCATTAGGCATAATTACTTATGGCTAATCATGGTTTAGCAGGTAATCATAGGTTGGGGTTGTTACATGAGAGGCCACTTCTTGTGCTTGAGCAGTTACACTTTTTGTGCCCAGGCGCTTGAGCGGCACTTCTTGCGCTCGAGCGGTCTACGCGTATATAAAGTCCGTAGTGCGTTGAAAAAGCCATTTTTTCTACTTTTCTCTCTCTCTCCTCTCTTCCTCTTTTTCTCTTTTCGCCATTTTATGGTTTCTTCGACCTTAAAGCTTAGGTTTCATCTAGTTATACTCATTTTCTACCCCTAGTCCTATAGATCAAAACATAGAGGGTTGCGAGGGCTTCGATTTAATTTGAGCGGATCGTACTTTCATCGCCGGTGGTTTTTCGGCTTTTGTCCTCTTTGGTCCAAGAGGTAGGGATTTTTGAGCTTCTCCTCAATACCTCGCTATAAATAGACTTGTGTTAATTTTTATGGCATTTGGAAAGATGGTTTTATAGTTGATTTTGTTAAAAAGAATATGGGTTGACTTGGGTTAAATTGGTGGAATTGGGAGTTATGTTTATAAATGATTTTGGGTTGTAAGAGCATGTTTAGGATATGGGTTTGAAAGGGTTTGGTATTTCATTCATGATTTTGAAATGTTAAAGAGAAGGATTAAGGTTAAAGAAACAAAATTGGGTTATTTTGTGGTTGTTTATGAATATTGGGGATTTGGATTAATACTAGTAGATATGGGCTCTTGTTGTGTTTGTTAGGATTTGGAGTAGTGATGTTTTGTTTTCAAAATAAAATGGAACTAATTACCTTTTCATAAAACATGAGAGTTAGCAATGAACAGGAATATGGAATTACCTAAGGGTGTATTCACTGTTTTAATTATGTAGAAGGTGTCTAGAGTTTTGTCCTTGGCCATCGGTAGAGGATGGTAGTGCTTGTTATAGACATAAGTTATGAGTACTATTGTAGAGTGAGTTAGGTGATATAGAATGGTATGTTGTTGATTGTAGATGAACATTGTGAATAGACAATTCCATTATTGAGTTATGGATTAAGTGGTTAGAAAGAACTGGAATGCTAGTGGATGTGGCCATGTTATGAGACTATGTGCGATTGTTTTGGCTTTGGTATTTAGTAATTTGTATTGTGTTTTGTAAACATTTTGAAAATGTGGGAAAACCCATGCTGAACGACGGTGTGTAGAGCACATTTTAAAGAAGTGAGTTAATGCATTTAACTGTTAATAGTTGTGGTGGTGATAATTGGACTAGGTGTATGTATTACACCCGTGTATTATTTTGTTGGTTAGCTTGTTATGCTTTTAATGTGATATTGTTTGGGGGTCTGTTTCCCACCGTATTGAGCAGGCAAAACATGGCGCCTTGACAGAGATTTCCCCGTCCCTTCTAGTTTGCACCCGATAAAGTGTGAAAGGGGGTCCGTTTTCCACCATAACTAAGCCGGCAAAGTGTGGCGCCTTGTGATAGGTTCTTCTTCCCTTCCGGTTTGCGCTCGATAAAGTATGACCTGTGACGCACCCGAGGCCAATAAATGTTGTGTTACCTGTGTTGTGGAATCTACCATCCGTGTTGTATGCTGGTAGAGATGAAATTGGTCGTATGTATTATTCTTAGTTAATTATTTTTAGATATATGGTTTATCGGTTTTTCGTGTTGTGGTTGTCTTTTGGTCCTGGGGCCTATGGCTAGGGAAGATGGTTGATGTATTGGTGTGTAAATGATATGGAGTTGGGTTATGACTTGTATATGGGGTTGTGATTTCAGAACAGATGTTTAAGTGAGATTTCTTAATGTTAACGTGGAAATTTTTATCAAAGAAAGAATGAGTTTTTGAAATGTTATCTTTTGGAAGTAATAATGAGAATGTAAAAAAAGAAAAATGGTTTCCATATTGTGTTGAGAAACTTTTTGGGTAAAACACATTTATATAAATGTACTTTTGGATATTAACTGTCACACTACTTATATGGTATATCATGGTGTATGCATGATCATTTTTATCTATATGTTGTGATTGATTAGGACCATTGGGATCTCTACTGGGCTTAGTGCTCATCCCATGTGTTAACAAAATTTTCAAGTAAAAGTTTGGAAGATTGTTCAGGACCTGATGCCTTTTACTTTGTTGGCCACAAGGCCTTTTTAATTGTTGGGCGAGAGCCTTGTATTGTATAAGGGTAAACCCTTTTTTTTTTATTATTATTATTATTTTTCAATGTAAGCCTAAGGCATTGAACTATGTCTTATCTATAATCATCATTGTCGTGAGAGAATGTTACTATTTATTTTATACTTGTTCTTGTATGGATGCAATCTTTTAAAATGATAATAATGTAAGGATTTGGTAATTATTTTGGTTAATAAGAGTCAGGGCGTTACATGAATTTACTTTTGCATCTTCATTTTCTCTCTCTAAAAATGGGTTTCACACTTTTATTTGTGAGAGCTTCTTTTCGGCATCATCAAAAGGGTTGCACGGCCAAACCCACCCCTAGGATTGTTTATTTATTTATTGCCTCAGAGGAGTTTACTTTAAAATTGATTCTTGAGATATACATGTACCTATACTAGCAATTTCTATGGAATCCAAAGTTAGGTCTCTCTCTCTCTAAAAGTCTTTTGGCCAGTAAGATAGCACAGGTTGCCAAGAAAAAAGTGAAAATGCATCCCTAGTTTGTTAATCGAGATGTTCGGCAACACTATCCTCTCAGCGGAACCGAAATGAGGAGTAATTGACCCATTTAATTCGACACTTTATTCGGTTTGCCTATCCAACAATTCAGCAACAATCTCTTTATTGGACTTGTTTGTTCGACTCACATACCAGATATTATAGGCTGACCACGGCTTTCTCTCTCTAGCGCTATTATCAGCAATCTTTAATTTTTGGCAAGCCAAAGGTGGAGTCGCCACCGACCTCATGCTTCGCCAAATCAAAGAGCCAAGATGATTTGCCTTTCAAATGTCTCAACAAGACAAACCCAACAAGAAGGCCGACCAAGAACTGCCGGCAAGCAAAAAACAAAAACCAACAAGAAGGCCGACCAAGAACTGCCGGCAAGCAAAAAACAAAAACAAAGTTGCCGACTCAATTACTTCGGAGTAGAAATGATGCCACTCACCTAATAATTCTGCTAAAGACATTGGAACACAACATTCTTCAGCTAAACCACTCAAGTTTCTCAGCTTTTTATTGAATCAGTTGGGTTTACACTAGTATCACAGGTTTTTCAACAAAGGCTGCTTAACAAACCAACAATGGAGCTGTTCGGCAACCCAACAAGGCTGTTCAGAAGCTTTACATATATATCCGGCGTCCGAGCCCACGCATATGCATTTCGGCAGTGCCGCGAGTCATAGCAAATTGCTCGGCAAAGCTCCAAAGTTACTTGGCATATGTATAACCCTGAGCTCCATTCTTTGGTAACAAAAACGACCTCGATTATTTGCCGCCGAGAGCATATTCAACAATGTGAACCACCAAGCTATTTTGCTGAGCACATTCACCCACCAAGCACATTCTTGAGCTGACCACACTTTAGCCAAAGACAAGAGCCGAACCAAAAAAAAAAAAACACACACACACACACACAAAAAATAGCCAAACCGTCTTATTTTTGGTCAACTTTAGGAGGTGCAGCGACATTCAAGCAGTGGCAGAATGAGAAGTATGAATTATGGAATGAACACTAGGTCATGTGGCTCGACTTTTTTGCTCCCCCTTACGAAAGCTCGAAATATAAGCCCTACAATTCGGATTGCCACGATTTTGAATCTAATCTCACAAGTGCAATGTGAAATTGATGAACACCAAAGAGTCCAAATCCGACAAATCGTTTGGAAAATTGATTTTGAATCAAAAATGCCAAAATTGGACTGCTTTGCCAGATACAGAGTTACCACCTAAATATTTTTTGGGAAATCTAGGAAACCCATGACTCGTGCCAGAGGCCACGTGTCCGTCATCACCAAAGTTGCCTTGACTGGGGAACTTGGGTAAGAGAGGAGAAGGTCACGAATACATTTGAGCACCCTCACTCGCCCGATCAAATATCAACCCCTACTAATCATGATATGATTTTTATTTAGTTTATATCCTCTTGTTCCAGTTTATGTGGCTAGCATTTACTATGTGATGTGCGCACACAAGGTATAGACTAGTTTGCCCGAATTGGAACAATTCAATTTCATGTTTGTTTTTTGAAAAGTGTTTGATTTTGCCACTCAACAAAGTGAGCTTAAAGTTTGTGAATTTGCCACTTGACAAAGTGAGCTTAAACGTACATTCATTGAATCATTCCAATTCAAGCAACAAGACTTTATCCACAGGCACTCAATCAGTTAACAAGTAAGCAGTTAGTCTCATGGCAAGCATGAGTCATGGCAGTCACTCACAGTCATGCAAGTATGCTAAAGCACTAAAAACTCACCTAGTACTCCAAGCTAAGATAAAACAAAAAAAGTTAGAAAAATATGCATGATACCTAACTATACAAGATGACTAATGCAACACATGCAATATGCAATTAATAAGCTCGGTTACTAATACGACATATGAATCGATTAAACAGCATGTGGTCTAAGTACGTATTCAAAGAAGTATTGAACTAACAACGCAATTAGAATGATGAACCGAGCCTCGGTGCATGCAATACAAATGAATGGATGCAAACATGAAGAATGCTAATTAAAACATGATGTCCCTAAACTAACCATCATAAGCTGGTAAATAAAAGGGAGAAAGACATGGGGTTGGAAGCCATACACATTATTACAACATTGCGCTCTCACGAAGGAGAGTTCGAATGAATTAAGCTAACTAGCTAACTAAGCTAAGCTAATTAAGCTAATTATTACAAACCGAATAAATAGCTAAACTACTTAACTAATTATTACAACACTTGAATTAATTAAGTAACTAACTAGTTAACTAATTACAAAACGAAATCGAATAACTAGTTAGACTAACTAATTAATTACAGCACAAGTGCAATTAAGATAAGTAATTAAACTAAACAACTAACTACTACGCCTCGGGAAACGAGGGATGCGCATGTGCATGCTTAGTTTCCACCCGAAAAGACCTCCATTTTACTTCCGAATGCCTCTATTTGCACAGTTGAACACCAATATTGTTGCCTACTCTGCTCTGTCTTACAAACATGCTAATGAAAATTGCATCAATGGCTGGTCGGCCAGAGATGAAGGTTGCCGACCATCAGCCGGCCATGGATGAAGATTGCCGGCCACGTGCCAGCTATGGAGGTGGTTTGCTGGCCACCTGCCGGCCACTGATGCACAGGCTCATGTTGCTGCAACAGAGGACAAACAGAGCATATACAGGGTATTTTCAAGGATTATTTGCACAACTCACCCCATCCTTCATGAACAAATCCAAGGAGTGGTGAATTTAAGCCACAAACCGCCAATTCAAGCAATTTCATTGCATGATGGCTTGTGAACCAAAGTGTGCAAGTTCAATAAATGCAAAACAAGACACAAACCTCCTTCCTTTCATGAAAGATCAAGGGAAGTGGTTGACCTTGGAGACTTGGATCATTTCATCACTAGCAAGTATGAAATGGTTCAGGCTTCTATGTGTTTAATTAACGTCCGATTGAACACAACCAAATATTATCTTGCTCACTTTTAGTCCCAAGTTTTAGTCACTCAATTTTAGTTACCAACCATCCTTTAATTCAATTAAGTCCAAGGAGTGAGTTAAAGTCCTCTAATGGAAAGAGGGCTCAAACCACAAGTTGTTTTAGACATGAGAAAAGCTTCATGTCGTTGGTAATGAACCCCAAAGGGATTAAACCATTAAGCACAAGACCTCAATCTCATGCTTTAAACAAACAAGTTGTTTGGAGTACTTTCAAAGCAAAGCAAAAAGCCAAGAATAGAGAGAGGTTGCAGAGATGATTAGTGCTGAAATGAAGTATGAGAAGCCCAAAATAAGTGCTATCAACTCAAATAAGTGATGTCTAAGACCTAAAACCTCAAGCTTATGAGGACTATTACACTAGAAGCATACAAAACAAAGCTCAAATGCAAACTACAGCCCAAAATAGTGCTAAAGTAGGCTAAAATATGTCCTAAAACATGCTAGAATTGAGCTAAAACAAGCTAGATTAAAATGCTAAAACATGGCACAACCTAGGCTAGTAAGCAAAACACAAGTAGGGGAGGCTAACCTCTCCAAATTTGGACTTCAAAACATGATTTTAGCCACTGAAATAACTCTGAAAATCAGTGTTTAAAAGCTTGAAAAAAGATAGTAAAATGGTAGAAAACACTAGAGGAAAGGCCTCCAAACTAAGGTACAAAGAAGAGTTATCAACCCCTCAACCTTTAATGGCCTTAAACCCAAGTTTCAGCCCAAAAAACATAGAGTTCTGATAACCCAAAACAATGAAAAAAATAGTAGGAACAAAAGCAAATAAAACAAAGCTACAAGCAAAGTCTTATACCTTTGAAGAGAAGAGCAACTCCAAGAAACAAACCCAAGCAAACGACACCCTCTAGAGCTCACACCAAGCTCAAGAGTACCTCAGCTCAAAGATGGTGAGATTTGGTTAAGGGTGTATAGGCAAAGGTTAGGGAATTGTAGGCAAAAGCGTAGAGAATTTGTAAAGAGAGAGAGGAAAATTTTTGAGTTTTAAAATTTTTTAACCTTGCTATAGGAGAGAGGGGGTCCCTATATATAGAAAACATGAAATTCCCTCAAGGATATATAGCCCTATACGTGGGGATATATGGATGCATCTGTGAAAACAGCTGGCACAGTTGGCATAAAATATCTGCAAAATACATTGGTAGCCGGCTGGCCATCAGTAGCGGCCGGCACCAGGTCAACAAGCAAAAAGTGTTGGCTGGCAAGTCTCTAGAAGTGGTCGGCAGGCCACCAGAGGTTGCAGGCTGAGAAAGATAGGCTTGGTCCAAAACTGGGTTTGAAAGGCTATCAGGGTTTGCAAGGCTCAAAGTTGTGGCATTCCGCTGAGGACCTTGAGCTCAGGACGAGCAAATACGTTCATCATCAGGTGTGCATGCGAGGATGTCCAAGTCGTAAGGGTCATCAAAAATGGGATGTCTACAGTTGTCCCTCTTTGATAGAATTCGGAGTCATGAAATGACGTGAGTGAATGTCAAAGCTCCGAGACGACCCATTTTGACAAGGCTGTAAGCCTTGGACAAACAATCAAGACATAAATAAATGGTTGCACCCACAGGCTGCCTAGGTATCCCTTTGCAAGGAATCAAACCAGCGTAATTCTGGGGTAAACTACAAAATGACATGCACAATGCAACTTTGAAAGCTGGACTCACACGCCTCGCGAAGCCGGCCATTTTGGAAACTCATGATCATGCGAGATGATGCAATAAGCAATAACAAAATGCGATAAGCAATATGAAAGGATAACAACATATGAATGAGCAGCTTCAAGCTAAAAGTGAAAGATCCAAAACACACTCTAACCACGCCAAGACATGGGACGAGGAAACAAAACATCGCTTAGGGTTGCGTTTCACGCATCTTGAGAAACCAAGAACAAAACCATTCGGGATCGTGTTTCACATGTCTCGAGAAACAAGAACAAAAATCGCTGGGGCCCACATTTCATGCATCCCGAGAAACAAGAACAAAAATTTCTCGGGCCAGCGTTTCACGCGTCCCCAGAAACAAGAACAAAAACCGCTTGAGCCGACATTTCATGCATCGCAAGATACAACCACTCGAGCGCGTGCTTCGCACGTCCCGAGGTAAAACCCGCCCATGGTCGCGTTTCACGCGTCCTGAGAAACAATCACTTTGGCGCGTGCTTTGCACGTCCTGAGGTAAAACCCGCCTAGGGCCTCGTTTCACGCTTTCTAAGAAGCAACCACTTGGGCATATGCTTCACATGTCCCAAGGTAAAAGAGAGGGGTGTGCGATAGATGCACGAAGCAAACATGTGCGATAGATGCACAAAGTGAACAAGTGCGATAGATGCACAAAATGAACAAGTGGTTCTTCTACCGAGAGACAAAAAACCTCATCCGGAACCCCTCTGAATGAACCATACATACAATATCGTTTGCCTGTGTAAGAAAGAAACTTAACAAGTGCGATACAGTAAGAACGCATGTTCTATGCAAGACAAACAACTGAGATACAATGTTAATTGAAGGCATGTTCCATTAGAGAAACAAAAGCATATTCTATGCGTGATTCATAACGGATGCAAGACGCGCATGCAGCATATATGTGAAATCCATATTCTACGCAAGGTATGTTAAAATGCATATTCTATACAAGAAACAAAAGCATAATTTGACAAAAACAAATTCAATGGTAACTTCCGATTTACCTTTCGGAAGAGTTACAATATGTTTAAAGGATACACCTCGTTCATGTTTGACAAGTGACGAACATCGTGCACCGAAAACACAGTTTTGAGCTTCCGTAGAGACAATCTGAACCTAACAGTGAACCATCCTTATACTTCTTGGAAACCAAGGACACAAAATAGCATCAGGACTCCAAGGGAGGCCACTTGCCACTGGCAGGCCATAGGATAAGGGTGTCGACCACGTGCTGGCCATAGATGAGCCATGTCGGCCACAGATGAGCCTTGCCAGCCACGGATAGACCCTACCAGCCCCATGTCGGCCACCGATGGTAGTTCGGGGCCTTTTTTGTCTTTTCACCACGGGTCTTTAAATATACAACTCAACACTTCATTTTCTCACAACCCTAAAGCCGAAATTGCTCCATCTCTCTCTCTAGGTACTCCTTCTCTCTAGATTTACACTTTCTGTGCGCTTTCCAACGCCCCACATAAACTTTATTCACTAAACCCTCTTAGCTCTCTTCACTTTGAACCGATTGAAATTTGATTTCGACCATTTTTTCCTCATTTTCATCCTTCTAAGCTTGTTCTCCTCGAGTTTCTCTCGGGTTTGGTGAACTTTCCCGGGCTTTGACTTTTTCTTCCATTTTCTCTTTCCTAGGGTTGACTTTTTCCAAGTTTACCCTCTTTTCGGCATTTTTCTTCATTTTTCACCTACTTCGCACCCATTTTCAGATGGCGGATGATTCACCACACGACGGGGCTCTTCCAGAGGTTCCCCCCATATTTCCACCTGTTCCTGAGGTAGTAGAGCCAACAGCTGACCTTGAGGTCGACCTTGAGGCAAAGTTTGAGCTGGAGGCCGAGTCAGAGCCGCTGCCACTGAGGGTACGACCTTTTGATCCAGAGAGATACCATCCCCAAACACATATCTTGCCTCCCGGAGGCATCAGATGCTTCACTGAGTTTGCTCACGGTGCACCGGAGGACCTCTTGCTGAGGGAGCCGGCTTCTCACCTGTCAACTATCACCGTTGAGGTATGAACTCTGTTTTCATGCATTCTTGCCTTTCTTTACTTGCATTTTTTACACTGCCTTTTATTTGACTATACTATCATCACTGCTTTATCTGATCCATTTGTCCTTTGCCACTAGGGGAGTCTCGTGCCTTC
Organism: Camellia granthamiana; assembly: GCA_036172215.1. Classification (NCBI taxonomy): domain Eukaryota; kingdom Viridiplantae; phylum Streptophyta; class Magnoliopsida; order Ericales; family Theaceae; genus Camellia; species Camellia granthamiana. Next base: position 38,546,009 of record CM069907.1, on the reverse strand, counting down.
AGAGGGTACGGTGCTATGACCACACAAGACTAGTACGACGAGCTCCCCGTTGGAGTCCGAGACATTGTAGATGAGACTGGCTTCGACCTCTTTTGCTCCGGTCTGACGCGAGTCATCGCTAGCTGTTCCCTTTTGGGAGCACTTGTGGAAAGGTGGTGGGACACCACCAACTCCTTCCACTTCTCCACTGTCGGGGAAATGATGATGACTCCCTACAACTTCGCCACGATCACTGGCTTAGGAGTAGGGGGTGATCTGATCCCTCTCGATTCAGACATGGGAGAGTGGGAGGTGGCCTGGATTGAGCTGCTAGGAGTGCATCTGCCTATATATTGGACATGCATGGTTAGATACACCTGGTTCACCGAGCAATTCAGAGAGATTGAGTCCCGAGATGATAGAAGAGATAGAGTAGTACGCTAGGGGCTTTCTGATGTTCGCCTTCGGTACCACCTTGTTTTGAACAGGTGGAACACCGTAGGCCTGTATCTGCTGAGCGCCCTAGTGACCCTTCATCGGGTTCATTTTTATGACTGGGGCAGAGCTGGCCTCACCACCTTATATAGCTACATAAGCTCGACCTCTCGTCTGAGTGGGAACTTCATCGGAGGCTACTAGCGAGCTTGGGAGGTACGCATCTCAATTCCCTCTCTCTACTTTACATTTTCTGCTTTGTATTTTCTGCCATACATCTGTTCAACACTTATGCTTTCTGCTTTGCACTTTCTATATCTGTTCATGCACTGTGCTTTCTGCTTTGCACTTTCTAAACCTGTATATCTGTTCATGCATTGTATTGATCACATACCACTACATTTTCTCCGCAATTGTGGGTCTATGCATATTTTTTGACTCCAGCTTCAAAGCCCCTAGAGGAGCTTCCCCTAGTAGTCCCCTATTCACAGAGGTATGACGGCTGACTCTAGTGTAGGACTCGTGAGACCTTCACGTTCTTCTGGTACTATTTCGACATTGTGGCTGCTCATGAGGTAACCCAAAACACAGAGTCACTTTTGCTTTAACATTGTTCTGATTCACATTTAGCAACTGATAACAACTAACAATCTGTACAACCTCTATGTGTAGATCATGTGGCAGCCATGGGCCATGATACCAGCCGGTATTTAGGACTAGTACGCAGGGGCCTAGGCCATTTCTCGCTTCCGAATTCTACTTGAGGGCCCAGCCTATTGGGCTTGGTTCTTGGGCTTGGTTCCTGAGCTAACAGTTCATGCACCAGACTGTAGGCCTGCCTGACCCGATCATTCCAATGGCGCTGCCAGAGTCCATGCGATTAGCAAACAGCCTATCCATTGATGAGGTCATTCAGTTTATGGTGCGCTTGGATGCTGACTACATCTGAGCAGAGGGCGACTACATGACCTTCATCTAGACACATCTCATGCGACCCCTGACAGGCGCTAGTGGAGGTGAAGAGGCGGGAGCTCCTATTGCCAGAGAGGCGCCTAGAGTGACCAGGGCGACTAGGACCCGTGCTAGAGGGGCCTCCCAGGCGAGGTAGATGACCGGTTGGCCAAAGCTTTCAACTGCGCTGACATGCTGGCAGCATATCAGAGATGCTTACCAGGTTCCGATTGAGCTTGCAACGGCTGGTCACGAGCTTGTCGGGGTTCAAGGCCCGACTCAAGTATGGACCATTCTTTACGTTTGCATCCCACATTTCATTTTAGATATGTTCATTGCAGACACTGATCACCCAAATGCATTTACAGGCCTCCGTAGAGTACACGGGGAGGGCTCTTGAGTTGATAGCCTCCCTAATGGGCATGGTACAAAGGAGAGAGGCGCTACTTAGTCTCTACAGTATTCAGATACTTTCTTTAGTTTACATTTCATGCTATCAATTTTCCATCGATGCACTGGCATTTCAACTATAGTCTATTCCAAACTGCACGGATCTGATATACTGCATCTGATACATTGCATTCACACATTGCATTCATACTGTACTCATATTGTATCTGACTTCTACATACATTTATTCTGCACATCATGTCAAGCTGGCATCTGATATACACGCTGTAACTGATATGTTGACAACTATTTTTTTTAGATTCCAGCTGTATCGGTAGCACCAGCGGCGGCACCAGCACGAGGACTAGTGGTACCTCCTCTAGTAGTAGGGAGGAAAGGCAGAGGTAGAGGTGCTCGAGGCCAGAGCAGTCCTCCCGAGCCTATCTTGAGGGACGACGATGCTGAGACTAGTGGCTCGGAGGAGGCAGTGAGTCAGCACTCTGGGTCATTCGAGAGTGGAGATGATAACGTCGGCTCAGGTTCCGAGAGTGGAGGTGACAATGCTGATGAGGGTTCCCGCGTAGAGAGCGGAGATGATGCCAGCTCTAGTTCCAAGACAGATTCAGACAATGGCTTTGATGGAGATAGTGCCCCAGAGTTCTCTTCTCCAAGAAAGAGAACGAAGAGGGCCTCTAGAGCATAAGGCTACTGGCACTGATTTTTTTGTACTTTTGCTTAGTTTCTTTTGTTGGTAGCATTAGCACATTGTACAACTTCAGTTATGTTTTATTTTCTTTAAAAACTTGTACATCTCTTTTGTAAAAACATGATCGAAATAAAAAGCAGTTTTTATAAAAAAAAGTGTTTTATTTTGCATCATAAGCACCATATAGCATGGAATGGACATGGAATCGAATTGGCCAAGAGCACTCTTGATTGAAACAAAATCTTAATTAGGTAACGAACCGACCAACAACTGATATACAAAAAAAAGCAATATACAACTCAATAAACAAAACAACATACAACTTGATAAAACAAAAACAATGCGACAACAACTTAAATACAAAATGACAAACCTGCTAAAGCCGAAAAGACTCAAAACAAGACCATAAAGCACTCGAAGATCAAAACAAAACATATGCTTCCAGTACTACCCAACACACAGGTGGACATTAGGTCAGAGTGAGAGACTGCCGACCATAAATAGGGGTTGTCGGCCACATGCCGACCATGAGAGGTGGCTTGCTGGCCACCAATGCAGCTTGCCGGCCACCTGCCAACCACCTGCCGACCATCAATGTGAAGGACCGCCAGATTGTTGACACCTAGCTTCCACTCACTGCCTTATCTTCTACAAAAGGTTGAGCCTCGTGATTTCTTCATTTCAGCTGCAAATTCTTCACAAATTGAGCTATTTTTCACCGAAAAGCTCTCGGTTTGGATTGTGACTTTAGACGGCTTGGAAAAAGTGAATTTCCTGGTTTCAATATAAATGCACTTTTCCCGTTGAGCCGTTCTCCACTTTGTTTTCCGTTCTTTCATGCCACGGCTAGATGCTGGAACCCAATTACACATGTCTTTAGCTTAGGGGGACAAGAGATATGCTCAACAATTGAAAATTTTCATTCGCTAATGGAATCCTGGCGCCATAAGGAAATCATACCTCAGCCCCATTTTGGCCACATCTAAGCTTTGGGACGGATGTGTGGCCTCACTTTACACGAGGCTCGATCTTTGGTTCACAATAGAGAGCTAGATATTCCCAGCCTGATTCATCGATTTTCCGATGTTGGTGACCACGGTGACCTTCTCTGGCGAGGTTTTCGGCAACTTACCCTTTGCTTGTGTATCCTGGCTCATTTCCTTCTTGCCCCTAGTTTCGGTGAGTCGAGCATTCGATTGATTGAAGTGGCCCAAGGTTTGAAAGAAGACAAGAGCTGCATTGGTTTGGTGCTGGCCAAGACTTTGATGGGCTTAGACACCTTCCATCGGCGAGAGACTACCAAATTCATGGGGAGTCTACTACTTCTTCAGGTATTGTTTCCCGCCCTTTCTCATATGTGTTTCTTACATCACTCGACACTCATGCTCTGTTTTTCTCTCAACATACATCTCTCTATTCTTTAATCTCTCTTTTCTTTCATCCCTCCCCGAATGTGGCTTATAGATAAGTTGAAATTAGTGGACTCATGCCTTGAGTACTCAGCTCGAGGCTATTTTGTTCGCCACCAACTAGTGGATTTCCCAAACGAGGGATGGTGGTGCCACTGGATGTGCAATAGATCTGCTGCTGACATAGCTTGGCGTTGCCCCTAGCTTAATGTAGACATTCCATTTTTGACCGTCCTCAAGACTTGGTTGTCATTGTTTGAACACCTGATGATTGTGCTCGTTCGTGTTTGTTTTGAGTCCCTGAAGGTCTCGGCTGAGCGCCTTGCCTTGGAGCCTCTAATCTTGCCTGTTTTGTGCTTGGTTGTGGTCCAAGAGCTTATTGCTTCACTTCTGGAGGAGAGGGTGGCCTGTCGCCCATTCCCTTAGCCTGCCGGCCATGACTTGTGCCTGCTGGCCACTAGTGGTGGCTGGTCGGCTATGTTGACGGCCGGTCGGCTACATTTATGGCTGGTTTTCAGATATTTATTTGCCAGCTGTTGTTCACTGATGCTTCTCTCCATACACATGTATGGAGGGATGAATACAAGCCTTTGGCTTATTTTTCTATATAATGGGGGTCTCTCCCCCATTTGAGAGCTTACACAATTTTATGAGCAAAAATTTCCTCTCTCTCTCTAGAATTCTCTCTCTCTCTCTCATTTGTGCTTGAAAGTGAGAATTCTCTACACCTTTGCAAAGAGACCCTTAACCAAACATCCTCATCTTAGGGCTGAGGTTCTTTGAGGCTTATTTGGAGCTCCTAAGGTTGGTTTGAGCTCAGATTTGGACCTGTTTTAGTGATGTGCTTCAAGAGGTAAAGACTTTACCTTATAAGTTTTGATTTAGTTGTTTGCTTTGCCATCTTTTTACACTATTTTTTGGCTTGGTTTTCAACTACAAAAACCTCTAATTTTTTAGCCTTAACATGTTGGTTTGAGATCATTTTGTGCTAAGGGGTTGACTACCTTTCTTGTTACTTGTTTGTGTAAGCTTTTGTACCATCCTCTAGCATATTAAAGTCAACTTTTTTTGGCCTTTAAACCACTAAATTCCTGGGGAATTTCAGTGGCAAAAACTTAGTTTTGAGGTCCAAAATAGGAGGGGGTGGCCTCCCCTCCTTATCTCTTGTTTGCAAGTGTAGATAGCCTAACATGTGAGCATGTTTTTCTACCTTTTTGTGACTTGATCTCAACATGTTTTAGGCTCTGATTTGGCCTACTTTAGCTCTGTTTTAGGCTGCTTTGATCATATGGCTCATGTTTTGTATAGCTATGGTGTATATGCCTTCACTAGTTTTGTATTTTAAGGCTTCTATCATGCTTTGCTTGAGATGATTGCATGATACATCATCATTTGACATGTGATTTCAGTGCATATATCTCTGTCACACTCTTATTTATTTCACTCTTTCATTGCTTTTGAGAGTTATGCTTTAAGCCTTGTTTGCGAGCTATCATGTGCGCATGTTTTTCTTGCCTCTTATGTTTTAATCTTAGCATGTTTTGGCTACTGATTTGGCATGTTTAAGCTCTGTCCAGAGCTAGTTTGGTCATTTAAGCTTGATATTGCATGCCTCTAGTGTAATGCTCTTCACCAGTTTAATGCTTTTGGCTTTTGAACATGTTGTGCATGTGTTGCTTGCATGATTTATTGTCTTTTGCATGCCATTTCCGCATTGAAAAGTCTGTGACCTCCCTCTATTCTTCACTTTTTAACTTGCTTTGAAAGTGGTCTTGAGCCCCTTGTTGGCTTGAGTGTGAACTTGAGGTTCTCATGCCTAATGGTTTTAACCCTCTCTTGAGGGTTCCTCCTAACCAACAGCATGAGGTCTCTTTCATGCTCAAGACACTTGTGGTTTAGGCCATCTTTCCAATTAGAGGACATTCATCTTGGACTTAACCAACTAAAGAATGGTTTGGTGATGCTAAAATGAGTAAACAAAATTGGGCAAGTAAAACATGAACAAGATAAGCATATTTGTGTTGCATTGCATGTGTTTGGATCGGAAGTTAATCCAAACACAAGAAATGAGGGACGTTTCATACTCAAAGTGATGAAACGTGTCACATTTCTTGGTCGCCATCACCCTTGATCATGCATGATAGGGTGATAGTCCTTCGAGTCTTATTTGTGCATTCATTAACTTTGTACAAGCTTGACTCTTTGGCTATCATGCATTGAAAATGCTTGGTTGATGACTTGAGAGCCAAGAATTACACTCCTTTGAGCTTGAGAAATGATAAGAAGAGTAATAGTACATATATTGTGTGAGAATACACTGCTTTGCCTCTGTTTGCTCTCTATTGCAGCAAAAAGGAGAATTTCAGGGAAAGGGTGGCCGACCGGCCACCAGTGGCGGCCGACAGCCATAAAGAGTGGCCGACCAGCCAGCAGCAGTGGCCGACAACCACCTATGGTAGTCGGCCGACCATCAGTGGAAAAGTTGTTCAAAATGTTCCTGTGTTGGGGTAGAAGCAGTCTAGAAATTCGTGCAATGTTCAGAGATCAAAGCAAAGTGCAAACAGAGGCAACCGAAGGCAAGGCGGTGGATTTTTTGGAGGAAGTCAACCGAGCATGCATGCGTTCCTCGCCCTCGAGGCCATTTTAATTGCTTTAATTAGGTAGCATAGCTAATTATTCAATTCGTTTTGTAAAATCTTAATTAGCTTAGCATAGCTAGTTATTCAATTGTGTTGTAATTAATTAGCTAGAATAGTTAATTAGTTAGTTTGTAATAATTAGCTTAGCTTAGTGTAGCTTAGCTTATTTATTCGAACCTTTCTTCGCGAGGGCATAATGTTGTAATAAGCGTGCGTGCATTTGTGCATGTCTTCTAACCCCGCGTCTTTCTCCCTTTTACTTAACCGCTTTCGATGGTTAGTTTAGGGTCATGTTTTGATTAGCATACCTTATGCTCACATGCGTGCATCATTCATTAGTCTTGCATGCACCAAGGCTCGACACATCATTCAAACTGCATTGAATTTCAATACTTCTTTGAATACGTGTTTTAAAGCATGTTATCAAGTTGTACCATATGCCATGATTAGATAGCCGAGCCTATTAATTGCATATTGTATGTGTTGCATTAGACACTTAACATAGTTAGGATCATGCATATTTCTAACTAACTTTTGTTTTGGCTCGGAGTACACTGTAGGCTTTTATGCTTTAGCACATTGCATGAGTGTGATTGCCACAAGTGCCATGTTTTTGCATGCTTGCTTACTTGATTAACTGCATGAATGCATGTGGATGGAGGCTTTGTTGCTTGAATTAGAACAATTCATCAAATGTGAGTTTTAAGCCCACTTCGCGAAGTGGCAAATCATGTTTGATGGCAAATCCGTGCTTTATCCCACTTGAGGGTGGCACTTTCAAATCATTTCCAAAACAAACATGAGTTGATTTGTTCCAAGTCTCGCGACTTAGTCTATACTTGTTTGTGTAGCAAAGTTAGCTAATAATCAGAATAAGAACACATGAGGTTTATAAAATAACATATTATGATTAGTAGAGGCCGGATCTTTGATCGAGTGAGCAGGGGTGCTCATTTTAGGACCTTCCCCTCTCGTACCCAAGTTCCCGAGTCGAGGCAACTTTGGTGATGACGGACACGTGGCCTTTGGCAAAAGTCAGGGTTTCCTAAATTTCCCAAAAATAAAATATTTTGGTGGCGACTCTGTAATCTGGCAAAGCAGTCCATGTTTGGCGCTTTTGATTCAAAATCAATTTTTCAAAACGATTTGCCAGATTTGGACTCTTTGGTGTTTATCAGTCTCACATTGCACTTTGTGAGATTAGATTCAGAACTGTGACAAGAGTCCAAACTGTGGGACCAATTCGAGCTCTCCGAAAGGGGACGCGAAGAAAGTTGAGTCCACACTTAACCTGCCCAAAATGAGCTACAGCATGACTCGGCAACCAGGCATTTAGCTGATCGGCCTTACACACTGTGTATTCTACTTTCTGTTCCGGTTCAGACGTCAGTTCGGGCATTACCAAACTTGCCCAGAGGAAGCAGTAGAGTACCCAGTTTCATTCCCCATCCGAGGTTCACACTTGGCTAGGTACCTCACAGCTTGGAGGACAAGAGAGCTTTTAGCCCCTGCCTCTAGTTTCAAATGCGCCCTTTCTGGCGAATGCCTGGCTTGGCTCAAGGATGAGACACAAACCGGGCCCACTTTGGCATCAGGAGCTTCCACAAGCACAAGTAGGGGATGCAGGAGCACCTGATTTATCTATGCCTTTAGTTTATTGCTTTGACCTTACTTTTCATGTTTTTATGATATAATAAAAGAAATTTTAATTTCTATCAGAGAGTTGGAGAACTTTTATGTTTGAAATCAATGAAATTAGAGTTGTGAGCACTGAAAATTTTCCTGTTGGTCCAAAAATGGTCTAAGTTGTAAAAGGTAAAAATTTGAACAAAATCAACTTTCATTAAAACTTTCCAAAACCATTTTCGAAAAGGATCACCACCTGACACGCACGGAATCAATCCTCATGATATACAACCCCGAATCCAAAGATCACAAATTGCCCCTTGACTAAATAACATTGCTCAGCACTGTAACCAACTCTTAGAATAAAGACCACAACCGAACTCTCAGATAAAGAACAGACAAAGATGACCTGATCAAACACATGGACAGGACAGTTGAATTAGAGGTGTTTACGACCGAACTTCAGGATGAAGTTTCCTATGTATCCCAAAGATAGGAATCAGGCCTTATGTAGTTCGGTTCAGGTTCACTCGTCTATTAACACTCTTCTTTTACACTCTAACTTTTGCCAAGGCCGCCCTTTAGGGTTTTCAACCTTGTGAGCTCAGTTTTTCTTTATTTCTAATTTTTATGCTCTAACTTTTGTCTAGTTCGCCCTTCCGGGTTTTCGGCCTAGCAAGCCTCTCAAGGATAGTATTTCTTCAACTTGTCCACGTTGATCGGTTGGGAAAATTCCAGGCAATCCAGGTCCATGAGAATAATAGCTCCACCTAACCAGATAGTTTTGATGATGTAAGGACCAGTCCAATTGGGTCTGAACTTGCCCCTAGGGTCGTGGATGGGAGCTTGATTGTCTTTCAGCACTATATCTCCCTCTTTGAGATTCTGGGACTTAACCTTCTTGTTAAAAGCCCTAGTAATCCTTCGTTGATAGTCCTGAACATGATACAATGCTTTCAGCCTTCTCTCATCGAACATCATCAACTCCTCAAACCTGCTCTGCTGCCAGTCCACCTTTACTATCTAACACTCAGCCATAACTCGCAGTGACGGGATTTCTATTTCAATTGGCAGAACAGCTTCCATCCCATAGACAAGAGAATAAGGAATTTCCCCTGTAGACGTCTGGATTGAAGTTCTGTAGCCCCAAAGTGCGAATAGCAGTTTATCTGGCCAGTCCTTGTAGCTCTCAACCATCTTTTACAGAATATGCTTGATGTTCTTATTGGCGGCCTCAACAGCTCCGTTGGTTTGTGGCCGGTATGTAGATAACTTATGGAAAGTCACGTTGTATTTCTCTAACAAGTCTATCATTTCTTTCTTGAAGTGGGAGCCATTATCTGAAATGATCTCGTTTGGGACTCCGTATCGGCAAATGATGTTATTTCGGATGAACTTAGCCATATGTGCAGCTTTCAACACTACATAGGACTGAGCTTCTACTCACTTTGTAAAGTAATCAACTGCCACCAGAATGTATTCATGCCCATTCGACCCTTTTGGTGTGACTGCTCCAATGACGTCGATTCTCCAGATTGAAAAAGGCCAAGATAAAGTCATGTTGTACAGTTTTGAAAACGGGATAGGGCCCGGCTAGCCATATGTCGTGAGAGCCCGATGCAGAATAAGCTAAAGTCGGCCTCATCAACAAGGTCGCGGACCTTGGGTGGGAGCTCATGATATAAATCTCTGGCTATCATTGCCCCATAACCCCTGCAAGAACGGGAGTCCCCCTGTGGCAAAGAAAGAGTGAATCAAATGAAAGACAGTGATAAAAGAGCAGTCAAGTGAAAGGCAGTGCAAGAAATACAATCAAATGAAAGGCAAGAAAGCATGAAAATAAAGTCTATACCTCAGTAGCACCGTGGGAAAGGTGAGAGTCCAGCTTCCTCAGCAAAACATCCTCGGGCATGCCACCGATGAAATTGTCAAAGCGCATCATGCCTCCAGGCACCATCATGTGCATGCGAGGGTGATAAGTGACCGGATTAAAGGGCCTTATCCTCAGTGGTAGTAGCTCAGGCTCGAGCCCTGGAGCAAACTTTGCCTTGAAGTCATCGGCACTGTCCCCCACCGTATCGCTAGCCTCAGCGACCGCCGGCTCCTAGACCTCTATGGGTGAAAGTGCAGGTGGAACCTCGGAAGGGGCATCATCATGAGGAATGTCGTTTGCCGTCTGAAAAGTCGGTGAAGACTGGTGAAAAAGTGATGAAAATGAAGAAAAAAAAGGAAAACTTGGAAAAAGTCAACTCTATGAGAGAGAAAATGGGAGAAAAAGTCAAAACCCGGGAAAGTTCACAAAACAAGAGAGAAACTCGAGGGAAACAAGCCCAAAGTGTTGAAAATCAAAGAAGGTTTACGAATAAAGTTTGTGTGGAGGGTTGGAAAACACGTACAAAGCACAAATCTAGAGAGATGAAGCACCTAGAGAGAGATGGATAGTGATTTCGGCCTTGGGTGTGTGAGGAAATGAGGTGTGGTGATGTGTTTAAAAAGACCCGTGCCGAAATGACAAATCTGTCCTCGAAATTGCATTATTGGCTCGCCACCCACTATTAGTGGCTGGCAGGCCTCATTTGTCGCCGACAGCCCTCTTTTGTGGCCTAATGCTAGTTTTGTTCCTCTTTTGCCCTAACAGTGTATGAGAGGTTCTCTTTTGGGTCCAGATTGATTTTCGAGGAGCTCGAAACAGTGTTCCGATTGCGCCGTTCCCAATACCCGTTGTGTTCCGGAGCGCGAACGTGCTCCACTTGCCAATATGAACAAAGTGTATCCTTTTTGAGCATTTTGCAAAGTCAGTAAGTCAAAGGTTGTTGCCGAACATCATTTTTGTTCGTTTTGTCAAGTTACATATTTGTTACTTTCTTTTGCATAAAACATGCACTTTCGCATGTTTTTCATCTTGCTTTCAAATCTTACATAGAACATGCTTTCATTTTGAACATGCTTTTGATTCATACATAGAACATGCTGGCAATCTTGTAGAGAACATGCTTTCGATTCTTGCATGGAACATGCTTTTAATTAATGTCATATGTCGATCGTCTATCTTGCATAGAACATGCGTTGTCATTGTATTGATTTTCAATTTTGTTTACTTTGTGCGTCTATCGTACCCACTCACTTTGTGCATCTGTCGAACTTGTTCACTTTGTGCATTTATCGCACTTGTTCACTTCCTGCATCTATCGCACACTTTCATTACATTAGGTATCTATTGTACAATCTCATATTTTTTGCATCTATCTCAGGACGCATAAAACGCGACCCTGAGCGCTTTCTCTCCTCTTCTCACTATTTCAGCATGGGTAGAGTTATCTCAGGATGCGTGAAACACAACCCTGAGCGATTTCTCTCATCTTCTTCCAATTTCAATGCGGGTAGAGTTATCTCAAGACGTGTGAAATGCGACCCTGAGTGGTTTTTCTCTCCTCTTTTCACGGCTTCAGCGTGGTTAGAGTGTGCGTTTTTAGTTCTTTCTGCGTGAAACCCATTTTGATTTAACCTTGAAGCTCATTCATATGTTGTTATCTTGTTATTGCTTAGTGCATTATCTTGCATGATCATGAATTTTCAAAATAGCCGGCTCCGCGAAGTGTGTGAGTTTAGCTTTCAAAGTATATTTTTCGTGCATATTATTTGCATCCTGCCCCTAACTATGCTGGTTTGATTCCTTGTAAAGGGATACGTAGGTAGCTTGTGAGCTGAACTAATTGAATTTATGTCTTGATTGTTTGTCCAAGTCTTACGGCCTTGTCAAAATGAGTCGTCTTCAGACTTTGACATTCACTCATGTCATTTCATGACTCCGAGCTCTGTCAAAGAGGAGCAACTGTAGACACCCCATTTTTTACGGCCCTTAAGACTTGGGCGCCACTGATTGATCACTCAATGATGAATGTGTACACTTATCAAATGCTTGATTTCCTCAGCAGGAAACCTCAGTTTTGAACCTACAAACCTTGTGCCTTGTTTTGGACTAAAATGGTAGTTTTTCAGGCCTGAGCATCCAGGGACCTACAGACCCAGTAGTGTGGCATGCCGCCTACTATTAGTGGCCTGCTGGCCACTTGTGTAAATTTTCAAATCTTTTTGCCAGTTATGCCAACTGTCTCCACAAATGCATGCACTGCACCAGCTGTGTCTATATAAATATTTCTGAGGTGGTCTCATATATTTCTATATATAGATGACTCCCTCTCATTTTTTTAAGGTTAGAAAATTTTGGAGAGCAAAAGTTTTGGAAAATATTTCTCTCTCTCCCTTGCAACTTACATGACCTTTGCCTAGACACTCTAAACCAAACCTTGAGGGATCTTTGTTGAGGTGCTTAAGCTTGCATTTTAGCACCTAAGAGTGTGAAATTAGTGGTTTGGGAATTCAATGGATCATTCCTCTTCAAGGGGTATACATTCTAGTTCTTTTGTACCATCTCTTTCTCATATTTTCTTGTTGTTTTTGAGTTGTTTATCACCTATATTTTTGGGCTAAAACTTCTGGTTTAAAGCCATTAAAGGTAGATGGGTGGATCACCCTTCTTTGAACCTTGTTTCATAGGCTTTTACCCTTGTGTTTTCCACTTTTTTATCAACTTTTTTTGAACTTTTTACCACTGGTTTTCAGAGTTTTCCAGAGGCTAAAAATCATGTTTTGAAGTCCCAAAAATGGAGAGAGTAGCCTCCCCTCTTTGTGCTTGTTTATTAGCTTAATTGCTCCACATTTTTAGCTTACTCTTAGCTGTTTTTACTTTGATTCCAGCACTATTTTGAGCTAATTTTAGGACTATTTTTATGTGTTAGTTTTATTTATGCTTTGTATTGTATGCTTCTAGTGTAATGGCCCTCATACGCTTGGTGGTTTAGGCCTTAGCCACCAACCTATTTGAGTTGATAGTATTTATTTCTTGCTTTCCATATTTGTGTTCACCTCTAAGCTTCTTTGCAATCTCCCTCCTTTCTTGGTCTTTTCTCTTTGTTTTGAGAGTTGCTCCAAAAGGAGTGTTGTTTAAGCTTGAATGGTGATATTGTGCTTAATGGTTTAATCCCTTTGGGGGTTCATTACCAACGACATGATCTCCCTCTCATACCTAAAACAACATTTGGTTTGACACTTCTCTCTAATAGTGGACTTAAAGCTCCTTATTGGACTTAATTGACTAATGAATAGAAGGTAATTAAAATGGAGTAATAAAATTAGGGTTAAAATGATGCAAGATAATAACATGGTTTGGGTTCAATTGGATGTCAATTGAACCTATTGAGTCTTGAGTCATTTCATACTTATTAGTGATGAAAACGGTTCAAGAGTCAATGTAAACCCCTTCCCTTGATCAATCCATGATAGGCAGGAGGTTTTGTTCGTCTTTGCTTACCATTTATTGAAATTGTATTTCTTGGTTCATAAGTCATCGCGCAATGAAATTGCTTCGATTGATGGCTTACGAATCAAGCCTACCCCTCCTTTCAGCTATTTGATGATAAGGAGAAGTAGGGTGCACAAACATTTCCTGATAATGCACTGTTTCTGCTCTGTTTATTTTCTGTTACAGTAGGAGAAATCCAACATTAGTGGCCGACATGCCACCTTTACTAGGCGGCAGACCACTATTAATGGCCGACCGGCCACTACTTCTGGCCTGTAGGCCAATTTTTCCAACAAGGCAATGTATTGTTTCTTACAAAACAGAGCAGAAACTGAGGTGAAAAATCAGTGCAATCTCCTGACTGTGCAACAGAAGCATTCCGGTAGCAAACATAGAGCATTTTCAGGTGGAAATCCACATCCATGCATAAACCATCCCTTGATTCTCGAGATCCTTTAAAATAATGTTGTAATAGTAGTATGTTGTACTTAAAGTAGTGGACTTATAATTAATTAGTTAGTTTAATTAGAATAGCTAATTAGTTTTGTGTTGTACTTAATTAATTAGCTAAAGTAGTTAGTTAATTTGTGGTGTTGTAATAATTAGCTAGCATAGTTATTTATTTCATTTGGGTTGTAATAGATTAGTTAATTCATAGTAATTAGCTAGGGCATTCGTTCGGACCCTCCTGCGCGAGGGTAAAAATGTAATAATGTGTATGTCTTCCAACCTCATGTCTTTCTCCCTTTTATTTACTTGCTTATGATGGGTAGCTTAGAACATCATATTTCTTTTAGCATTTTCTATGTTTGCATCCATTTGTTTTGCATGCATGAGGTTTGGCTCATCATTTTAACTAAGCATTGTAGTTTACATACTTCGTTGAAAAAGTGTTGAAACTGCATGCTATCAAGTTGTTTCAAACGCCATATTAGTAGCCAAGCCTATTAATTACATCTTGTATGTGTTGCATTAGGCATATTTTGCATTAGTTAGGACCATGCATTTTTCTAACTAGTTTCTCTTTTGGCTCACCTCAGGAATTGGGGTAAGCATTTGTTGTTTTAGCATATTGCATACATGTGATTGTCACCATGATAAGCATGAATACCATGAGTCTAAGTGCTTAAATGCTATATCTGCTTGAATGCTTGTGGATGAAGGCTAATTGCTTGAATTGGAATAATTTGGGTAATGTGCATATGAGATCACTTTTTCAAGTGGTACATATTCGAAACAATTTTCAAAACATACATGAAATCAAAATGTTCCAATTTTTGTAAATTAGTCTATACTTGTGTGCATCACATAGTAAAGTTAGTCTAATAATTGGAACAAGAGCATATAATGTAAATAAGAATCAGGTCATGATTAGTATAGGCCGATCTTTGATCGAGCGAGCTGAGGTGCTCAATTCATAACCTTCCCCTCTCGTACCTAAGTTCCCGAGCCAAGACAATCTTGGTGATGACGGATACGTGGCCTTTGGCACAAGTCTTGAGTTTCTTAAATTTTCCAAAAATATTTAGGTAGTGACTCTGTATCTGACAAAGTAGTCCATTTTTGGCATTTTGGTTCAAAATCGATTTTCCAAAAGAATTGTCCGATTTGGACTCATTTGTGTTTATCTATTTCATATTGCACTTGTGGAATCAGATTTAGAACCACGAGAATCCAAACTGTAGGGCTAGTCATATCCGAAAGGAGCATGAAAAGTCAAGCTATACTCCTTAGTGTACTTTTCTCAAACATAACAACATAACATTCCAAAAAAACTCCTTAGTGTATTTTTTTTCAAACGTAACACTCCAATCAATGTAATACACAAAAATTCCGTAGTATACTTTTTCCAAACGTAATACTTCAATATAACATACTAAAATACTCCTTAATGTACTTTTCTCAAACATAACAATGTAATATTACAAAAAAACTCCTTAGTGCATTTTTTTCTAAACGTAGCCCCCCAACCAATGTAACACACAAAAACTTCTCAGTGTACTTTTTCCGAACATAGTACTCTAATGTAATACTTTAATATAACATCAGAAAACCACACTAATAGAAATGTAGATTTCTATGCTTGACAACCAACACTTCAGCCACCAGTTTCCAAAAAAGAATCTTACACATCTCACATTTCTATTCTCATCCACGAATTAGAAAATTAGAAAAATCAATCACGAAAGGACATTCACTTAAACTCAAATGGTACTAAATCAAATAAATATAAATTTTCGAAAGAAAATGAAATAATTGGTTCATAAGAAAATTTTAGGACTAAATGGATCAACATTCTCCTATATGAGATTTATGGGTAGATTTTCCAAAATTTAGATTTTTCATAGTTTTGAGAAGTTTCACAATTTAGAATTGGAATTCCCTCAATTGTTAAACTTTTCAATTTCCAAAAAACATTTTCTAATTATTCATATAAAAATCAATTGAAAAACTTTAAAAAGTGAAATATGTTCGTGAAAATATCAGAAAAGTTATATTTTATTAATAAATAATACGGAGAAAATGAGATACAAATAGATTAGACTGAGGCACAGATATCTCATCTTCTTTAAGAAGATCAAGCCCATTATGGTAGGAAGAACCCAAACACCAATACATCAGTCACTAAACTCTGACTTATCCCCTTCAGGATATATCCTGACCACTTGTCGTATGGTTCAGACTAACTCTACGTAAAATGGTGAATTCAAAGCTCCACCAAGGAAAACACCATTCTTTAGCTAGTAATCTTTCAAGTGTAAAAAGAGTTGGTATAAAAATGAGTAAATGAGAGGAATAATTTATAGATTACTTGGACCTTATAAATTACACCAAAAATAATAATCCATTAAACTAGAGAAAATGGAGAGTCTCAAAACTTCCAAACGCTAACTCACCACCGAGCCCATAACCTTTCAATAATCCTCATTCATGGACAAGAAAAAAGGTCACATAAAAAAAAGTAAATAAATAACCAAAAATATTAAAATGGTCCAACAAAATATTTCTCTTCTACAAACATACATAGAATTATTTTACAAAAACTAAAAAGTTCCATTGTTTGGAAATTGAGAAATTTCTCTGTTTCACCAAATAGAGAATTTCTCACTTTTTAATTATTCATATAACAATCAGTTTAAAACTAATTCAAATGAAAGAAATTCATCTAATCGACTTTTGAAATTAAAAATAAATGAAATAGGTCTTTCAATAGAAAAGTTCAAGGTTGGTGCACGTAAAAGTTCTTGATGAGTGTATAAATATACATATATAAATATATGTACATCGATTCACAATAGAATGGTTGGTTCTTCAAAAAAAAATATTATATATATATAATATGTGCAATGAAAGTTATGATATTATCAAATTTCAAAAAATAATAAAAATAAAAAATGTACTAATCTTGTTTGACTGATCATGATAAATAGGTTTTAAAATTATAAATGTCACAAATGTGTAAAATAAAAAATTATTCAGTCCGGTTAGTTTGGTTTCAAAATTTTATTCTTAATTTCTTTTAATAATATAAATCAGTTTGATAAAAATAAATATTAAAAATATTTTATCCTAAAAAGAGAAAATTATATGAAAGTGAGTGTTTTTTATTTTATATTTCAATTTTCCCCACCAAACTAGCTTTTAATTTTAATTTATACATTTTTTTATAAATAAATTTGAAAAACGAAACTAAACTGTTCAATTACATTTTAAAATCTAAAACATAAAAAATAGAAAATTAGCATGTACTGCTTTAAACTAGCAGTGTAGTAGAAAATTTTACAAATAAAAAAATGTTACTAACACTTATTCGATAGTTGGGTGATAATGAATGATTCATAAAACATTCATCAATAGTTAATTACTCAGTAATTCTTATGTTTACGAAGTTTCATTGGTAAAGACTTGAAACGTACTACTTCTATGTAATACAGTATTGGCTCAAGATTATTGGAGGGGCTCGTTTGTCAACTATACATTTTAGTCAAAAAAATCAAAAAGTTATTATGAATTGTCATATCATACTCTTTTCTACATGTTCCCAAATGAGGCCTTAGTCTCAATATAAAAATGATACATCATCTAATTAAATCTTTAAAACGACGTGGGACTAAATTTTTTAATATTTTAAATTATTTATTTATTATTTTTTTTTTTTTTTTGTGTTTTTTTAACTATAGACTATAGTCTAATTAACTTAACAGGTAAGCCATCTCAGATCTCGTACTCTTACCTAAATTATTGTCCTTTGAATGTTTTCGACTACATTTTTTCATTACAAACCTTCTTTCCAGTAAGTTTCTAAGAAATTTTTACCTGGAAAGTATAACTTGATACCCACCACTCCTCCATCGAGTTTTCTTTTTTTCTTTTTTAATATTCCAAAACAAGAAACTATTTAGAGAATTAACTCGCTTTTCAAACTATTTGAAAAACTAACCTGCTTTTGAAATCTCATTTTGAAAATACGATTTTGAAATTGAAATTGCATTTTCAACATGTAATTTCACTTGTTGAACATACAATTTCATCATGTCATCATTTTCAACTTGCGATTTTAAGGTGAAATTACATGTTCAAGATGTAATTTCAATTTCAAAATCATATTTTGAAAATGTGATTTCAAAAAGTAAGTTAATTTCCTAAATAATTTAAAAAGTGAATCAATTCTCTAATTAGTTTTTTTTTCGGAATATTTAAAAAAATAACTCCTCCTCCATCACCATGGTTATTTGTGGGGTAATGGTGATAGACCTTTTTTTTCCAGGAAATGTCATTCTTAAAGACTTGAAAGTTCACGCCTAAGTTATTGTCTTTTTAAACGTTTTCAATCACATTCAAAAAGTCACTTTCTCTCTAGAAAATGTGTCCTCTGATTTGAAAAAATTAGATGTTAACACAATATTTATATGTTCTATATATTATGGGTCTCACACTATTCTAATATTGTTGACACAAACAAGGCCTCCAATCACCCACTTACTTTTTAAGTTCTTCTACACTAGACGGACCAGAAATTTGACACAAATTTCAAACAAAAAAAAAATTTGGAAGACAAGAAAATTCAAAAATAAATAAATAAATAAATAACTTTCTTAGGTGGATGCCAAACGAGTTATAAATCTCTTTCATAAGAGTAAGTCCAACAAGCTTTCTATATTGTGTCTATTAGGCATTTTATCTAGCCAAATCATAATTTTAAACAGGCTTGGCAATAATATACTATACATTATACATCATCTGCAAAAGGGACTAGATACAATTGAAGAGTCAAGACAGTCTAGGCAAGCGATTTCTCTCACTGAATACCTACGCGGCTAACTAATTATAAAATAATAATAATAATAATAATTAAAATATATATTGACTAAAATAATTAGATAAAATAAAGA
Source organism: Camellia granthamiana (assembly GCA_036172215.1). Lineage (NCBI taxonomy): Eukaryota > Viridiplantae > Streptophyta > Magnoliopsida > Ericales > Theaceae > Camellia > Camellia granthamiana. The sequence goes on along the minus strand of CM069907.1, from coordinate 38,527,119 downwards.
ATATATTTATTTATGTACTTTTGAAAACCGTCTCCTAGTGCTAAAGTTGTTGTGGAAATTTGATACCAATCACTGCTTTCTCATCTTAATTATTGTCATTTGAAAAGTTTTAATTCAAACATTTAGCTAAATCATTGCCCTCTTAGCCAATTTTTAGCTGGAAAATAAGCCCCTATATTTTGTCACAAACTTTCTTTCTTGGAAGTTTCTTTGGTAAAGACTTGGTACGCACCACTCCCCTCTCACCTAAATTATTGACTATTGCAATATTTTGAACCACATTCATTTAAATCATTGTCCTCTTCGCTGCTTTGATAATTCGATATCATTATTATAAATTTGATTTTAATCAATTATGACTAGTTAAATTAATGAATGCGACCTGAAAGCTTGTCTTTTCATATGACTTTTGACAAAATTTGAACTCAAATAATATATCATAGGTATGAATATTCTAAATACACTTCATAATATCTCTTTACATTTATTGGAATTAGCATAATATTGGTGTTATGTACGGTCATAAATAAATAAATGAAAACCTCTAAAATTAAATAAATAAATAAAATAATTGTAGAATGCATAAAAAAATGGTAAGCAAATGTTAACTAATTTCATCACAACTACACAATGGTTTTTTTATTATTTTTTTTTATTTTTAATATCATGTTATTAATGATGTGTTTTACAAATTAAATAACAAAAACATGTGTCATAATGCAATTTGTAAAATTCAAAGACAAAAAATAGGGTAAATTAGAAAAATAGTAAAGTCATGGCTGCATTTGTTGTGCTGGATAGCTCGGGCCAAGCACTCAATCCATGGCTAGAGTTGTTGGATGAAATGTATCTATGATTTATTTAAATAGTAATTTGTGTAATTTATCTAAAACTTTATGAAAATTTTCTTTATTTGTTAGAAGATTTATGAGAATCCTCATATCATGTAGTGATTTTATATATTTTTAAAGGTTAATCATAAAGTTTAAACCAAAATTTCAAACATGACGCTTTTAAAAATGTATGTATACCAGAACTATGTCAATCTATTTTGTTGGTTAAAGCCATGGATAAAACATTGAACATATTACATCAGTGGTCACAATATTTTACTAATTGTGTCATTTTACTCCCTACACTTTCAATTGACCTAGTTTTGACCCTTAATTTTAGATTTTGCGTCAATTTGATCCAATTGATAATACTATTAGTGTATTTTAAAAAAAAATTATCACTAAATTAGTTAAAATTAATTTACTGAATTTGATAAGTCTACAATTTTACCCTTAAAAATATGACACATAACACTATGTATATTTTTCATTAAAAAAAAAAATGCTAAAAGTTGTAATCAATTGGACCAAATTGAGACAAATATAAATTTAAGGTCAAAATCGAACCAATTTAGATTATAGGAACTAAAATAACACAAGGACTAAAATACATGGACAACCGTAGTAATTTGCCCTAAAACATTTGGTCTATAGGAATTTTTGTTTATTTACCAGACTAATGGGACTGATCAAGCCATTCAGCACACAGTTAGCATTAGAAAATAAAGTGTATATGATTATCTTAACAGAAGTTTTGTAATCTACCAAAAAACTATAATTTTCATTTTTAATATATTGTACATTTCATACTTTACTCCGCCGGGGTTGTTAACAACTCCGCTGGTCCCAAGCCCGGGTTAAGGAGGAGGGCTGTGTGTTAGGTAACCGACAGCCAACACGTAAAAAAAGCTGCTCGGATCCCTTTTGACAATGAATCTTACTTTGAATTATTTAAATGCTAGGTCATTCCCCACAAATGACGCGTTGCGCCTGTTTCTGAATGTTTCGAAAAGTGAGCAAGGGGTGAGGTGAAAAACAGGCAAAGGTTCCCGTATTTTTCTGGACGAGCACGGGTAAAAAAACTAGTTCAAGACTACAGGTTTAGGGTAGCCACTTGAAATATAGGAACCTTAACGAGTAAGACGATGGAATTGGTAGATATTATGATTAGGAGGAGAGTTAATATAGCTTGCGTACAAGAAACTAAGTGAACGGGTGAGAAAGATAGGGAAATTGAGGATACCGGTTTTAAATTTTATTATAGTGGTAAGGATAGACGCAAGAATGGAATAAGAATCATAATTTCCAAGGGTCTTGTGGAGAATGTAATGGCAGTCATTAGGAAAGGGAATAGGATTATATTAGTTAAACTAGTTATTGGAGGGAATATAGTAAATGTTATTAGTGCATATGCCCCTCAAGTAGGATTAGATGATCAGACTAAGAGGGATTTTTGGGAGCAAATGGATGAGATCTTACAGGAGATACCCGTAGGAAAGAACCTGGTTATAGGTAAAGATTTTAATGGCCATGTAGGCATAAATAAACTATGCTATGAAAGAGTGCATGGTAGATATAGTTTTGGTGAGAGAAATGAGGTTGGAGAGAGTATCTTAGATTTTACGTTAGCTTTTGACCTAGTGGTAGCCAATGCTTTGTATAAGAAGAGAAAGGAGCATTTGACAACCTTTAAGAGTTGGTCAGTTAAGAACCAAATAGATTACTTCTTAGTGAGAAAAGTGGACCACCTAAAATGCAATGATTGTAAGGTGATTCCTGAAGAGAGTCTGGCCTCTCAACATAGGATTTTGGTACTACATTTATGTTTTAGAGGGCAATACCAAGTTAAGAAGGATGGTGGGCGTTGTAGGACGAGATGGTGAGACCTAAGAGGGGATAAACTAAAAATATTTAAGAATAGAATGGATAAGGAAGGTACTTGGAACTTAGAAGATGATGCTAACACTGTGTGGAACTCGATGGCCAATTGTATGAGGAGAATCTCAAGGGAAATGCTTGGATAGTCGAAAGGGACGGGACCCAACTCTAGGGAAACTTGGTGGTGGAGGGAAGAGGTTCAAGTGGTAGTTAAGGCAAAAAAAAATAATGCTTTAAAAGTGGCAGAATGACAAAACTGAGGAAAACCTTAAGAGTTATAAATTGGCTAATAAGGAGATCAACAAAATAGTGAGAGATGCTAAGTTAAAAGCTTATGATGACTTATACACTAGACTAAATAGTAAGGAGGAAGAGAAGAGGGTATACAAACTTGCTAAGACACGGGAGAGGAAAACAAAAGATTTTAATCAAGTTAAGTGCATCAAGAGTATTCTAAGGTATTGATGAAAGATGAAGAGATTAAGGAAAGATGGAAGAACTATTTTGACAAACTATTAAATGAGGAACATGGAGGTACGACAATAGGGGAAGAAATAACTAGTAATACGATAAACTAAGACTATAGGTTCTATCGCAAGATTAGGTACTTTGAAGTGGAGATTGCACTTAAGAAGATGAAATCAAATAAGGCTTTAAGACCCGATGATATCCCTATTAAAGCTTGGAAGTGTTTGGGTAAAAAAAGGACTGCTTGGTTGACTAGGTTGTTTAGCAAAATTTTGTTGACTAGGAACATGCCAGATAAGTAGAGGAAGAGTATTTTAGTGCTAATCTATAAGAATAAAGGAGATGTCCAGAATTGCAACAACTATAGAGGAATCAAGCTAATGTGTCATATAATGAAAGTGTGGGAGAGGGTAATGGAACGCCAATTGCGAGATATAACAGACGTGTCAGAGAATCAATTTGGGTTTATGCCTGGCAGCTGAACAATGGAAGCGATTTATCTTTTGAGGAGAGTAATATAAAAGTATAGAGAAAAGAAAAGAGATACTCATATAGTGCTTATCGACCTTGAGAAAGCATATGATAGAGTGCCCCGGGATATAATATGATGGGTGTTAGGGAAGAAAGGGGTGACAAAATGTTACATTGATGTGATTAGGGACATGTATGAAACGATGGTGACTACTATTAGATCACCTACTGGAGAGACAAATAAATGTCCTATCACTGTAGAGTTACACCAAGGATCTACCTTAAGTCCTTATCTTTTTGCTTTAGTTATGGATGAGTTGATGAAAAATATTCAGGATGACATGCCATGATGTATGCTTTTATAGACGATATTGTGCTAGTGGATGAGACAAGAGAAGGAGTTAACACAAAGTTAGAGATTTAGAGAAAAGCTCTTGAATTTAAAAGATTCCGGATAAACAAAACTAAGATAGAGTACATGAAGTGTAAATTTAGTAACAGTAACAATGAAAGCAGAGGAGATGTAATAGCCCGACCCTCGTACATGATTCTGGTATCTTTTCAGCTCCTTATTCTGTGTTTTGAATGCTCATTGTGAAATTCTGTGTGAAATTACGCTGAATTAAATGAAACTTAGAAATATGGATTTCTATCTGTTGGTGTGGAACATTATCTGTCACACTTGAACTATTTAAATCTGAAATAGGGCGCCTTAGAGACTTAATTTTCAGAAATTGATTTGATATTTCGAATCTGCATAATTTTTAAGCTCTAATGGGATTTTCTGTGAAATCTCAATTTAGGATGCTTAAACGATTAAATTTTGTCCTATTCTCCTATTATAATAACAAATGGATATATATCAACTTGAGATATTTTTTAGACTTAGGATCATTTTTGTGGGCAACTAAGAAGAGAGGGAGAAATGTGGGTGTTTGAAGAAAAACCCTCCAAGTGTAGAATTGGGGAATTTGGTGTAGATTGCTTAAATTAAACTCAAGGTATGGAATTTCTTGATTTAGCCTCTTTTCCCTGTTGATCTTGGTTGGGAATTTTCCTCTTGTTTTGGAAGTTATGGTAGATGGAGAGCTTTTTGTGATGATTTGTGTTGATGAACTAAATTGAGCTATGGAAGAAAGCTATCTCTTATTTCCTTGTTATTTCATGAAAACTATTCAACTATGGGTTTGAATTTGAAGTTTGAGTAGCTCTTTATGCATATGTTTGTGTAAACCCAAAAACATGGGAATTATGGAAAGATCATGGTTGGCTTGAGTATGGATTTCATGATTGAAAGTGTAAGGAAGGTTCTGATTGCTTTGTTATATGATTTAGCACTTTAATTTGATGTTGAATCCATTTTTGAGAACTTGTGTTGTGTTGGAAAAGATGAATTTTTGATATGGAACAGAGCTGCCCAAGTCAGGGCTACGGCCGCTCGAGCGGAGGCCATGGCCGCTCGAGCGGGGAAATTACCCTCTCAACAGTTTTTCCGAAACTACCCTGTCCGCTCGAGCGGAGGAATTCCCGCTCGAGCGCAAAAATCAACCTCTCAGCATTTTTGTTGGATTGTACAGTCCGCTCGAGCGGCCAAAGTGGCGCTCGAGCGGAGGCCTTATTTTCAGGAAAAATTGTGTTTGTTCAGTTTTGCATGCTTGGCTCTCCGGTCTTTTTAGAATATTTTTTCTGAAGATATTAAAATGATTATAAATTCATGTGAAGTATGGTGACTCGGAGAATGGTTTCTATGATTAAAGAAGAAAGAGAACTAATTTACAAGTTATGATTGTGTGCAGGGCACACTCCAGAAGGAACTAGCACGCCTCCACAACACTGTGAGTAATAGTACATTAAACGTACAGTTATTTACCGTCAATGTCTGTTAATAACATTCTATTTTCCGTCAGTTACGATATTAATATATATATTGATTTGAACCACAATAAAAAAAAAAAAAGAGAAATGTTGAAAAGATACACGTACATATTTGTACGTCCTGGGCCGTAAGGTTGTCCTGGGCCGTAAGGCTGTCCTAAGCCGTAAGGCTGTCCTGGGCCGAAAGGCTGTCCTAGGCCGAAAGGCTGTTCTGTTATAACTGTACTACTAGGCCCACGGTCGTTCCGAAAATAAAGTAATTTCGGACTCATTGTTGGATTTCTGAGAATACACTGTTATATATTGCGATTGAAGTTAGCTATTAAACTGTCTAAGTATTATTACTCATTGAGCTTGTCTCACTCCGTTATTTTGTCTGATCCTGTAGGAAATCAATTGGGTGGTCAGTCCTAGCCTCTTTAGCATCTACCTTTTACCAGCCTAAGGACAACCAGGCACTTGGAGAAGCCTTTTGCATGCTAGCGCAGCTTTGTTGGGCTTGGTCTTTTGTACTAATGTTCGCTGACTTTAGTCGATTTGTACCTAACATTTTGTTAAATGCCCATTCTCTGGGCTGAACTTGTAAATATGTATGTGACATAATTTCATATGCAAATTCACTATACATTTAAATCTGAGTCATGGTCCTGGCATATTATAGTGGCTCAATGGATGTGTCTGCATGCTATTTTATTATATTAACGCTTCCACTCAGGCCCCGAATATTCTATATAGCAGGTTAAGTGTCTGTTTCTGATTGGGTCATGCCCAAAACTTTTAGAAGCGGGTTAGGGACGTGACAGGAGAAGTGAAGATTGAGAACCACGAACTACCTAAGAGTGAACATTTTCGTTATTTAGGGTCGATTATCACAATAGCGGGGGAGATTGATACAGATGTGGCCCATAGGATGAAGGCAAGATGGTGTAAGTGAAGAAGTGCGTCTGGAGTATTGTGCGATAAACGAATACCCACTAGACTAAAAGTTAAGTTCTATAGAACGGCTATTAGACCAACGATGTTATATGGGACGAAGTGTTGAGTAACCAAGAAACAATATGTAGATAAGATGAGTGTGGCTGAGATGAAGATGCTAAGGCGGATATGTGGCAAGACTAGACAAGACAGAATTAGGAATGAGTGTATTCAGGAATGGATAGGAGTAGCATCGATAGAAGATAAGTTGAGAGAGAATTGATTGAGATGGTTTGGTCATATTCAACGGAGACCAACAGAGGCAGTAGTGAAGAGATGCGATACTGTAACAGTAGATAGAAGTATTAGGGGACGGGGTAGGCCTAGATTAACATTGGCTAGCATTGTAAATAGAGATACGGATCTACTTAATTTGACTAACAAAATGGCTTTTGATAGGGTCGCGTAGAGAAGAAGGATTCATGTAGCCGACCCCATAATGCGACTTAAGGCTTGGTTTGGTTTGGTTTGGTTTTGTACATTTCATACTTCAAATAATAACTTGAATATGACACTCCGATTGGACTTCTGATTAAAAATTAGAAGCAAATTTGCCAAACTTAAGGCTTAAATGACCTGTTCAAGGTAAAATTATAGAATGACCACCGAACTCATCGAAAATCGACACAAACACCTTGCTCAAGTCTAGATAAAGTTTTAGGAGCAAACAACACGCCGATTGGACTTTCGGTTTGAAAATTAGAAACAAATTTGTAAAACTTAAGACTTATTAATGAAAATGCCCCGTTTGAGATTGTAATTAATTAATCATTAAATGACCCAAAGATAGGCACGAGTACCCCATTCGAGTATAAAACAAACTTTTTAGAGTAGAAATACTCCAATAGGCATCACAATTTTAAGACTAAGTTTTTTTTTTTATAAAATCTTACTAACATTTTAATATTGTAGAGAAACACTCCAATATAGAACATAGTTCGAAGAGTACCAAAGGATTTTGTTTTGTGTATTTGGTTACATTTTGATATAGGTTTCTATAATGCATTTGTGGCTTGGATGTTTCAGATGTTATATGTAAGAGATTTGCACTTGGGTGTGCGCGATGTAATATTGCTTGGATGTTTGATATGCTATTAATTTTGGATTAAATTAATGTTTTGAATGCTTTGCACAGGTTTATAGATGTACTAAACAGGAAAAATAAAAAATTGCTCAGTTGATTTTTGGTGACAGGTTTTTTTAGTCGCGGTTAATTTACTTTTTGTGACCAATTTAGCTTACTAAAAGTGTCAGTAGCTTGGTGTGACGAAATGTAGTTAGTCACTATTTCGTACTTTTAGCAAACAAAAAGTTGACTCATCGCTAAAATAATTTTCATTCAACAATGAATTACTTCTTCGCTAAATGTTATTTTTGGCGACGAGTTTATCTGCTGCTAAAACTCAGGTAGCGTTTGGTAGAGTTTTAGTATTATGATTTGAGAATAGAGTTGTATTTTGAGTTTGTGAGTTTTGGAATTATGATTTGAAAGGAGAAAATTTGTTTGGTTATGAGTTTTGAAAAGAGTTTTGAATTTTTTATGTGACATATGAAATGAGAAAAGTTGTTTGTTTAAGAGTTTTGAAAAGATTTTTCAAAACTTAAACCAAACACAACATTCAAAACTCTATTGAAAATTCTATTCAAAACTCATAACCAAACTCTTTTCAAAATTCAATTCAAAAAAATAATTTGTCATTTTGGTCTAAAAAAATAATTTCTATATTTAAAAAAAATATCAAAAACAAATATATTTTTTTTCCAAATAATAGATGGTGATTGGCAATTGCAAAAAAATAAAAAATAAATAAAGGTACTATTCCGGTCGACTGGCCAGACATCCGGGAGGATGTTTGGGCAAATGATTGAGTAGACCAAAAATTCAGAAACTGTCTGATTTACCAAAAATGTTTTTAAAATATATTTTGAAATTGATTTGAAATCATGATTTAAAAACCTCTATCAAATATAGCATTCAAATATAAGGGTGGAATATTGATTAGAGTTATACACCAAACACAACTCTTCTGCCTAACAAAATTTTTATAGACAAAATATCAATTTATAGTGACAATTTTTTATTTTATTTTGGTGACTAATATACTTGGTTGCTGATTTCTAGATATGGTAACGATCATTTATTTCATTGCCGATTCTTTCTGTGACACCCTTTCAGCAATGAAGTTGTGACAAATTATCTTTCATCACTAATTCCTTCAGTGACTTTAGATTGTACTTTTGGTGACCAGTAGAAACATTGCTAAATGTGTTTAACCTTGACAAAAGTCCTATATAAACAATGGATCTAACCTTGAAAGCAAAATACCACTATCAGATTGCTGGGAAAACTTTTCGATTCTAAACCTTGAACTTACAGATTTCTTCTTTCAAGTCCCTCTTAATGTAGAATCACCAAGAATTTTCAAGGGAAAAGGACAAAACTTAGAACTAAGAAGAAATTAATGTTATGTTTGGTTGGGAGACTTGGGAAAGAATTTAGAAAAGGAAAAGAAAAAATTAGGTGAAATATGAATAAAATATACTTACATTTCACATAGTTTCACACACTTTTTTCCTTTCCCTTTTCAAATCTCTTCTCAAATCCCCTAACCAAGCATAGCGTAAGAGAAAGCGAGGAAATTTTTTTGATTTTGTCTTGCTTATTGTATCCCTCAATCTTTTCAATCCCTTTTTTCTATAGCAAAGGCTGTGCTTATGTAGTAGGCTTGAAATGCGACTATATACCCCTAATTTCAATGTGGGATGGTGAAAAAATAGTGAAATCCCGAAATAGACTCAAAACGCAATGGGCCGAAAATAGGCCACCCAAACACATAAGGTCGATCCGCCCTCAATGATGGGCAAACCAACCCTCTGTGGACATACTTAGGGCTGGCTAGGCCCTAGGGGTGATCTGGGTTGGTTTAGTTTCTAGTTTTTTAAGGACTTTCTAAGGTATTTCAAACTTTTTGTGCTCAAAACGACTTTTGAAAAGATGCAGCGACCTATTATAGATTCGAATGATGGTACATAAATGCTCGATTTTGGAGAAATAATTTAGCAAAAATGTGCCCGAAGTTTTCCAGTTTTGGGGAAAGTGACAATGACTAGAATAGTGACGGTTCCACGTCAAGCTTGCTTTGAAGAGATCATCTATTATTTCAATCTTGTTTGAATTATCGTCGTTGGCTACAATTCGACAATGGGCTTAGGTATTATAACTAAACAAAATGAGGTGTACAAGAGTATATACACATAGTGTGTTCGTTGTGCGAACAGTTTACAGTGATGCTATTGTTCGTTATAGATCATTTCATCCTGGGAGATAGATGTCCATAATCTGTGAGCATCCTAGAGAGGACGAATCTGTCTTAAGGAGACAGTGTTGAACACTGGACTTGATCTAAATATCTGAGAAAATAATACTGTAAGTGATTAGTTTTCTTTTCTGTTATATTTATTTTTCTTTTTTAGATTTTGTTTTGTTTCTGTAACAAAATAAGAATTTGTTTTTTTAGTTTTTATATTCTGTTTTTTATTTTATAAACAAACAGACTCTCTCATTTCTTAATCCATTCTTCGAATACAGTGAAGATTGATTAGTAGATAATTGTCAACCAGAAAACATTTCACATGCAACCACAAAAGGTCATGTGCTCTGTTTTCTTCTTACCAAATGCAAAGAATATATATGTAGGGGAACATATATAGAGCTTTCTAAAGTGCAGGGGGTAGTGAATGTACAGTTTGGATGGAAAAGGTTTGTGAATTTATGTTCTTGCCTTTCCAATAATATCACCTAACGGTAATGTGCGGATTTTCTATTTGCTTCTGTAACGTGGGTTAACTATTGGACTCAATTGGAATTTGATCGGAAATTTAAGGGGTTGATTATCAACATTAAATGGTCAAAGGGCAAAGTGTGACGGGTGTTAAATACGTGGTGATAACTGTAATTTTCTCTTTTAAAAATGTTCCGAAACTTAACCCATTTTATTTTAGAAAAATCACTAACATAAAATCTTACAAATCTTCAAAGGCATTTATTGTACTTAGGAGTACATATTTATTGTACTTAGGAGAAATATGTACTGACGTATTTTTTATTTTATTTTTGAAAATTCACATGAGTTGAAATTTAATGTATATTTATTGATTATTATATTTTTGATTTTTTTAAAATCAAACTAGTTATATTTCTTTTGACATTGATATTTATTAGAGTATAGCTACTTATATTCTATTATTTACAGATAAATATAAGTCATCTACAATATATTTAGTATGTGGGTCAACTTCTACTCACCTTCAATAATCTCAAAACTTTGAAGTTAATTGGAGAGACTCAAATTAATAGGTTGATTTTTCAACAAATCAATAAATAATATGCAATAATACCCATCATTGCAAGTAAATTTAACAATAATGTTTTAAGTGTTTTATAATTTTTTTTAATTTGTTTGCCTAAATGAGAACAATATTGATGTTATTATTATTATTCGAAAAAATTAAAAAAAAAATTATAGTGTGACCCTTGTAACAAAATAAATTATTAGTTTTTAATTTTATCAATTTAAATGCTACTATTTTGATTTATTTTAATCTCAATCATTCGCTCATTTTTTGTTAGGTAAAATTAACGAAAAAAATATTTTAATTATTAAACTCAATTTAGATATACATAAAATATTCAAAATATTCTTTTTGCTTAAATTTACTTAAAGAAAATAAATCAATGATTTAGATTGAAAATAAATCAAAATATTTAAATTTTAATAAATAAAATAAAAAATTCATAATTATTTTATTATAAAGGTCAAATTCTGATATTTTTTAAAAATAATTTTCTTTTATTATTTTTGTTAATTTTGCTTAAAGCAATGTAAAAGAAGGAGAGTTTTTTTTTTTTCAAATAATCCAAAAAAAGAAACTATTTAGCGAATTAACTCATTTTTCAAACTATTTGGGAAACTAACCTATTTTTGAAATCGCATTTTGAAAATGTTATTTTGAAATTGAAATTGTATTTTCAACAACATGCGATTTCATTAAAATCGCATTTTCAACATGTAATTTCACCACGTCATCATTTTCAACTTGCGATTTTAAGATGAAATTGCATGTTCAAGATGCAATTTCAATTTTAAAATTACATTTTGAAAATACAATTTCAAAAAGTAGGTTAATTTCCTAAATAGTTTAAAAAGTAGGTCAATTCAATTCTCTAATTAGTTTTTTTTTGGGGAATATTTTTAAAAAAGAACTCCGGGAAAAGGGTCCCTGCTGTACATGCTCTGCGCCAAAACGGCATATTTTGGTGCCTTTTTTTTATATTATTTTTTTTTAATATGCTGGTATGTGTTTTTTCAAATAATCCAAAAAAAAGAAACTATTTAGCGAATTGACCCGCTTTTCAAATTATTTGGGAAATTAATCTACTTTTGAAATCACATTTTCAACATGCAATTTTACCTTGAAATCGCATGTTCAACATGGGATTTCATTGAAATCACATTTTCAACATGCAATTTTACCACGTCATCATTTTCAACTTGCGATTTTCTAGTGAAATTGCATGTTCAAGATACAATTTTAATTTCAAAATCGTATTTTGAAAATGCGATTTCAAAAAGTAGGTTAGTCTTCTAAATAGTTTGAAAAGTAAGTCAATTCTCTAATTACTTTTTTTTTTTTGGAATATTAAAAAAAAAAACTCCACCTTAGTTAGTCATTTGAAAAGTTTTAATTCAAAAGCTAAATCATTGGCCTCTCAGCCAATTTTTAGCTGGAAAATAAGCCCCTATTTTTGTCACAAACTTTCTTGGTAAAGACTTGGTGCCCACCACCATGGTTTTAAAAATCGGACCGGACCGGACCGACCGGTTCGACCAGTTGAACCATCGACCGGTTGGGGTTCCAGTCCAGATAGACCCTCTGAGCCGGTCAAAGCCAAAAACCGGTGTATTTAGAGAAAAACGGGAAAACCAGCCGTTGGACCACCGAACCGGTCGACCCGGCACCGGGTTTTTTTTATTGAAAATTTTGAACTTTTTTTTGGATATTTTCTATTTTTTTTAACCTTTCTTTCTTTTCTCTCTTTCTTTCTTATTTTATATATATATATATTATATTACATATATATATAAAAGAAAACTTTAATTGGAAACTCTTTTTCAAGGGTCTCCTCTTGTGAGGAATCCCATTAAGAGTTTGAAATTATTGTGAGAGTCCCTACCTATTTATAAGAAAAAAAATCTTCCAAAAAAACTCAAGAAATCCATGTGAGATTCAATCAAATTTATTGGAGGGAGAATTGAAATTTTAATATCCCTCCAAAATTTTAGCTCTTCTTTCAATTAAATTATTTGACCTAAAATCATATGGAGAGAATATTGAATATTTGATTTTCTCTTCCAAAATTAAAATTATTAATAGTTTAAAATATATTATTTTATTTTTTAGTAAAAAAAATATTAGGAGAAATATTTAAGATAATTTAATATTTTATTTTTTTAATTTTTAATTTTATTACTTATATTTTTATTTAAATATAAATTTAATATATTTATTACATCACGGTTCGATTCCAGTTCAACCCAACGGTTCAACTAGTGACCCGTCCACCTGATCTCTTTTCCGGTTCGATCACCGGTCCTGTTTTTAAAACATTGCCCACCACTCCCCTCTCACCTAAATTACTGACAATGAAATATTTTGAGCCACATTCATTTAAATCATTGTTGTCTTAGCTGTTTTGATAGTTCAATATCATTATTATAAGGTTTCATTTGATAATATCATTTTTTATTTTAACAGTTAAAAAGTCACTAAAAAAATTAAAGAGTCAACAACCTATATTAAAAAGTCAAAGATTTCTTTTTCTCACTACTTTTTATATATCTTTTTATAAAAAATCAAAAAGTCATCACAAAACATAGTAGTTTTTTTTTTTACATCATATTTTAACCAAAAAATCAAAAAATTACTAAAAAAAACTTATTCCCAAACGAGACCTAAATTTGATTTTGATCAATTATGATCAGTTAAATTAATAAATGTGGGTTAAAAACTTATCTTTTCATACGACTTTTGACAAAATTTGAATTCAAATAACATATAAATATGAAGATTCTAAATACACTTCATAATATCTCTTTACATTTATTTGTATTAACATAATATCCGTATTATGTACAGTCATAAATAAATAAATAAAAACTTCTAAAATTAAATAAATAAAAAAATTAATTTTAGAATGCACAAAAAATGGTAAGCAAATTTTAGCTAATTTCATCACAACTACACAATGGGTTTTTTTTAATCATGTTATTAATGATGTGTTTAATTAAATAACCAAAACATGTGTCATAGTACAATTGGTAAAATTTAAAGACAAAAAATAGGATAAATTAGAAAAATAGTAAAGTCATGGCTATATTTGTTGTGTTGGATAGCTCTGGCCAAGCACTCAATCCATGGCTAGCATTGTGGGATGAAATGTATATATGATTTATTTAAATGGTAATTTGTGTGATTTATCTAAAAACTTATGAAAATTCTCTTTATTTGTTAAATGATTTATGAGAACCTCATTTCAAGTGGTAATTTTATATATTGTTAAAGGTTACTCATAAATTTAAAACTAAAATTTCAAACGTGACGCATTATAAAAATATATATATATCAGAATTATGTCTCAATTTATTTTGTTGATTAAAACTTAACCCATGGATAAAATATTTTTTTGTAGGCATTTTTGTTTATTTACCATTGTGATGTTTTGTTTCTATATATTATTTGTATTGGTCAGACACATTTCTAATATTGGGTTCCGGAACCATGGAATAACTTCTTGTCAATGACATTGAGAGAGAAAGTGTTTGTTTGGAAAGAGTTAAAAAAGTGTATTTTTTTTTATCTATATACATTTATCTGGCTTACATCAATTAACATCTATCAGCATCTCCTTTCTATTTTATTAATCATTTTTTTTAAATTATTTTTTACATATTTTTTTATAAAAAATTAAAAAGTGCACTTATATAGAATATCTTAAATTATCCCAAAGACGTGAGGGAGTTGAGGGAAAAGTGAGAGAGATAAATGACAAAAGGGTAAATTCGTCTTTAAACCAAAGAAAACTACGCTTGAGTATTTTTTTTCGGGAGCTGCTATTTACACACACACAACCCCCTCTCCACACACACTTAATGAAGGAGGTGTGTGGAGAGTGTAGAGAGGGGGGATGTGTAGAAAGTGGATGTGGGGTGTGTAAATAGAAGCTCCCTTTTTTTCTACTCTCCATTCTAGATGAAATTTCAAAAAGTAATCTACTGTCCAACAATTTCTTTACCTGATTCCCACTCAACGAAGATTCCCCCACCAATTTATCCATTTCTTTATCTTTTTGGTTCTTAAGGGTTATTTGGAATAAATTAAATAAGTATATTTTTTGACTTTTTATAAAATATAAGTTAGATATGAATTGAGTTTGAAGTAATATGATAGAAAAATGATGTGACTTAAATAGAATAATGACTTTTTGACTTGTTTAAGTTATGCCAAATTAAGTCTTATTTTTCCAGCTCACGTCACGCCTAAGCTTTCTGCCAAAATCCCACCAATCTCCCATGTTCTCTCTCTCTCTCTCTATCTCATTTTTTTTTTCTAATTTTCTTTTTATGAATTATGTATAACTTTTGAAATATAAATTTGGTTTATATAAAATTAATATCGTTGAAAAGATATGACTTGATGTAGGACTATCTTCAAACTGTTTTTTACAAAGCCAAATTGTTTCTTTCTTTTAACATGAATGACACGAATCTAAAACATTTTTGGAGCACATATTTAATCTTTAAATATGTTTTGAACCATTTTCTAGTTTATTTTCAACATCGAAAAGTCTCAATCTTGACCTGCAGATGACACAAAACTAGCTTGAGCTAAACCACCAGCCCAACCCTGTAGGACTAGCTAATTATTCTATGCACTCCCAATATGCGATGACTTGGCTAAACATCTCATCTTGTTGAGTTATAATACTAAGCCCATTATCAAATTGTAGCCAACGACGACAATTCAAACAACAGTGAAATACTAGATGATCTCTTTGAAGCAAGTTTGATGTGGAACCGTCCCTATTCTAGTCATTGTCACTTTCCCCAAAACTAGAAAACTTTGGGCACATTTTTGTTAAATTATTTCTCCAAAATTAAGCATTTATGAACCATCATTCGAATCTATAACAGGCGTTGCATCTTTTAAAAAGTCATTTTGAGCACAAAAAGTTTGAAATACCTTAGAAAACCCTTAAAAAATTAGAAACTAATAAGGTTTCGTTTAGGATGTAGGTTAACTTTTTAGCTATTTTAACCTGGGGCTAAAAAGTTTCATTTCGGATGGACTTTTTGACGTTTGTGAGAGAAAAAATAAAATGATTATTGTTTGGATATGATATTTTATCTTATTGACTTTTTAGCCTATTTTGTCTTTCTGTATTTATTTTAACCTTTTAACCCCAAAAATCTTCATGCCAAACGAGGGCTAAACCAACCCAGATCACCCCCAGGGCCTAGCTCGCACTAAGTACCTCTGTGCCGGTTTTCCCATCATTGAGGGTCGATTGACCCTATGTGCTCGGGTGGCCTATTTTCGACCCATTGCATTATGAGTCTATTTCGGAATTTTGCTATTTTTTCACCATCCCACATCGAAATTAGGGTTATATAACCGTCTTTCAAGCCTACTACATAAGCACAGCCTTTGCTACAGAAAAAGGGATTGAAAATATTGAGAGATACAATGAGCAAGACAAAAATCAAAATTTTCCTCGCTTTCTCTTAATTTCTTCTTAGTTCTAAGTTTTGTTCTTTTCCCTTGAAAATTCTTGGTGATTCTACATTAAGATGGACTTCAAAGAAGAAATTCGCGAGTTCAAGGTTTAGAATCGAAAAGTTGTCCCAGCAATCCAACAGTGGTATTTTGCTTTCAAGGTTAGATCCATTGTTTATATAGGACTACTTTTAAGGTTAAACACATTTAGTGATGTTTCTACTAGTCACCAAAAGTACAATTTAAGTCACTGGAGGAATCAGTCACTAATCATCGCCGAAAGGGTGTCACAGAAAGAATCGGCAATGAAATAAATAATGGTCACCATATCTAAAAATCAATGACCAAGTATTAGTCACCAAAAATAAAATGACTGTAAATTGACATTTTGTCTTAAAAAATAGTGTTAAGCGGAAGAAAATTGAGTTTTACCAACAGATAAACTCGTCGCCAAAAATAATATTTAGCGACAAAGTAATTCATTGTTGAATGATAAATGTTTTAGCGATGAGTCAATTTTTTGGTTGCTAAAAGTACCAGATAGCGACTTATTACATTTCGGCCCACCAAACTACTAACACTTACTTTTAATGATAGAAACTAAATTGGCCACCAAAAGTCAATTAACCACAACTAGAAAAACCTGTCACCAAAAATCAACTGAGCAATTTTTAAAGGGATACTTAAGTATAGGTTCTAATAACTGGATTTATTGTCTAATAGGTCCTATAAGAAAATTTGTTATAAAAAAAGTCACTAATTATAAGTTTTAGCAACAATTTGCAAAAATCATGAAAAAAAAAGTCACTAATTGTCAATTTTTAGCGACATATAAAAAAATTTGTCACAAAAAAATTATTTTTATCGACAATTTTATCGAGATTTATTTTCAATAGGACTTGATGGGAATTAAGTCCAACTATTAGAACCTATTGGTAATTTACCTTTTTAAATTTTTGTTGTTTAGTACATCTATAAACCAGTACAAAGCATCCAAACATTAATTTAATCCAAAATTAATAGCACATCAAACACCCAAGCAATATTACATCGAGCACAATCCAAAACATCCAACCTACGTGCAAATCTCTTACATATAAAATCTGAAACATCCAAGCCACAAATCCATTATAGAAAACGAAATACACAAAACGAAATCCTCTGGTACTCTCCAAACTATGTTCCATATTGGAGTGTTTCTGTACAATATTAAAATGTTAGCAAGATTTTATTAAAAAACTTCTTAAAACTGTGACGCCTAATGGAGTATTTCCACTCTAAAAAGTTTGTTTATACTCAAATGGGGTACTCGTGCCTATTTTTGGGTAATTCAATGATTAATTAATTACGATCTCAAAGGGGGCATTTTTATTGATAAATCTTAAGTTTTACAAATCTGCTTCTAATTTTCAAACCGAAAGTCCGATTGGCATGCTGTTCGTTCCTAAAACTTTATTTAGACTTGAGCAAGGTGCCTGTGTCGATTTTCGGTGAGTTTGGTGGTCATTTTACAATTTCACCACCAAATGGTTCATTTAAGCCTTAAGTTTGGCAAATTTGTTTCCAATTTTTAATTAGAAGTCCAATCGGTGTGTCGTATACAAGTTATTATTTGAGGTATGAAATATACAATATATTAAAAATGAAAACTATAGTTTTTTGGTAGATTACAAAACTTCTGTTAAGATAAATCAAATACACTTTATTTTCTAATGCTAACCGTGTGCCGAATGGCTTAATCAGACTAATGATCCATTAGTCTGGCAAATGAACAAAAATGCCTACAAAAAATGTGTTATCCATGGGTTAAGCTTTAACCAACAAAATAGATTGAAACATAGTTCTGGTATACATATATTTTTATAATGCGTCATGTTTGAAATTGTATACATATATTTTTATAATGCGTCATGTTTGAAATTTTAGTTTTAAATTTATGAGTAACCTGTAATAATATATAAAATCACTACTTGAAAAAAGGATTCTCATAAATCATTTAACTGATCATAATTGATTAAAATCAAATTTATAATAATGATATCGAACTATCAAAGCAGCCAATTAAGAGGACAATGATTTAAATGAATGTGGTTAAAAATATTTCAATAGTCAATAATTTGGGTTAGAGGGGAGTGGTGGGTACCAAGTCTTTACGAAAGAAACTTCCTAGAATGAAAGTTTGTTACAAAAATAGGGGCTTTTTTTCCAGCGAAAAATTGGTTAAGAGGGCAATGATTTAGCTTTTGAATTAAAACTTTTCGAATGACAATAATTAAGATGAAGGAGTGGTTGGTATCAAGTTTTCATAACCACTTCAGCAGTAGGAGACATTTTTCAAAAGGACATAAAGGGTGTGTTTTAGGGATGGCAATTTGAAACCGACCCGACAGGGACCCGATCCCCCGACCCCGATTTGAACAGATTTTTCTCGAAAAATACCTCCGACGGGACGGAGATGGTATTCAAAACTCAATCCCTGATCAAATTCGGGCCGGGAACGGTGATAAGTGCCTAAACCCCGGCCCCGGCCCGATTGTCCCCGAACTGATGTGTATATATATAATATACTTTTTTTATTAATTGTTTTGTTTTTCTCTCTCTCATTTCAGTTCATAAAATATATATATATATATGTATATAAAATATACTTTTTATATACTTTTTTCACCTTTTTGTTTCAGTTTCAGATCTACTCTCTCTCTCTCTCTCTTTTCCTCACATCTCTCTCTCTCTTCTTCACATCGTCTCTGATCTCTCATTTCATATTTTTTGTTTCGTTTCATTTCAAATCTACTCTCACAAAATCAGCGCCACCCACCGACGACGACGAGGAGGAGCGCCACCGATGACTACGACAAGCAGAGAGCAAAGGGAGAGAGAGACCACCGAACATCGTCGTTGAGCGCCACTTCCTCATCCTCCTCCTCCTCCTCCGGCGTCGGTTCACCCCGCATGGTAGATGTTGGAAAAAAAATGGTTTAATATAGACATATTTTTTAGCCCAATTTGAGTGGGCCCCAAACGTCTTTTGGGGTGGGTCCGAAGAGGTGAAGTGTTCCTTACTGCGTGGCAAGTCACACGGTGAAGACGGAACGTCAAAACCATTTATGAGTGAATGGGAAGTTAACGTCGTTTTTGGGTCTAATATTAAATTTTTAGATAAAATTCATTTGAATTTTTTCAACAAAAATTATTGTGGGAATTTAATTTAATTCTAAATTCAAATTTTGGGTTCCTAAGTGGTTTCCTAAAGTTTGTAATTGTGGGAATTTAATTTAATTCTAAATTCAAATTTTGGTTTCCTAAAGTTTGTACTTCTTCCTTTATTTATTAAACTATTTCAATAGTTTAATATATATATTCAAATAGTTTAATATATATATATTTCAAATAGTTTAATAAAAAGCTTTTACGAACAGTTCTGAACTTGGTCCTTCAAATGGCTACTTTTCAAATTGTTTGGAAGGAAATCAGTTCCATGTGCAACGGGCAAAAATCTGTTTGAAACAGATTGCATCTGTTCATTTGGTTTTGGTACCTGTTCGGACAAAGTTTGTACCTATATATACCCTTCAATTCCAGCAGTCTGGGGATCCTATTTTCAATCCGAAAATCAGTCTAGATTTTGTCTCATTACTGTCATCTTGTTCTGGTGCATTTTATTCTTCATATATAATTTTAGGAATAAATATTCAGAGAGTGAGAACACAGGTTTGGTTCGCCGAACAATTTGTTTTGGAGTGCTACTACAAATTGGTTAAGATCATTGTATCCTGGGAGATAGACGCCACTCAACCGTAAGCACCGTAGCGAGGCGAATTTGCCTTAAGGACAGAGTGTCACACACTCGACTTGGTCTTTGAATTTTTTTTAATTCGGTTCGATAAATAAATTCGGTATGTTATTTATTTATTTTGTTTGATTTAGTTTCAATTTATTTTATTTACACAGAAGATTGGTCCAACAATCTTAAGACAGATTCGAATTATTCTGTTTACAAAATTTTTCGTTTGTTTCCTTTTCTCTTTCTTCTTTTAAGAAAATTATTTTCTGTGGATTTACAAAATAATATTCTGGTTAGAAAAACAAATAGTGATTATATGCTATTTGACAGATAGTAGTAATATACTGTCTCTTTTCTTTAACAACTAGTAGTACGATACTGGTATCATTAACAATTCAGAATATATTTTTGTGGAATTTTTTCATAAATTAATTTTGGGTTTTAGAAATTATTTTCTGAGTTTTCATTACTTAAAATTCTGTTTTAGTATTTTAATTATTGAAGTGTTACAGAAATTAATTTTCTGTGGAATTAATTTGGTTGAATAAAATTTTATTTTATTTCTAAATTAATTGAAAAATAAAAGTTATATTCTTATTTCTTTTATTTTATAGAATTTAATTTCCTATGTGGAATTAATTTGGTTGAATAAAATTTTATTTTATTTCCAAATTAATTGGAAAATAAAAGTTACATTTTTGTTTCTTTTATTTTTTATAGAATTTAATTCTGTGCATTTGGTTTAATTTTTTGTGTAGTGTAAATTCTAATTATAATTTTGTTTTATAAAATTAGAATTGATGGCTACTAAAACAAATGCCCAAACAAGTACTACTGTGGTGGCTGCAATTGCACTAACCCCCTCTCCTGTGGTGACAATACCAATAAATCATGGAGAGAAGCCAGAGAAGTTCTCAGGAACTGACTTTAAAAGATGGCAACAGAAAATGTTGTTCTATCTTACAACTTTGAACTTGGCTCGTTTCCTCCGTGAAGATGCTCCTATCCTGAAAGAGGATGAAACCGATCGGCAACTGGTTGCTGCGGTTGATGCTTGGAAACATGCCGATTTCCTTTGTCGGAATTACATCTTGAACGGACTTGACAACACATTATACAACGTCGACAGTCCAATCAAGACAGCAAAGGAACTTTGGGAATCGTTGGAGAAAAAGTACAAAACGGAAGATGCCAGCTCAAAGAAATTTGTGGTTGGCAGATTCTTGGATTTCCAACTCATTCTGCATGACATTCACGCAGAAGGCATGTCTCTCAGTGAATCCTTCCAAGTTGCAGCCTTAATTGAAAAATTACCAAAAGGCTGGAAGGAATTCAAGAACTACCTCAAACACAAGCGCAAAGAAATTTCTATAGACGAGTTAATTGTGTGTTTAAGGATTGAGGAGGACAACTGCAATTCTGAAAAGCGGGCTGGTAAGCATCCTATGAAGTCTAAGGCAAATGTGGTGAAACATGCTTCAAAAACCAAGAAACGAAAGTCTTCTGGAGAAAGTTCATCACAAGGCTCTAAAGGGGGGGGGGGGGGAAATAAAAAGTACAAGTTTAATGGCAAATGTTACATCTGTGACAAAGAGGGACATCGGGCCAAAGATTGCCGTAGCAAAGGCAAAAGCAAAAGGAGAACAAGCAAGAAGCCTGTTCAAGCCCATATGACCAAAGTGGACAATATTTCCAATGGTGTCGATGACATCAATCTTTCTGCAGTTGTTTCCGTGGCAAATCTTGTCGGAAATCTTAAAAAATTGTGGGTGGACACTGGTGCTACTTGTCATATTTGTGCCGACAAAAAGATGTTCACATCTTATTCTACAGTGGACAACGATGAACAACTTTTTATGGGCAACTCCTCAACTTCCAAAGTTGAAGGACAAGGAAAGATTGTTCTTAAGATGACATCAGGAAAGGAACTCACTCTCAACAATGTGCTGCATGTACCGGACATTGGCAAGAATCTTGTTTCCGGATCTTTGTTGAGTAAGAATGGGTTTAGGCTAGTCTTTGAGAGTGATAAATTTATACTTACTAAGAATGGGATGTATGTAGGAAAATGTTACATGTCTGATGGCCTTTTCAAGTTAAATGTAATGACCATTGTACCCTCAGTTATTAATAATAATACATCTTCTTCTTACTTGCTTGAGTCTTCAAATTTATGGCATGGTAGACTAGGACATGTTAATTATGGATCTTTGCGTAGATTAATTAATATGGAATGTTTACCTAAATTTGCAATTGATTTAAATCATAAATGTGAAATTTGTGTTGAGGCAAAATTATCAAAAACTTCTTTTCATTCAATTGAAAGAAGTACGGAACCACTTGAATTAATTCATAGTGACATTTGTGATTTTAAATCAATTCAAACTAGAGGTGGAAAAAAATATTTTCTCACTTTTATAGATGACTGTACTAGATATAGTTATGTTTATTTAATTCGAACCACGGATGAAGCTTTGGAAACTTTCATTCAATATAAGAATGAAGTTGAAAATCAACTTAGTAAGAAAATCAAGAAACTTAGAAGTGATAGAGGTGGTGAATATGAATCACCTTTTGGTGAATTTTGTAAAGAACATAAAATAATTCATCAAACCACTGCTCCTTACTCACCTCAACAAAATGGAATTGCTGAAAGGAAAAATAGGACTTTAAAAGAAATGATGAATGCCATGTTAATAAGTTCTGGATTACCTCAGAACTTGTGGGGGGAAGCAATACTTTCTACTAATTATATACTTAATAAAGTACTCCAAAAGAAAGTGAATCAAACAACTTATGAATTGTGGCATGGAAGAGTACCATCCTACAAATACTTAAAAGTGTGGGGGTGTTTGGCTAAAGTGGCTATTCCTAGTCCTAAAAAGACTAAGATAGGTCCTAAGACCATTGATTGCATTTTCATTGGTTATGCCAAGAATAGTAGTGCATATCGGTTTTTTATTCATAAATCAGAACATTCCGAAATGTATGTAAATACTATTATTGAATCTCAGAATGCATCTTTCTTTGAACATGTATTTCCACATAAGATGGACAAGAGACTAGTAACAATAAAAGATCTCATGATGCCATTACTAGTCAGGATCAAGAACATGATCAAGAATAAGTGTTAGATCAAAATAAGGAAGAGGAACTTAGGCGTAGTAAACGTGCTAGAACCTCAAAATCTTTTGGTCCAGATTTTCTAACATATTTGTTAGAAAATGAGCCTTTAACTTTTAAAGAGACTATGTCCAGTCCTAAAGCTCCTTTATGGAAAGAAGCTGTCAACAGTGAAGTTGAATCTATCCTGCAAAATCACACTTGGAAATTAGTGGACTTGCCACCAGGTTGTAAACCTCTTGGGTACAAGTGGATTTTCAAAAGGAAAATGAAAGCAGATGGATCAATTGAAAAATACAAGGCAAGACTTGTGGTCAAAGGATTTAGACAAAAAGAAGGTCTTGATTACTTTGACACATACTCACCGGTTACTAGAATAACATCCATTAGAATGCTAATTGCCATTGCATCTCTATACAATCTATAAATTCATCAAATGGATGTGAAAACCGCTTTCTTAAATGGTGAGTTGAATGAAGAAATTTACATGGAACAATCAGAAGGTTTTTCTGTTCCAGGAAAAGAAAAGAAAGTGTATAAATTGGTTAAATCATTATATGGTTTAAAACAAGCGCCAAAGCAATGGCATGAGAAATTTGACAAGGCAATGATGTCAAATGGATTTAAAATTAATGAGTGTGACAAATGTGTTTATATTAAAAACACAGACAAAGGTTATGTCATTGTTTGTCTTTATGTGGATGATATGCTTATCATAGGTAGTAATAATGAAATGATTAAAACTACTAAGAAAATGTTGAATAAACATTTTGACATGAAAGACATGGGCATTGCTGATGTGATTCTTGGTATGAAAATTACTAAAACATCAGAAGGTTATGCTTTGTCACAATCTCATTACATTGAGAAAATACTTGACAAATTCAGCAAAGATGATGATCATCTTGCTAGAACACCTGTAGATGTTAATTTACATCTTTCTAAGAATGTACAGGAAAGTATTTCTCAATTAGAGTATGCCCAAATTATTGGAAGCTTAATGTACTTGATGAACCGCACTCACCCAGATATAGCTTATGTAGTAAGTAAATTAAGTAGATATACGAGTAATCCGGGAGTAGAACACTGGAAAGTAATTGTAGAGGTTCTAAGGTATCTCCGATTTACTCGTAATATTGGGCTGAATTATACTAGATATCCAGCAGTACTTGAAGGATACTGTGATGCAAATTGGATATCGGATACAAGAGACTCAAAGTCCACCAGTGGGTATGTCTTTACTCTTGGTGGGGCGGCTGTATCTTGGAAATCTTCCAAATAGACTTGCATTGCTAGGTCTACTATGGAATCAGAATTCATAACTTTAGACAAAGCAGGGGAAGAGGCCGAATGGCTTCGCCACTTCTTTGAAGATATTCCAATATGGCCAAAATCGGTACCTGCTATATGCATACATTGCGATAGTCAATCTGCAATAGGTAGAGCACAAAGTCATATGTATAACGGTAAGTCACGACATATTCGTCATCGACATAATACCGTAAGATAACTACTCTCTAATGGAATTATTTCCATAGAATATGTTAAGTCTAAAGACAACATAGCGGATCCACTAACCAAAGGGTTAGCAAGAGAGTTAGTTGAGAATTCATCAAGGGGAATGGGACTTAAGCCTATTAAATAAGAGTTACCACAACGGCAACTGTAACGCCCTAAAAAATAAACCCATAATACATAATATTAACATGCGGAATTATAAGGAAATAAAGTATCTTATTTCATTCATCAGAGTACCGTAAAATAAAAACATCATAATAAATGCCCTATGGGCTTACATCTTGCCAAGCCAACACTTGGACACAATTCCATGAGTTCTAACTCAAAAACAAATAAAGCCCTAGGCTTGAAAGTTTACAAGTTATTCAAATAAAACAAATAAACTAAAGCAAGTCTTCGAGTCCAAATCCTCACAAGCTAAGTTCTTGGAGGTAGTGAACCACCTGCACCTGAAAATGAAGTTCCCATATAGGGTGAGCCACAGCCCAGTAGAAAAATACTAAACCAAGCATAAGAATTAACTAAAGCATTAGCATTCGATACGTAGTTAACACAAGATAATCAATTTCCAGTTTCATGACACTAATGTCTACGTTGTCTATGACGTATCGTCTATGACACAATACACTTTCCATTTATACAGACATGGCTCAGAACTTGGCCAAACAACTCAACAAGGATAACAATTCAGGTTAAACCTTTCTTATAACAAAATAAACACACAGGCTGGTGTTATAACAATCTCAATCCAATCCACTTCCATACTTCCCAACTGATACACATGGTGGTGATGTATCATATCTACAACAAATAACAATATTGCTATTATCAATAAGCACACATATGAGTGATGCTACTGGAGTCCATCCCCTATCTCCTCCCAACAAATCCGGTTTAGAGGTACATCCCCTATCTTCCCCTAAACCGTGGAGTTCATCCCCTATCTTCTCCAAACAACACGCATATGCAATGAAACACACAATTGCCATATATCACATATAATCAATACAAGTAATGTTCTGTATTAATTCAACAGCCAACATAAGTGACTTAATTCCAGTTATACCTAAGCCACATGCAAGGTCTACAACAATCAATGGCTATCCTCCACCGATAGCCCAAAACAATTATTTCTAAACAAGAAATAAATATAACAATACAATGAAATTTCATCATTTTCAAAGGTAAGTATTTAAACTAACCAATTACATCATTAAACCACTAAATTCCCCAATCTCATGAATTAAACCCAATTCCACATTTTTCCCTTAAATTAATTATACAAATTAATCTAAGCCAAAACCCTAAGGTTTCTCCCAAAATTACCAAACTACCCCCACATACCAAAATACCAACACTTAGGATTAAAGCGTATAAATGGAGTAGGAAATCCCTACCTCAAAGCAAGAACCCGAAAAGAAGAAGACGGAGATGATAGCCCAAACTCCAAAGTGCTCCAAATCAACAACCGTTCAGATCGAATGGAAGCCCTCGACCCACTCTACCTTTTTAATGAAGGAACTAGGTTAGATACTCACTCTAAATAGATGAAACCTAGGAGAGAAGATGAGTTGGGAGAGAGAAAACTCGTAACCTAGGGTTTTATAAACTGAAAGGGGCTGAAAAACTGATCTGAAACACGCTGCTGCGTATTTAAACTTGACAGGCCCGCTCGAGCGTACAACACACCGCTCGAGCGTAAAGAACAAAAACAAGGTCCGCTCGAGCGCAATGATAACCGCTCGAGCGTAGATTCCCCCATTCCAGAACCCACGCGAAGAACACACTACCCGCTCGAGCGTCAACAATACCGCTCGAGCTCAAACAGCTCGAGCTCAGGAATACCGCTCGAGCGTAGATATCACACCTGCAGAAGTTTTGCAGGGTTCAAAAATACTGGAAGTGTGCAATATCCGCTCGAGCGCTCCAAGACCCGCTCGAGCGTAACGACCAAAAACACAGCAACAAGGTTTTGGACCAAGGCTCAACCCACTTGCTCGAAACAAGCCCAACACACCCTAAAACTCAAAGAAATGGAATTAAAGGATGACAATAACAATAATAATATGACAACGGAATCCACGGAACATAAGTCCAGATACAATAATCAAATGGGAAAAGACCGTGGTCGCTATAGCAACCCAACCTAGTTGACTGGAGATCCCAAGATCTAGGTTCAAAGGGACAACCGAGTTGTGAATAACTCAGAAGGATCACTGGGGAGTCTAACTCCTACCCATTTCTTTGATGAAATAGTGATGTCTGCAGCGTTTGAGGTTAAGTAAAATTTTAATGATTCTTATATCTAGGTAAACCTAGTGGAGCATGCCAGGATACTCTTTATAAGAATCACCTATGTAAGTGTGAACTGGGCCGGTTCTATGAGATTTGTGAAGGGGTACAATTCTCTAAAGCACTCATGAAAGACCAGGTTGTTCAGGGCCAAAATGAATACAATAGTGAGAACTAAACTGTGTTTAGGAATATACTGTGTGAGTTCTATTGTCTTAGTTTATACAAACGGCTGAACAGTTCAAGACATCATGTTCACTGGTTAGCTAGTAAATCCGATAGTGTCTCACAAGGGAAGGTTCATAGCCAAAAGCTACCTACCCTTTGTAGAATATTACCAATTTCTGTACTCTTTGTAATTAGATCATGTTGTTGCATTTTCTCTCCGTCAAATTCCATTCATGTGGGGGATTGTTAGAAAAAAAAATGGTTTAATATAGGCATATTTTTTAGCCCAATTTGAGTGGGCCCCAAACATCTTTTGGGGTGGGTCCGAAAAGGTGAAGTGTTCCTTACTACGTGGCAAGTCACACGGTGAAGATGGAATGTCAAAACCATTTATGAGTGAATGGGAAGTTAACGTCATTTTTGGGTCTAATATTAATTTTTTAGATAAAATTCATTTGAATTTTTTCAATAAAAATTATTGTGGGAATTTAATTTAATTCTAAATTCAAATTTTGGGTTCCTAAGTGGTTTCCTAAAGTTTGTAATTGTGGGAATTTAATTTAATTCTAAATTCAAATTTTGGTTTCCTAAAGTTTGTACCTCTTCCTTTATTTGTTAAACTATTTCAATAGTTTAATATATATATTCAAATAGTTTAATATATATATATTTCAAATAGTTTAATAAAAAACTTTTACAAACAGTTTTGAACTTGGTCCTTCAAACGGCTACTTTTCAAATTGTTTGGAAGGAAATCAGTTCCATGTGCAACAGGCAAAAATCTGTTTGAAACAGATTGCATCTGTTCATTTGGTTTTGGTACCTGTTCGGACAAAGTTTGTACCTATATATACCCTTCAATTCCAGCAGTCTGGGGATCCTACTTTCAATCCGAAAATCAATCTAGATTTTGTCTCATTACTGTCATCTTGTTCTGGTGCATTTTATTCTTCATATATAATTTTAGGAATAAATATTCAGAGAGTGAAAACACAGGTTTGGTTCGCCGAACAATTTGTTTTGGAGTGCTACTACAAATTGGTTAAGATCATTGTATCCTGGGAGATAGACATCACTCAACCGTAAGCACCGTAGCGGGGCGAATCTGTCTTAAGGACAGAGTGTCACACACTGGACTTGGTCTTTGAATTTTTTTTTAATTCGGTTCGATAAATAAATTCGGTATGTTATTTAATTATTTTGTTTGATTTAGTTTCAATTTATTTTATTTACACAGAAGATTGGTCCAACAGTAGATTTGAGCAGATCTCTCTCTCTCTTTCTCTCTACTCAGATATCAACATCTCTGATGTTGATGATGTTGTTGTTGATGTTGTTTATGATATTGTTTGTCATGTTGATGATGTTATTGTTGATCTCTCTCCATCTTTCATTTTTTTTTTTTTTTTTTTTTTTGTCCGGGGAATTTCGGGGTCAGGGAAACCCGATCCCCTAGACGGGGACGGGGACGGGGACGGGGACGGTGATAGGTTCCCCGTCGGGGATCGGGGTCGGGGCCGAGGACATTTTTACCATCGAGGATCAGGGACAGGAAGTGTGATCCCCGGCCCCACCCCGCCCCGCCCCGCCCCGTTGCCATTCCTAGCGTGTTTGATTGAACGGACTGGATAAGGGGAGATTAGAATTCATCGGATTTGAATTCTGGGACTGTGAATCTTCCGAACTATTTGGTTGGATTGGATATGTAACCTGTGTTTGTTTTTCTCATGAAATGACTATTTTTAGTGAATCCAATGTTTGGTTGGACGAACTGGATAGGATAAATTAGCAAAAGACTATTTTATCCGTTTTTTAATTGTTTACTAAGTAATAGCAATATTAAACATATTTTGAATATTTTAATTATTTTTAGCTAGATTAAATTAAAAAAAAATTACACAATTAAATAAATTTATTTTTTAAAAATTAAATAAATAAAATATCAATAACAATATATGTTATTTTTTTAATTAAAATTTTAAATAAATTTGTTTTTAAAAATGATAATAATTAAACAATGAAATTAAATAAAACATCTATTAAAATTTAAATAATGAAATTAAATAAAATATAAACAAAATTTTAAAATCAAATATCTATAAAAAAAATTATTTAAAAATAAATAAATAAAACATCAATTAAAATTATTTTATTTTTCAATTGAGACATTTAAATTTTATTGAATTTTACTAAATATAATATATAATTAAATAGTAGAGGGTCAAAATAGTCATTTCATCACCTAATCTCAACGGTAAATAGTCCCTCCAAAATTGTCCCACCCCACCCCCCCTCCCCATCCCCATCCCCATCCCCCTCCCAAGATAGTATAATCCCCAATATGGAAGATAAGGAGTCCGGCCGGACTCCATGTCCGGCGGACTGAAAAAAAAAAACACCGGATTAGACACTTCTCCCGGATTACAATCCACACAGTAAATAGTCATCCCTTATCCCCCAATCAAACACACCCAAACAAATATATTTTTTATTTTATCTAATTATTTTAGATAATATATATATTTAACAAAAAAAATTTACAATTAGTTAGCCACGTAAGTACTGAGTGGGAAAAATCGTTTGCCTAATCCCTCTTGCCCCTTTCATTGTATTGTTGCCAAGCCTGTAGGAACATTAAAATTATGATTTGGCTAGGTAAAATGTAACAACCCTAAAATGCGTATCGGAAATTATCTTTAACTAATTGTGGGTTAATGTACTTTAATTTAATGATATCTGTTCGAATTGAAAAATTATATGTTGAGTTACGACTTTAAAACTGAAATTGACGACATTTATGTGTCCAGAAATCGAAATTGAGTACATAGATATGTTAATGAGAATTTTTAGAGCTATTTAGGAAAATTAATTAAAAAATTATTTCGTCTGATTCTTTAAGGTGTGTTTAGGTGGTTAACTTTGCACTACAAATTGAAGGCCTTAGAGGCTTCAAAAACCAGAACGGAGTACATAGTTATGATCAGCATAATTTTTAGAGTTATCTAGAAAGTTTAATTGGAATTTGATTTCGTACGATTCGTAAGGGCGCATTTGGCTCTCCCTACTTGAGATAAGCTTATATATATATATATGATATGAGTTGTTAAACTCATCAATTGGAGTCCAAAAATATCTAAGGGAGAGGGAGAGGGAGAGAACCGTGAGAGAGAGAAAGAGAGAATGAGAGACAAAGCTTTTCTAAGAAAGAGAGCTCAACATTCATGGGAGTTTGAAGATAAAATTGAAGATTGAAGAAAGAGGAAGAAGATCAACCATGAAAGCTTAGGAATTGGAGAGAGCTAAGAGAAAGGAAAAGATTGAACTAAGGTATGGAAGTCTACCTTGAATTCTTATGTTTAATGCATTAATTTCATGAAATCATAGTGATATTGGAAGATTTGAAACCCATTTAGTTTAGGGTTTTATGTATGTATTCAATTGAGCTCAATTTAAGAAATTAGACCTTGGGTTCTATGATTTTGTTTATGATTGGAACTCAACCTTATTAATACCATATGAATGAACTCTAGGTTGTCCATAGAATAAGGTTATGCAAGGATCAAGTGTGTTTGTGGGTTGTGATTTGGGTACTTTCAAAATTATGAAAGATAAAGCATTGATTTTGAACTTGAGGCAAAGATTGATTTGTTTGAAATGGAATTACACTTGAATGATGTTAGTTAACCATGTTGTGGGATAATTTTATATGTTTTTGGGTGATTAGAGTTGAAATCAAGCTTAGAAATGGAAAGAACAAGTGTTAGAGCAAACAACATTTTCGAACAGCAGAATTTGCCTAGATCCCGCACGTGCGGCGGGCCTTTCCCCACGTGCGGCAGTCTCCTTCCAGCACGAAAAATGATTTTGAAATAAAAGCACCTTATCCTGCACGTGCGGCTCAATTCCCGCACGTGAGGCCCTGTTTGCCGCAATTGCGGGACAACTCTGTTTCAGCCAACTTCAAATAAGCATATCTCTTACATCTGGACTCCGTTTTGAGTGATTCTTGAGCCTAAATTCAAGCCCCGGAAGTCTAGTTTCCAATGGTGATGGTCTCAATCCAAAATTTTAAGTATACAAATAGATATGCTCAAATTAGTGAAGGTTGTGCACTTTCTGTCCAACCATTTTATGCCATTTTCTCATCTAATCCAATCTCCTTTCATTTCTTCCTATCTTCCTTGACATGAATTATGATTCATTGAAGACCTATGAGTTTAGAACCAACATAACTAATTGATCAAAGAGAACAAGTAAGGGATCGGTTATATTCTCATATTATGCTTTGTGCATTGTGTTTGTAGGTCAAGACGAGGGCATCGTCCCATTACTACTGGAGGCCCATCACTGTGAGTAATAGTAGTGTAACGATATGTTTTACTTACTTCTGTGATTATGATTTATACATCATTGTTTGTGAATGGCAGATACTATTGACACTGTGCTTTGATTGAATTAATGGACATGATTGAATGATGGCATCAAGGCCAAGGGAGATGGAGACATGCCGATGTTCCATCTACCCTATGATGATATGAATTGTACATGACTAAAGGCTCTAACGCCCAGGGGGATGGAGACATGCCGATGTTTCATCTTCCCTATATTGCTGTGGACAACTGTTGTTATGTTGGGCCTAAGGCCGTTTCGTATCATACATGGGCCCAAGGCCGTTCTGTATTACATGTGGGCCTAAGGCCATTTTGAAATATGGTTATGGATAAGACCTGTATATGGTTCGATATATGTATATTTATTCTCCAAGGCTATGCTTATTCACCTAACCTCCTTACATTGCTATTGTTCATTGAGCCTTGCTCATTCCATTTTTATATATATATATTTATGTAGGTGAGCCATCGGAGATCAATACTAGAGTTGTATTGAGGACCACCTCTCTGTCAAGCCGCCGGGTTACGCCTCCACGTCGAGGCTTTAATTTTGTATTGGAGAAGTATGTGATTCATTGAGTCTTATGTAAATGTGTGCGAGATCTGTATAAATTATGTGGTTATATATGTAAATATGGAAGCGTATTTAAATGCTTAAATTAATCTAAACCTTCATGTATGCATAAGCTAATTGGGCATTTTACCTATGTTGGTATTTGCTTCTGCTTAAGGCCCTGTATTTGAATAAATACTATTTTGAAATTGTGTTTTGAGGCCTAAGTGCAGGCCGGTCATGGACCAAACTTCTAGGGGCGGGTTTGAGTCGTGACATAAAATGCCTAAGAAAAATGTTTGGGACCCCTTTTTGGGGAGACCTCCACCACTCCTACAGTGATATAGACCAATGATGTGTTTGTATTGTTTTTTTTTTTTTTTACTTGGACCAATCACAAGTAGGAATGGCAATGGGCCGGGCCGGGGCTGAGGATCACACTCCCCATCCCCGATCTCTAAAGCTACAAAATTTCCCGTCCCTGCCCCCGATCCTCAGCGGGGAACCCATCACTCCCCCCGCCCTTGCCCCGTAACGGGGATTGGGTTTCCCCGACCCCGGAAAATCCCTATAACTGTCTCTCTCTCTTTCAGAAATAAATCATCAACAACAACAATAAATCATCAACAATCTTTTAGAAATAAATCATCAACAACAACATCATTTCCATCAACAACAACATCATCATCACAAAAAAAAAAAAAAAAAAAAGAGATAGATAGAGGCAGAGACTTAAAGACATACACATATACACACATACAAGAGATCTGAGTGGTAGGATTTTCTCAGATTTGAGATGTGAGATATGAGAAAAAGGGAATCGATGGTGGCGGTGGTGGGATCTGCTTAGATCTGCCGTGGCGAAGGGAGGAGGAGGCGAGAGGCGACGAAGTATGAAGGTTCGGCAGTGGCTTGGAGAAGGAGGAAGCGACGGAGGAGGAGACGACAAGAGGTGACGAAGGAGAATGAGGTTGTGAGAGGCGATGGAAGATGAGGAGGAAGAGGAGGCGGTGAGAGGCAACAGAGGAGGAGGCGAGGGTGATTGCGTACGACGCCATCGTCGATCGCCGACTGCGGAGAGAAGAGAGAGTGAATGAGTGAGAGAGAGACAGATCAGAGGAATATTAACAAAGGAGGGGGTTATATATATGAATGAATGAAGGGGTATTATGGTAATTTTATTTCGGGAAGAAACGGGGTCGGGGTTGGGGACGGGAACGGGCCGGTTCGGGGCTGTGAAAGCTATCCCCATCCCCTGCCCGAAACTAATCGGGGATTCAATTTCAAATACCATTCCCGGCCCGTCAGGGGCATTTTTCGGGAAAAAATTACTCTTATTGGGGACGGGGGGTCGGGTCCCCGTCGGGTCAGGTTCAAATTGCCATTCCTAATCACAAGTGAGTAGGGGTTCTAGGGTAATGTTTTGTGAGGGTCTGAATCATTACTGTTTGCCTAATAAGCACAATATGGAAAGCCAGTTGGAGTTGCTATTATGAAAGAGATTTATAACTCGTTTGGCATCCAATTAAAAAAGTCGCATTTTTTTTCTCAGAATTTTCTTGTTTTTAGTAATTTCCTTTTCAAATTTGTGTAAAATTTCTTTATGTTTTCGGTCTGTTTAGTGTAGAAGAATCTAAAAAGTTAAAAAAAACAAAAAAACAAAAACAAAAACAAAAATTAAAAATCTAAAAAAAAGTTCATAAAAGATATGAAAAATAAAAAAACTAGTTTGGTTTACATTGTTTTTTCTGAAAATATAATTTTTGTTTTTCTTTTATTTTTTATTTTTAGTGAGTTTTTCAAATATTTTATGATTTTTTTTTAATTTTTTAAATACACCTAATCTAGATATCGTTAAAAAGTATAAAATTTATGAAAAACTTTAAATAATTCACCAAATACAATAATAATAATAATAATAATAATAATAGTAGTAGTAGTAGTAGTAGAATTTAGTATTTTTTTGTATTTAATAATTTTTTAAAAATATTTTTATACAAATTTTATACTTTTTAATTATATCAAGATTAAGTGGATATAAAAATTAAAAAATAAAATAAAATATTTTTAAAAATTACTAAAAATACAAAAATTTGAATTAAAAATTCAGAAAACTAATTTTTGTTTTTAGTAATATATATATTGCTTTTCTTGCTCCTCTAATCGAGTAGATTCTAAAAATTTAAAATTTTTTGAAATGTTTTTTTAAAAAAATTTTACTAAAAATGAAAAATGAATAAAAAAAATTCATTAAAAAAGTCAATTCCAAACACCCACTTCCTGAAAAGAAGATCTTTAACGAAAGAACAATATTAGAGATGTCAAAAAAATTACCAAATATTTTGTATAATAGTTGCATAAAATGTGAGACTCACAATGTATAGAACATTTAGAATCTACACCTATATGAATATTAAGAAGTCTAGGTGCACAGACAATCGAACACAGATTTGAACACAGAAACTGTGCATCCGGTCGTCCAGTTAGAAGACGGGCTAGAGTTTGTCAACCGCAGCTGTCATCTTGGCTAGAGCTTGTCGATCGCGGCTGTCATGGTGTCTTTTGATTGTTCGGGTGAATGCCTGGCTAGTCATCTAGTAGAACAGTTTCTGTGTTTAATTCTGTATTGTCGTCTAACATTGCTAATATGAATATTGTGTTAATTTTTTTTTTAATTTTTTCAAATCAGGGGACACATTTTCTAGATAGAAAGGGGCTTCTTGAATGTGATTGAAAACATTTTGAAAGACAATAATTTAGGTGTGAACTTTCTTTCTTTTTTTTTTGATTCATAGGTGTGAACTTTCAAGTCTTTAAGATTGACATTTCCTGGACAAAAAGGTCTGTCACCATTACCCCCGCAAAGAATCATGGTGAGGAAGGAGTGGTGGCTATGAAGTTAAACTTTCCAGCTAAAAAGTAGCTGGAAATTTCTTGGAAAATTTGGAAGAAGGTTTGTAATGAAAAAATGTGGTCGAAAACATTTCGAAGGACAATAATTTAGGTGAGAGTATGAGACCTGAGATGACTTAACTATTAAGTTAAGGATTAAATGTATTTTAACCGTTTGTAATTTGAAGTCAGAATATTTTACGTTCTTATTGTTTAAATATTGCTAAAAAGTCTCTATGTGATTTTGGACTGAAGTGTTACTATCAATTTTTCTATCCGAACTAGAGGAAAGTGTATTACACACACCAATTTTGAGGGTAGATTTTCTTTTCTAAAAAGTTAGAATGAAATTAATACAAGAGAAGGACAATTTTACTCCCATTTTCTCCAAACTTAAAATTAGATAAATATGTTAATTAAAATAAAATAAAATAAAATATAATTAAAAAGTGATTTAAATTATAATTAAATAAAATATAAAATAAACAATAATTAAGAATTGATCTAAAATGTAATTAAATTAAAGTTAGATTAACATGCTAGAAATTATAATAAATAATTAAGAATTTGGGATTAATTGTGATCTAAAATATAATTATATTAAAATTAGATTAAAAAGTTATTAATTACATCAAATAGTTGAATATTTAGGATTTATTGTGATCTAAAATATAATTAAATTAAAAATAGAATAAAAATTTAAGAATTACAATAAATAATTAAGAATTTATAATTAATTGTGATTTAATTTAATTAATAGTAGACATTATAAATTATGTGTATGAGAGATGAGAGAGAGAAAATAATAAAAATATAGAATTTAAGGATATTATAGTCATTTCACATCTATAGTTAACGGTGTTAATGGTTACATTTTAGTCCAAACCACATGAGGACATGTGACTATTTTTAAAAGATAGTGGATAAAGTGCTATCAAATCATATCACACGAAGGTAAAATAAATTTTGCCAAAAAAATAAAAATAAAAATTTAGTGTTAAATGCCACAATTTTTTAAAGATTTAATCAGATAATTTATCATTTTTATATTTAAAGTCTTCCAATAATCTTGAGCCTATGAGATAGGAGTAGTGGATGTCTTTACCAACGAAACTTCGTGACATAAGGGTTACTGAGTAATTAGCTGTCGATCAACGTTTTGAAAAACAAATATGGTAGATTTTGGGTGGATGATTGTGTGATGAAAAATAATTTATATAATGTGAAATTTATATATAGAATAAATATAAATTACAAGATGAAGATTTCGGATAATTTCTAGAGATTCGTAGTATTACTCTTTAAAAAATCATTCTTTATCACTCGAGTAAGTGTTTAGTAACATTTTTTATTGGGAAAATTTTCTACTACACTATTAGTTTAAACCAGTACATGATAATTTTCTATTTTTTATGTTTTAGATTTTAAAATGTAATTAAAAGCTAGTTTTGGTGGGGAAAAATGAAAGGTAAAATAAAAAAACACTCACTTTCATATAATTCTCTTTTTAGTGTAAAAATATTTTTAATATTTATTTTCATCAAACTGATTTATATTATTAAAAAAATTAAAAATAAAATTTTGAAACCAAACTAATCAGATTGAATAATTATTATTTTATTCATTTGTAAAATTTATAATTTTAAAACCTATTTATCATGATCCATCAAACAAGATTAGTGCATTTTTTTTTTCATTATTTCTTGAAATTTGATAATATCATAACTTTCGTTGCACATTTCTTTTTCTTTTTTTACAAAATTTATATATTTCAAACCTACTTATTGAGATCTTTATTGAATATAAATTATGTAAAAATTAAAAAATATGAATTTTTTATGAAGTAATTGTGTACACCTGTTAGTGTGCTAACATGAAAATTATTCATATGCATTATCGATTTCCAATTTTCCTTGTTAATATAGAAGCTTCTCATTTTATGTTCTTATATATATATATATTATTTGTTTTTGAAGAACCAACCATTCCATTGTGAATCGATATACATATACTTATATACACACTCGTCAAGAAGTTTTACCCACACCAACCTTGAACTTTTCTACTGAAAGAAATATTTCTTTTATTTTTAATTTCAAAAGTCACTCAGATGAATTTCTTTCATTTCATTTAGTTTTAAACTAATTGTTACATGAATAATTAGAAAGTGAGAAATTCTCTATTTGGTGAAACAGAGAAATTTCTCAATTTCAAAATAATGAAACTTTTTAGTTTTTGTAAAACAATTCTATGTATGTTTGTTGGAGAGAACATTTCATTCTTAAAAGTTTTTCAATTGATTTCTATATGAATATTTTTAGGTGTGAACTTTCAAGTCTTTAAGATTGACGTTTCCTGGACAAAAAGTCATGTCACCATTACCCCCACTAAGGACCATGGTGAGGAAGGAGTGGTGGGTATTAAAAGTTATACTTTTCAGCTTCTTGGAAGGAAGGTTTGTAATGAAAAAATGTGGTCGAAAACATTTCAAAGGACAATAATTTAGGTGAGCCTGTTGGCTTAACTATTAAGTTAATTAGACTACTGTCTAAAGTTTAAAAATAAAAAAAATAAAAAAGTTGAATTTGTTTTACCCTTGTGATTTGGATTTGGAATATTTGACTTCAAATATTAGTCTAAAAAATCCTAAAATGATTTTGGATTAAAATGCTACCACTAGTTTTTCCATTCAAATTAACAAAAATTGTATTACAAATACTAACTTTGAGAGTAGATTTTGTTTTCTGAAAAATTAGAATGAAATTAGCTGTTGATGAATATTTTGAAAAACAAATATGCTAGGGATCAGATTAATCAACTCAGAAAATTTTGAGTGGATGATTGTGCGATGAAAATTAATTTGTGTAGTATATGATTCATGTGTAGAATAAATCTAAATCATAAAATAAATATTCTGGGTAATTTTTGTGAAGAAAAAATTAATGAAACATCCTTTTCCAATTTTGTGTAGTAGTAGAGGTCTAAGATGTTTTTTTTTATTAGTTAAGGTCCCTTTCTTTGATCATATCAAAAAAATTTCAAAATTTCTCAGTGTAACCAGAGAAATTTCCCTATGAAAATCAAAAAATTTTTGTGTCGGGGTTGAAATTTTTTTGAGTCGGGCAAAAATTTATCTGAGTAAAAAATTTCACAATTTGGCGTGAAAGGCAAATTTGCACCAAGATATGTTGGATCCTATGAAATCATTGAAAAGATTAATTCAGTGACATATCGGATAACTTTACCACCAGTCATGGACATATACACAATGTATTTCATATCTTTATGCTTCGGGATTATTTAAGAGATCCACTACATGTGATTGAGCCTACTCATGTACTTCTAAATGATTATTATACATACGAAGAAAGGCCAACGCAAATTGTGAATCGCTGAGTCAAAAGATTGAGGGCCCCGTTTGGGGACTAACTGTTTTAGCCAATTAGCCAAAAAGTTACTAAATTAGCCAAAAAGCCAACAACCCATACCAAAAAGTCAAAGATTACGGCTTCTCTCTATTTTTTGCACAGCTTTTCGTAATTAGCCAAAAAGTCATCCCAAACATACAAGTTTTTTTTAGCTACCTTTTTAGCCAAATAGCCAAAAAGTTACTAAATTAGCCTGTTCCAAAACGAGGCCTGAGAAATAAGAAGATTCCATTAGTAAAGGTTGATTGACAGAATCATGGAGGAACCTATGCAACTTGGGAAACAGAAGAAGACATGATAAAAAGATATCCTGAATTGTTCCCTTTGGACCCGGTATTCTTCCAAAATGAAGGTAATTCAAGTTTGGAGGACCAAACTCTTTAAGGGGGGAAGATTGTAACAATCCTGACCCATGATTAGCGTTAATTCATGCTTAATTACACCTAATAAATAATTGAAGTGAAATGTTGCATCATATGTTGTCTTATGTGTGTATATTTGTTTAACATAGAAAGATCTATTTACGTTTTCATTTCGGTTTGCGAATTGAAGGCCTTATTGGCATCTGATTCAGAAATTGACTTGATTATGTGTTAATTAGAATTTTTAGAATTTTATGGTAGATTTAATTGAAATTCGATTCGGAATGATTAAATTGGATTAGTTTAATGCCCATTTGGTTAGCTTTATTGAACCATCACTAATTAGCCTATATAAGGCCACTACTAAGCCCAAGACTCCTTTTTTATCTCTTTCATTTTTGAGCTCAACGTGTGAAGAGAGAGAGAGAGAGAGAGAGAGAGAGAGAGAGAGAGATTGAAGTCAACATTAAAGGAGGAAGAGAATTAAGAAGGAAATAGGGGAGATTGAAGAGAATTGAAAGAGTTTAGTCCCAACACTTGCTAACTCAAGGCTTAAGGTAGGAAATTCATTCCTTAATTATGAATCTGAATGCTTGGTGTAAGAATTCAAGAGGATTAGAAGATTAAACATGAGAATCAAGCTAAAATTTGAGAATAGTAACTCATACCATGCATACATGCATATTTTCTCACATTTTGAGTTAATTTCCAAGAATTCCCTTATACATGTCTTGAATTCACCTTTATTTTGGAAAATAATCAAGTTTCATGTTGTTTTGTAGTATTTCTGTAATTGTAAATTTAATTGAATCAATAGATAAGATTTGATCTCTGTAAAGTTTCTTTTATCCTCATCTTGGTGATTTCCATTCAGACTAAAAAACTTTATTGCAGGCATGGTTATCAGAATCCCGATCCGGATCTTACGATCCATTTGAGTACAATCGATCCGGATCGTGTAAAAAATTTATTATAGGTAGGATCTTTCGATCCTGGTAAAGGGATCTTATAGGATCGTGGAATCCCGATCCGAATCCAATCCTATGCAATCCAATTTACAAGCCTTGTTTTGTATTGTATAACATAATTGTATAACATATTTTATTATAAATTTTATATTTGTTGTCTAAATACTAATTTATGTGATCAAAATAAATAATAAAAAATAAGTAATATTGAATCAAATAGACTAAGAAAAATAAATTAAGAAACAAACATTCAAATATTGTGGTAATTTAAGAAAATTAACTAATCGGAAAAACAAACTTAGCTTTAATGGAGTCTAAGGAGGGTAAGATGATTGTAACTTTATCCCAATTTTTGGAGAGATTATTTTTGTGACTCGAATCTGCTCCACCAGTGATGCTAACGACAAACCTTATCATTCGGTTAAGCTACTCTTTTGAGTTCTTAATCTATTTTCATATCCAACTTTGTCAAAAAAAATTTTTTCCCACTTTTTATGCATTAATGTAAATTGTAAAGTATTTTGTTATAGAATTCTTCTTCATCACCTTCTTTTTTGATGAAATACAAAACTTTTACCATCGAGTTTTCTATTTTATAATATTATATGTATATTTTACATAGGGTATTATACTTTTTACAATATCTTCGCTTCTTTTTAATAGAATATAGGCTCATTTTGTGTATACTTTTTTAAGAAATGTTTATTTAAATTAAATTATTATGTAATTTATCTTTTTCGGTAGGATCTTACGATTCTCGATCCGATTCTACGATCCGATCCTTTAAACATCTCTAACGATCCAATGTAGGATCCCGATTTTAACAACCTTGATTGCAGGTGATTTTAGTGTACCTAAAATCCCCCAATATTTTTATTTTTAGTTTTTTTTTGAAATTCATCATGATTTCATGCATTATTCATGGTCATTTTTTTTGATAATCTTTGTTTGTACCTTGTAGGTATGAATTCAGATGGCCAATCACCATTTTCTGTTGATGGCAGGGCAGTTCGGCAAACCCAGCCATCTGCACCGCCACAACAATCATCTGTTGACACAAACACAGACAGAAGAACTGGTAACACTCAAAACCAGACGCAAACTCGGGTTAAGACTCGATCTTTGTTTGAGATTCTGACAGAGAAGACTATTGGTGGCGACAACTTACTTGAGCTGACGAAGGCGCTCCTAGTCACAAATTTCAGTGCAGCCATAGCTATGGTGACTTCCAGATCACAGAGATCGCCTTTGCAGCTTGCTTTGAATTCAAATCCACCACCTGTAATATCATTTGGTATTCTTGTGGCTTGTATTGCAATTAGTTTCACTAGTAATGTGCATGTGATCATATTGCAAAAGAAATCGCCAATCGTTGCAAGCATATGGGCGTATGCTGGCGTGCTTTCGTTTGCCATTGCGTTCTTGACCACGATACAAATGATTCTACCTCCTACCCTCGGGTGGATTGTTTGGCCTGCTGGTGTTTCTATCTTCCTATCGTTTCTCTATGTCCTCACAAAGAACAGGTAATTATTTATTTATTTTTTTTGTCAATTGTTCGGTTTTCTTGACTCAATTACAATTTTTTTTTTCTTCTGCAAAGGAAAACACAGACCGATCCACCAATCAAATCAGTGAAAAAGCTCTTCATTTTTAATCAGTGGGAAAAAAATTTCGACAGGATTGAAATTATCCAGTCGGAAAGAAAGGAGCAAGCTTGGCTTTCAAGCTTGTCTCTTTTTCTTTAGTCAAATATATATATATATATTTTTTTTCATTTAAAATTTTTTTAATTGTGCCTAAGAAATAAATATTTGTCAAAATTTTGAAAAAAATTAACTAAAAAGGAAAAAATAAAATATAAAGAAAACACTACAAGAGTAGGAACTTATGTTATATATATAAACTATTACAAGAATAGGAACTTAGGGGTTGTTTGTTTTCAGCTATCACAATCCACTCCGGGCAGTGATAGA
The DNA here is from genome assembly GCA_036172215.1 of Camellia granthamiana. Taxonomy (NCBI): domain Eukaryota; kingdom Viridiplantae; phylum Streptophyta; class Magnoliopsida; order Ericales; family Theaceae; genus Camellia; species Camellia granthamiana. Next base: position 38,485,330 of record CM069907.1, on the reverse strand, counting down.
TGAACAATAAAGATAGAGCCTATTTGTTTTGGTTTGGGAGGTCCGGATTCGTAGTCCGAATGGACTATGGGTGGGCCTTGGTGATGGTATTAGCAATCCGGAGTGAGAGATGGCATTAGAAAACTAGTCCGTTCGGATTGGGTGTTACCGGACGTCTGCCCGGAAGTCCGGCTGGTCAACAGGTCAACGCAAATTTTTTATTTATTTTTTACTTGTTGGGTATTTTTTTAAAAAAATCAATGTTCAATATTTTTGTATTTTTTGTTAAGTAAAAATTATTATTTTATTTGTTTTATTATTTTATATAAAAATAATTTAACAATCCCTACACTAAAAACGATCATAAAAATAAACACAATTTTACTAATCCCTTTACTATCAGTCCCCTCCATTTTATCTCTGAAAATAAACAGGGCCTTATGTTATATATCTAAACTATTCTAATAGGCCGGATAAATCTACGGAGTGGATCTCTAAAAAGATATATACGGTCCAAAAGTTATGATACAAAAATTAAATTTATAATGTGCATTTTAAAGTTATAAATGAAAAGTTATGACACTTTTGTTTAATATTTATATTTGTTTTCATTTTTTTGGGTCGGATTGTAGACTATTGTTCTTTCATTATATATTTATTTATTTATTTATGTTGATATGTTGATGTGGGACTTTAACTCTTTGATAGGTTTACTCTATATTTTTTTGTTTTTTTTTTTTTTGTTTTCGATTATAAGAATTGTTCATCCAATGTATGTATATGAAATATTAAATAAGTTTTTAATTGATTACCTTTGCAATCGTTATTTCATTACATGAATGATTTAGTACTTATACAAGAGAGAAAAATTCTAATAATCATAATCATTCAAAATTTTGAAATATAATGTTATAATTGCGATTATAATAATTTATTTATCAACAATTTGCCTCCTGATTTGGGTCCTAGTCTGATATATCTGGTGTGTATGGTCTAATATAATCTGAGGGATGTTGTTGGGTCTGCTAGAATCTGGTGCGGTATTTTGGGTAGATTTAAAGTGCCTGTATTGCTGTTATAATCAGAGAACTGTTATGTTTTGAGGGCTATTACTGGGTCTGCTATAATTTGTGGGCTGCTTTTTGGGTGTGTATCTGATGGGATCTAAAGTGTCCTGGGTTTTTGTATCAGGTTGAGGAATGCAATGGCTGATTGTCATGGATGTAATCAACAATTTGCCTGCTGATTTGGCTCCTAGACTGGTATATCTAGTGTTTATGGTCTGACATAATCTGAGGGATGCTACTGGTGTGTTTGGTGTGTATCTGATAGATCTGCTATCTGTTAGCATAAGTTTTCTCTGCTGTTTTGGTATTTTGGTTGCTATCTATTACTATCTGCTGTCTTTGTGTATCTGTTGCAGTCTTGTAACTGCTCTGTTGCAGTTTCTATTGCAATTTTATATGTCCTGTGAGGAGTGAACTCAAGAATATTTTCCAACTATACAAATAATTTGTATAGAGAAATCCACTCGTGTTAAATACAAGGTGAGACTTTGCCTAAAAAGATACATATAACACATGACACTACAACTAAACTAATTATTTACGGCATAATGTTTACGACATATATTAAATGCATGTCGTAATTAGTACATTCTATGATATATATATTTTTTTACAAGCCGTTAATGTTTTATCAATAACAGTATATATACCATGTATGTCGTTAATTTATATATTTATGGCATACAAAAGTATGCCGTAAATAATATATGTTTTCACGACTTATAAAAATATGTCGTAAAATATTTGTACTTAAGACGATATACATTTAATATTGTAAAATATTATAACTTTATACGACATGCTAATGAATGTCGTGAAAACTTCTTAAAAAAAAAAAAAATTCAATCCGATTTTTTTATGACATGCAAAAGTATGCCGTAAAACATGTATATTTTCACGGTATACAAAAATATGTAATAAAATATTTGCACTTAAGATAATATATATTTCTTGTCGTAAAATATTAAATTATATATATTTTTTGAATTTAGTGATTTTTTTAGAAAATTAAAAAATATTTTCCTTCTAAGTATATGAAAATTATTTGAAGTTAAAAAGTAAAAAAAAAATTTTATTTAAAAACTCACGCCATACTCCCTCCTATTTTAGATCCATATCTGTTTTTGTCCTAAACCCTCTCATTCTCTAGAGAAATTATATTTTAATTATAAATAATAAAAACAAAATTCTAAATATTCTTAAATATTTATAAATTTTTAGTAGATATGAGAAATTTTTATTTTTATTTTCAATAAATTAGAAACTTATAAGGGATTTTTATTGATAAATCTTATTTAGAAGTGTTCTAACCCAAGAAATCCATGAAGGAATTTTTTAACACACTTAGTCCCATGTATTTATATTTTTATTCCATAAAGTTTTTTTTTTCTTAATTTACACTATTTTTTTAGACTCTTATACCCTTATATTTAATGTTGATATTTAATGTTAATATTTAATGTTTAGGGGAGGAGAGAGAAAGTAAAGGGTTAAGGCATATTTCATGCACAAATTAAATAACATTAATGTTATTATTTTATATTATTGACAACACATTAAAAATAATGTGAATATTTTCTCTCATCTGATGTGAATATATTTTTAATTGATAACACATTCTTATTCACAACATGTAGTGATGTAAATGTTCATAACACGTGAACATTCTCTCTCATCTAATGCAGTGATGTAAATGTTTATATTCGTATATTTTAGTATGAATATTCACATCATGTAATTGACAACATAATGACAAAAATTCATTTTAAATTAATATGAATATAATGATGTGAATATTTATTTCAATTACACAATTTGAATATTCACATTATGTAATTAACAATACAATGACAAAAATTCATTTCAAATTAATATGAATATAATGACAATCAACATCTTGATGCATGAGAATTATCAAAACATAATGACAATCACCATTAAATATCAACATTAATAGAGGCATGGGAGATTGAGAGTATTTTGATCTTCTTACCTCAAATAAAACCTAATGGAATAGTAAAATATAAATATATATATATAAATTAGATAAAATGAAATTAGATAAAATGAAACTCTCAAAAAGTAAATTTATAAAAAAGCTCCCAATTTATAATCTAGATTTTTTTTTAATACAAAAATAATTTATAAACTTGTATCACCATTTGCATCATTCTCATACCTCTCTCTCTCTCTCTCTCTCTCGCTCTCGGCGTCTCACACAAACACATGAACGCGTCTCCGGCGTTGATAACCCTTGGAGTTTGATTCCCCTCCATAAATCCGCCGCCGCCGCCGCCGCCGCCGCCGCCGCCGTTGGCCTTGGCATCTCCGGTGGCAGATTTATTCTACGGCGAGGTCGTTCGATTCCGATTTCATTGTGAGTTCGACTCATCATCTCTCTCTCTACACTCTCTACATATATAAATCAATCGTATATAATTTCTGATTTGTCTGATTATTTTCTCCATAAATCGTTTCTAATTTTTGTGATATGACTATGAAAGAAGAAAGCAGTAATTGAAGAAAAAGAAGAGAGAAAATGGAAACGAAATTTGGAGTCCATTCACCCTTTTCTGATAAAACTTGATTAGAGTCCAAAAAATCCCCCCTTTTCCCCCTCAACCGTAGCTATATACAGTTGGAATAACCCTATCCAATACTAACTAACTAACAAACCTCCTAACCAACTAACCCCCCAACAGTCAAACAATCTCTCAAACTATTCTCCCTCTGATCAAAAAAAAAAAAAAAAAGAACTAATTCTCCCTCTCAAACTGAATTCCTGAATTTCAGCTGCCAACTGAGCTAACTGAATCCAAAACTTCCTAAATCATAACATTTCCCACCCCTTAAAAACAGCTTTGACCCCAAGGCTGGAAATGGGGATATTTGGTGATGATGTCCTGGTAGTCCACCCAAGTAGCATCCTCTGGAAATGAGTGAGACCACTGAATGAGGAGTTGAGCCACCGCCTTGTTGTTCCTCTTAACCATACGTCTGTCCAGCACTGCCACAGGTTCCATTTGGAAAGTACCATCAGGTGCGACTGGTGGCAATGTAGGTTGTGCGACTATGTGCTGACCCAACTTTTTCTTTAACAAAGAAACCTGAAACGCGGAATGTATGTGGGCAGAAGCAGGTAGCTGGAGCCTGTGTTACACGGACTCTTCTATTTCCCCCACAATACTCGTGTCCATTAGATATGACATGGGTAAGGGTGTGGGATGTGTCCGACGCTCGTATCCAATTTAGACACTCAGATCCTTTAACTTGTGACAATACATAAAGAAGAAGAAATTCATATTTGTTAGTAAAGCAATACTTTTAGGCTCCCACATAAATTAGATATAGAAATTTTATATTGTTTCTGAATCATATTTAATTTCTAATATATTTCTACATAATTTAAAGCATTTCATCTGAGAATATTATATAATATGCAATATATATGTGCATATGATGTGTTTCCGTACCCATATCCAATTTTGAATATGTTCCCCAAGAACCTAAGATTTAAATTTATAAAGGTCTAATGCTTAGATATACACCTGCACCCGACACTCGTACCCGAGTCCATGTACACATAGGCTGGAGCTGATAAGCAACCTTTCCAATTCTTGCCACAACCTGAAATGGACCATAAAATCTAGGAGCAAGCTTCATATTCCTATGTAATGCCAAAGTAGACTGCCTATAAGGTTGCAGCCGCAAGTAAACCCAGTCATGTGGTTCAAATTCACGGTCGGATCTATGCATATCAGCATAATGCTTCATCTTGTGTGGAGCTTGATGCAGATTATCCTTTAACATTTTGAGAATTGAAGCTCTTTCCTGTATCCAATTATCCACCTTAGCCACAGCAGAGGGGTTGGAAGCAATGAAGGTGTGGTCTGGTGGATCTTGGCCATAAACAGCGTAATATGGAGTGGTTTTGATGGTTGAATGGTAGGAAGTGTTGTACCACCATTCAGCTAAAGAAAGCCACTTAGCCCAGTTCCTAGGATAGTCACCTGTCATGCATCGTAAATAGTTCTCCAAGCACTTGTTTAAGATCTCTGTAGTATCATGTAAGGCCAAGAAATCCTTTTAGTTCCTTTAAAGTAGTAGGTGCAGGCCAACTAGTCATAGCTGTAATTTTGGTTGGTTCAGCAGAAACCCCTTCCCCTGAAACCAAATGCCCCGAGTTTTCTACCTCCTCTTTACCAAACACACACTTGGACCTTTTGACAAACAGTTGGTGAACTCACAGCAAGTGCAAAGTAGCTTGCAAATGATGCAAATGATTGGTCCATGTACTACTGTATACTAAAATGTCATCAAAAAATACTAAGATGAATTTCCTTAAGTGAGGCTTGAAAACTTCATTCATTAAGCTTTGAAAAGTAGATGGGGCATTTGTTAACCCAAATGGCATTACCATGAACTCATAATGTCCATCATGGGTTCTAAATGCAATTTTGTAAATGTCTACCGGAGTTACCTTTATTTGGTGATAACCAGATCTCAAATCCAGCTTAGAGAAATACTTAGTACCACACAATTCATCAGGGAGTTCATCTATAGCAGGAATAGGAAATTTATCCTTCACAGTAGCTTTATTTAGGGATACCTGTAGGGCCTGATATTGGGAGGTTCTATCCCTGGTTTCAATGGTATGCAATGGTCATGAGCTCTGGTTGGAGGAAGGGTCTTAGGTTCTTGGAAAATATCTTCATAATCAGCCAATAATGCCCAAGTCTGGTGGCAATGTATCTTCTAGTTCATCACATTCAGCTTGAAGAGAGTACACCTGAGCTACAACTCCATGTGCTTGTTTCTGAATTATCATTTTCATCTTAGCCCCAATGATTGTCAATTCTTCTTTCTTTCCTCCCCTTAGCACATGCCTTCTGTCATTCAATTGAAACTCCATGCTAAGATTCTTGAAATCCCATTTCATTGGACCCAATGTTGCTAACCACCGAATCCCCAAAGCCATGTCACAGCCCTTGAGTTGCAAAATCCTCATGTCAGCTTGAAATTCGGTACCCTGCATTTCCCACCGAAATCCTTTACATATTGCTGTGCTCATTAGTTTGGTTCCATCAGCAACTGAAACTGGTAATGGGTCTGTCTCTGAGGCCATTATCCCAACTCTTTTGATTACTTCTGGACTTAGGAAATTATGAGTACTTCCCGAGTTTATTAGGATCATGACTAGCCTTTTCTTGACATTGCCTTTTACCCTCATAGTTCTATAGGAAATAGAGCCAGATAGCGCATTAATAGAAATTTGTAATTCCTCTTCTGGAATCTGGTCTTCATCCACATCTTCACCCTCGTCTTCCACCTGTTCCTGATCTTCTTGTTCAACCTCCAGAGTATATAATTGCTTCTTTTTACAGATATGGCCCCTTGTATACTTCTCATTGCATTTGAAACATAATCCTTTGGCTTTTTTTTCTTCCAAGTCCTTTGGTAGTTCTTTCTTCATAGGATTCATAAATGGATTTTGTTTGGCCTGATGGGAAAAAGTAGATTCTCCCACTCTATTCCCTTGTCTTGCTCTTCTTGTTATGGCTTCAATGCTATTCTCCTACATTTTAGCCAATCCAATGGCCTGAACTATAGTAGTAGGCCTGAACATTAAGACCCCTGCCTTAATGTCTTCTCTTAACCCACTGATGAAACAACTAATGAAAAAAGCTTCTGGTAAATCATTGGTTTTATTTGCCAGAATCTCAAATTGTTCCTGATATTCCTTCATAGTGGTTGTTTGCCTTAATTTGGTCAGATCACCCATTGCATCTTCATAAGAATTGGGCCCAAATCTAGAAATAATTCCTTGTTTGAACAGATCTCAATTAATCTTGCGATGGCATTTCTGAAACCATTGGTACCATTGTAGGGCCTTATCCTCTAAATGCAAAGTGGCTAGTTTCACCTTATTTGCACTATCAACCGAGTTATAATCAAAGAATCTCTCACATTTATATAACCATCCAGTGGAATCTTCCCAAAAAAATCTTGGAAAATCAATTCTTGCATATTTTGTATTGAAGAAAGTAGATAATTGAGATGAATCTGAATGAACCTGAGAAGCTTCCATGGTTTCTGGATGATTTCCAAAAACTCCATTTGCCATTTGATCATGCTTGACATTCATGGCAAAAGTCAATTCCTTGATTTCATTCACATCTTTCAATGAATTTCTGATCTCTCTAATATCCTGTGCTTGCCATCACTGCTGTCCTTAAGAGTTCGTATTGCTTCATCGATTTTTTTTTATTCTTGTGCCTTGGTCCCATCTGCCATTTCTGTGGAATCTCTCTTGCAGGCCAAGAATAGCCTTGCTTTGATACCAATTGATATGACTATGAAAGAAGAAAGCAGTAATTGAAGAAAAAGAAGAGAGAAAATGGAAAACTAAATTTGGAGTCCATTCACCCTTTTCTCATAAAACTTGATTACAGTTCAAAAAATCCCCCCTTTTCCCCCTCAACCATAGCTATGTACAGTTGGAATAACCCTATCCAATACTAACTAACAAACCTCCTAACCAACTAACTAACCCCCCAACAATCAAACAATCTCTCAAACCAATTCTCCCTCTCAAACTTAATTCCTGAATTTCAGCTGCCCATTGAGCTAACTGAATCCAAAACTTCCTAAATCATAACATTCTGATTATTTTCTTAACTGATCTGTAGTTTAAATTACACAAATCTAGATCTCTCCTCTCTTATTCACCAGGTAACTAATTCGTACTTCTAGAGAGAGAAATTACACAAACTGCATATATATATATATATCTGCTACATGATCAGAAGGAAGACTACAGATGATTAATCTGATAGATTTTACATCAGGCATGGAATTGAAGCTCTTGTTTTCACCGAGCTCGACGTTTATTTCATGATACAGATGATCAATTGCTTCTCTTTCAACCTCTTGGCTTCTACCCTTGGTAATAAATTCCCACCTGAACAATTTGATCTCTTCTTCTTGAACTTGATTTCACTTAAATATGTTTGGTTTTGTTGTTAAAATCATAAAGAATATTTTATGTTATCAACCTTTTCTCTCTATTATTAAGTTGCATTCCATTTCAATTTCAAGTTTTGAGTTTGTATGTTTGAAGAATTTATATCTACTTCATGGTGATAGAATTTTCTATGGACTAATTTTCTTGTATGTCTAGTTTCAATTTTTCTGTTGATAAACAATATGGATGAAAATGAATTTGCTTATAAGAAGATGAAAATCTTCTCAGCTTTTTTGTAGGTTGTTTTGTGTTCAAATTGAGTTATGACAAAATGTTAATTATTAATCTTTGCATAAAGGGGGTTTCAATGTTTTTCTTTTTTCCTTTTTTGCTCTGTTCTTTGTTTCTGTTGGTATGCTTGAATTTTCCTTGTGGTTAGGCCACTGCTTTTGTCTCTCTTATATTATATTGGAGCCATTAGTGTATTATATTTATCAAACTGCAATAAAGTATTACAAGAGAGAGGGGGAAGAGAAAGCCACTGCCTTTGTATCTCTATTATTTTGGGACTTATACAGTTTGTGAGCTAAACAACAGTATAAGCAGAACTACTTGTATGCCAAAGGCAGCTTAGTTGTTGTTCCATCTGATGAATGTTCTGCTATATCAATCAGTCTAGTGTTTTTTTTTTTTTTTTTGATGACAAAGGGACTTATACAGTTTGTGAGCTAAAAATGGAAGACAATAGATTTATTCGATTCAAGAAACTTTCTTTTTTCTTTTCTTTTTTCTATTTCTCTGTGCATTCTGAGCAACTACATGGGGATTATGGAATTTTTATGGGGAAATAACTTGACATGTAATAATTTTTAATGATTACTACTGAATGGTAATTTCCCCAATTTTTATCCTACAAGCACTGACAGAGTTTTAGTATGTTGACTAGTTATATAACAGTTAGACTTTATTTGGCAAATGCCAATCTACCTATGAGTAGTCTCTAAGCAACCCTTTTGAATATTGTAAGTTAAAACGACTTCCCAAAGTCCCATCTCAAATTGGTTATGTTTCAATCAGCAGGGACTGCTGACAATGGAAGGAATTTTACTAGAATAAATACTTCACCGGTGGAGATATTGAGTGCTGACGTTTAAGAGCCACCATCGAGTCAGGTTAAGTTGGAAATATCAAAAACCGAGAAGCATAGAAATAACAATATACTTGCTGAAGAGGCCACACAAATTTTTGATGATAAAATTCCGGTCCAACAAAAGTTATAATTCTTTTTTCTGGTTGCACAGTCATTGCAAAAATGGTTATTACTGTTTGACTTGAATAACTAAATTGATGTTTTACATCTTTTTTCAGTCTCAATTTATTGTGATAAGGACTTTATATTACATATTCTGATCAGGTTACAGAAATATATTGAAGAGCCATTTGTTCTTTATAATGCATACATATATGATGTCCTTGTTTAGATGTGCTGTTGGGTCACTTCATAAATAGGAGGCTGGACCATTCAACTCTAGATTTCATTTTATCAAGAGAATTAGGAGATGGTTGGGCACCTTTATTTATTTATTTAGAATAAGCATGGATTAAATATTAATGGGACGCCATGGGGGCATTGAAGTAAATGAATATTGTGCTCGTCTTTTTCAATAGTTTACATTGCACCTTGTTTGGAGTAGTGAGAGCTAAAGAATCATGACTCTGTATGTGCTGATTGTTAGTTGAAATTGATATTTGTGTTTAGATTTTGTTCATGTTGACATTTCTATTTTTTGCTTTCTGTTATGGAAATATATTGTGAAAGGGTGCTTTCTTTTGTGTTTAAAGATATTACTTACAGTTATCTTCATTTGGACCTGTACCTCTCCTGCAAAGTCATCATCAGTATTAGTTCTAGTTAATTATTTATTTGTTACTCTTTCTCAGGCCTGGAGGATGGCAATTTCCCATGTGGACCAGTAGAAGGTACTTTGCTGCAAATTGACTTGTCATTCATTTCAGTACATTTGGTATTTTTCATTTATTTTTTTGTCAAGTTAAAAGTGCTGATCTCATTTATTTTTTTAGCTTCAAAATGATTTTCTTTTCTCTTACTGGTGAAAAACAACTTTGCAAGGGTATTTAATTTTGGATAAACTACCAATAGGTCCTAATAGTTGGACTTAATTCCTATCAAGTCTTACTGAAAATAACTCTTGGTAAAATTGTCGCTAAAAATAATTTGTGTGACATTTTTTTATATATGTCGCTAAAAATTGACAATTAGCGACATTTTTTGTCATGATTTTTATAAATTGTCGGTGAAACTTACAATTAGTGATGTTTTTTCATGACAAATTTTTCTCATAGGACCTATTAGACAATAAGTTCACTTATTAGGACCTACACAGAAGTACTCCTTTAATTTTCTCTCTCTCTTAAGCCATTAATAGGCTTAACGATACTAACCTTGTGTTGTCAAAATATCTAGCTGAATTCAATCATTTTTTTGGGGACTTCTTATCAGGTACTAACCTTGTGTTTCAAGAGGTTTTCTCCATTTTACTGCTCAATTTGTAGAGTGCATTGCATGCATTAATTCAGTTCTGGAGTTAATTGAGATCCAAAATTAAATTTCTCAATATTTGGAGGGAAAAGTATGATTTTGATAATGTTTGGTGTTGGGTTTGGGTCTATCAAGTTCATTAGTTCAAATGGTGGCTTCATATACCTTCTGCACAGCTGTAGATCTCTTGACCTTTTTATAAAGCTCATATGCAGTCCCTTTGTCTGAAATACATCAGGAAGCTGATACAGCATACTTGATCTGGGCTAGGAGTCACAAATGACAATGTGTTTGATATATCTTGGTATTGGTGTTTTTCGGAGTCCTTTAAATAATATTATTGTAATTTTATTCTTACTAAACTTGCATAGATTTATTTGATAGAATTTGAGTCCTTTTAAGTTACTACATTGGGTTGGAGTGGTTTTAGAAAACTTTCATATGGTTTGTAGATTTGATTGCTGCAAAACAAATATTAGGCTCTCAAATATGAATGAAATGCAGATTTGAGTTATTGTGTGCTTGTGATCTCTAAGTTTATATTGCAAGGCTTCCTATTCTTGACCAAAACAATGTAGATAGATTTTCATAGCAGTGACTGAAAGTCTGTCACTGCTGAATTTGTTCATAGCAGTGACAGATTTTCTTGCAGGAAATAAGCTCTCTGCCAATTTTGCAGCAACTCTTTCTTGCTGGAAATAAGCTCTCTGACAAAGTCATGTGTTTTTGCTTCTTTAGCACCAGTATATTTTATGATATGGTAATGCATTCCATGGGAAACACTCTGAGTATTGAAGGCTTGGTTTAGTAGATAGGGAAGGTTTATGTTGTCACTTTACTTTTGTGTGGTAAAAGAAAATTTCCTTTGACTTATCAAAAATAAAAAATAAATTTCCCTAGATGTCTACTTTGCATTTTCAGGAATTTGATAGTGGAAAATTTTTAGGCTATGACAGGTTCATTTTCTCATACTTCAAACATGTCTCATTTTCTGCATTTTTTTGGAAGGTCCATGTTGTGTTTATTGGTACAATAAATTTACAATGCTTTTTGTTAAAAGAATTACAGATAACAGTAAATTCACAATGCTAATTGATGGTTTTTTTTTTCTTCTTCTAGGTTGTTAAAAACTTCATCGCTAATTTTAGTTGTGACAATCATTACCGAGTCCTTTTTTTTAGGTACCCAACAACTGAAATCTTGCAACCTCTGTTGCCCTGTGATTTCAAGAAGTAACTGTGAAATTATGTATTAGCATTGCCTTTACATTTTGATCCTGAAGTGATAATAAATGGGGTTTTTTTTGAACATTTGGACGAGTCTGGATGGATGCATTACTCTCTCTCTCTCTCTCTCTTTTTTCCTGACTGAGTTTTTTCTTTCTTGCTCAGGATCCAAATAACAAGAACGTGGTCAATTGTGATGAAAAGTCCAGGAGTATTTTTTTGGGTAAACCTCAAGTTGAGCTTGCTGAACTTCCTACACTTATCAAGCTGCATTTCCCAAAAGAGGCAAAATGATTTTAACTATTTGAATTAAGGTGCTTATCTTCTTTAAATTCTCCTTATATACATTACCAAACAATCTTGCTGATAAATTAATTGGTGAGATATTTTTATGTTCCATTTTGTTACTGGCTAAATGGATTCAGCTTTTGATTTCCATTATATCATTTTTTAGCCAATTTCTTATTTGAGTTTTTTTAGACTTGCAGCTTTTCCTTATAATATCTCAACTCTGCACCCATATACCATGGCTGATAAGTACTTAAACATCCTAGAGTTGACCTTATTCTTGGCTGATTTTGTGGAATTACCTTCATAGAATCTCAACTGCCAATTGTTACAAATGCATGCATATCTCTCTACAACAGTAGGAACTGAACCCAGGTACACCTGTTGTGCTCTCATATTATTCTTGTTTCAGGCCTCCTTAACCACAATGCTGGGATGGCATTGCACATCTGAAGTAAGTTTGAAGATACAAAAGTTGGTTTTGTTACCTGCAATTGTATTGCATAATTGTGAGAACTATACAATTTTGGGAACAAAATATTAATGAATCTAGACTAATTAATTCATATAAATACTGAAAACAGCACTGATGATTACATATGTTACAATATACATAAGGAAATTATAGGAATACACCTAGGGAATTCTTGATGGTGTAATCAGCAACAATACCATTTGTTTTCTCTGTAGGATGGAAGGAATCCCAGAATACATATTTATTGGCATCTGTACAAGTGAAAGGGTTGAATTTGTCACACATGTAACCCATCTCAAACAAGCCAGTTGCACAACATGCTATTGCTGCTTTGTCAAATCCTGTCACGAGGAATACTAACATTTATTTCAGTATAGAAAAGCCGGATATGAGTAATAATTTTGAATTTGTATGGAACACAAATGAATAATGACAATTGAGGATTAATTCCTTCCTAATATAAGCCAAGGTATTTGAATTATGTATCCTGAAAATAATATATGCTCGAAAGAATTGATTATCGTTCTGCAGGTTGTTGAGTTTGCCCTGGCTTTGCAAGGAGCTGGGTGCTTTTCTGTTGTTCTGGAATGTGTGTTTGCACCTGTTGTTGCTTCTGCAACATTTGCTCTTCGAATCCCTACAATTGGTATTAGGATAGGGCCTTTTTGTATTGGCCAAGTTAATTGATTCTTTAGCTCTCTCTCTACTACTCCTAATAATGAATTAGACTTGATTGACTTGTGTTGTATATAATCTTTTTGCTTTCATTTGTACATATAATTTGCTATATGATCTTGTAATTTGCTATATGATCTTGTAATTTGCTTTTCAAGTACTAAAGTGGGCATTTTAGTGATATCATGTGTTCATATATTGAGTTTACTCATGTATTGAACCTTGAATTTGCTTTTCTTCTCTCTCTCTCTCTCTCTCTCTCTCTCTCTCTCTCTATATATATATATATATATATTAAAAATAACCTTCTACGGCATACAAAATTATGTTGTGAAAAGTGTAATAATTTATGACATACAAGAAAATGCTATAAAAGATTATATACGGCATACAAAGTATGCCAGAAATATATTAAAAATAACCTTTTACGACATACAAAATTATGTTGTGAAAAGTGTAATGATTTATGACATACAAGAAAAATATCGTAAAAAATTATATACGGCATACATAGTATGTCATAAATATACGGCATGCAAAATTATGTCAGGGAAAATATGATGATTTATGGCATGACAAAAATGTCGTAAAAAATTATATACGACATACAAAGTATGTCATTAATATTTAATTTATTATTTTTTTACAATTTTACCTGCATGTCATAAATGACGCTCAACCTTCCATGACATGTCATATAACAACTTTTGTGTGTATATCATGAAAGAGTTTTTACGGCATGCAAACCAATAATTATACTCGTTAAGCCAACTAATAATTATATACAAAAATGTACCAAACACTCACAAGAATATAAGCATATATTGTTCATCCAATGTACGTATATGAGTCATTACAATGTGGATTTTCTCTCGATGCAAGACTTGTGCTGCAGGATCATCTAATGGTTAAGTCGCTACTACATATTATTTTGTAATTTATTTAAGTTCGGTATATATACTTTAAAAGTTTTTCTTACAAGGGCGAAATCAAGATTTTATTACCAGAGGGGTTAAAAGAAAGGACTAAAATGAGGTCGTAGTAAAAATATAAGGGTGATGAAGTGATGAAAAAATGTCACGTGTTTCAGATGACAACTTCCGTTAACCTTATTAATGGCAGATAGACGGAGGAGAAACTTTGTAACTTGATTTAAAGTATAAGAGATTATCTGTTACAATTGAAAGTAAATAGAATAAAGTGAGATTTTGATAAAAAAATATGAGTGCTAAGTGTAATGGGCCAAAAATATCTATCTCTACTATATATAAAGTGAACAAGTTACTGGGTGTCCAAGCCTTCTTCTTATGCCACGTGTCCCTTATTTCTCTAAGAGAAAATAAAAAATTAAATATTGAGGTGGTGAAAGGGACTTGAACCTAAGACCATTGATTTAATCTTTTGTTGAAAAAAAAAAAAAAAAAAAATGCGTAAGGAGCCCTTCATTTTCATTATAAGTAATATTCATTCGTTCGTTCATTCATTCTCTCTCTCTCTCATTTGCTGTTGATATCATACACATTAGTATTTTTTTCAAGGTTTTTTCTACTCAACTCCCCTAATTTGATACTTCCGTGTTTTTTACTTGTATCAGATCTGCAATTTTTCACGAATGTAGTTATTTATTTATGTGTTCATTTGTCTCCCCCAATAGTTTATATGGACAGATGAAATATTTAATCCTGTTGTGCCCACCCAAAGACCCAAAAATATAAAATATTGGTCTCATGCATGCAGATGTAGTAAGGTTTCGTGGCTGACAACGTTTCCTCATCTTGGTGATTTCCATTCAGACTAAAAAACTTTATTGCAGGTAATTTTAGTGTACCTAAAATCCCCCAATATTTTTATTTTAGTTTTTTTTTTTTGAAATTCATCATGATTTCATGCATTATTCATGGTCATTTTTTTTGATAATCTTTGTTTGTACCTTGTAGGTATGAATTCAGATGGCCAATCACCATTTTCTGTTGATGGCAGGGCAGTTCGGCAAACCCAGCCATCTGCACCGCCACAACAATCATCTGTTGACACAAACACAGACAGAAGAACTGGTAACACTCAAAACCAGACGCAAACTCGGGTTAAGACTCGATCTTGGTTTGAGATTCTGACAGAGAAGATTGGTGGCGACAACTTAATTGAGCTGACGAAGACGCTCCTAGTCACAAATTTCAGTGCAGCCATAGCTATGGTGACTTCCAGATCACAGAGATCGCCTTTGCAGCTTGCTTTGAATTCAAATCCACCACCTGTAATATCATTTGGTATTCTTGTGGCTTGTATTGCAACTAGTTTTACTGGTAATATGCATGTGATCATATTGCAAAAGAAATCGCCAATCGTTGCAAGCATATGGGCGTATGCTGGCGTGCTTTTGTTTGCCATTGCGTTCTTGACCACGATACAAATGATTCTACCTCCTACCCTCGGGTGGATTGTTTGGCCTGCTGGTGTTTCTATCTTCCTATCGTTTCTCTATGTCCTCACAAAGAGCAGGTAATTATTTATTTATTTTTTTTGTCAATTGTTCGGTTTTCTTGACTCAATTACAATTTTTTTTTTTTTTTTTTTTTTCTGCAAAGCAAAACACAGACCGATCCACCAATCAAATCAGTGAAAAAGCTCTTCATTTTTAATCAGTGGGAAAAATTTTTCGACAGGACTGAAATTATCCAGTCGGAAAGAAAGGAGCAAGTGTGGCTTTCAAGCTTGTCTCTTTTTCTTTAGTCAAATATATATATTTTTTTTCATTTTTAAATTTTTTAATTGTGCCTAAGAAATAAATATTTGTCAAAATTTTGAAAAAAATTAACTAAAAAGGAAAAAATAAAATATAAAGAAAACACTACAAGAGTAGGAACTTATGTTATATATATAAACTATTACAAGAATAGGAACTTAGGGGCTGTTTGTTTTCAGCTATCACAATCCACTCCGGACAGTGATAGATGAACAGTAAAGATAGAGCCTATTTGTTTTGGTTTGGGGGGTCCGGATTCGTAGTCCGAAGGGACTATGGGTGGGCCTTGGTAATGGTATTAGCAATCTGGAGTGAGAGATGGTATTAGAAAACTAGTCCGTTCGGATTGGGTGTCACCGGATGTCTGCCCGGAAGTTCGGCTGGTCAACAGGTCAACGCAAATTTTTTATTTATTTTTTACTTGTTGGGTATTTTTTTTTAAACATCAATGTTTAATATTTTTGTATTTTTTGTTAAGTAAAAATTATTATTTTATTTGTTTTATTATTTTATATAAACATAATTTAACAATCCCTACACTAAAAACTATCATTAAAACAAATACAATTTTACTAATCCCTTTACTATCAGTCCCCTCTATTCTACCTCTGAAAACAAATGGGGCTTTATGTTATATATGTAAACTATTCTAATAGGCCCGGATAAATCTACAGAGTGGATCTCTAAAAAGATATATAGGTCCAAAAGTTATGATACAAAAATTAAATTTATAATGTGCATTTTAAAGTTATAAATGAGAAGTTATGACACTTTTGTTTAATAGTTATATTTGTTTTCATTTTTTTGGGTCGAATTGTAGACTATTGTTCTTTCATTATATATTTATTTATTTATTTATGTTGATTTGTTGATGTGGGACTTCAACTCTTTGATAGGTTTACTCTATATTTTTTTTTTGTTTTTGTTTTCGAATATAAGAATTGTTCATCCAATGTATGTATATGAAATATTAAATAAGTTTTTAATTGATTACCTTTGCAATCGTTATTTTATTACATGAATGATTTAGTACCTATACAAGAGAGAAAAATTCTAATAATCATAATCTTTCAAAATTTTGAAATATAATGTTATAATTGCTATTACAATAATTATTTATCAACAATTTGCCTCTTGATTTGGGTCCTGGTTTGGTATATCTGGTGTGTATGGTCTATTATAATCTGAAGGATGCTATTGGGTCTGCTAGAATCTGATGTGGTATTTTGGATGGATTTAAAGTGCCTGGGTTGCTGTTATAATCTGAGGACTGTTATATTTTGAGGGCTATTACTGGGTCTGCCATAATCTGAGGGCTGCTTTTTGGGTGTGTATCTGATGGGATCGAAAGTGTCCTAGGTTTTTGTATCAGGTTGAGGAATGCAATGGCTGATTGTCATGGATGTAATTAACAATTTGCCTGCTGATTTGGCTCCTAGACCGGTATATTTGGTGTTTATGGTATGATATAATCTGAGGGATGTAACTGGTGTGTTTGGTGTGTATCTGATAGATCTGCTATCTGTTAGCATAAGTTTTCTCTGCTGTTTTGGTATTTTGGTTGCTATTTGTTGCTATCTGCTGTCTTTGTGTATCTGTTGCAGTCTTGTAAGCTCTCTGTTGCAGTTTCTATTGCAATTTTATGCGTCCTGTGAGGAGTGAACTCAAGAATATTTTCCAACTATACAAATAATTTGTATAGATAAATACACACGTGTTAAATACAAGGTGAGACTTTGCCTAAAAAGATACATATAACACGAGTGGATTTATCTTTACAAATAATTTATTTTAATTGTTTGTTTTTTCTTCTATTGGTTGGATCAAAATGCAAAAACTTCAAATATTCACTGATGTTATTTTTGTTCTACTTCTTTATGAGTCAATTGAATATATATATATATATATATTATATTTGAGTAACAAGTCCTCTAATATAGAACACCTAAAAAAGCAACCTTTTTTTTTTTTTTTTTTTTTTTTTCTAATGTTTTTATTTTTAGTGTTTTTTTAAAAAAAATTATGTCAAAATTTTTTACTTATCCTATCTTGTGTAAACGAATCTAAAAAATAAGTTTTTTTGAAAAATTCCAACAAAAATTGAAAAAGTCAAAATAAACAAACAACAAAAAAGTCTAGTATTGTTTTTTTTTTAGGACTTATTTTGGATTCTTTTAAATTTTTTAATTCGTCTCGTTGAGTTAAATCTAAAAGCCTAAAATTTTTTGAAATTTAAAAAAAAAAAAAAAAAGTTACCAAAGACAAAAATAAGCCCAAAAAAAAAAAAAACACCAAATAATCAAACCCCAAACATAAATGAAATAATCCGATAGTTCATTTTATATGATATCAAATGATTGTTACCATTGCAAAGCCAGGCATCACGAACTCTCTTAATCATGAAAAGTTATTTAGTGGCCGATCAAGAAAAAGAAAAGTTATTTAGTAGGATATTGTTAGGTGATATTTAAAGAGTCTTGTGATTGATAGAAAAGATAGAGTCCACGATTATGTATTGAGTCACAAAGGAACAACAAGGGCCATAACATTTGGTGATTAGTAAGAGTATTGTCACGTGATACCCTTGCATCACCTAATAAATTTTCCTTTATAACCCATGCTTTCTGCAATGACGGAAAGTTATCACTGATTGTAAGAAACCTCCAAATTTTTTTAAAACTTCTTATATTATACTAATATTGAATAATATGATTTCAAAATTAGAATATTCCACACCCTATAATCATAGTAGTTCGCACTACCAAATTATAAAGTTTCGCACATGTAACAAAAATTTTAAAATAATTTTCAAATTAAATTTTATGTAATATTGATTCCTTATGTTTGTTATCTGTGTTATTTGTTATATTTGTTTATTATTTAGAATTATTTGTATTTGTTTTACATTTGTCTTTATTTGTTGCCATTCTTGTTTTCTAACCACGTGTCATTTATGAATTTTTTTTTCTCTATAAATTATGCTTTAATTTGCTTACACCCCTTATTTTACATTCATTCTTGTTTCTTCATTTTTTGAAAATAAGAATATTGTCAGGTTTGACACGACAACCTTAAAAATAAGTTTAGAAAATTATTGAAATATCTTTTCATTCATAAATTGACTCGTCTTGTGCTAATTTTTACTTGTTTTAATTATGCATAGTATTGCACATTTGCAACTATGAAATTAGTCAAGACTAAACTGCATAATAGGGTTAAAGATTATTTGATCACATTTATTGAAAAAGATATATATTGAGGTTTTGATGTCGATCATATCATAGATATATATGTAGTAGACTTAATAAGTTAGTGTAGACAAAAAAAAATTGTTCATTTATATATTTTTACATGATTATGTTGGCAAAGAATGTTTAATTAATAGTAATATAATTTACTCTTCTTTTTTTTTTTTTTGATAAAAATTAATATTATTTTTACTTTTTTATTATTTACTTTTGTTTGCACTCCAGAATGAATCTTGAATCCATCCCAAATTAAATGTCCAATACTCGGGCCACAACAAGAATTTGTCAATGGCCAAGTTTGGCATCCTCAAAAAAATCCAAAAAGTCAAAAAGTCACTATCCTATTTAAGTCACATCATCTTATTTAAGTCACATCACCTCTCTAACACATCACTTCAAACCCAACCCAAATCCAACCCATATTTCATAAAAAGTCAAAAAGTGCACTTATTTAGTCTTCCCAAACTTGACGATTTAATGACAATAAAAGAGTTGAAGCTGAAAAGCTGGTGGAAATGGGATGAAAATGATCAAATGAGTTAGGAGTGAATTTTCCTAAAATGATCGATAATTAAAATGAAGCTTGTTACTTGGAATGTCTGAGGGATGGTTAATAGAGTGGAAAGTAATATCATCAAAAACATTTTAAGCCAAGGAAGTTGGTTTCTGCAAATGGTCGACATTGTTGATTTCTCAGAATTGAAGATCGAAGTCTTCGTTATCTTCTTCAGAAAACTTACACAAATCTGAGTCATTGATAACCATTGCAAGAACATCTCAACATGAAGAGGAATTGACAAATGCAAAGAGGAGATCTTGAGATGCTTTGAGAATGGATTTCGGGTTTAAAGACCAACTTTCAAGAAAGTCGGTTACGCGGAGTTGGATTATCAAAATTATTCATGAAAGAGGCAGCTCAAGGAACCATCTCTTATATCTTGGAACGCTTTTGGGAGAAGACTTAAAAACAGGGCTACTATTGTTGAGAAAGGTAGAATTACTTTGATTAAATCAAAATTATTGGACTTGCCCATTTATTACATGTCTTGACTCAGAATTCCTGCAAGTATGACAAAGGCTCTTGAGAAAATTTGAAAAATGTTTTTTGAAGGGTGACAATGAAGATGAAGGAAATTGCATCATTTTAAGATGGAGCTTTGTGACTACCAAAAAAAATAAATATTGGTGGAGGTTTGGAGTGGAAAGAAATTATGTGTGGAAAAGTATAGGATTACCCAGATGGCTGTTTGGTTTCATTACTGTTCAGATCAGTGAAATTTGTCAAAGGTATGGAAAGCCAATTCTCTCCTTAGATCGCCTCATTTTCGAAATTTTGGAATGCCTTGTTGGGAGGGTTATCAATTAAGGTTGGCTGTGGTTCTTCGACAAAGCTTTGGAATGATGTTTGGGTAGACGGAAAAGCTCATAAGGAGGTATTTCTGAGATTCTTCTGCCTTGTGGATATACATATCAAAATCATGGTGAGTGATTTTCCTTAAAATGATCATGCAGTGATTTTTTTTTTTTTTTTGATGACTAGATTTAATTCTACAGAAGTCGTGGTACAACAATCATTTTAGCTTTCAGCTTCCAAACCTTAATTTTACCCAAAAAAAAAAATCATCATTCTAGAGGATCCGGACTCAATCATGGAATCTTTGGCCTATTAGGAGCTACTAAGTAACCTGAAGGAATTTACTATCTAGTCCTTACGAGGGAGAGGTAAATGGAGGCAAAGCTATGAGTAGGAGTCTCATTTGGAAGAACATTAGTCTATATCTGCTTCTTCAAGTAGATAATTCATTTTCAAAAGAATTTCAAAACAATTGTCTGATTAACTGGTTAGCATTTTCTATTTTTCTAAGGACTCATTGATCCTTGTTGATACTCTCTAATTACATTTTTAACCTTTGAAAGTCAAAAAAGCCAACATATATTTTTTGGCACACCCAGTGGGACTTACATTATAATGGCTAGACATAGGAGATAAGGAGAAAATGAACGCCTAGAAGAAGGTGTAGAAGGAGATTTAGAAGCACATAACCCAGAGGGTAATGTTGAGACACATCCCATGGATGTGCCTGCTTCAAGTGATCCTACACAATTGTTCGAAGAGACCAACAATTTAGGATATGCAACGCAAGTCCAAAATGTTGGACAGGGCCATGAAACTAGATCTTCAACTGTTCCATTTACCCAACTAGCGAATCCATGGGGAAGATTGGTTAATGTAATGGGACAACAATTAATGCATGCAATGGAAAGATAAGAAACATCCTTTTTTGATCGAATGAACTCCTATCAACCACCTGTCATTAGACAGACTGAAGAAAATACAAACTTACTTTAACAAAAGTTGGCTCGAGATGAACAACATATGCAAAATAACGGAAAAAATAATGGGCAAACTAGTGGTCAAGCTAATAATCAAAATCATGAGACACCACATGTGCCTCAATCATGGTACGAAACGCCTCCCAAACCACTAATGGGTCAGAGCATACCTTTGCCTATTAGTGAAACCATACACATTAGTGGGCCAGGGCTGACACAAGTAAATGGCATAGTGTTCTCAAATCCTGTGTTTGTATCTATGTCTAGCACTCGAGTATTCACTAATCCTGTGTTCAAACTTATACCCGGGGGTGAGAAGGAATTCTTGCAGTTGGAAGAGAAACAACACTTGCTCCTTCTCTGGTGGTTCCCTTCGCAGTACCTTTTGTGGGACAAATGTCTGCCCGAAGGGGACACTATTTATGATTTAAATTTTATGTCTTATTCCCTTTGAAAACACTATTTATGATTTAAATTTGTAATTTTATATGTATCAATATGAATAATTCTTATGATCTTATTGATATAAATATAAATCCTACCTTTGAGTTAACTCACCTTAAGCACTTTTTTTGTGTAATAAAATACTTCAATATTGTCATATAAAAGTATTACAATTATAATTAAATATTACTTGAAGTATAATTAAAGACTCAATATGCAACCACTATAGACCTAACCAAAAACATAACAGATTAGGAAAGACATTTTCAGTTAATAACCAAAATAATGCACTATGAGTTATAACCAAATCATGATTTGTATATTATAGAGTTTTTTGTTGTTTTTATTTTTTTTATAGAAAAAATATTTTGATACAAGTGGAATCCATGATTTTTGGTAAATTTGATTAACACAAATAAAGATTTGATTTCAAGTTGAGAATACACATTTTTGCTAAAAAAAAAAAATAATAATAAAAATAAAAATAAAATCCTTACGATCAATATGATTTAAATTTGTAATTTTTTATATATCAATATGAATAATTCTTTCGATCTTATTGATATAAATATAAATCCTACATTTGAGTTAACTCACCTTAAGCACTTTTTTTGTGGAATAAAATGCTGCAATATTGTCATATAAAAGTATTACAATTATAATTAAATATTACTTGAAGTATAATTAAAGACTCAATATGCAACCACTATAGACCTAACCAAAAACATGACAGATTAGCAAAGACATTTTCAGTTAATAACCAAAATAATGCACTATGAGTTATAACCAAATCATGATTTGTATATTATAGAGTTTTTTATTGTTTTTATTTTTTTTATAGAAAAAATATTTTGATACAAGTGGAATCCATGATTTTTGGTAAATTTGATTAACACAAATGAAGATTTGATTTCAAGTTGAGAATACACATTTTTGCTATAAAAAAAAAAAAAAAAAAAACTTTGAAAGAAATTATTTTTATGAGCCTTTTACATTGGATCACACACAGTGAAAAAAATTTCATCAGCCATTAGAAAATTTGTTTGTTTTTGGTTTTCAATTGTTAAAATTTTTTACACATAAAGTATTAAGACTTAAAATTAATTTTTTATTTTAAAAATAAATTCCCGTATATCGCACAATTTACCTATTAAATTTTTATACAAAAATACTCTTATTCACGTCTTAGTATTTGAAATCAGGTAACACACAACAAACATATTATATTTGTATTCGAAATAGATTTCAAAACTTTAAAAAATTCAATAACTTCTCATATACGATTTTATTTTTCGTAAAATTTATATTTTTTTGAATCCTCTAGTTGAGATCTATTCAACAAAAGAATTTGAAATTTTGAGAAAAAGAAGAAGAAAAAAATTTCACTAAGTTTTATATCATTGTACAGTGAAATTTTACTGACAAATTCGGTGAAATTAGTGACATGTATGATGTTACTGTTACCATCAATGCCCAAGATAGATCATGCACATATTCTTTTCTTCTAATTGTCCCTTTGCTTTAGCTTTTTCTTTGTACCTATCGTGCTTTTCCTTTTGCTTTACTTTTGATTTGCCTATTGCTTTGGCTTTCACTTTGCAGCTATCGATACCTTGTTCTTCATTGTACCACCCGACCAAAAGTATCAGTTCCGGAGATATATGGTTGATTGCATATGGAAAATTTGAAAGACAAAAAATAAAAATAAAAATAAAAAATTTAAAAAAAGGGCATTGGAAGTGGATTTAGTTTTTCTATTTTTATCCAACTGTCAACTGTCGCTAGATGGCTGTTGGACTGCTGGCGCCGATACTGGAAAAGTCACCGCCAGTGGCCAGTGGTGATGGTAATATAGATAAATTAAAAAAATTAAGTGAATAAATAAATGACATGTGAATAGGAGATAACACTTAAATAAATAAGTGGAAAAATGGTTCTGATTGTAATAACGACATAATGAGATTTTTGTAAATTATTCTATACATTCAATATATATATATTTTGTTATAGGAAAATCCTCCCTACCCTCCCGCAGGTCCAAGGTAGCGCCCCTTGCAGAGATCACCAAGGTGTCCTGTTAGCCGTTCCGAGCGAGGAGAGTATAACTTGGGAACTTGCCCCGACCCCCCCAAGACAAACTCCGCTTAAGTCAGGACTCGCACAGCGGGGGAGCATTGAACCTACACCAAGTGCTGACTAACCCACACCAAGTGCTGACTAGACAACTTGAGGTCCAACCTCCTAACCAACAGTGCTTCGCCCAGGAGATTGGCCTAAGGAGAGAATTGAACTTGTGACCTAGGCCCAAGGCCTTACCACAATGCCACAACCCCTTGGGTTACATTCAATATTTTAATTACTTATATTTCCCCGCATTCATATTTGTTTGTTTGTATATCTTTAGTACTATCATATCGAAAATATATGATGATGATGGTTCACTGACCTAAAAATAAATATTTTTCATCATCCAAAATTTGAAAAGACAAGTCATTATAAAATCAAGGAAAAACTATCATCAAGTGGTAATCAATACAAAATATTATATATTAATAAAAAAATTATAATTATAATTATTAATATTTATAATGTTTATTACTTTTTAAAAAAATATATTTTTTCTTCCTTTCACTGCTAGGTAATTTCTGCTAAAATAAAATTAAAGTTTAAAAAATTATTAATGAAAAAAATGTCATCAACTAAATTTTTAATGATAGAAATAATTTTAGAAAATGTTTAAGAACTCACTTTTTAGAAATTATATTTTAAACACTAATTTTGATATTAGAAATAATAGTTGAATTGGAGGGAGAATTAATAACATAAAATCAAAAAGTGATTCTAATTATTTAAATTTTATTTTTCATTTTCTTCTCTTCACTCTTCTCCTACTTCATGTATTATTTAGACATCACAAAGTTCCTAATTAATTGCACAAAAGAAAAAAATTTAAATAAATAAATAAACCAATTATAAGAACATAAAATAAATCAAAATACATAAATATATAAATACAAAAGCACACAACTTTAATAATAATAAAAATTATAAATAATAATAATAATAATAATAATAATAATAATAATAATAATAATAATAATAATAATAATAATAATAATAATAATAATATAAGAGGAGAGAGAACAATATTCACAAGTTAATTGACTTGACTAGAGGTTTGGGGCCATTTGGTGCCTATTAGGCCTATTTTGGCAATTAGAAATTTTTTTTTTAAATTTATTGACTTATTTGAATCACATCACTTTTTCAACAAATAGTCAATAAGTCAAAAAAAAAAAAAAAAAAAAAAAAATCACTTTCCAAAATAAGCCTAACTTATGTAATGGTTAAAATGGCATTTGTGTCTTTTTAACAAGCTATTTTTGGGGGAAAACCAACAAAGAGACTAGCAGGTGCACAATAGGCACGTTTGACACACACCACGTTTGTTTCGACAGAAAAGCTAACAAATACAGATTAGTCTAAAATCACAAAGAGATGATAAAGTGCTCTATCGTCAAACGACAAGAGTGTAAAGTAAATTTTGTCCTACATCAATTGTGTGTTCGGTTTTTTAGTCATGATTGTTGTGCATGTTATGATAGCAAGCACATGATTTTTTTTACAAAGTTTTTTTTGTTTATTTAAAGGATTAAGCAGATCATGCAATTTAATAAGGGAAAGTTACTAATAAATTCTAAATGTTGAAATTGTGCTCCATTTAGTCCTAACTTTTTTTCTTTTGATCTATTTGGTCCTTTCTATTGCTGAATGACGTAAATACCACTGCCTATTTTCTGAGCATGTGAATAGGTGATCATGTGGTATGGCACAACCAAATGTTGGTGTGTTTCCCAAATTGGTATTTGCCACGTGTCACATTCAGGGTGATCGCTGGGTGCCACAACATTGGAAAGTTCACTAAGGGTTTTTGTGCTTTCTTACTTTGGGGGGCATGCAGTCCACGTGACACACATAACCATATTGACAAAACCCCATATTGGTTATGGATTAGGCAAGGTTTGAAATCCCTAATTTCTGGCGATTGTGGATTAGGTAAGATTTGAAATCCCTAATTTATGGCGATTCCAAAAATTGAAAGGTTATGATCGTTGGTATGTGTGACATTGGAAGGTGATTAGCGGCACTGCAACATAACGATAGTCGAAGGAAGTTCGCAAAAGGAACCGGAGAGATGCTGACGGATGTGTTTAGATTTGCCGGTCGTTGGAACGATGGGTGGGGAAGGTATGTGACGCCATTGTTTTTTGCTGTTTCCATGGTCGATATGTTCCATGTATGGTTGAAACATTAGGTGGTTGTGGTTTGATGATATTTATTTGATATTCTGTAACAGATGAGTATTGATTGGAAAATGTCGATGGCATTGTATGTGTGTATGTATATTGCAGCTTATTACCTTATTGTGTGTATTATGGTAAGGTGTAGGTTTCACATACCTGGACCATGTGTGGTGGGTGTGATGTTATTATTGGGTTAGCATATTTTGGGTCACTGTATGTTGTCAGGGAATTCGGGTTTGGGATGTGCGTTGACACGGTGTTACATTCTGGACCTGCTTCAATGTGATTCGTAGCAGGGGGGTTGTGATGTTGTCAGGTCTGTGCAATCTTGTTAAGGTATGTGGTATGTGGCACATGGGTCCGATTCAATTGGGGTGTGTGGGTACTGTGTGTATTGTGTTTTTATGATTCGTGTTGTTTAGTGCCGAATGTGAACATGTCAAAAGTGATTCATGGCAATGCCCCCCTGTTGCTTATATGTGTGGTTTTGTTTAGTTCAATAATCTTGTTTTTATGTTTTGTTTGATATGTGTGAAAGTATGTTGTGGTGTGTACAAGTGTAATGGCGTTAAATTTTGGGGGAAGACGATGAGAGATATGTGAGTGTGAGTATGTTGCGGATGTAAGCAGTGCCAATTAGTATGTAGTGGAAGTAGTTGGTATATGTCACATGTTTACCAAACAATTGGCACGTTGTTCCTGGCATGGTTTGAGGTGTATAGTTTTGAATTGTCAAGTGTTAATATTGGTCATGGTTTTCACTGTTTGTATTTAAATTTATCCACAATTGTTGGTTGGGTGTGTTGGCTGGCTATGTGGAATTTCAAATTTCGTTTCATGTGATTCACAAATGTTTGTTATGGGATGCGTAACTATGTGTGATGTTGCAACATTATATCTGGCAGGGTTGTTTTATCGGGTCGAGGTCTCATGCATGTTGTTTGTATTTATGTGTTGTGGAATTTGTATGTTGGTGTGTTGGTTATGGTGTGTTATGTTCTGTACTAGTAGCGAGTTAATATGTTATTTGTGCTATTATAGATGCTGGCAGTAGCAGGAGTCCGTGGACGCATTCATGTGAACGAAAACATCTTGATGGTGCATGTGATTCGAAACCAAACAGGCTGGGTGTTAACATGCAATGACGCATATTGTTCAAGAAATCGAAAGTTATCCAGCAGGCAGTTGGTGAACGAGGTGTTCATCCTGCTGCCCGATCGTCAAGTAGTGCACCTACAAGGATTAATTTCAGTTCAAACACTGTGGGCATCGTTAAGCTTGTAACAACATCGCTGTTGAGGGGTGGTCACTTTGAACAGTTGAAAATGACTCCATTTTGGATCATGGTTGAGTCTATTTGAATTAACAAACTGAATCACAATGATTTTAGGAAGTTTGACGATGCAATTTTGAAAATCATACGGACATACGACAACCATTGTGACGCATTCAACATCGGTGGGGATTTGTTGAAGCTCTGTAGGAGCAATGTAAGACTTTTGTTTGGGATCCAGTGTGGTACTAGGCATCTTGATCTCTCCCATTGTCAAAAGCCAACATTTGATTTCATTCAGCGAAGGAGTCATAACATCGTAAGGATAACATCGAAGCTCATGAAGACATTGTTCGAAGAAGCCGTGTGTGGGTGAAGTAAGGTGGACGAGGAGGATGTAGCAAAATTGTTGACACTGTATGTGTGTGGGAAGCTGTTCTTTGCTAATTTAGGGGAGACAATAAGTTGGGCATTTGTGTGATACATTGATGACCTGAAGACCGTCCGTGCATACGATTGGACTGGTGCAATACTACAAACGTTGATGGGTTCAATCAAAGATTTCCACCATACGCCAGAAAAGGTCATTGGATGTGTTGTTGCATTGCTGGTATATAGTTGGCTTTGTTTTGAGACTGTTTGAATTGTTTTACCCATGCATTTGTTTTTTTGCTAATGACGTAATTTAATGATTTTTGTGTTTGAAACACAGTATTGGATCTATGAACATTCCACGATAGTGAAGCCCGGAACGGAGAATATGTTCCCAAGATTCCTGAAATGAGACATTGGTGCATTGGTGAGCAGGATGCCGGGTTTGGATTTTGCAACACCAGGAAAATTCAAGGTACATGCCCTGTTGGTTAAAAGTTGTTAGTAATGGATGGTGTGTGAATGTTCGTGATGTTAGTTTAGGTTTTTTTATTTTTTTATTTTTTTGGACAGGTAAGAGTTGATAGGTTATGGTCTTTGGAGTACGAGCGTGACATTTTGGCCACGGACAAGGGATTGGTAGCCAGTCCGGTGGGAAACATCTGTGGTAGCAACGTCAACAACCTGGGAGATGGTGGTGATGTCAAGGGTGATGGTGGTTTGTATGAGCGTAACATCGGTAAAGGTGATGGAGGGCTGCTGGATGTGGTGGATGATTTTGTTAAGGAGAGGGTACACGTGGCTCATCCATCTGGTGATGGCATGGGAGTGAAGGCAAATGATGTGTGCAACCCGGCGTGTAATACAGTTAATGATGTGGCAGTTGCCATCGAAGTAGAGAAATCACTGAATCCAATGGCAGACATAGAAATGCGGAACAAAACTGATGAGGGGACGATAGCAAAGCTAGAGGAGGAAGTTGTTAGGTTGAAGAGTAAAATGGAATTGCAAGCCGTGAACATTGTTGGTGGGTTCGAGTGTGTCATGAAGGTGAAAGACAAGGAGATACGAAAGCTGCAAAATGAAAACAAAGAATTGCGGCAAACAATATCAATGCTAGAGGACCGGCTGGCTGACCATCAGGTGCGTAATGTTATGCAAGATTTCGTAAAATTGACGTCAGTGCTGTTGGTGTGAGCCGATGAGGAGATGAAAATAGGATTAATGTGGCGGTCGTCACGATGTTATGCCTATTCGAGGTGGTGTTAATATGTGTGGCAGTTTTGGACATGTAGATGTGTACACAGTGTTCGATTCTAGTCCAGTGCCGCTACGTAGTGTAGGTGATGTGAGTTTGTCGGACCGCGAAGTGCAAGTGTTATCATACGTGGTGAATGGTGGGCATGGTGTAGCTGGGAAAAATTCATTCATGCGCAAAATTAAGGCAAAAGTGAGGAAAGAACTAAGGCTGAAAGGTCATGAATACCCTTTAAGTTGGGAATGTGGAAAAAGAACAGTTACACACATGGACGAGGGTCTGGAGGTTGACAAATGTAATGTGAATTACGCTGTTATTGATGTTGACACAGTTGGTGTGCCTGCCAAGAAATGGTCTGGTTTGGAGTTGAACAACCGGTTGGGGGTATGGAAAATGATGACGTTTGAAGAGAAAGAAAAAATAACAAAGGCTTACTGTAGACACCCCATTTTTGACTACCTTTAAGACTTGGACGTGACTGATGGTTTACTTGGTGGAGAAAGGTGCGCAGGGGAAAGGTGCAATTTCTTCAGCAAAGAGAGAGTCAAATCTCAACTTCATACCCCTGTTCTGGACCAAAACAATCTTGATCAAAAGATTTTAGTCTTAAAACCCTCTCTTTCAAAACGTTTTTGAAATAAAGTTCCTACGATGTTCTGACGCTCGCATTTTGTTAAAAGTTGCGCTTTTCGGTAAACCGAGCAGGGACAAAGTGGAAATGAACGAAAGAGAGATGAAATCTTTGAAAAATCTTTCAAAATACCTTACTTAGGGGTTTGAAGTTGAATAAAAGAGGAGAAGAGGGAAGAAATCCAGTTGGGGAAGAAAATGGGCATGAATCGTTAAGAGAGAATTGAACAGCCCTCGCCGAATCGGGCCTATTCATTCACGTACTTGGAATCAAGCTATGAGGCTACCACCGTTGGAAAACTTACTCCCGGGGCCTCATTTTGCACTCAAGAATCTCCTAAATCCAATTCCGGATAGGGGAGATATGGTTGATTGAAGTAGGGCATCACTCCGGTTGGGACCGAATCTGCGCGGCTTCACGGAAACTGGTATAACTTTTTCCACAGGAAGAATTTTAATGCAAGGTTTGCGCCATTGGAAAGATAACTTCCGGGGCTTCAATTTGGACACTTGAATGGCCACCATTGGACTTCCCAATCACCCACCGGCCACATTTCTTTCCGGCAGCCCATTTTTTTGGTCCTGAAAGTAGCAGGCCGGCCACCTAGCTGGTGAAATGACTTTTTTTGCCCTTTTTAGCTAGCCGGCCATAACCCCCTCCCCAAGTGTGTCCTAAAAGTGAATTTTGTTTTCCTCTAGGCCTTATGTCCGAGGGTTTGGCCTTTTGGGGGGAAACTTGAATTGTTTCCCCCCCCCCATTTTTCCCCCTCTTTTCCACCCTTTTTTGTCTATATAACCAGCACTCCCAGCTGGTTTTGAGGGGTTAGAAATTTTTTCTTTGAGCCTCATATGTCGCATCTCTCCCTCTCTACATCCTAACCCTCAAAACCCTTAAGTTCCTACACCATTTCTACACCACCACCTAGCACCACACCACCACCTCCATTCCAGCCACTTGGAGCTGCTTTCCAGAGCTGAGGAGCACCATTTCTTGTGCCAAGAGGTTGTCAAAGATTGGTCTACAAGGGTGAGTCATTTTTCCCCTCTTTTGAGTTCATTTTTGCATGCTTTCTTAGCCATTCTTGCTTACACTTTTGGGCTCCGACCCTAACTGAAAATAGCATTTTTTTGAGCTCTTCTTAATGTTTTTTTAAGGGCCTCTCACTGTTTGAGGCTTCCTTTTTGCACTTGCTTCTTTACCTCTCTTGTTTGCCTATTTCTTGTGTAGTATTTTTGGCCTATGTATAAACTGTTTTGAGCTCTGTCATAAACTGTAAAGTGGCTTATCTTGAGTCCTTCTTCAACATTGTTGAAGGGCTCATCACTGTTTGAGGCTTCCATTTTCCACTTGCTTTTATATCCCTCTTTTGGCCTTATTTTTGCATGATTTGTTGGCCTCTTGTGCTTCTGTTTTTGGGCTCTGGTCCGAACTATAAATGGCCTTATTTCGACCCCTTCTTCATTTTTCATTAAGGGTCTTTTACTGTTTGAGGCATCCTTTTTGTACTTTGTGTTTAAACCTCTTTTTTAGGCCTTATTTTGCATAGTATTTTAAGCATGCTTGTGCACTGTTTTGGGTTTGATCATCAACTGTAAAATACCATATTTTGGGCCCCTCTTCAACATTGTAGAAGCTCCCTTCTCTGTTTGAGGTCAGAAGCTGCTACTTTCTTCATTATCTCGCTTTCGGGGCCATTTTTGCATGCTAGCTTAGCCCCATTTGTGTTCACTGTTTGGCCTTCCTTAAAACTGTAAATATGCTTGTTTTGGGGCTGTCTTGATTCTTTCTTCACACTTCATATTCAAATAATGCATGCGTTGCATAGCCATAGGTCATTCCATGCGCCTAATTTCATGTTTCGGGTCTCATTCCATGCTTCGGGTGCCATGCTTTCGTGTTTCAGGGCTGTTTTGCATCACTTTTTGCTGCTGAAATTTGTATGCTAGTATGCCATATTCCATGTTTTTCCATGTCTTG
This sequence comes from Camellia granthamiana, assembly GCA_036172215.1. Lineage (NCBI taxonomy): Eukaryota > Viridiplantae > Streptophyta > Magnoliopsida > Ericales > Theaceae > Camellia > Camellia granthamiana. The sequence continues at coordinate 38,453,512 of CM069907.1, read as the reverse complement.
TTAGAGTGGCATTTCGTGCCTTAGGGTCGGTCCTCGGTTTGCGTGCACGCATCTCGAGTTGTCTCATTTTCATCTAATGGCCTCCTGTGTGAGTGTGGCTGAGGTCCACTTGTGTTGGTGTAAGTCCATTATGCATTGTGTATGCCATTTCATTTCATAGCATTGTGTATGCTAAGTTGTATGTTAGCGCATTGTGTATGCCATGTTACCTTGTGCATCGTGTATGCCATTCCAAAGCATTGTGCATGTTAGGTTGTATATTAGTTGCATTCATGCATGTCATGCATATTACATTGTGTTTGGGATAGGAGTTAGCCCGAGCACGGGAAACGAGGTACGTTTTGTACTCCGAGTGACGGAACGTGTCTCAATTCCCCAGTCACTGACACTCTGGATTACCCATGATGGAGTTTAGGTTTTGTTGTGTTTTCGTGTTGCATTCATTCCATATCGAGTTGTGCAATTCGACTCCTCGGCCATCATGCATCGAGATGCGTGATTGGTGGCACGAGGATCGAGGCATGCATACATATGTGAAATAACATTGCTATGCCCCTTTCCTGCTCTCTGTTATAGCAAATCAAGAATTAGCATCCTTCCGAAGCTTGGCGCGCTTTCCAAAGATAATTGCAAAACAGAGGCATATCGGGGCATCCCAGTGGATTTCCGCGCAAGGCAGCCCAAACATACATCATTCATCAGAGTCGAGGCAGTCCCTGGCTTGCATGCCAATTTATAGCTTTCCTAGATTAATTTGTAAATTAATTAGGATTTTTGTACTTGTTCGGACTGTATTTATTCGGGACTGTATATTATTTATTCGGACCCTCCGAGTGAGGGCAATGTTGTAATAAGTGTGCGTGAGTGTGATATATGTCTTCCAACCCCACGTCTTTCTTCCATTTTATTTACCTGCTTATGATGGTTAGATTAGGGCATATTTCAATTAGCATACAGTATGATAGTATGTTTGCATTCATTCATCTGTTTTGCATGCACCGGGCTCGGCGCATCATACTAACTGCATTTGTATTTCAATTCTAAGTTGAATACATGTTAGCTGTTGCATCTCATATGCCATGTTTAGAATAGCCGAGCCTGCTAAAGTTGCATTTTTGCATGTGTTGCATTAGGCATTTCTGTATAAATAGGATCATGCATGGATTTCTAACTAGTTTCTGTTTTGGCTTGGAGTACTCGGTAAGTTTTATGCTTTAGCATCCTTGCATGCGTGTGAGTGACTGCCATGAATAGCATGCTTACCATGAGGCTCTATGCTTATGTGATATAACTGCCTGAATGCCTGTGGGTGAAGGTTGGGTTATCTGAATTGGAATAATACATCGACTGTGAGTTTTAAGCCCACTAGATAGTGGCAAAACCATCTTTTCTAAGCCCACCCGAGGGTGGCAAAATCTGCATTTTAAGCCTACTTGCAAGTAGCAAACCGTTTCAAAACAAACATAAGATGTGTTGTTCCAATTTAGGCGATCCAGTCTATACTTGTATGCTGTACGCATCACATAGTAAATCTAGGCTAATAACCGGAATAAGAACACATAACGTTTTCAAAACAAGATATCATGGTTAGTAGAGGCCGATCTTTGATCGGGCGAGCGGGGGTGCTCACGAAGTGACCTTCCCCAATCGTACCCAAGTTCCCGAGCCGAGGCAACTTTGGTGATGACGGACACGTGGCCTTAGGCAACGAGTCAGGGTTTCCTAAATTTCTCAAAATAAAATATTTAGGTGGCGACTCTGTATCTGGCAAAGTAGTCCATGTTTGGCACTTCTTTCAAAAATCTGTTTTCTCAAAACGATTTGCCGGATTTGGACTCTTTGGTTCAAGATTAAGAACCGTGACACAAATCGAGTCCGAGCTGTAGCGAGGTCCCTCCGCGGGCTTGTTACACTTACGAACGGAATGGCGACAGGTATGTGTGGGAGTACAAGAAAATTTAATTACCCGTCATAAATAATGCAATTTTTGGTTAATTGATGTGTTTGTTTTCTGTGCAGGGCTGTTATATGGACTGGGGTTGACAATGGTGTGTCGGTGTATTTTACCGATATAAAAAATCTTGTACATGGAGAGAGTGTTTGTGGCAATGTAAGACGACGTACTGCCTTTTGTGTTACATGTGTTGTGTTGTTTTTTAAGACACTATGAATGTGGGTTGTCATACGCAGTATTTTCGGATGAGTTTCGTAACACATGTGTTGTTTGTTTCACGGTAGGTAATTGATGCGTATGCAGATATATTGTTGATAGAGCAGGCGAATGTCGGTGCGGGTGATGATTTGTCAGACAAATCGTACTTCTTTAGCAGTATTTGCATGGTGAGTGTTACTGTGTCACTACTATACAGTGGGCAATGTGAGGGATTTTTTTTTTTTAAAACCACTGATTGTCCTGTAGGACGTTATGAAAACTAGTAACACAAAAACAATAGAGAGTTATGTGCTGAAAAATTTTGCATCATCGAAGGATTGTTGGTACATTCATTTCCCAATACTCAACCAATCACACTAGACTCTCATGGTGTACGACGCAGAGGATGGGAGTTGGAAGCATTTTAATCCGATGAGGCAACGGTCAAATGGCAGATCAGACATGCATTACAATGAAGCTCTTGTTCTGGTAAAATGCACAAATTTTTTTTTTTTTTTGAATGAGTGTGGGCGTGTTGTAGTTTTATAAGGTGTGGGGGGTTTTGTGTGTTTTAGAAGGAACGTGTCTAGTGTAATGAAGCGGTCGTTGCGAGTAGATGGAATATACGAGCTAAGCATCGTTGAGACCTTCAACCACTCCCTCGAGTCTGTTGCAGATTGTCCCCAACAGAGACCTGACTCGTAATTACCCTGGTGTTGACACTGGGACATTGTAAATTTCTTGTTGGGTAATTGTGCAATGTAGTTGACAAATTGTCCTTGTGTTTGCCTAACGTAGGCTGAATTGTGCGGTTATTGTGTGCATGGTGATGCGGCAGTACGTGCACCATCTTGATGTGGGTCGTTTATTGTAAGGTAACAACGACATCGTGTTAAGAGCAAACATGGTGAAGGGATTTGTGAACGAAACGATCAGGGGGCTAAAAGATTAGATATGATTGAATTATTTTTAGGTTGTAAAAAAACAATAGCTTACATTTATATATTTTAGGTTAGTATAGTGGTATTTGCATTATGATTGTCTTTTGTGAACCGTACGTGAACAATTTCAGTTTGGTAGTAATTACGATGTGGTCGCACGATAACCGTGATTTTGTTTTTGTGATTTATAATTCTTGGGTGGCCACTGTGTGTAGATAACGTTGGTATTAAAACTGGTATTTGTGAATGAAGTGTACATGTGTTTGTTTGATGTTGTTGTATACCAGTGGTTTGATGGGTGGACAATAAACTAGGTGGGAATGTTTGACAATTATCAGTGTAATTGTCTTAAAAGTTTTATGTTGGGTACATTAGTATGTAGGATGTAACCCCCCGGGTAGAATTTGTGTTTTTGGAGTTGGTAGGTTTCACACAGCAGGCGATGTGTAATGTTTATTTTGGGGGATGCGTACACACCTGTAGATCCCTTTCTATCTCGTTGGATTAGAACATCCAAAAAGCAGTTTTTTACCCCCTGAAAATTAATTACAAACAGCGCATCACTTCTGAATATTCCCTCTGAGTTTCGCCCCAGATTTCACTCTCATGTAAGCAAATATTCACTTTGAATGTTATGTATCTATGTAGATATAAATCAATCATGTGAAATGTATCCGTATGTGTAGCTGTGTATGTATTATGTAGCCATAGTTGCTTGATTTTGGTGTGTGAAATCGTATGTGTGTCAGAGAAGTGTTTCAATTATTTGGTTTTTGAAAAATTTGTTTTCACATTCATCAACACTATTATTAATTTGATGAATGTTATTGTTGGCGCAATGTGCCTAAGATTTATAGTTCAATACCCACTTTTTAAACTTAAATTAGAAATATAACCCAGTGTACGGATTGGGCAATTGAGAATAATTCCTGATTGTAATTGATGCGCTAGTCTGCAAGGAATCGGGTAGTATATATGCATATGCAACACTTCATCATTGCTTATACAGTGGTGGACATCTTTGAAATGGTGAGAATAGGTTTACAAAATCAAATTGTGGTGTCAAAATTGGATGGTAATCAGAATGACTTGTTTGTTGTGATTTACTTAGTATATATTTTCATGGGTTTAGATAGTTGTCATGTATTGTTCAAAAATTTGAATTCCAACAAATTGGTGTAATTGTGGGATATGTTTGAATGGACGTGGGTTGCAGCAGGTGAACAATTTATGGGATTCAATTTGTATGTGTTGATGTGTTTATTACAATATGAATTACGCACAGCGGGTAAGTGTGACGGTGTGAATAACGTATTATGTTTTGAAAATGTGTATTGAATGAGAACATATTTGTGTGAAATGACATTTAATTTGGAGCGTGTTCTGAATGTGATCATATTTTACTATAACATGCACTTAACGCAAATGACACACATAGACAGGAAATAAAATTGTGCAAGAATAAGGTACATACCAATGTCCCCCTGTTGGAATGAAAAATTAAACGCAACACAATGATGGAAATATTTGGATAAATGGTTCATGTGGGGGTTGTGTGCTACCCAATTTAGTTGGTCAACTAATATAATAAAACCGGAGTAATAACACAAAACATAATAGTACGGTACGTTGAGGGTTTGGGCACCCATTTATTTAGCAAAACAAATTAAACCGAAGTCACAAACTTTGGAACAAAAACGTTAGACGTGTAGTCGCATAAAGTGAAGGCTAAATTGGTTCTTTACATGTCTTCCTGTTGTGGTTCCCCATCCGTTTACAACGTCTGTAACTAATTTGTTGCACTTCTTCATCCCTTGACAGAATCTGTTTTTTCTTTGGCCTACCAGGTGGTCGTTTCACAACTGGTGGGTGTATGACGAAATCTTTAATACTGAAAGGTGGTTTCTCAACAGTTGGTATTGAAGTTATGCTTGAGACGTATGCCAAACGATATTCGGACACATTATAGTATGGTTCAACCAAATCGTACAAATCTCGTCCACTATTACGGATTGCAACCATCGCATGTGCACATGGCAATCGTTTAATCTGCCACTGGAAACAGGAACACATGCGCCTGCCAACATCCACAAGTACTAATGGGTACGAATGCACCTCGTACACATCTTTCATTTGATTGGCTTACAAGCCATGCCTTGCCTTTGTTGTATGCTTTCACTAAGCGAGACTCCATTTTGGGGCAAAGAACTCCAGGCCACGCGGCTGCCTTACGTCTACGTTTTGACATTTGATCCATAATTTTTGTCCTAATGTTGTCAACCATCTGCGTGATCGGGAGGTGATGTGCCTTGCAGATCCATGAGTTGAATGACTCAACTGCATTGGAACACATCTCACCGTATCGGTCACCCCTATAAAACATACATGAAATGTAAAAATATGTTCATGTAATTGTGAACAAGACATACGTTGATGTGGGCAGCATATGTAATTAATTTGGTGCACTATATTCGTGAATGGGTGCATACCGGAAGTAGACGTTTGCCCAATGTGACAGGGGTAAATCTTTCAAAAAATTCGTTGCCACACTCCGGCCCGATGTCTTAAACCTTTCTACACTAGAATTGAATGTTGTTATGGTTGGTGTGTAGGCGCATTCTCGAAATTTGGTTATCAAGTCGACACGGTGCATCTTGTTGGTGTACCGCATCTTGTCTTGCAAGTTCCGTTGCAAATGTAAGCGTCCTGTGTGCCGGTCTGATATGAATGTAAGCATCCTGCCCGTAGTAACCACGTTCGCTAGATGTTCCAAGAACCAAGCCCAGTTCGTTGTGTTCTCTAAGTCCATAATTGCTATTGCCAATAGGAATAACCCTGTATACAAAATTGTTAGTGGGTTCAATAAGTGGATGAAACTTACACATGATTAAAAAAAGAAAAGGCAACACACGTAGTTATGCAATTAACGGATTGTGTGAAATGAATGAGAATAACCTTGATTGCCATCCTTTGCGGTTGCAGCTAGCAAGTTGTCTTTGAATTTCCCCTTCAAGAAGGTACCATCTAGGAATAGTAAAGGGCGGCAATGATTGAAACCATCGATGCATGCTTTGAATGATATAAAAAATCGTTTGAACCGGTGATTTTGGTCATCATAGTCAATGTTAATGTAATTGCCTGGATTGTTTTCCATAACAGAATTACTATACCACCGTAATTGCTCGAAAGAAATGGAATGTGCACTGAACATTTCGCCCCGCACTATTTCAACGCCCAACCAAGTTACTCGGTAGCTTATCTCTAATCCATAATCTTTCTTCAAGTCGTAAACAACATCGGTCGGGTGTGTTAGCGGTTTGTCACGTACCCGTTCAGAGAAAACATTAGACACTAAATCAGACCCAGCCCTTGGGTTTTTGGGTGTCCGAATGGCAACACCGCAACTGTGCTCTATATTCCACTTACGAATGTAAAAGAACTCATTGGCATGCATGACTCATGCGTGTATAGACCACATGCATCCTGTTGATTCCCTCATCGTGCACACAGCTGTAATCCGAACGGAATCATTCTTCAAATACTTGAGTTGGAATCCGTATTTAATCGCATACTTACGAAGGACATTGTAAAATTCAGCAGCACCTTCCTCAAAGCTTTGACCTACATGTGTAATGCCATTAGCCCATGGCGTGGACATGAAAACTTTGTCAACATGAGGACAAAATTTGGGGAGTAAATCATCTTGTTCATTATCAATGTCCGACTCATCTCCTACCCCCGACGAGTTGAACGTAACATCACATCGTTTCTGATTTGCGCTGCCAATATCGTAGGTACTTTGTGTGACGCAAGTTTCAATGACAGTGTCAATATGTCCTAATCGGAAAGACTGTGCAAGGGATACCGTGTTTTACACATCGATATCATTTTGTAATTTGAAACTGTTGTATCCTCGGCATCTTAAAAAACAAACACACATCACCATGTGTCAGACCATCAAATTTCCCGCAAACACAACTAACCAAATCATTGAATCGAAATGGAAATTGCAATTTGATGGCGCGTTCATACGCGGTAACAACACACCAACATAACATGAGTGTCCATCCCTACAATATCCAACCAATGACACAAAATAGAGTTAGATTATCATAAGTGCAATGAAACCCGCTGTAATGTACGAACATATGCAACACCCCAATCGGCCCCAATATCTGCACAAACCCCACCCATGTATATCAAATACACAATATACTCTCCACTGTGTTACAACAATATTTAGGGGAAAATACATATACCGTTACATACGAACACGCACTGGAACCCCCCAAAATAAAAATGAATGACACCAATGTGTAATCACATAAATCGATTTATACGCCTGAAACTCGTTAAAACATTGAATACGAATGTGCCCATCCCCAATACGAATAGGGAACAACCATTTACAGTGATACAAACAGTACGACACACAACGTGCAATATATACGTACACACCACACATACTACCACACATGCAAAAACAATTGAGAACGAACCATACCTCCATAACACCGGAACTACTGACGGCGGAATTCCGATTCTCCAACACGGCACACAACGACACTACGCACCCCCCGTCACAACAACCCAAACCCTAACGTAATGGAGGAAACATATTGTACTCCAATATTCAATTTGCCAAATATGCACACCCAATCCCATCACAAATGACCCAAAATAAAATAAAGGGTATAACTGACCACTAAATGTTGCCAAAAAAGGGAAATAGGATCAAATGGGAAGACATTCTCCCACTAACAGGACTAATTAGAACAACAGACATAACGTTGGGACCAATTGGTGCAATTGTTTGTGGGATGGGATTTATCGATAAATATCCCATTTAATAATGCATCTGCCATAATTCAAATAATCTAATTTCTTCTAGATGAGAATTCTATGCAATGGATCTATGTACAAAGGTCTTGTTGCAGTAATCCAACCACTTATTAAAGCCAAACTACATTGTTTTAAAATGTTTTGTTTAAATGTCATTTAGTTAGGTTTATAAGAATCGTTGGATTCTATATTGAAAAATGCTATAAGTCTCATATTTTCTACCAAATAAATGACCAAATGTCTCCATGTGAGACATTTGGTTTGAGGGAAAACCAGCAAAGAGACAAGCAGGTGCACAATAGGCACGTGTGACACACAGCACGTTTGTTTTGACAAAAAAGCTAACAAATACATATTAGTCCAAAATCACAAAAGGATGATGAAGTGCTCTATCGTCAAACCACAAGGGAGTAAAGTAAATTTTATCCTACATTAATTGTGTGTTCGGTTTTTCAAGCAGGTGATTTTTTTTACAAAGTTTTTTTTTTTGGTTTATGTAAAGGATTACGCAGATCATGAGATTTAATAATGCATCTGCCATAATTCAAATAGTCTAATTTCTTCTAGATGAGAATTCTATGCAATGGATCTATGTACAAAGGTCTTGTTGCAATAATCCAACCACTTATTAAAGCAAAACTACATTGTTTTAAAATGTTTTGTTTAAATGCCATTTAGTTAGGTTTATACTGAATCGTTGGATTATGTACTGGAAAATGCCATAAGTCTCAAATTTTCTACCAAATAATTTGGTAGAAAATTTGCTATTTCTAGCATTAATCATATATACTTTATTGGTGGAGTAGTGCGATGGTATATGCAAGTTATGACATTTTATGGGTTTGACTGTCATATATGTCATACCTCAATCTTTTGGAAGTTATAATAAAAAAAACTAAGTTATGACGAAACACCACATTTATATATTATAAGCAAAAGGAGGTTTCTAACCCATAAGAGCATCTGCATCAGCCTTTAGCAAATTTTGAGCCAAATTATAACCTAAAATCCACTTTTATATTTTAGCTAGCCTCTTTTTTATGTACACACTCCATCAAACTCTCTATTTTAAAATTCTATTTTGTTAAAATATTATTTTTTATTATTTTATCTTTTTCAATTTAAATATATGATGGATTAGTCCCAGAAGAGTAGCAAACAAGAAGTAAATAGTAGCAACACAATCACACAGGGAGGTTCATCGGGCGGTCGACCGGTCAGGCCAATTTTGGGCCTTTTCCTTCTTTGTTACAAGGCACTCACGAGACATCTGAGAGGACATCCGGGGGGACATCTGGATGGACGACCGGTCATGACTTTTTGGCCCAGCTTTGCTCTAGAAAATATAATAAAAAATAGATTATCGTATGAACAATGCCTCAACAAATCAGGTGAGGCACTGTAGCAATCACAAAATGAATGAAGACTATAGAGAGTATGATGGAGTTGATATTCATAGCTTGTGCTATCTACAATAGCTTCAAAGCCATTGTAGAGAGGTTGATGCGGATGCTCTTAGACTCTAAGAGTTTCAAGTTCCTAATTTAAATTTCATAATTTTTTGATTTTTAAAATTTTTTAAAAAAAATCTTCTATTGACTAGCGCTTATTCAAGAAAAAAAAATAAAAAAATAAATAAAAATTAATATCTCTTGATTTATTACGTTCAAATTAAAATTAAAATTTAGAAATTTAAAAGGAAAAGTTAACTAATTAATTTTAAAATTTAAATTTTTGTACCACTAAAATATATGAATCAATTCACATCTTCCATAATTTTTTTCTCTTGTTGTTTAATAGTTTTATATGCATTGACATTCCAATCTATATATTTATATTAATAAAGACAGTGAAACCTCCAAAGTTACATCCGAAAATTTCAAATTTTAGTAATTATAATAAAAACATTAAAAAAAATTATTGGTTCCCCTACCTGAACAAATTTCATAACCAATTAACCTATCTCACCAAAAGATTTTTAAATTGACCCATAATCCTTATAATTTTGTTCTTTTAAAATATATTTTTAGGCAGGTTTTATTTCCTTAAACCCCTAAGCTATGCTTCCATAGGTAGAATTTTATAGTGTTTTTTAGATAGTGTTTATCAATACAATAAAGGATTCAAAACTCCTTTTAAATATTGATAATGTGTCTGGTTCATAATTTTGAGTAGAAATTTTGAAAGGAAAAATGAAAAGGTGTGTGAAATTAGGTAAAATATAATTATATTTCATTTACGTTTCACCTACTATTTTATTTATTTTTTATTTTTTCAAATTCTTACCTAAATCCATGAATCAAAGATAACATAAAATTGGGTACATTACTTTTTCTAAAAATTTTGAATTAATATTACTTTTCAAAGTTGTCTACTACATACTCTTATCATACATATCTCTCCATATAATAATGATTGAAATTTGTTTTAGCTGCTATCTCAAAGATTAGTGATAGAGTCAAAGAAAATGGGTAGCTCTTAAAGTTTTAAAGTAAAAATTTTATATTAGAATTTGTTCAAATGTAATTCTCTTAATATTTTTTTTTATTGATTGATAAAAATCACCATAAAGATTAAGATTATTTTTTTATGATATTGAGTTATTAAAATATGATGTGTTATAGGCTTAAACCAAAAATTATTGGGGAAAAAAAAAATCAACTCTATTTTTTGGGCTCATTTTTATTATTTAATCCAATATTGGAACTCCCAAACTGGCTCATATTGGCCACGAACTGAGAAATTCATTTTTTAATGATCAAGAAATTTTTTAATTATTAGATGGATGTCACATTGGCATAAATGTTAAGTCGACTAGTTTCTAACTCACTTCTAATGTTTAGTCGAATAACACAAGTCAAACCTATATCATTTTCGCAAAAGAGTTATGACATATCACAATTTATAATTTTGAATAATCAAATTTTCAGGCTTTACAAAATAAGAAAAAAAAAATTAGTATATTCACAAATTTAATTTAATACTATCATATGCTAAATTAAAATTATGAAATTTATAAAATGAAATGTATTTATATTTTATCGTAAATATAATTTCTCTAATTTTTTCTTTAAATTTTACTAATTAAATTTTGACATGAATTTTTTATTAAGACCTTCTCTTATGTGTAACTTTGATACCTTTCCTTTTCAAATTTCTAAATTTAAATTTTAAAATATATTATTAACTTTTCTTTTGAAATCTGTAAATCAAGGTATAATAAGATTTTCTTTCAAATGATTCAATAAAAGTTAACCAATTGAAGATTTTTTTTTAATTATTTAAAAAATAAGAAATCAAGAAAAATAGTACGTGAGTTTTGCGCTGCACAAGACCCTTCTCATTAGAAATCCCCTTCCTTAATATATATACTGGTGAAACCCCGTGCTATGCATGGGATGTGAAAAAATTAATAAAATATGTTTATATAAAATAATATAAATAGTTAGATTTTTGTATGTAAATTATGAAAACAAAAATTATTGAAACCTGCAATTTAAGTTTCACAATTTATGTATCAATTTTAATTTGTCACATCTTCAATAATGTAACTTTAAACCCCTATGCTAGAATTTTAAATTTGGGCGAGTTGAATCCAAACTCGAGTCAAGTCTATTAATTTTTAAAGATTGGGCAATATAATTTTTAATTCGGTGAGAACCTATTTAAAATTCAAAAACCTATTGTAACACGTCCGCGGGGGACCTCGCTACAGTTCGGACTCGATTGGTGTCACGGTTCTTAATCTGAACCAAAGAGTCTAAATCTGGCAAATCGTTTTGAGAAAACAGATTTTTTTTAGAAAAGAAGTGCCAAACGTGGACTGCTTTGCCAAATACAGAGTCGCCACCTAAATATTTTATTTTGGGAAATTTAGGAAACCCTGACTCAGTGCCAAAGGCCACGTGTCCGTCATCACCAAAGTTGCCTCGGCTCGGGAGCTTGGGTACGATTCGGGAAGGTCAGCTATGAGCACCCCCTCTCGCCCGATCCGAAGATCAGCCTCTACTAACCATGATATCTTATTTTGAAAACGTTATGCGTTCTTATTCCGGTTATTCGCTTAGAATTACTATGTTATGCGCACAGCAAACAAGTATAGACTAGATTGCCTAATTTGGAATGAAACATTGCATATCCGTTTGTTTGGAAAACGCTTTGGAATTTGCTACTCGTAAGTAGGCTAAAACACGGATTTCAATGAGTTGTTCCAACTCAAACAATCCAACCTTCACCCACAGGCATTCAGGCAGTTATATCACATAAGCAACTAGCCTCATGGCAATCATGCTGTCATGGCAACACTCACACGCATGCAAGGATGCTAAAGCATAAAATACTTACAAAGTACTCCGAGCCAAAACAAAGAACATGTTTGCAAACATGCATGATCCAAGTCCATGTTAAGTGGCTAATGCAACGCATACAGAATGTCACTAGAACAGGCTCGGCTAATCCTAGGGTGACATGTTAAATGCGCAGATGGCACGTATTCAAGTTAGATTTGAAATACTTATGCAGTTGACATGATGCACCAAGCCCGGTGCATGCAATACTGATGAATGATGCACGCATGCATAGCATAAGGATGCTAAAATAAATATGCCCTAATACTAACCATCAAAGCAGGTAAGTAAAAGGGAGAATGAAGTGGGGATTGGAGGACATGCACACACGCACCCACACTTATTACAAATTTGCCCTCGCTCGGAGAGGCCGAAAGAATAATACAATTTAACTAGCTAACAAGCTAATTGAATAATTACAGACCACCTAATTAATTAAGCAAATTAATTAATCTAATTTAAGCAATAAACAGCCTCGGGAAGAGGGTCCGATGCGACGCGTGCCCGATTCCGCTCGAAGGTCACTGCCATGCACAAGCTGCCTCTGCTTTGACTGTTCTGCTCCTCTGAAAATTGCACAACTCCCAAGGTATGCTCTTTAGACACTGTTGAACACCACCGGCTGGGAGGGATGGCCACCGGCCATGTATGATGGTCACCGGCCACCAATTCATCCATCGGCCAACAATGGATGGCCGGTCGGCACTATATGTGGCCGGTCGGCCAAAACTCCCTGCAGAACCTGCAGTTGACAGCAGCAGAGGACAAAGCATAGCATGGCAATGCATTTCACGTTATGTGTGCACCAACCACACCCCTTATCATGTGAATGACTCAAAGGAGGATGGGCCTCGATTCTCGGACCATCAATCACGCATTTCCATGCATGATGGCCCAAAGAATCAAGTGTGCATTTTAATATGGAATGCAATGCACATAATCAAACAATGGGGCTTAACCTCTATCACAAGCAATTCAAGAGGCCAAGCATGCATGCCAATGCAATGCAATCCTAAGCATGTTGACTAGTATGCAACATGGATAATGCAAGCAAGCATACAAGGCATGTGACAACATGTGAGGAGGGTCTTACACTAACTTGGACAACTCTATGCTAAGCCCAAAACAGTGGCCAATGCTATAGAAATGAGGGCCAACACACACATACATGCACATGTTGGTGAGCCAACACTTAAGCACACAAAGGCAACTTTCAAGCACACTTAAAAGAGGCGAAACATGGACTAATGACATGCAATATAAGCTCTGAAATTATGTTAGAAATGGTGCCATACCAATTAAACAAAGGCAAGCCAAGCATGCAACATGGTCCAAAGTCAAAGGCTAACAAGCCAAAATGCAAAGGGGCTATGCAATGCAAGCCTTAGTAGGCCAAGACAGCCAAGGACAGACCTTAAGCATGGCAAAATAAACATAAAAACTTCATAAAGCTAGGCCTAAAACATGCTTGAACAAGGGTCAAAACCTAGATGCATGTTAAGGCTAAATGATGGCATTACAAGACATGTATGCAAGGCATGCAAGGTGTGTGCAAACCAACTCAATACAATGCTATATTATGACATAATAAGCATGAAAATCAGTCAAGGCATGGTCAACATACTCCTAGACATGGTGCTCTCTCAAGAGGCTAAAAAGGTCCTTTTCAAAGACAACAAGGAGAGGGGGTGGCCCTCTCCTTCCTAGGACCTCAAGGCACCATCCTCACCTCTGAAATCCCTCAAGATTTTAGTGGTGAGGAGGCCCAAACTCAATGGTCCCGGAGCTCACTCAAAAAGGCACAAAATGGAGCCTTACAAGGCTTAAGAGGGGTCAAACAACCCCAAAGCTTAAAGCAACCTTAATCAACTATTTAGAGCACCAAAGAACAGAACTTTTATATGTTATACACTAAGCTCAGAAACAGTTGTAAGGTAGGCAAAAATACAATGCAAAAATGGGGAATAAAGAGACAAACTTCTTACCCTTGAAGACCCTCTTTACCAATGGAGTTCCAGCAGCTTCTTTAGGTTGGAATCAGTCCAAAACCTCCAAAAATAACCCTCAAAGGCCTCAGCTCCAAGGGATGGTGTGATGGTGGGTGTTTGTGTTTAAAACCAAGGCAAAACACACACAAAATACACAAAGAGAGAGAGAGAGAGAGATATATAGAGATAGGATATGAACAAACCCTAACCCTAGAACTCAAACCCTAAAAGAGCTGTCTAAAATGTCTAACCCCTTACAAGAGAGAAGACCCTCTCTTTTCATAGAGCTTTTTTGTCTTGTAAAGCTTACAAGACAAGCTTCTAAAAAGAGAGATCCTTCCATACACGTGTATGGAGGGGAGCCAAGTGCATGCCAGCTGTGCCAAAATATCTGCAAAAGCAGATGCACAGTAGTCGGCCAGCCAAAAGTGCAATTGACCAAAACAAGATAGCCGGCCGGCCATCTATAGTGCCGGCCGGCCAAACATTTGGCCGGTGGCCTGAAGCCATGGCCGGTGGAGTGTGCAAATGGCCCACAAGCCATTCCCTGCCCCTCCAAGGCAAAACACAAGTGTTTGGTGCAAAACCAGACACAAAGCAGTCGAGTCAAGAGATCCTGAGGCAAGGCGCGTAGCCAAGTCCTCTGGGAACTCAAGACGAACACAAACATAGATGATCACCGAGTGTTCAATCGGTGACGTCCAAGTCTTGAGGACGGTAAAAAATGGGGTGTCTACAGTTGCCCCTCTTTGACAGAACTCGGAAGTCATAACAATGACGGGAGTGAATGTCAAAGTCCAGAGACGACCCATTTTTGACAAGGCCGAAGACTTAGACAATCATGCAAGACAGTACAAGGTATGCGCCCGAAGGCAGGGGCAAAATGCAAGATAATGCACAAAGCCAAGCATAACTTATGATCATGCAAGAAACATAGGGACGTATCCCAGTGTTTCGGAAAGGTATAAGCATTGGAACGTATTCCAAATGCTCTTAACCAAAGAGGGAGAAACATAGGGACATATCCCGGTGTTTCAGAGTGGTTCAAGCATTGGAACGTATTCCAAATGCTCTTAACCAGAGAGGGAGAAACATAGGGACGTATTCCGGTGTTTAGGGACGTATCCCAAAGTTTAGGGACGCATCCTAGTGATTAGGGACGTATCCCGGTGTTTAGGGACGTATCCCAGTGGTTAGGGACGTATCCCAGTGATTCGGGACGTATCCCGGTGGTTAGGGACGTATCCCAGTGTTTAGGGACGTATCCCAGTGGTTAGGGATGTATCCCGGTGTTTAGGGACGTATCCCAGTGTTTAGGGACGTATCCCAGTGGTTAGGGACGTATCCCAGTGATTAGGGACGTATCCTAGTGTTTAGGGACGTATCCCAGCGATTAGGGATGTATCCCGGTGGTTAGGGACGTATCCCGGTGGTTAGGGACGCATCCCAGTGTTTAGGGACGCATCCCAGTGATTAGGGACGTATCCCGGTGGTTAGGGACGTATCCCAGTATTTAGGGACGTATCCCAGTGATTAGGGACGTATCCCGGTGGTTAGGGACGTATCCCAGTGTTTAGGGACGTATCCCAGTGGTTAGGGACGTATCCCAATGGTTAGGAGGAAGGAGAAACGTAGGAACATATCCCAGTGTTTCAGAAAAGAGAGAGAAACGTAGGGACGTATCCCGGTGTTCCGAAAGGAGAGAGAAACGTAGGGACGTATCCCGGTGTTTCGAAAGGAAGGAGAAACATAGGGACGTATCCCGGTGTTTTGGAAAGAAGAGAGAAACATAGGGACGTATCTCGGTGTTTCGAAAGGAAGGAGAAACATAGGGACGTATCCCGGTGTTTCGGAAAGAAGAGAGAAACATAGGGACGTATCCCGGTGTTTCGAAAAGAGAGAGAAACGTAGGGACATATCCCGGTGCTTCAAAAGGAAGAGAGAAATGTAGGGACGTATCCCGGTGTTTCGGAAAGAAGAGAGAAACGTAGGGACGTATCCCGGTGTTTCGAAAGGAAGAGAGAAATGTAGGGATGTATCCCGGTGTTTCGGAAAGAAGAGAGAAACGTAGGGACGTATCCCGGTGTTTCGAAAGGAAGAGAGAAACGTAGGGATGTATCCCGGTGTTTCGAAAAGAGAGAGAAACGTAGGGACGTATCCCGGTGTTTCGAAAGGAAGAGAGAAACGTAGGGACATATCCCGGAGTTTCGGAAAGAAGAAAGAAACATAGGGACGTATCCCGGTGTTTCAAAAAGAAGAGGAGACATAAGGACGTATCCCCGTGTCTCGGAATGGTGTGAGCATTGGAATGTATTCCAAATGCTTTTAACCAGAGAAGGTCTAACCTGTCGCACGCGCGAGGAGAAAGAATGATAATTGCGAGTGAAAAGGTGCATAACAATGCAAGATAGATTTGCATAATCAATGCAATGAATGAGCATAACAATGCTAGTGAAGTGGGTGCATAACAATGCAATTGGAACGTGCATCACAATGCAAGTGGAACGTGCGTGACAACGCATATTTGAAACAAAATGCCGAATAAGGGAAAACGAGCCTTAACGAGACCAAATTCAAACGCGACCTCCGATTTACCTTTCGGAGGGGTTTGCAACACACTCAGCTCAAAAACGGGCACACCCTGTTCATACCAGAGAGAGATAACATCTGCTGCTGCTTTAATTGCCATTCTGACTTGAAGTAGGCTTAAGCTTGGGGCCGAGATACACTCATACTTCAGAGTAGTGACAAGGCCTGAGGAGGTACATCTGGAGTACAATCACGGAATTTGCTGAAGGTGAAACACACTCAGATGCTTCGATTTTCCCTCTTTTCTTTTGCTTTGCAGTCTGGAACCCATATAGCTTCAGATAGGTCCTGGTTTTACTGTTCTCACATGACCTGGGTTGAACCGTGCGATTTTATGAAAGAACGAATCTTTTTTTGCACAAACGTGAAGAATGGCATAGCACTTTGAGCACAAAACGATTTTATTTTTTTGAATTTAAGAAATGAGTTCTTAACCGGGGTATTGAGCCTACGACTGAACACGGTGAAAAAGACTTAACAACGAAAAACAAAAGGTAAACAACCTAAACACATCGAGACACGCTCGGAACGACTCAAAGCAAGAATCGAGACAAGCAAAACAAGAGACATGACACACAGACGTGTTGCAAAGATGAGAGACCTCTCAGTGCACGAGGAGCCAGTTTCTTTGGGTATTATTTCCCACCCTTTCCTCATTTGTGATTCTCACATCACTCGGCCCTCAGGCTCTGTTTTTCTCTCAAAAGTCCTTTTCTTACTTTTCTCTCAATGCACATCTCTCTATTCTTCAATCTCTCATTTTTTTATCCCTCCCCTGGGTGGTTGATGGATAAGCAAGAAGTTGCGGGCTCTTGCCCCTAGCATTCTGCCAGATTCCCTTCTTCTGCTCACAACAGTGAACTCTCCCACAGAGGGGTTACACTACAACTGGGTGTGTAGCAAATCTGCAGTTGACATCGGTTAACAATGCTCTGCTGGGAGTTTGGACATGATTAGATCTGTCCAGACAAAGGAGTGGACTATCTTGATCCGTTCCCATTCGTACTTCGCACTTAGCTTGATACCTCGTTGCTTGGAGGATGAGAGAGCTTTCAGCCCTTTATTGTTAACTCCAGTTGTGCCCTCTTCTGGCAGGTAGAGTGCCCTTCTTGGCGAGTATGTTGAAAATGAGGAAAAGACAAGAAGCCTGACTCAACTGTGCCCCTATTTCATCATTTTGACCATTTTTTGTTTTTGCTTTCTACTAAAACAATTTTGACCAATATGAGAGTTAGATTAACATACTTGTTCGATTTTTTATTTGAAAATCATGCAAGTTAGGTTATGAGCACTGAAAATCTTCCTTTTTTGGGTCCAAGAAATGGTCCAGTTTTAAAAAAAACGGAATAATTTTCGAGAAAATTAGTCAACCTCAGTAAAAATTCTCAAAAACTATTTTTGCAAACGGCCAATACTCAACAAGCACGGAACCTACTCTTGAGACACACAACCTCGGATCTGGAGGAAAATTGCCCCTTGCTCGAAGAGAGTTGCATGGCAACGGAAAGTTGCCCCTTGTTTGAACGGCACCGCAGTGCATTGAATGGCAACGGAAAGTTGCCCCTTGTCTGAATGGCACCACAGTGTATTGTAATCAGTCTTTATGGTAATGATCACAACCGAACTCTCGGATACAGAGAAGGCAAGGATCATCAAAACCAATACATGGACACACTTGATTTGGAAGTGTTTGTGGCTGGACTTCAGAATGAAGTTGCCTACGTATCCCAAACATGGGAATCAAGCATTACGTAGTTGTAGACACCCCATTTTTGACCGACCTTAAGACTCAGACGTCACCGATTGAGCGCTCGGTGATATTGCATGTTGTGTTCGTCCAGAGGTTTCAGAGTCTTGGCTGCGAGCCTTGCCTTCGGACTTCCGGGCTTTTCTGTACTTTGCCTCGGTTTGCGAACCAGGCTCTATTTTCTCTGTTTTCTCTTCCTGAGGGGAGGGAGAGGTCTCGTAGATCATCTCTCGGTGGCCGTAGGCTACGTTTCGTGGTCGCAGGCCATTTTGCCCATTTCGGAGCTCGGTTCCCGGTTTTTGGAGCCGTCAGGCCGTGTGCCTCGGTTCGGGACCGCCTAACTACCTCCGTTTGCTTCGGTTTTTGGCATGCATCTTATTTACTCCCTTTTGAGGGACACTGTGGTCTGAGAGACCCACTTCGTGGTCGAACACCACTCCTGGTGCCTAACAATCAGTTTTCGGGGCCTCGGACTGCGCGTTTCGGCCCCCGAACCTTCATTTTGCATCGGTTTTCGTTCATTTTTGGCAGGGACCTCTGTTTCATCACCAGGAAGGTCGTAGAAGGGTGGGAGGCCAGTAATTGTTTCAACAACCAGTTATATTCCTTCATCGCCCTCCGACGCCCGTTTTTCTCACTTCAAAGCCAATGTTGACCACCCTAAGGCCACTTTCTTCAGCTCCAAACCACATATTTGTGTTGTGCACACCTGGGAGGACACAAATATCACATGGCCGGCCAGTAATTCCATCTGAACCTTTTGAACCCCTTTGAAAAATGGCTTGTTCTCTCTCATGTTTCACTTCCTCCAATTTTGGACCACAGGGCTGTGTTGAGGGCATCTGGAAGGACATCAATTTGTGGTGGCCGGCCAAAAATTCAACTTGGCCTTTTTGACCCCTGGCCGGCCGGCCATGGGGGGTGGCCGGCCGGCCACCTGCGGCTCCAATACCTGGCCGGCCTGAACCCCTGCAGTGTGTACATTGCAAATGTGACCTTTTTCCTCCCCCATATTTTGTATCCGGGGGGCCAAATTTTTGGGGGGAAACTTGAATCCATTTCCCCCCCATTTTTCCCCCTCTTTCTCCCCCTTATTTGTCTATAAAAACCAGCCTCCAGCACTGGTTTTTAGGTTGAAAAAAATTGCCTTGAGCTTGCATATATATCCCTCCTCTCTCTCTCTCCCTCCAAGCTTCAAAACATCAAGTTCTACACCCCTTTCTTCATCACCACCTAGCACTACACTACCACTTCCATTTGTAGCAGCTTGGAGCTCTTCTCAGAGGCTAGGAGGCACCATTTTTCAGTCCAAGAGGCAGCCAAGGCTTGGTCTCCAAGGGTAAGCACCATTTCCCCCTTTTCTAGCTCATTTTTGTACCATTTCTTAGCCCTCTTTTCTTGCTGTTTTGAGCTCCGACCAAAACTTAAAGTGGCATTTTTTTGAGCTCTATTTCATCTTTCATTAAGGGTCTTACCCTGTTTGGGACCCCCATCTTGCACTTGCTTCATTACCCCTTTGTATGCCATAATCTTGCATAGTATTTTTGGTCTATGTGTAATCTGTTTTGGAGCATGATGTAAACTGTAGATAGGCTTATTTTGATCCCTTCTTCAACATTAAGAAGGGCTCACCACTGTTTGGGACCTCCATGTATCACTTGCCATTGTACCCCTCTTTGGTCCCCATTTTTGCATGATTTATTAGCTTATTGAGCTGCTATTTTTGGACCTTATTCCAAACTCAAAAGAGGCTTATTTTGACCCCCTATTCATGTTTCATTAAGGGTCTATGGATGTTTGAGACACCTTTTGTATACTTCATGTTATAGCTCTCTTGGTACCCTTATTTTGCATAGCATTTGGAGCATACTTGTATCTGTTTTTGGGGTTTGTCATAAACTGTAATACATCATATTTTTGGCCCCTCTTCAATATTGTAGAAGGTCCCTTCCCTGTTTGGGGCCAGAATTTGTGAGTTGCTTCATTACCCCTCTCTTTTTGGCCAATTTTGCATGCTAGTTTAGGCCCTTTTTTACTCACTGTTTGGCCTTGCTTAAAACTGAAAACATGCTTGTTTTGGGGCTTCCTTGCTTCTGTCTTTACACTTTATGTTCAAATAATGCATGCATTGCATAGTTATAGGTCATTCGGTATGCCTAATTTCATGTTTCGGGATTCATTCCATGCGTCGAGTGTCATTTTGTCATCTTTCGGGGCTGTTTTGCATCATTCATTGCCTCTGAAAATTGCATGTTAGTATGCCATAATCCATGTTTTGCCATGTCTTGTTAGAGTGGCATTTTGGTGCCTTAGGGTCGGTCCTCGGTTTGCGTGCACGTGTGCACGCATTTCGAGTGTCTCATTTTCATCTTATGGCCTCTCATGTGAGTGTGGCTGAGGTCCACTCATGTTTGTGTAAGTCCATATTGCATTGTGTATGCCATTTCATTCCATAGCATTGTGTATGCTAGGTTGTACATTAGCGCATTGTGTATGCCATCTCATCTCGTGCATCGTGTATGCCATTTCGTAGCATTTTGCATGTTAGGTTGTACCTTAGTTGCATTTCATACATATCATGCATACTGCATCGTGTTCGGGGTAGGAGTTAGCCCGGGCACGGGAAACGAGGTATGTTCCGTACTCTGAGTGACGGAACGTGTCTCAATTCCCCAGTCACCGACACTCCGGATCACCCATGATGGAGTTAGGTCTTGTTGTGTTTTCATGTTGCATTCATTCCATATTGAGTTGTGCAATTCGACTCCTCGGCCATTCTGCATCGATATGCGTGATTGGTGGCACGAGGATCGAGGCATGCATACATTTGTGAAAATACATTGCCATGCCCCTTTCCTGCTCTCTGTTGCAGCAAATCAAGAATCAACAGTCTTCCGAGGCTTGGCGCGCTTCCCAAAAACCATTGCAAAACAGAGGCTAATTGGGGCATCACAGTGGATTTCCGCGCAAAGGCAACCCGAACATGCATCATCCATCATCGGAAGAAGAGTCAAGGCAGTCCCTGGCTTGCATGCCAGTTTATTATTTTTCTTAGTTAATTTGTAAATTAATTAGGAATTTGTACATTATTTGGACTGTACTATTCTTTTATTTGGGACTGTATATTTATTCGGACCCTCTGCGCGAGGGCATAATTGTAATAAGTGTGCGTGAGTGTGATGTATGTCTTCCAACCCCACATCTTTCTTCCCTTTTATTTACCAGCTTATGGTGATTAGATTAGGGCATATCTCAATGAGCATATGGTATGATAGCATGTTTGCATTCATTCATCTGTTTTGCATGCACCGGGCTCGGCGCATCATACTAACTGCATTTGTATTTCAATTCCAAGTTGAATACATGTTAACTGTAGCATCATCATATGCCGTGTTTAGAATAGCCGAGCCTGCTATAATTGCATTTTGCATGTGTTGCATTAGGCATTTCTGTATTGTTAGGATCATGCATGGATTTCTAATCAGTTTCTGTTTTGGCTTGGAGTACTCGGTGAGTTTTTATGCTTTAGCATCCTTGCATGTGTGTGAGTGACTGCCATGAATAGCATGCTTACCATGAGGCTATGTGCTTATGTGATATACCTGCTTGAATGCCTGTGGGTGAAGGTTAGGTTATTTGGATTGGAACAATTCGTTAAACTGTGAGTTTTATGCCCACTAGACAGTGGCAAAACCATCTTTTCTAAGCCCACCCGAGGGTGGCAAAATCTGCATTTTAAGCCTACCTGCGTGTAGCAAACCATCTTTCAAAAACAAACATGAAATGTGTTGTTCCAATTCAGGCGATCCAGTCTATACTTGTATGCTGTGCGCATCACGTAGTAATCTAGGCTAATAACCGGAATAAGAACACACAATATTTTCAAAACTAGATATCACGGTTAGTAGAGGCCGGTCTTTGACCGGGCGAGCGGGGGTGCTCACGAAATGGCCTTCCCCAATCGTACCCAAGTTTCCGAGCCGAGGCAACTTTGGTGATGACGGACACATGGCCTTTGGCACCGAGTCAGGGTTTCCTAAATTTCCCCATAAAAAAATATTTAGGTGGCGACTGTGTATCTGGTAAAGCAGTCCATGTTTGGTACTTCTTTCAAAAATCTGTTTTCTCAAAAACGATTTGCCGGATTTGGACTCTTTGGTTCAAGATTTAGAACCGTGACTATCGAGTCCTTGAACTGTAGTGAGCCCAAATGAACAGAACGGGACTTAACCCTCCCGGGGCGTTCGGGGACGTCTACAGTAGTTCGAGGTTAAGGTACGCTCGGGTATTAACCTCTCATTTTGCGCTCTAACTTTTGCCAAGGCCGCCCTTCTGGGTTTTCGACCTTGCAAGCTCTGTTTTTCTTTTCTTTTCAATTCTTTTCATTTTTTCATCTTTTCTTTTCTTTTTTCATCTTTTCTTCATTCTTTGCATTTCTTCTCTTTTTTTTTTTTTTCTTTTTCTTCTTCTTTTTTTTTTTCGCTCTAACTTTTGCCTGGTCGCCCTTCCGGGTTTTCGGCCCAACGAGCCTCTCAAGGGTAAAAGTGTAGCTTTGTCCATGTCAAATGGTTTTGATATCCCGAAGTCATCTGAATCCAGGAGAATGGCTGATGTTCGCTTACAATGCAGAAGTCCATCCAATGGGGGCTGAATTTGCCCCTAGTGTTGTGGATCGGAACTCAATTGTCCTTCAGCTATACCTTGTTCTTTCTTCGCTTCTGGGGTTTGGCATTCTTGCCGATTTTTATTGATTTGTGGAATGATCCGTCTTCGGCTCTTCGAGCACATTTGAAATTCTTTGCCCCTAGTTCCAGGGGTGCTTCTGATCTAGCTTTGCAAGCTTCTTTTGATGACATCTGATCTTCTTGATCTGACTTTCTTGCCTCTTGTTCGAGGGCTGCTTTGAATCTGGCCACACAGGCCTCATGTTTTAGTTGACCGTTGAACATTCTGAATTGTGGTTCAAGGTTTGAAAGCAAGGGCTCAAGTCTCGAGGCTGAGAGCGATCCTAAGCTGCACATCGCAAGAGCGATTCCACACAGGTCTTCGTAGGACCGTGCAAAATATATATTTTTGAAAATTTTTAAGGAAGCGACAAATCGCTCGCACTGAAGATAGTGTGGAACCAATCTGGATCAAGCCAGGGTCCTTCTCAATACTCACGTTAACAAACATGATTTCATTCATTAAGGGCTTAACACGCCTCTCTTTCTCTCAGTTGATCAAATTTTGCAAAACCCGAGGAATTCCTTCCTCTTCGTTTTTTATCACAATGTTTCGAAAAAAAGTTTTGGAAAACTTAGGTCGATGCAACGAATTCAAGGCACAGAAAAGACACAGCTTCTAGTCAAATACTGCCATCTCATTTAGAATTTCTGGCACAACTGGCACATGGCAGAAGCAAACACAAAAGCATGAAAAACCACTGCTGTTCATTCAAATCTGTTGGCATCATTGGCTCCAAGGCAGAAACAGACTCAAAAGAAAACGAAAAGACAAACACAAACAAGCAAGTGATGTTTGAGGTAACATTCCCGAAATCACCTGACCTTTTGTACAATAGGACTGACTCGATACAACAAGACAGACCCTAACTGACTCAGTATGAAAAGACTGACTCAAAACAAAGAGACAGACTCAAAACAAAAACGACAGAACTGACTCAGTACCCAAGCCAGAGCGTACGAAAACCAGCATTCGCAAATGCTCAAAACAGTGCATGCCATATGCCACATCTGAAGTAAACTGAGCGCCGCTCGCAGGTGGTTCATCTCCTGATCACATCACATTATTCCCCACAAGTTCACTGATCAAGTGCCGATAGACTTTGCAGGACTTGGTGCAACGATAACCTCATTGTCAATCAGATTTTGTATCTCATGGCGAAGACGGACACAACTGTCGGTGTCATGACCGGTTTGTTGATGGAAAGCACAGTTCTTAGCCGGGTCATGCTTTGGAGGGAGAGGATCGGGTAGAGGTCGTTGCTCTAACGGTTTCAGATGTCCTTTCTTGAGTAAGACCCCTAGAGCTTTAGACAGAGGCATATAAAGCGGGGTGAAAACCCTCTTGCCTCGGGGTAGATAGTCCGAAGTTCGGGGGGTTTGGATTGGATGCACCAACAAAGGGGGTGGCTGTTTTAGGAGTGGTGGTGACCATTCCAACTTTAGAAGATCTTGCAGCTGCATCACCACTGGTGGTTGCATTCGAACTGCGGTTGGATGCCCTCTTGGGCTGCTCTCGGTCTTGGTCAATCAGACCCTGTTTCACCGCATCCTCGATCTGTACTCCCATCTTATGCAAATCTGAAAAGGTAGGGAAGGGGAGCACGATCATTTTCTGCATTAGTTTGCGCTGGAGGTTGCGTACAACCATCCGAATCTGATCTTTGTCAAAAGGCCTTGTAGTCATCATTGAGGCCTTTGCTCTCCATCTCGTCACGAACTTTGAGAAACCCTCCTTTGGCTCTTGGCGGGTGACTTCAAGATCACGAGTTGTGACCTCAATCTGTGTGTTGTAGGAGTATTGATCATTGAAGGCCTCAGCCATCTCTTCCCAATTCTATTTCACAGAGCTCTCCAACTTCGCATACCAGATTGCGGCTATCCCAGACAAGGTTCGGCCGAATAGTGACAGCTTCTGGGCTGTGGTCAAACCCATCGGCCTCAAGATATCAGAAAACAGTTGGAGGTGCACCATTGGGTCTTCAGAGCCATCGAATCGATCGATATGTGGCATCTTGAACCGATTCGGTAATGTCACCACTGAGTCGGTATAACCATCCTCTATGTCAGGAATAGAGTGGGTCCCCTGAGACTTTTTGAACAATTTCTCAAGCTTGCTCACTTTCAATGCTGTGGGGTCTGTCTTGAACTCAAAGGGGGAGTCTGGTAGGTTGGTGGGTGTTTTAGATAGCTGGGGTAGAACCGGGGGCGGAGCTGGCCCAACTAGAATGTCCGTATCATCCTGGATGCGGGTTGCCTCCCCGAGTATGGGAACTCTTGGTGGGGGAGGAGCCTGGTGTGAAGTAGATACTCCAGTTTGCTGCTTTAACCTGGCAATTGTCTCTACCTGCTGGGCTATAGTCGCGGCCTGTTGCTTGGCGAATTCCGCTTGACGGACAGCGTCTTGCTGCATGGTTTTCATACTATCCTAGAGTTGGCGCACCATCTCTTCCAGACTCGACATATTGTCCTGATCTAACTGAGCAACCGGTATATCTCCCTGAGGTAAAAACAGATATCTCAACCCAACTGCGCACAGGTGAGATGGATAATGGCCGCTGATCCAATGACCGTTGAACTGATGATCTGTGCCTGACTGGCGTTTTTACCTTGTCTCTGGTGAAGGAACATTGATTGCCCTTGAACTGAATCTCTGACCCGACAAAATCTATCAGCACAAGTCCAGTGTACTTGGGGGATAGTGGAGCCTTCTGAAGCTATGGTTCCAAGACTACCTAGCAAAAGATAAAACAGAGAGCATCTCAGCCTGATTTCATTAGCATATCAGGATGACTGTGCCCTCTACTGAATTCTGTCCCAAATTCTGCCTGAAACCGATACCCTCAAGTAAAACTGATTCCCCAAATACTGATGCCCACAGGCCTGATGCCCAAACTTGCAAACGGACAAGCATATTCCCTGTAGAGATACACTCTAAAAGCACATAGCAAGTAAAAGAGAGCCAAAACACCCCTATGTTGGGGTAGGGTTTCCCTGTCCTATTTTGTCAGGAGCTAGGGTTTCACTACGCACGCAGCGGTTTCAAACAACCTATATCGGGTAAGCAACCTGTGCTAGTTTGTAATGGTCACTATGGATTCCGAATATGCACTAGGTCGAATGGTCGAAAAGGGTGCCCCGGTAAAACCGGGGTTTGTGTTCCCATACTGGCAGAGCCCGCAATCGGTCAGCCTTATGGCATGCTTTGACAAAGTCAAGCCTCTGGCAAACCGCTCAGGAATAGCAGATGGCCAACATGGTGTCCTAGGCGCACAAATGCACATGCAATGCAAAGAAACACATAAGTGTAGTCAAAACAAGATATCACGAGTTCGAGTCAAGCTCTCTATATCCCCAGCAGAGTCGCCAGAAACTGTAACACGTCCACGGGGGACCTCGCTACAGTTCGGACTCGATTGGTGTCACGGTTCTTAATCTGAACCAAAGAGTCCAAATCTGGCAAATCGTTTTGAGAAAATAGATTTTTTTTAGAAAAGAAGTGCCAAACATGGACTGCTTTGCCAGATACAGAGTCGCCACCTAAATATTTTATTTTGGGAAATTTAGGAAACCCTGACTCGGTGCCAAAGGCCACGTGTCCGTCATCACTAAAGTTGCCTCGGCTCGGGAGCTTGGGTACGATTGGGGAAGGTCAGCTATGAGCACCCCCTCTCGCCCGATCCGAAGATCGGCCTCTACTAACCATGATATCTTATTTTGAAAACGTTATGCGTTCTTATTCCGGTTATTCGCCTAGAATTACTATGTTATGCGCACAGCAAACAAGTATAGACTAGATTGCCTAATTTGGAATGAAACATTGCATATCCGTTTGTTTGGAAAACGCTTTGGAATTTGCTACTCGTAAGTAGGCTAAAACACGGATTTCAATGAGTTGTTCCAACTCAAACAATCCAACCTTCACCCACAGGCATTCAGGCAATTATATCACATAAGCAACTAGCCTCATGGCAATTATGCTGTCATGGCAACACTCACACGCATGCAAGGATGCTAAAGCATAAAATACTTACAAAGTACTCCGAGCCAAAACAAAGAACATGTTAGCAAACATGCATGATCTAAGTCCATGTTAAGTGGCTAATGCAACGCATACAGAATGTCACTAGAACAGGCTCGGCTAATCCTAGGGTGACATGTGAAATGCGCAGATGGCACGTATTCAAGTTAGATTTGAAATACTTATGCAGTTGACATGATGCGCCGAGCCCGGTGCATGCAATACTGATGAATGATGCACGCATGCATAGCATAAGGATGCTAAAATAAATATGCCCTAATACTAACCATCAAAGCAGGTAAGTAAAAGGGAGAATGAAGTGGGGATTGGAGGACATGCACACACGTACCCACACTTATTACAAATTTGCCCTCGCTCGGAGAGGCCGAAAGAATAATACAATTTAACTAGCTAACAAGCTAATTAAATAATTACAGACCACCTAATTAATTAAGCAAATTAATTAATCTAATTTAAGCAATAAACAGCCTCGGGAAGAGGGTCCGATGCGACGCGTGCCCGATTCCGCTCGGAGGTCACTGCCATGCACAAGCTGCCTCTGCTTTGACTGTTCTGCTCCTCTGAAAATTGCACAACTCCCAAGGTATGCTCTTTAGACACTGTTGAACACCACCGGCTGGGAGAGATGGCCACCGGCCATGTATGATGGTCACCGGCCACCAATTCATCCATCGGCCAACAATGGATGGCCGGTCGGCACTATATGTGGCCGGTCGGCCAAAACTCCCTGCAGAACCTGCAGTTGACAGCAGCAGAGGACAAAGCATAGCATGGCAATGCATTTCACGTTATGTGTGCACCAACCACACCCCTTATCATGTGAATGACTCAAAGGAGGATGGGCCTCGATTCTCGGACCATCAATCACGCATTTCCATGCATGATGGCCCAAAGAATCAAGTGTGCATTTTAATATGGAATGCAATGCACATAATCAAACAATGGGGCTTAACCTCTATCACAAGCAATTCAAGAGGCCAAGCATGCATGCCAATGCAATGCAATCCTAAGCATGTTGACTAGTATGCAACATGGATAATGCAAGCAAGCATACAAGGCATGTGACAACATGTGAGGAGGGTCTTACACTAACTTGGACAGCTCTATGCTAAGCCCAAAACAGTGGCCAATGCTATAGAAATGAGGGCCAACACACACATACATGCACATGTTGGTGAGCCAACACTTAAGCACACAAAGGCAACTTTCAAGCACACTTAAAAGAGGCGAAACATGGACTAATGACATGAAATATAAGCTCTGAAATTATGTTAGAAATGGTGCCATACCAATTAAACAAAGGCAAGCCAAGCATGCAACATGGTCCAAAGTCAAAGGCTAACAAGCCAAAATGCAAAGGGGCTATGCAATGCAAGCCTTGGTAGGCCAAGACAGCCAAGGACAGACCTTAAGCATGGCAAAATAAACATAAAAACTTCATAAAGCTAGGCCTAAAACATGCTTGAACAAGGGTCAAAACCTAGATGCATGTTAAGGCTAAATGATGGCATTACAAGACATGTATGCAAGGCATGCAAGGTGTGTGCAAACCAACTCAATACAATGCTATATTATGACATAATAAGCATGAAAATCAGTCAAGGCATGGTCAACATACTCCTAGACATGGTGCTCTCTCAAGAGGCAAAAAAGGTCCTTTTCAAGGACAACAAGGAGAGGGGGTGGCCCTCTCCTTCCTAGGACCTCAAGGCACCATCCTCACCTCTGAAATCCCTCAAGATTTCAGTGGTGAGGAGGCCCAAACTCAATGGTCCCGGAGCTCACTCAAAAAGGCACAAAATGGAGCCTTACAAGGCTTAAGAGGGGTCAAACAACCCCAAAGCTTAAAGCAACCTTAATCAACTATTTAGAGCACCAAAAAAAAGAACTTTTATATGTTATACACTAAGCTCAGAAACAGTTGTAAGGTAGGCAAAAATACAATGCAAAAATGGGGAATAAAGAGACAAACTTCTTACCCTTGAAGACCCTCTTTACCAATGGAGTTCCAGCAGCTTCTTTAGGTTGAAATTAGTCCAAAACCTCCAAAAATAACCCTCAAAGGCCTCAGCTCCAAGGGATGGTGTGATGGTGGGTGTTTGTGTGTAGAACCAAGGCAAAACACACACAAAATACACAAAGAGAGAGAGAGAGATATAGAGATAGGATATGAACAAACCCTAACCCTAGAACTCAAACCCTAAAAGAGCTGTCTAAAATGTCTAACCCCTTACAAGAGAGAAGACCCTCTCTTTTCATAGAGCTTTTTGTCTTGTAAAGCTTACAAGACAAGCTTCTAAAGAGAGAGATCCCTCCATACAATGGAGGGGAGCCAAGTGCATGCCAGCTGTGCCAAAATATCTGCAAAAGCAGATGCACAGTAGTCGGCCGGCCAAAAGTGCAATTGACCAAAAAAAGATAGTCGGCCGGCCATCTATAGTGCCGGCCGGCCAAACATTTGGCCGGTGGCAACAAAACACAGCCGATGTCCTCAAGCCATGGCCGGTGGAGTGTGGGGATGGCCCACAAGCCATTCCCTGCCCCTCCAAGGCAAAACACAAGTGTTTGGTGCAAAACCAGACACAAAACAGTCGAGTCGAGAGATCCTGAGGCAAGGCGCGTAGCCAAGTCCTCTGGGAACTCAAGACGAACAGAAACATGGATGATCACCGAGTGTTCAATCGGTGACGTCCAAGTCTTGAGGACGATCAAAAATGGGGTGTCTACACCTATTTAAAATTAAAAAATTTGAATAAATTTAAATAAATCTGGACAAAGACACCAAATAACCTGAGTAATCAAAATAAAATTGTATATATAAATATAATTGATTATGTGTAACTTCTCTTATGTGTAACTTTGAAAAAAATGAATAAAATTTAATTGATTATAAATTACTTTTACCACATATTTTAAATAAATTTTATATTATTATTTTTATTTAACAACTTATTTTTGATTATTTATTATACCCGTGCATAGCACGGGTAATATGCCAGTAAGGTATTATTAAAAAGCTCTTACATTATAACTAAAATAATATCATAATCAACATCACTGTGAGTTATAACGAATATCACAATATGTCATAACCAAAAAATACATATGATATAAAATGAGTTGACCATTTTTTTTGTCCATTCATTTCAAATCAAAAGATTCATTAAAATGATTTACAGTTATTAAAATGTCACTACTATAACAAAAAATATATATATACATATATTATTTTATTTTTATTTTTATGAAATTTTCATTTGCCAACCACTTTCATAAAAACATAGGCTTATTCAGGTTTTATGTCATTATAACAACATGATTGCCCCCAATCGTCCACCATAAAACAAAGAGAAACAATTTCATAAAGGAATATAGATCCTAAAATACTAAAATTACATAAACACACAAACACAAGAGTACTGAAAAAAAAAAAAAAACAAGGTTACAAAAGCAAAAACATGACTAATAGTTTCTTAAGACAGTGAACATGGCCCAAAGCAAGAAAGAGAGAGCAAATGTCATGGAAGCCATGGAAGAGTACTCACAGAACTTAACCAGAAAGGAGCTGTCATTGATTAACAATGCACCCAGAGAGCCAGCAAAGGCAAAGACAAGGCACACAACAAATGCTTGGAAAGTGGAGGGCAGTCCTACAAATATGAGAGTGGGAACTGGGCTGCCATTGATGAATTCACATGGGATTATTAAGAGAAGTGTGGTGATTGTGAAGGATGCTACCAATAGAGATTCCAAGATTTTGGTTTGGATTGGTTGGAAAGAGTGCAGCTTCAAGCCATCTCTCAGATCTCCATGAACTGCTGATATCATCCTTGCAATCTCATGTGGTGTGGATAAGTTGCTTTGGGGGTAGTAGTATATCAGGAAGTGGTTGGCGCTCAACCAATCACCAATTGCCAAGTTGTTCTACTTTATCTCAATCACCAACCTAAATTACCTAAGCATTCTCTGTCCATAAAAATTCCTGTTCCTATCTCAAATCACTCATCACCGTTGAATATGCCTTGAGATTTGTAAATCTTAGAATTCTCACATGATCCAATGGTTGTGAGTAATTTCATATGATCAAATGGTTATGAGTGATTTGGGATAGAGAGATAGGAATTTTTGGGGACAAAGTATCTTGTTGTGGACTCACTTTTTTTCGCGCCCCGCCTTTCGGAAAGGTTTGAAATGCACGCCTCACAGTTCGGACTCCCGTAGTTCTGATTCTAGTCTCACAAGTGCAATGTGAAATTGATAAACACCAAAAGTCCAAATCCGGCAAATCTTTTTGAAAAATCGATTTTAAATCAAATAATGCCAAAATTGAACTGCTTTGCCAAATATAGAGTCACCACCTAAATATTTTTTTTTTTATAGGAAATTTAGGAAACCCTGACTTGTGCCAAAGGCCACGTGTCCGTCATCACCAAAGTTGCCTCAGCTCGGGAACTTAGGTAGGATAGAGGAAGGTCATGAATTGAGCATCCCCGCTTGCCCAATCAAAGATCGGCCTCTACTAATCATGATATGCTCTTTTATAAACATTATGCGTTCTTATTCTGGTTATTAAACTAGCTTTACTATGTGATGTGCACACATACAAGTATAGACTAAGTCGCAAGAATTGGAACATTTCAACTCATGTTTGTTTGCGAAAATGGTTTGAATTTGTCACCTCAAGTGGGCTTAAAAGTTGCGGATTTGCCACAAAACATAGTGGGCTTAAAACATGATTTGCCACTCAATAAAGTGGGCTTAAAATGCACATTCATTGAATTGTTCCAATTCAAATAACAAGTCTTCATCCATTGGCATTCATGCAGCTTAGGATTTAAGCACATAGCCTCATGGCAAGCATGCTAAATATGGTAGCATTCACACTTATGCAAGCATGCTAAAGTGTAAAAACTTACCTAGTACTCCAAGCTAAAACAGAAACTAGTTAGAAAGATGCATGATCCTAACCATGCAAAGATGCCTAATGTAACACATGCAACAATGCAATTAATAGGCTTGGCTACTAATATGACATATGGATTGATTTGAACAACATGCGATTAAACACGTATTCAAATAAGATATTGAAAGTGCAATGCAGTTTGAATGATGCACCGAGCCTCGGTGCATGCAATACAAGATGAATGGATGCAAGCATGCTATATGCTAATTGAAATATGACCCTAATCTAACCATCAAAAGAGATTAAATAAAAGGGAGAAAGACGTGGGGTTGGAAGACATACACACACACGTATGCACACTTATTACAACATTACGCCCTTGCGAAGGAGGGTCCGAATGAATAAACTAAGCTAATCTAATTAAACTAATTAGACTAATTATTATAAACCAATCGAATAACTAGCAAACTAATTACTAATTATTACAATACTTTAATCAACTAGTAAACTAATTAATTAAGACACATGCACACTAACTAATCATGCAAGGCACTAAACTATGTTGCCACTGCTGCACCTCGGGAAGTGAAAGATGCATGCGCTCGGTTTTCGCCCTGAAAAGTCCTCCATTTTGCTCTCAAAAGGCTCTGTCTGCAGGGTTGAGCATACTCCAGGATCTTTCTGCTCCACCTTACCAAATCTTTGCTGAGGGTTACACCAGTGGCCTGCCGGCCATGGATGGCTGCTGCCAGCCATCTGCAGGCCAGAGGGGTGCATTGCCAGCCAGAAATGAAGCCTTGCCGGCCATTGATGAGGCACTGCCGGCCACTGATGCTCTAAGTCACCATACTGCAATAGAGCACAAACAGAGCAAAAAGAAGGTTTTTCTAAGGGTTTGTGTAGACACCCCATTTTTGACTGCCCTTAAGACTTGGGCATTACTGATGGTTTGCTTGGTGGAGAAAGGTGTGCAGGGCACAGGTTCAGTTTCCTCGGCAATGAGAGAGACAAATCTCAACTTCACACCCCATTTTGGACCAAAATTATTTTGGATGGTTTTTAGACCTTAAAACCCTCTCTTTCAAAACATTTTTGAAATAAAATTCCCACGATGTTCCGACGCTCGCATTTCGGTAAATGTTGCGCTTTTCGGTAAACCGAGCAAGGACAAAGTGGGGATGAATGAAAGAGAGATGAAATCTTTGAAAAATATTTCAAAACACCTTACTCAGGGGTTCGAAGTTGAGGAGAAGAGGAAAGGAGAGGAGAAAACTGGTCTGGGAGAAGTTCGGCATGAATCCGGGTAGGAGAGAATCGAGCAGCCCTCGCTAAATCGGGCTTATTCAATTGTATACTTGGAGTTAAGCTATGAGGCCACCATCGTTGGAAAGAAGACTTCCGGGGCTTCACTTTGTACTCAAGAATCTTCCAAAGCCAAGTCCGGGTGGAGGAGATATGATTGGTTGAAGCTGGGCATCACCCCGTTTGGATCGAGTCTGCGCGGCTTCACCAAAAAGGGCATAACTTTCTGCACAGGAGGAATTTTGATGCAAGGTTTGTGCCATTGGAAAGCTAACTTCCGGGGCTTCAATTTGCATAACCACCGGCCATTTTTTAACCTTGGAATCATCTATCGGCAGTCTATTTTGCCGACCGGCAAAATATTATGCCGACCGGCACTTTATTTTGGCCGACGACCAAATTTTCTGGCCGGTTTGCACCCTTTGCACCCTCCAAGCCTAGTGCATCCTAGCTATGCCAGTTGGAATGCACTAGCACACTCCCCCGTGCATATATGTTGCTATTTTGAGCCCTTGACCACCTTTGGACCCCTCTTTTGCACCCTTTGCTCAAGGCTTCTTGAGGAAGCCTTGACCCCTTGTCTTGGCTTCCTCAAGAAGCCTACCAGCTGTCCAAGCTTCTCCAATAAGCCTTGACCTCCCCTTAGACCCCTTTGACCCTTTGAAGCTTGTCTTAGAAGCTTAGCATTGCCTATATAAGAGAGGTCCCTTCTCCTTTGTTTGGGTTGGAGATTTTGGAGCAAAAAAACTAGAGGGAAAAGATATATATCTGATATACATACATACACCCTCTATATCTATCTTATCCAAGCCTCCAAACACCTTTGTTCTTGCACCATTTGCCCTACAACACCTAGCACAACACCTCCATCCTCCATTCCAGCACTTGGGAGGCCATTTGCAGAGGTTAGAAGCTTAGAAACTTGGACCAAGGGCTGCTGGTTTGCTGCTCTTCAAGGGTAAGCATCCATTTCCCTTAAACTTGCATTTTTTAGCTTCATTGGTTAGCCTTATTTACAAGTA
The DNA here is from genome assembly GCA_036172215.1 of Camellia granthamiana. NCBI lineage: Eukaryota > Viridiplantae > Streptophyta > Magnoliopsida > Ericales > Theaceae > Camellia > Camellia granthamiana. The sequence continues at coordinate 38,418,914 of CM069907.1, read as the reverse complement.
TTTTTTAGCTTTGATGTAAACTGTAAAGAGGCTTATTTTGAGCCCTTCTTCAACATTGAAGAAGGGCTCAACACTTTTGGGGACCTCCATGTATGACTTGCTTCATTACCCCTCTTTGGTCCCCACTTTTGCATGTTTGTTTAGCTTATTTTGCTTCTGTTTTTCGGCCATGATCAGAACTGAGAGTGGCCATATTTTGACCCCCTTGACATGTTTCATTAAGGGTCTTTTGCTGTTTGATGCATTTTTTTGTATACTTCATGTTATAGCCCTCTTGTGGCCTTAATCTTGCATTGCATTTTAAGGGTGTTTGTATATTGATTTGGGGGCTGTCATAAACTGTGAGTAGTCATATTTTTGGCCTCTCTTCAGTGTTGTCGAAGGGTCTTTTTCAGTTTGGGCTTTGCATCTACCACTTGCTTCATTACCTAGCTTGAGGGCCCGTTTTTGCATGCTGTTTTTGCCCTATCTATGCTCACTGTTTGGCCATGCTTTGAACTGAAAAAATGCTTGTTTTGGGGCTTCCTTGCTTCTATTTTCATGCTTCATGTCCAGATTATGCATGTTTGATATAGCTATAGGTCATTTCATGAGCCTAATCTTGCATTTCGGGTCCATTTCATGCACTTAGTGTCATTTCGCTATGTTTTGGGACCATTTGGCATCATGTTCCAGCACTGAAATTCACATGCTTGTATGCCATCTTGCATCCCTTGCTATGCTTTGGTAGAGTTGCATTTTCGTGCCTTAGGTTTGATTAATGCATTGTGCATGCATCCCATGTATTGTGTTGCCTCACTTGCCTCATTATGGCCACTGATTTTGGCATGCTTGCGAGCTATCCATGTTAGTTTAAGTCCATCGTTGCATGTTGTTTCATACCATGTTTGTTTACATGTTTAGGTTGCGCGCCTAGCATACATTGTTCATTTGCATGCCCATGTTGCATACTAGATCACATGCCTAGGTTGCATTACATTGGCATGCATGCCTTGCCTCTTGATCAAGTGATAGAGGTTGGGCTTTATGTGTTTGTTTGGTTTGCATGACATTTGAAATCAAAGTGCATACTTGGTTTCTTGGGCCATCACGCACCGAAATGCGCAATTGGTGGTCCGAGGATCAAGGAACATACCCCTTTGAATCAAAATCATGATAAGGGATGTATTGGTGCACACATTCGCTTGAAATTTCATGCCATGCACTGTCTGTCCTTTGTTGCTGTCAAAACTGTCTTCTGCAGGAAGTTTCTGCCGACCGGCAACATACAGTGCCGACCGGCCATTTGTGAATGGCCGATAGCTTCATCAGCAGCCGATGGACATTCCTCATGGCCGGTGGGAATTTACTCCAGCTGATGGTATTCTACAGTGTGCAAGGAACGTGTCCCAGGACTTTGGCAGTCTTTGGAGAGGCAGGGCAGTGTAAACAGAGGCAGCAGTGGCATGGTGCGGGTTTTCCGGGCGAGTCGGATTCGAGCATGCATCATTCGCGCATCCCGAGGCAGGGGCTGTGGCCACCTTTCCTTTTTGCATTTAATTTGATAATTAGAATTCTGTAATAATTTATTCTGTATTCGGACTGTATTATTTGGGACTGTATATTCTTTTGGTCCCTCTGTGTGAGGGCATATTTGTAATAAGTGTGGGTGAGTGTGTGTATGTCTTCCAACCCCCATTTCTTTCTTCCCTTTTATTTACCTGCTTATGATGGTAGATTAGGGCATATTTAAAATTAGCATACCTTATGCAATGCATGCGTGCATCCATGCATTTGTTGACATGCATCGGGCTCGGTACATCATACAAACTGCATTGTATTTCAATTCCAAATTGAATACGTGTTATTTGTAGCATCCCACATGCCATGTTTAGGATAGCCGAGCCTGCCTAGATTACATCTTTGCATGTGTTGCATTAGACATTTCAGTATGCTTAGGTCCATGCATGGATTTCTAATGAGCTTCTGTTTTGGTTTGGAGTACTAGGTGAGTTTTTATGCTTTAGCATCCTTGCACGTGTGTGAGTGTTGCCATAATAGCATGACTACCATGAGGCTAAGTGCTTATGTGATACAATTGTTTGAATGCCTGTGGATGGAGGTCAAATTACCTAGATTGGAATAATGCATTAAAACGGTGAGTTTTAAGCCCGCCAGATAGTGGCAAAACTGTCTTTTCTAAAAGCCCACTTGAGGGTGGCAAAACCTGCATTTTAGCCTACTTGCGAGTAGCAAACCATTTTCAAAACAATCATGTAGTGTTTTGTTCCAATTTAGGCGATTTGGTCTATACTTGTTTGCTGTGCGCATAACATAGTAATTCTAGGCTAATAACCGGAATAAGAACACATAACGTTTTCAAAATTGGATATCACGGTTAGTAGAGGCCGATCTTCGGATCGGGCGAGAGGGGGTGCTCATAGCTGACCTTCCCCAATCGTACCCAAGTTCCCGAGCCGAGGCAACTTTGGTGATGACGGACACGTGGCCTTTGGCACCGAGTCAGGGTTTCCTAAATTTCCCATAAAAATATTTAGGTGGCGACTCTGTATCTGGCAAAGCAGTTCATGTTTGGCACTTCTTTCAAAAAATCTGTTTTCAAAACGATTTGCCGGATTTGGACTCTTTGGTTCAAGATTAAGAACCGTGACAATCGAGTCCTTGAACTATAGTGAGTCCAAAATAAACAGAACGGGACTTAACCCTCCCGGGGCGTTCGGGGACGTCTACAGTTTGTTTGTACTGTACCCCTCCTTATCATCTCAAAACCTCAAAGGAGTGCAACACTTGGATCCAAAACCACCAATCAAACAATTTCATTGCATGATGGCCAAAGATCCAAATTGCAGAATTTCGATAAATACACAAATATGACAAACAAGACCACCACCCTATCATGCATGATCAAGGGCAATGGAGACTAAGGAAAGTGACACATTTCATCACTATTGAGTATGAAATGTCCCATTTTCCTTGTGTTCAAACTAATGTCTGGTTTGAACACATGCAATGCAACACAAAGACATGCTTATCTTGTCACTTTTACTTGTCAATTTTATTTACACATTTCAATTACCAAACCATTCCTTAATCCAATTGTCCATTGGTGAGTGTCCTCTAATGGAAAGAGGGCTCAACCCACAAGTTGCTTTGGGCATGAAAGAGGCATTACATTATTGGTAATGAACCCCCTAAGGGATTAAACCATTAGGTGTAACACCTCAATTTCACACTTTGGCAAACAAATGGCTTGAAACCACTTTCAAAACAAAATCAAAAAGTGAAGAAATGGGGAGATTGCAAAGATTTAGGTGCTGAAATTAAGTGATAAAAGCACTAAAAACATGCAACCAACTCACACCAATGAGAGTTAAAGCCTTAAAACACTACACTAGTGAAGGAATTAACACTACAACTACGCCATGCAAGGCTCAAATGAAACAAACAACCAAAAACAGAGGCAAAACAGCCCTAAACATAGTCTAAAATATGCTGGACTCAAGACACAAAAAGCCAAATCATTAAGCTAATGCATGGGGTTGCACTACAACTATGCAAAACAAGATTCAAACTAACCAACCAGCCCAAAACAGAGCTAAAATAGATTATTTTAGAGGCTAAGACATGCTGGACTTGAGCTAAAACAAGCTAGAGTAATAGGCTAAAACATAAAGCTATCTAGGCATGCAAACAAGACACAAGGAGGGGAGGCTAACTCCCCTAATTTTGGACTTCAAAATAAGTTTCTTACCACTGAAAAACCTCTGAAATTCAGTGGTGTAGGCCACCCGAACTCGCTCCGCGCGCGCCCCTTTCGGAGAGGGCGCGAATTGGGTTCTAGTTACTACAGTTCGGACTCCTGTCACGGTTCTGAAGGTAATCTCACGAAGTGCAATGTAAGACTGATAAATCACCAAAGAGTCCAAATCCGGCAAATCGTTTTGGAAAATCGATTTTAATAAAAAAGCGCCAAACATGGACTGCTTTGCCAGATTTTAGAGTCGCCACCTAAATATTTTATTTTGGGAAATTTAGAAAACCCTAACTCATGCCTAAGGCCACGTGTCCGTCATCACTAAAGTTGCCTCGGCTTGGGAACTTGGGTACGAGAGGGGAAGGTCCTAAAATGAGCACCCCCGCTCGCCCGATCAAAGGATCGGCCTCTACTAACATGATATATTGTTTTTATAAGTACATGTGTTCTTATTCCGGTTATTAATCTAGAATTACTATTGGATGCGCACAGCACACAAGTATAGACTCAATCGCAAGGATTGGAACAAAACATCTCATATTTGTTTTCGAAAATGGTTTGGAAGTGCTACTCGCAAGTAGGCTAAAGCGCAGATTTGCCATCCTCAAGCGGGCTTAAAGCAACATGATTTTGCCACCTCAAGTGGGCTTAAAACTCACATTTGATGAATTGTTCCAATTCAAGTAATAAAGCCTTCATCCATAGGCATTCATCAGTTAAACACTTAAGCAGTTAGCCTCATGGCAAGCATGCTATCATGGCAGTCACTTACACACATGCAAGGATGCTCAAGCATAAACACTCACAGTGTACTCCGAGCCAAAACAGAAGCTAGTTAGTAATCATGCATGATCCTAGCTATGTCAACAATGCCTAATGCAACACATGCAAAATGCAACTAAGTAGACTCAGCTATCTACGATGGCATATGAATGCAACAATTGATACTTGTATTCAAATAAGTATTGAAATGCGATGCAATTTGAATGATGCGCCAAGCCCTGTGCATGCAAGACAGATGAATGATGCACGCATGCAAGCATAAGGATGCTAATTGAAATATGCCCTAATCTAACCACCGAAAGCGGGTAAATAAAAGGGAAAAAGACGTGGGGTTGGAAGACATTCACACACATATGCACACTTATTACAACATTCGCCCTCTTGACGGAGGATCCGAATAATAAGATAACTAGCTACGCTAATTAAACTAATTATTACAAACCAACTAATTAACTAACTATTCTAGCTAATTAATTATTACAAACCAAATTGAATAACTAACTAATCTAAGCTAATTAGAATATTACAAAGCACTAAGCTAAATTAATTACAACACAGGTAATCAACTACAATTAGCTAGCAAAAGCGATAAATGGCCTCGTGGGCGAGGGAGATATGCATGCTCGGTTGGGTCCTCTTGAAAATCCACCGCCTTGCCTCAAGACGCCTCTGTTTGCACTCTTTTGAACCTTTGAAAATTACACCAATTTCCATATTGCTTCTTTCTGATCTCAAGAACACCTTGAGGGCTGAAATTCCTCCTGTTGCTGCAACAGAGCAAAGACAGAGGCAAGACAGTGTATTTACAAGAAAATGTATGCATTTCCATACTCCTTATCATATCTCAAGCTCAAAGGAGTATGGCACTTGACTCTTGAGCCGCCAACAACCAAGCATTTTCAATGCATGGTGGCCAAAGGATCAAGCTTGTGCAAAACTCGATGAATACACACATAAGACTCGAAAGGCCTCCACCCTATCATGCACAATCAAGGGGGACGACGACCAAGAAATGAGGCGCGTTTCATCACTTCAAGTATGAAACGCCCCTCGTTTCTCGTGTTTGGATTAACGTCCGATCCAAACACAATGCAATGCAACACACATGCAAACAACATGCTTATCTATCAATGCTAGAGTGGCATGTACAAGGCTTCATCATGTAAGCAATGCATGCATGGCATGTTTAGAAGCTAAGGCATCAAAGCTAGTGAGGTACACAACACTAGGACTATGCAATACTATGCACAAAAAATCAAACCAGTCCAAAATAGAGCTATATCATGGAAAATCAGTGGCAAAAACATGCTCAAACTAAGGCACAAAGGAATAGAAAATCATGCTCCTTTGGTAGCTCACAAATAAGGCACAAAGGCATAACTCCCAAACACATTGAAAGAGTGATAAACATGAGAGCATGGTAATGACATATGCTCTGAAATTACATGCCAAGTGAAGCCATATCATGCAAATAGCTCAAACAAAGCATGCCAAGAGACTTGAAATACAAAGCTAGTCAAGGGCTTTACACTACAACCATACTAAACAATGCTCAAATGGCCTTAAGCACTCAAAACAGACCTCAGGCAGGTCAAAATGGTGGCAAAACATGCTAGACTTGTAGGATAGATGGCAAGAAAGATAGGCTCCCGTATTAGCTCACAAACAAGGCATAAGGGCACAACTCTTAAACACAATGAAAGAGTGATAAACATGAGAGTATGGCAGAAGTTTATGGTCTGAAATTACATATCAAATGAAGCCATAACATGCAAAAAGCTCAAATATGACATGCTAGGGGTCCCAAAGTGCAAGGCTAGCAAAGCCGAATACACTATAGCTATATAAAACCAAACATGCATGACCAAAACCACTTAAATCAGACCTCAAGCATGTTAAAACATAACCAAAAATGTGTTGGAGTAGAGCATACAGATACTAGATCAATAGGCTAAAACAACAAATATGCTAGGCTAGTGAACCAAAATTGCACAACAAGTGCAAGGAGCATGCAAGAGGCAACCAAACCAACCCAAAACAGAGTTATGACATGGTAAATAATGGCCAAAAGCATGCTGAAATGGAGCCAATACATGCTAGAAAGACATGCTACTTTGCAAGGCTACAAGTAGGTTTACACTACAAGTATAAGAAGCATGCAAGAGGTGACCAAGACAGAAAAAAACAAAGTCATGGCAGGTCTAAAAATTCACAAAAAAGTTCTCAAACAAAGCCTCAAGAAGATAGAAATACATGCTCTTTTGATGGGCCATCAACACAAGCAAACAAGAGAAGAGGAGGGGGGACAACCCCCACCCATTTGGAACCTCAAAACCACTTTTCCACCACTAAAATTCCTCCGAGTCTCAGTGGTGAGAAGGCCAAAAAGAGATTGTCTCAAAGGAAAAGATGGCACAAAACAAGGCAAAACAAGCCACCAAAGGGGGTAAACCACCCCTAACTCAAACAAAGCCTTAAACAACCATTTTAAACACTTTAAAACAAGACTTTTTTCAGTTGAAAGATAAGCCTAAAATAGCATGCAAAGGTGGTTAAAATTGTGTACAAAAATAAGCTTAAAAGAGGGAGAAGCTCACCCTTGAAGAACCACAGCAAAACAGCAACTTCATCAGCCCACAACCAGCTTTTAGAACCCAAATATCACCTCCAAGAACCTCAGCTCAATGATGGTGGTGTTTGGCTAAGAGGTGGTGTGCAAATATGTGAAGAAAACACAATTTCAAGCACAATATATATATATATATATATAGAGAGAGAGAGAGAGAGAGAGAGAAATCTAGAGAGAGAGAGGGATATTTTTGATTCTCAATTTTCTGAACCCCCTCTAAGGAGGAAGCACTTCCCCTTATATAGAGATGCATTCTGTGCCTAACAGCTGGCACAGCTGGCACCAAAAATATCTGCAGAAAGTGCAGAAAGGCCGCCGACCAGTTAAGGTGGTCGACTGACCACCCAACCTAGCCGACCGACCACCAAAAGTGGTCGACAGGGGGGGAAAGGTGGTCTACACAAAGAGAAGAAGGTGGTGGCAGGCTGCCGACCACTTAAGGTGGTCGACTGACCACCCACCCTAGATGACCGACCACCATAAGTGGTCTACAGGGGAGAAAACTGGTTGGCAGGGGAGAAAGGTGATCTACACCTCTACTTCTCCCTCCAAGCAAAAGGGGGCACCAAGGTTTGGCTTAAAACAAGCACAAAACCAAAAGAACTCAGAGACTCAGGGGCAAGGCGCGCAGCCGAAAACCTTAGGGACTCCAAATGAGCGCGAACATGCGCAATCATCGAGCACTCAAACGATGACGTTTGAGTCTTAAGGTTGGTAAAAAATGGGGTGTCTACAAGTGGTTAAAAGGTCTAAAAAGGTTTGTTTTAAAGTGATGAATAAAGGCACAAAAACTTAGCAAACCAACTAGCAAGAAGGATGAACCACCCCTTAACGAAAAAAAAAAAAAAAAAGCTTCAAACCACCATTTTTGGGTCATAAAAATAGAGGTTTTTTTAGTTCAAAATCAGCCTCAAAACAATTTAAAAAGGTGAGAAAACAAGCATGCTAAACAAAGTGAGCAAACTACCTCTTGAAGCAAAGAGCAATTCTAAGCACAAATCCAAGCTAAAACCACTTGCTAAAGCTCAAATCCAGTCTCAAGGAACCTCAGCTCAAAGAGAAGTAACTTCTATCAAGGTAGTGTATGCAAAAGTGTAGAGAAAACAAGTTTCAAGGCACAAAATTGTAAGAGAGAGAGATTTTTTTGTCTTCAAATTTTTCTAACCGCTCCACATGCAAGAGAGGGGCCCTATATATAGAAAATACAAAATCCCCCCACAAACATCCATCCATACACGTGTTGGAAGATACATGAATCTGTGCAAACAGTTAGCACAAAATATCACAAAATATCTGTAGGAAGCACTGATGGTCGGCAAGGCACATCAATGGCCGACAGGCCAAAAGCCATGGCCGACAGCCTTCAAGGATGGCCAGCAGTCCATCAACAACCTCATTCTGAAAAGACCTAAGCATGGTCCAAAGATGAGACAAAATGGATGCAGGGTTTGGAAAACTCAAACCTGTAGCGTTTTGCCGCGGACTTCGAGCATTTGGTAAGCAATCAGACTCGCCATCGGACGTACCTGCAAGAATATCCAAGTCTTAAAAGGCCATAAAATATGGGGTGTTTACAGTTGCCCCTCTTTGACAGAACTCGGAGTCATGAAATGACGTGAGTGAATGCCAAAGCCCAGAGATGACCCCTTTTGACAAGGCTGTAAGACTTGGACAGACAATCGAGACAACAATAAATAGTTGCGCTCGCAGGCTGCCTACATATCCTTTTGCAAGGAATCAAACTAGTGTAGTTCTGGGGCAAAATGCAAATAATATGCATGATGCAGGAACATAACTTATGATTATGCAATGAGGCTGTAACGAAATATTTGAATGCAAACGCAATGTAAGCAAACCGAAACAAGATACAGCAATCTCAAACATGCAAATACGTAAGTAAACACGCCATGCTTTGAAAACACAAACTAACTACATTTCATGTAGAAATGATGCAAGAAAATTATGCAAAGCTTAACTATGCAATGCGCAGGAAAGACAGAGCTCAACCAAAATCATCGGGCGTACTCAAGATGCCAAACAAGATCCTAACGCGTCGCACGCAGAAGAAAACGAAGATGATGTGAACACCAGGACGCACCCGAATGCTTGTAACCAAAACAAACAATCCCAACGTGTTTCACACGCGAGGGGAAAAGGTGGTGTAAATGCTAGGACGCACTCGAATGCTTTTAACCAACAGGAGTGGTGTAATCACCGGGACACACCCGAATGCATTTAACCAACAGGAGTGGTGTAAACACTGGGACACACCTGAATGCTTTTAACCAAAAGGAGTGGTGTAAACATCGGGACACACCCGAATGCTTTTAAGCAACAGAAGTGGTGTAAACACCGGGACACACCTGAATGCTTTTAACCAACATGAGTGGTGTAAACGCCAGGACACACCCGAATGCATTTAACCAACAGGAGTGATGTAAACACTGAGACACACCTGAATGCATTTAACCAAAAGAGGTGGTGTAAACACCAGGACACACCCAAATACTTTTAACCAAAATGAGTGGTGTAAACATCGGGACACACCCGAATGCTTTTAACCAAAAAGAGTAGTGATCCCAACGCGTCTAAACGCGAGAGGGGAAAGTGAAAAGATGCGTAGGGCATGAACAATTCAGTGCGATAGATGCACAAAGTGAACAAGTGCAATAGATGCACAAAGTTAGGGAAAACATTCTCTTACCGAAACATGAATGATCTTATCCGGAACTTCTCTGAATGAACTGTACATACAATATCGTTTATCTATGTTGGCTCCACCGAATGAACTGCACATACAATATCGTCTATCTATGTTGGCTCCACCGAATGAACCGTACATACAATATCGTACCTGCATAAGAAAGAAACTCAACAAGTACAACATATTAAGGGTGCATGTTCTATGCACGATTACAATAAGGCATGTTCTATGCAAATGTAAGAAGAGTCTATTATATGCAAGTGTGAGAAGCATATATTCTATGCATGATTGGAAAATGCATATTCTATGCATGATAACAACTGGGATATAATGGCATGTTTTACGCAAACCAAACAATCTGAGGGCATATTCTATACATAGTACAAGAGCGAAGGTAGTAAGCATGTTCTATGCATAATGCGAGAGCGGAAACACACTCTATGCAGCTAGAGTAAGAGCATGTTCTATGCAACGGTATAAGTGGAATGCACGTTCCATGCAACGACAAAAAAACACATATTCTATGCAATAACAAAAGCGTATTCGTTAAGCCCAATTCAAGAACAACTCCTGATTTACCTCTCGGAAGAGTTGTAATATGTTAAAAGGATACACCTTGCTTATGTCGATGAGCGACGAACATCGTACCCTGGAAACGCGATTCTGAGCCTCCACAGAGACATTTTGAACCAAACACTGAACATTCCCCTCACTTCTTGAAATCCGAGAACACAAAACAGAACCAGGGACACAAAGGAGGCTCTTGGGCACCTGCCGGCCACAAGAGGGAGCTGCCGGCCACTTGTCGGCCACTGGTGTGCCTTGCTGGCCATCGATGGTGCCTTGTTGACCATCGATAGCAGGCCGAGGGCAAAAAGGGTTTTTTGGCTTGGGTCTTTAAATACAAGGCTTGGGGCGTCATTTCCACACACCAAGACATCCGAAAATGCTCTCTCTCTTTCCCTAGGTGCTTTTTCCCTCTAGATCTGAGCCTTTTACGCGTTTTTCAACACCCCACACAAACTTTATTCGCTAAATCCTCCTAGTTCTCTTCACTTTAAACCAATTGGAATTTGATTTCGACGCTTTTTTCCTCATTTCCACCATTCTAGGTTCATTTCCCTCGAGTTTCTCTCGAATTCTGTGCGTTTTTCCTGACTTTGACTTTTTCCTCAATTTTCTCTCTCCTAGGGTTGACTTTTTCAAAGGTTTTCCCTTTTCCTTCACTTTTCTTCACTTTTCACCTATCTCACACCTTTTCAGATGGCAGATGATCTTCCTCATGATGGGGTTCCTCCCAAGCTTCCTCCAGTAGACTTCGAGGCCAAACTAGAGGTCGAGCCAGAGCCATTACCGTTGAGTATACGGCCTTTTGATCCAGCGAGGTACCATCCTCAGACGCACATATTGCCCACTGCAGGAGGCATCAAATCTTTTACTGACTTCGCTGAGGACACGCCAGAGGACTGCTTGTTGAGGAAGCCAGCGTCTCATTTATCGGCCATTGCCGTTGAGGTACGGAAATTATTTTTATGCATTACTACCCTTAACTGTCTGCATTTCTTACACTGCCTTCATCTAACTATATCTCATACGCTGTCTTGATCTGATTGCATTTCATGCATTGTCTTGGTTTGACTGCACTTCATGCATTGCCACAGGGCGAGTCTCGCGCCTTTAGGGGCTATGGTACGATGACTGCTCGCGATTGGTATGGCGATCTCCCAGCTGGAGTTCATGACATTGTTGATGAGACAGGCTTCAGCCTCTTCTGCTCCAACTTCACTCAGGTTATAGCGAGCCGTCCTCTCTTAGGAGCACTGGTGGAGAGGTGGTGGGACACCACCAACTCCTTCCACTTTTCCACCACAGGGGAGATGACGATAACTCTTTACGACTTTTCCATGATCACCAACTTAGGCGTAGGGGGTGATCCGATCCCTCTCGATCCTGATATGGGGGAGTGGGAGGCAGCATGGCTCAAGCTGCTCGAGGTATATCCACCGATATACCGGACGGGCATGGTGCGATACAACTGGTTTGAGGAACGGCTCAAGGGGACTGAGCCTGAGATTATTGAGGAGATAGAGTAGTATGCCAGAGGCTTCCTCATGTTCATCTTCGGTACCACCTTGTTTTCAAGCAGGTGGAATACCGTGGGCCTGTATCTACTGAGTGCCTTGGTAGTCCTCCCTCGAGTTCAATTTTATGATTGGGCCAGAATCGGCCTCACCACATTGTACGGATATATGAGCTCTTCCTCCCGTCTGCGAGGGACTTTGGTTGGAGGCTACTGGCGAGCTTGGGAGGTATACATCTCAATTCTCTCTTTACACTTAACATTTTCTACTTAGCATTTCTTGCTTTACAGCTGTTCCACACATGTGCTTTCTGCTTTGCACTTTCTGCAACTGTTCATATTGTATTGATTATATACCTCCTCATTCTTCCTGCAGTTATGGGTATACGCATACTTCTCAGCTCTTGCCCCAAAGCCTGTAGATGAGGTTTCATTGACAGTCCCTTTTTCTCGGGTATACGACGGCCAGCTCCGCTGTAGGACTCGTGAATCCTTCATGTTTTTCCGCCAGTATTTTGACATGGTAGTGACGCACGAGGTAACCTGAAACAAAGTCACTTTTTGCTTTACAACTGTTTTGACCCGCACATTAGCAACTGACAGCGACTAATAACCTGTTCACTTTCTATTTCAGGTCACATGGCAGCCCTGGGCCATGATACTGACAAAGCTTCGAGCCCAGTACAATGCAGCTTGGGGCATTTCCCGTCATCACATTCTTCTTGAGGGCCCGATTTGTCGAGCCTGGTTCTTAGGTGAGCATTTCGTACGTCAGACCGTGGGCCTACCTGCTCCGTTTATACTCATGACACCATTAGCGTCCATAAGAGCGACACACAGCCTGTCTTCCGACGAGGTGATCTAGTTCATGGTAGGCCTGGAGGCAGAGTACTTCCGTGTAGAGGGTGACTATGCGGCCTTTATCCAGACACACTGGATGCCACCTCTGACTGGTGTTTGCGGGGGTGAGGGAGTGAGAGCTCCTGCCCTGAGGGTGAGACGCAGAGCAACTAGGGCAAGTAGAGCCCGTGGCAGAGAGGCTTCCCAGGTGAGGCAGGGGATCGGGTGGCCAGAGCTGCCTACTGCACTTACCTGCTGGCGGTATACTGGGGAGACATATCAGATCCCGATTGAGCCTGTAGCTGCTGGGCATAGATATACCAAAGCCCAGGACGCACCTTCGGTACGAACCACACTTTTAGTTTTTCCATTTCTTTCTGATATTTGTTTGTTCTGGACATTAATCATTCCCAATGCATTTGCAGGCACCCCCAGGATACACCGAGGATCTATCGGAGCTATTAGCCTCATTCAAGGGCATGATGCTGAGGAGGGAGGCACTGCTCAGCTTCTACGGTATTCAGGTAATTTCTTCAGTTTTCTTACATTCCAGTCATCAAATTTCCACTGACACACTGAGACTGACATGAGAACTTCCCCACACTGTACTGATACACTACATCTGAATTCATACACTGTACCTGACTTCCACATATACTCATTCTGCACACCACATTTGCATCTCTGATACACATACTGTGGCTGGCACATAGCAATTGTCTTTTCAGGTTCCGCCCTTACCGTCAGCACCGACGGCAACAGTGCCAGGACCATCAGTACCCCCTCTAGCAGCAAGGAGAGAGAGGCGAGCTCCAGCACGCAGTCGAGGCCAAGGTAGGAGCGCCAGAGCTGAAAGTGGCCCTTCAGAGCCTATTCTAAGCGAGGATGATACTGAGACCAGCGAGGCTAAGGAGGCAGCGAGTTAGCATGCTAAGTCATTAGAGAGCAGAGATGATGACGCCGGCTCAAATTCTAAAAGTGGGGATGCTGATGCCGAGGAGGGCTTCGAGGTAGGGAGTGGAGACAGTGCCAGGTCAAACTCTGATCTAGATTCATACAGTGGCGCCGATGGAGACAGTGCTACAGAGTCCGCTTCGCTGAGGAAGAGGACGAAGAGGGCCTCTAGATCCTGAGATGGATAGCACTGATTTTTGTATTTTTGCTTAGTTTCTTTTGGTTTATAGTGTTAGCACATTATACAGCCTCAGACGAGTTTTACTTCTTTAAAAAGTTGTACTGTACTTTGTAAAAACTACCATGATCGGAATGAAAACCAGCTTTTATTTGAGAAAGTGTTGTACTTTGCATTACGAGCACCACATCACATGAAAATGAGATTGATTTCAACATTGAAAATAAAAAATTTGAATTGTCACAACAGTTTGAATCAGGTAACGAACCGACCAACAATTGAAATAATCAAAGTAATACAACTTAATACTCAAAATAACAACAACTCGATAAAGAAAACAGTCCGATATACAACAAAATGACTCAATGAACAACTCGATTACCAAAACAACTCGATAAACAAAATAATTTGATAAACAAACTACTTAAACGACGAACTTACTAAAGTTAAAAGGACTTAAAACAAGACCTTAAAGCACACAAACAACAGAATAAAACTCATGCATCCAACTGATTCTTCACAAAGGAGAACAGGAGGCCCAAGAGGAAGGCTGTCGGCCAGCTATTCCTCCTACTGACCATAAATAAACCTCTGCCAGCCATCAATAGGCCTATGTCGGCCATCAATGTGTAGAACCTCCAAAATGTTGACACCTGGCCTCTACTCACTGCCTTATCTTCTACAAAAGCTCCAGCTTCGTGATTTCTTCATTTCAGCTACTGTTTTGCCACAAATGGAGCCATTTTTCACCAAAAAACTCTCCGACTGGATTGCAACTTTAGATGGCTCAGAAAAGCTGAATTTTCGGGGTTTCAGCATAAATGCACTATTCCCGCTAAGTCGTTCTCGACTTTGTTTTCCGTTCCTACATGCCGCAACTAGATGTTCGAAACCGGTTATGTACGTGTTTAGCTTCTGGAGATAAGAGCTATGCCCGACAATCGAAGAATTTCAAGTGCTAATGGAATTCCGGCGCGATGAGGAAATCTTGCCTCAGCCCCATTTTGGTCACATCCAAGCTTTAGGAAGGATGTGTGGGCTCACTTTGCATGAGGCTCGATCTTTGGTTCACAATAGAGAGCTGGACATCCCCAGTTTGATTCATCAATTTTCTGATGCTGGTGACCGAAGTGATCTTTTTTGGCGGGATTTTCGGCAACATGCCCTTTGTTTGTGCATGCTAGCACATTTCCTCCTTGCCCCTAGTTTTGGCAGGTCTAGCGTTCAAGTAATTGAAGTGGCCCAAGGTTTGAAAGAGGGCAAGAGTTACATTGGCTTAGTGCTGGCCGAGACCACGATGGGTTTGGACGCCTTCCATCGACGAGAGACAAACAACTTTGCGAGAAGTCCACTACTCCTTCAGGTAATGTTTCCCACCCTTCTCATATATATTTCTTACATCTCTCGACACTCATGCTCTATTTTTCTTTCAAACCTGTTTTCTCATTTTTCTCTCAATGCACATCTCTCTATTCTTTAATCTCTCTTTTCTTTCATCCCTCCCCAAATATGGGTCATGGATAGGTTAAAAGTAGTGGATTCTTGCTCTACATACTCAGCACGAAGCTATTTCTTTCGCCAACAGCTAGTGGATTTCCCGAACGAGGGATGGTGGTGCCATTGGATGTGCAACAGGTCTGCTGTTGACATTGCTTAGTGCTCCCCATAGTTTGATCTGCCTAAGATGAGCTACAACATGGCTCGGCAACCCGACATTCAACTGATTGGCTTGACACACTGTGCATTCTACTTTCCATTTCGGTTCAGGCATTAGTTCGGACACGACCAGACTTGCCCAAAAGAGAGGGTAGAATATCCAACTTTATTCCCAATCCGAGGTTGACAATTAGCTTGATACCCCAATGCTTGGAGGACAAGAGAACTTCTGGCTCTTGCTCCCAGTTTCAGTTGCACCCTTTCTGGCGAATGCCTGGCTTGGCTCGAAGAAGAAATGCAGACCGGGCCTACTTTAGCATCGGAAGCTTCCACAAGTGTAGGGAGGGGACGCGGGAACACCTGACTCATCTATGCCTTTGATCTTACTTTTCAAGTTTTTCCTTTTGAATGTAATAAAAAGTAACTTTGATTTGCATCGAGAGTTGGAGAACTTTGTATTAAAATCAATGAAATTGAAATTGTAGGCACTGAAAGTTTTCCTTTTAGTGCAAAAATGGTGTAAGTTGTAAAAAGATTAATTTGAACAAAATCAACTTTTATGAAAACTTTTCAAAACCATTTTCGATAAGGATCACAACTTGACACACATGGAATCTATCCTTGAAACGTATAATCCCGCATCCAAAAATGGAAAATTGCCCCTTCACTGAATAGCACTGCTCAGCACCGTAGTTAGCTCTTCTCTCAGGGTAAGGATCACAATCAAGCTTTCAAATAATGAACAGACAAGGATTCCTTGATCAAACACATGGACACAGTTGATTTGGAGGTATTTTATGGCCGAATTTTGAGATGAAATTGCCTACGTATCCCGAAGATGGGAATCAGGCCCTACGTAGTTCGGTTCGGGTTCACTTAGGTATTAATGCTCTCCTTTTGCGCACTAACTTTTTTTTTTATGCTCTAACTTTTGCCTAGGTCACCCTTCTGGGTTTTCGGCCTAGCGAGCTTCTTAAGGGTAATATTTCTTCAACTTGTCCATATTGATTGATTAGGAAAATTCTAGGCCATCTAGGTCCATAAGAATAACAGCTCCACCCGAGCAGATGGTTTTGATAATGTAAGGACCAGTCCAATTAGGTCTGAACTTGCCCCTAGGGTCATGGATGGGAGCTCGGTTGTCTTTTAGCACCAAATCCCCTTCCTTAAGATTCCGAGACTTAACTTTCTTGTTAAAAGCCCTGGAAATCCTACGTTGATATCCTTGAACATGGTACAGTGCTTTTAGCCTTCTCTCATTGAATAGCATCAGTTATTCGAACATGCTCTGCTGCCAATCCGCTTATGCTATTTGGCACTCAGCCATAACTTGTAACGACGGAACCTCTATTTCAATTGGCAGAACAACTTGCATTCCATAAACAAGGGAGTATGGAGTTGCCCCAGTAGATGTCCGAATCGAAGTCCTGTAGCCCCAGAGAGCAAATGGCAATTTGTCTAGCCAGTCCCTGTAAGTCTCAACCATTTTCTGCAAAATGTGCTTGATGTTCTTGTTGGCAACCTCAACAGCTCTGTTGGTTTGCGGCCGATATGTGGATGACTTATGAAAAGCCACATTGTATTTCTTCAACAAGTCGATCACCTCCTTCTTAAAATGGGAGTCATTGTCTGAAATGATCTCATTCGGGACTCCATAACGGCAAATAATGTTGTTGCAGATAAACTTAGCCACATGTGCTGCTTTCAACACTGCATAAGACTGAGCTTCCACCCACTTTGTGAAATAATCAATTGCCACCAGAATGTACTCATGCCCATTTGACCCTTTCGGTGACGTTAATTCCCCAAACTGAGAAAGGCCATGGTGAAGTCATGTTGTACAGCTTCGACGGTGGGATATTCATGCGATTTGCATGAATTTGGCATTTGTGGCATCGCCGAACAAAACCAATACAATCCTCCTCCATGGTAGACCAGTATTAACTGTAGACACCCCATTTTTGACCGTTCTCAAGACTTGGAAGTTCTTGTAGGTACGTCTGATGATGAGTTTGATTGCTTGTTGAGCGCTTGAAGTCCGCGGCAGAATGCCACAGGTTTGAGCTTTCCAAACCCTACGTCCATTCTGTCTCATTTTTGGACCATGTTTAGATCCTTTCAACATGTTGTTGTTGATGGCCTGCTGGCCATATTTGGGCACTGCCAGCCACGGATCTTGGCCTGCCGGCCATTGATGTGCCCTACCGGCCATCAATGAGCCCTTGCCGGCCATCACTGATGGCAGGTCGGCCACCAGTGCATCAGTAGATATTTTCTGATATTTTGTGCCAGCTGTTTGCATAGATTGAGGCATCTTCCAACACGTGTATGGTTGGATCTTTTTCAGGGGATTTTTCATTCTTTATATATAGAAGCCCCCTCTTACATATGGAGGGGTTAGAAAATTTTGAAGACAAAAAAATTCTCTCTCTCTCTAGAATTCTCTTTCTCTTGATATTTTGTGCCTTATAGCCTAAATTATCTACACTTTTGCATATAAGCCCTTGATCAAACTTGATCACCATTGAGCTGAGGCTACTTGAGGCCCTCTTTGAGCTTTAGAAGAGGATATTGGCTTTGTTTGGCTTGATTTTGGTGCCTAAATTGCATCTTGTCTTCAAGAGGTAGAATACTTGTGTTTTAAGCTTAATTTAAATACTTGTTTTGCCATCTTTACATACTATTTTGAGGCTGGTTTTGACCCCTGAAAATCTCTGTTTTCATGGTCTAAAATGGTGGTTTGAGGTTTGATTGGAGTTAGGGGTAGTCCATCATTCTTGTGGCTTGATTATTAGGTTGTTGTGCCATCTTTCAAAGCTTTTAAATCAACCTTTTTTTTGGCTCTTTTAACCACTGAATTTCAGAGGATTTTCAGTGGTAAAAACCATGTTTTGAAGTCTAAAATGGGAGGGGTTGGCCTCCCTTCCTTGTGTCTTACTTCCATGCCTAGGTTGCTTCACATGTTAGCATGATTTTCTAGTTTAGCCTAGCTTAATTCAAGCATGTTTTAGGCATTATTTTGGCATGTTTCAACTCTGTTTTGGGCTGCTTGGAGCACTTGAGGCTTGCTTTGTATGCTTGTAGTGCAATTGTGCTTAATGGCTTAGCTTGTGCTATGTTTTGGCCTCTTATTCTAGTTATTTTTTGCTTACTTCAAACATGTTTTAGAACTCCTCTTAGGCTATTTTAGGACTATTTTGAAGTGTTTGTACCTTTTGAGCTTTGTATTGCATGCCTATAGTGTAGTGATCTTCACTAGTTTGGTGTTTTCGGCTTTTAAGCATGATTTGCATGAGTTGCTTACATGTTGTAGTGTCTTTTTGCATGCAATTTCGGCACATATAATATCTGCAACCTCACTAATTTCATTACTTTTTCATTTGCTTTGAGGGTTGGTTAACCTTAGGTTTATGTTTAAGCTTGAGATTGAGATTTGTGCTTAATGGTTTTAGTCCTCTTTGGAGGGTTTCTACTAACCAACGGCATGATCTCTTTCATGCCTTAAATCATTCCTTGGTTGACACATCTCTCATTAGAGAACACTCACCTTGAACTTAACCAGTTAAAGAATGGATCGGTAACTTAAAATGAGTAAACAAAAGTGATAAGTAAAACTTGAGCAAGATAAGCATGTTATATTGCATTGCATGTGTTCAATCGGACGTTATATTGAACACAAGGAAGATTGGAGCATTTCATACTCAAAGTGATGAAATGAGCCAATCTCCTTTGTCTCCATTGCCTTTGATGACATATGATAAGGTGATGGCCTTGAGTCTTGTTTTCTTGTATACAATGAAATTGTACTCCTTGGTTCTTTGACCATCATGCATCGAAGATGTTTGGTTGGTGGTTTTGGATCCAAGAGTGCTACTCCTTTGAGGTTTTGAGATGATAAGGGGAGGCACAGTACAAATAAATCCCTGGAAAACCCTCCATTTTCCTCTGTTTGTGCTCTATTGCAGTGTGGTGACTTAGAGCACCAGTGGTCGGCATTGGCTCATTGGTGGCCGATAGTGGCTCACTCTTGGCCGGCAAGGCACATTTTTGGCTGGCAGGGGGCCGGCAGCAACCTACCATGGCCAGCAGGCCACTGGTGCAGTCCTCATCAAGTTTTTGGTAAGATGGAGCAGAAAGATTCTGGAGTATGGTCAACCCTACAAACAGAGCCTCTCAGGAGCAAAACGGAGGGCTTTTCGGGGCGAAAACCGAGCACGTGCATCTTCCACTTCCCAAAGCAGAGCTGTGGCAGTGTTGTTTAAATATTTCGCATGATTAGTTTATGTACATTAGCTTTGTAATTTAATTAATTAGTTTGCTAATTAGTTAAGTGTTGTAATAATTAGTAGTTTGCTAGTTATTCATTAGATTTGTAATAATTAGTCTAATTAGTTTAATTAGATTAGTTTAATCAGCTTAGCTTAGACTAGCTTAGCTCTTATTCATTTGGACCCTCCTTCATGAGGGCACAATGTTGTAATAAGTGTGCGTACGTGTGTGCATGTCTTCCAATCTCACGTCTTTCTCCCTTTTATTTAATCACTTTTGATGGTTAGATTAGGGACATTTTCCATTAGCATACCTTATGTTTGCATGTTTGCATCATTCATTCGTATTGCATGCATCGAGGCTCGGCGCATCATTCAAATTGCATTGCAATTTCAATACACTTCTTTGAATACGTGTTTAAAAGCATGTTGTTCAAATTGTATCATATGCCATATTAGTAGCCGAGCCTATTAATTTCATATTGCATGTGTTGCATTAGGCATCTTATATAGTTAGGATCATGCATTTTTCTAACTAGTTTTTGTTTTGGCTTAGAGCACTCGGTGAGTTTTACGCTTTAGCATGCTTGCATGAGTGCGATTGTCATATTGCCATGTTTCGCATGCTTGCCATGAGGCTATGTGCTTACTTGCTTAACTGCATGAATGCCTGTGGATGAAGGCTTTGTTGTTTGAATTGGAACGGTTCAATAAATGTAAGTTTTAAGCCCACTTTGCGAAGTGGCAAATCATGTTTTAAGCCCACTTGAGGTGGCAAATCCGCATTTCCAAGCCCACTTTAGAGTGGCAAATTCAAACCATTTTCACAAACAAACATGAATTGAATTTGTTCCAATTGTTGTAACTTAGTCTATACTTGCTTATGTGCGTCACATAGTAAAAGTTAGCTAATAACCGGAATAAGAACATATGAGGTTTATAAAACAACATATCATGATTAGTAGATGCCGATCTTTTGATCGGGCGAGCGGGGGTGCTCATTTCATGACCTTCCCCCATTGTATCCAAGTTCCCGAGCCGAGGCAACTTTGGTTATGACGGACATGTGGCATTTGGCACGAGTCAGGGTTTCCTAAATTTCCCAAAAACAAAATATTTAGGTGGCGACTCTGGAATCTGGCAAAGCAGTCCAGTTTTGGCATTATTTGATTCAAAATCGATTTTCCAAAATGATTTGCCAGATTGGACTCCTTGGTGATTATCAGTTTCACATTGCACTTGTGAGACTAGATTCAGAATTGCAGGTAGAGTCCGAACTGTGAGGGCCTTTCTTTTCAAACCCTTTTCCGAAAGGCGGGGGTGCAAGAAAAAGGCGAGCCCACAGTAACCTTGCCTGAGAATCTTCCAGGCTAGCATTACTCCGCTCGTGTGTGTTCCACACTCTCCCCCATGGATGGCCTCCATTAAGCGCTTTGACTCTTCTGCACCAACACACAACTTGTGCATTCCCAGATAACCCCTTTTATACAACTTACCCCCGCAGATGATAAATTGAACGGCCATTCACCGTATTGCCCTTTTATCTTTGGCATTTGCCCCTAGTGGATAAACCTCCTTTTTTAAGAAGTTCCAGATATCATAATACCAGGGGTTTTAATCTTGCACTTCATCTATTGCGGTGATCAACTCATAGGTCGGCATATATCTCTGTTCAATAATGAGCGGACGCATCCGGGCTTCAAATGGGATGTCTATCATGGAAGATAGAGTTGATAAAGCGTCAACGAACTTGTTGTTCTCTCTTAGTAGATGCGTAAAGGTCAACTTCTCAAACCTAGGAATCAGAACATCCAGAGTTTGGTGATAGATCCTCATCTTTTCCTCTTTGACCTTCCAGTCTCTTTTTGCTTGAGACATAACCAGGGTCGAGTCCCCAATAACATCCAACCTTTTTGCCCTTAGTTCTAGGGCGGCTTCCAATCTAGCGATACACGCTTCGTATTCTGCTTCATTGTTAGATACTTTGAATCGCAGTTTGAAGGCTAAGGGTATATGGGAATTGTCGGGTCCTATCAGCAACACCCCTATCCCATAATCATACTGGTTAGACGCTTTGTCAAAGTACATTGTCCAAATCTCTTCCTCAACTTGCAGAATAGCTTCATCTGGGAATAGGTATTCTACCTCTTCATTCCCTTTCACTGGGTGATCTGCCAGGAATTCTGCTACCACTCTCCCCTTGATAGACTTGCGAGTGACATACTTCAAATCAAATTCGGAAAGAAGAAGCAACCAACGGGCTAGTTTACCCGTAAGCGCTGGTTTCTCGAAGAGATATTTGATGGGATCTAATCTCGAAACCAAAATTACGGAGTGAGCTAACAGGTACTGCCTCAACTTCCTGGTAGCCCATACCAAGGCTAAGCAAGCCTTCCCCAACGGGGTGTAACAAGTCTCATAATCCAGCATCTTCTTACTTAGGTAATAGATGGCTTTCTCCACTCTATCCTCAAATTCCTGAACAAGCATGCATCCCATCATTTTGTCTGTTATTGACAAATACAGAATCAACGGCTTCCCCGGCTCTGGCGGCAATAACACGGGCGGGTTTTGAAGGTACTGCTTGATCTGCTCAAAAGCATATTGGCATTGGTCATCCCATTGGAATTTCTTTCCTTTCTTCAGAAGACCAAATAATGGTTCACAAGTCAATGTTAATTTTGTAATAAACCGTCTTATGAATTGCACTTTACCTAGAAAGCCTAGCACCTCCTTTTCAGTCCTTTGTGGTGGCATTTCTAGGATGTCCTTGATTTTGGAAGGATCTACCTAGATGCCCCTCTATGTGATTAGGAACCCTAGCATTTTCCTTGCTGTTACGCCAAAAGTGCACTTCTGTGGATTCAATCTCAACCAATATTCTTTGATCCGTTGAAAGAATTTCTTCAAGGTGGTGTAGTGGCTCTCTCTTTCCTTGGACTTGATAATCATGTTATCCACATACACCTCGACCTCTTTGTGGATCATATCATGTAGAATTGTGATTGCAGCTCGTTGATAGGTGGCCTCAGCATTCTTCAACCCAAACGGGATCACCCTGTAGCAGTAGGTTTCCCATGGCGTGGTGAAGGCAATTTTCTTTGTATCCTCTGGTGCCATCAGAATCTGGTTATACCTGGAAAATCCATCCATGAAGGAAAATAGCGCATTGCCTGCAGTGAAGTCTACCAATTCATCGATGTGTGTAACATGCTCGTGGGGGTACCCGCGCGCGTTAAACAGTTCGGACTCCTGAGATCTCTTTGATCTAGCCTCACGAGTGCAATGTAAAACGTAGATGAGAGTCCAGATTTGACAACTTTTATTGAAAATCCATTTTATTGCAATTTTGTCAAAAATGGACTACGTCATCAGATCTCAGAGTCGCCACCTAATATTTTGGGAAATTAGGAAACCCATGACTCAGTGCCAAGGCCACTGTTCGTTGTAACCAAGGATGCTTGGCTCGGAACCTTAGGTATGAGAGGGGAAGGTCAATAATGAGCACCCCCGCTCACCCGGTCAAATGATCGGCCTCTACTAAACCATGATATGAATTTTATTTTCTTTATATGTTCATGTTCTGATTATTTAGTAAATCCTAAAATTTACTATGTGAAGCATACAAGGTATAGACTAGTTTGCTCAAATTGGAACAATTCAATTTCATGTATGTTTGTCGAAAAGGGTTTGATTTGCCACTTGACAAAGTGGGCTTAAAGTTTGTGAATTTGCCACTACAAAGTGGGCTTAAAACGTACAATTGTTGAATCATTCCAATTCAAGCAATAAGCCTTCGTCCACAGGCATTCAAACAGTTTATCAATTAAGCAATTAGCCTCATGGTAGGATGCTAAACATAATAGGAAAATTATGTACAATCGGGATGCTAAAGCATAAAAACTCACATATTTACCGACGTCCCGCGAACAGCTACAAAACAAAGTTAGTAAAATATGCATGATCTTATATACAGAATCCTAATGCAATTCACTCATGAGATGCGCTAAAGATTCGGCTTCTAAAATATGACATGTGAATCATCTCAATAACATGAGGCAGCGCATAGAATCATAGAAGAATTGATTAAATCCACACATGTAAATGTAGCCGAATCTTAATGCATGAGACATGGATGCAAAGCATGGATATGCATGACATATTAGATACATACATATGTATAGTTAGGGAAAGCGCTTAAAGAATGGGATAGAAAGAAGCGGGATATGGGAATTATTACAACACCTGAATTATTACATATCCGAAGGAGAGACAGGAAGGGATAATAAAATAAAATAAAACCTCACAAAGACTCAAACTAAAAATAAAAGTTTTAAACCCCAGCCATGTCTCCACTCCAATCCAGCCCATGTAAACTCATCTTCAATGGAGGGCCCCATCAACACTCAAACAAAACCGGTCCACTGTCAAGCCAGCCCGACCTCTTCAAGACCAACCCATTGGACCAATCAAAAAAATACCCCAACCCAACATGAATGACATCCACATGGGTTATTCTTCTGCAGCACCAAAATCCCACAACTTTACGGCCCAATAACCATGATTTTTCTCCAAGTGCTGGATTGTTAAGCTCCCTGTTTTGTTTGAGGCTTTGGCAGAGAGAGAGATTAGTTTGACCCTCCGAGAGAGAGTCCGTGAGATTGGTTCAACCGTATGCGGCGGAGGGGAGACCAAGAGTGAAGAGGGGCTGCTGCTGCTACCATGATGGTGGTGGTTTGGTTACAGAGAATAGGGAGAGAAACATGCATTTGTTTTCTATGAGAGAGAGCGAGACAGTTTGGTGGTCTTCATTTCTGAGAGAGAGTGCATGTGTGAGAGGTCTCTGTGAGAGAGAATTGCAGAGAGAGAGAGAGAGAGTTCAGCCCCTCCTCTATTAGCTTCCGGACCGAAAACAACCCATTCCTGGATTGTTTCTCTCCCAACCGAGACCCAGAGAGAGAGTCATAGAGAGAGAGATTGAGTGGGTACCCTCCGCAAAGAGAGAGAGAGAGACCCGTATGCGTTGCAGAGTGAGAGACCCAGCTAGAGAGAGATGAGAGCCGTGTGTTGTGGTGTGCGTGGTGTGTGTGCATGTGTATGCATGTGCTGTGTGCATGGTGTAGCAGTGTGTATATCAGTGTGTGTATTTTTTGTCAAAGCTGCCGAGAGAGAGAGGTGCCGAGAGAGTGAGAGAGAGCTCTGTTAGAGAGAGATAGAGCTGGGTTTGGTCTTCTATGTGTGTCGGTGTGCTGTGTGTGCATGTGTATGCATGGTGCCGTGTGTGCATGTGTGGCTGGGTTGAGAGGGCGAGGGAGATGGGTTTGGTCTGTGTTGTCTCTCCGTATGCATGGTGTCTTCTTTCATTTTTTATCCATCGAGAGAGAGAGAGAGAGCTGTCATGTTTGTGTGAGAGTCCCCCGTATCCATGTGTGCTGAGTGTGTGAAAATCTATCAATCTGTATGCGTGTGTGAATGTGTATTGACTATGTGTGTGTGTGTGGGAGAGAGTGGCAGTGAATGTGGGTGTGCCGTGTGTGTGTTGTGAATTGTGTGTGCCGTGTGTGTGTTGAATGTGGGTGTGCCGTGTGTGTGTTGAATGTGGGTTTGCAGATGAAACTTCCCTCTCTCTCAATCTCTCTCAGAAAATATCTCTCCACTCCCTCCCTTTTTTATGAACACCACTCTCCTCCATTGGAACCCCAGAGAGAGCCTCTGTCCTCTCCATTTTCAGCCTCAACTCATTTCTCTTTCTCTAACCCCGAGAGAGAGAAAATAGTCCATTTATCAGTGTCTCTGTCAATCATTGAAGAGAGTGAGGTGTTTGTTGTTTTGTGTCTCATCTCCACCCACTCTCACCTGCCCTCCTCTTTTTTCAATTTCCTCCACCATTTTTCAAACCCACTTCACCGAATTGAACCCCACTCCACCGAATTATTTTCCACCCAAAACTTATCATCACAATGTTCACTCTGTTCCCTTTTGAATATAGCAAAAACAAAATCCTTTTCCATCCCAAAACCCATTATCCTCATCTGACCCTCTCTTTTTCTTTTCTTTATTTTCTTTTTCATTTTTTATTTTTTTGTTTGTGTTTTTTATTATTTTATATAAAAACACCTAAAAATGTGTACACATATATAAAATTAGATAAAAATTATAAAATACTACAAATTGATAAAATATTAGTGATATAAAATAATTTGACCAAAATAGGTGAGGTTTGGGATTAAAGCTTCAATTTGATTTTTCGGCTGAGAAATTCATAAAATGACATATTCTAATTTTTATCAGCGGGTGGTCAAAAGAAAGTGCCCAAGTCTTAGGGCTAGTCAAAATTGGGTGTCTACAATGTGCGGTAGAGGAAAGTCGTCCTTTGGACTAGCTTTGTTCAGATCTCTGAAATCCATATATACCCGAATTCTGCCATTTTTCTTTGGCACCAGAACAATGTTGGCCAACCAAGTTGGATATTCAAATACTAGCAAGAACCCTACGTCTATCTACTTGGTGACCTCTTCCTTAATCTTCAAAGCCCAATCCAGGCGTATTCTCCGCAGCTTCTGTTTGATGGGTCGGGCCTTGGGATCAAGAGGGATCCGATGCTGTACAATCTCAGGATCGATTCCAGGCATGTCTTTGTAGGATCACGTGAAAACATCTTTGAAATCTTTTAATAAAGCGACTAAGTGCTCGCGCTCCTCCGAAGACAACGTGGACCCGATCTGGACCAGGTGTGGATCCTTCTCAGTACCCACATTAATTGGAATGATTTCATCAACAAGGGGTTTTACAAACCTCTCATCTCCTCGATCAATCAAATGTTTTAAAACCAGAGGAATTCCTTCCTCATCATTTTTACTAAAATTTTGAAAATCATGATCAATGCAATATACAAGTGGCACAGAGAAGTACTTAAAACTTGCAGTGTCATTCTCATTCACAAAGTCTAGTTCATCCAGTTCCTCGGTTACAACCGACTCAAAAGAAAAGGAAAAAGATGACCTGGACAAAACTACATCATCCAGGTTATCAACCCCAGGAATACTGGACTTCGACTCCGAGGAATTGGAATCTGATTCCAACTCCACAAACTTTGTGGAATCAGATTCCAGCTCACTATCCGACTCAGAACTACTGGATAGAAAACCCTCCTCCAGTTGCCAAGTGACGGATGGTGTGTCAGATGCATCCAAAATACCACTGGAAGGGTCCACACCTGATTGGTCTCCCATCATGGAAACGGTTAGGTCATCCCCCAAGCTCTCCGGGTTGATTTGAGGATCCGAAAGGAGACATACCAGCGCTACTCCTACCTCAAGTTCACTGCTATTGGACTCACTTTCTGTGCTCTGTTCAGCCTCAGCAGCTAATTGAGTCTATTCCTCTGTGGCTTCACCCTCTTACAGCTATAAGTCGAAGAAAATCTCGAAGCCGGTAGACACCACTTCTCGGAGTTCAACCATGGCTCAAGAAATTAGCAAAATGGGAAGCCTTCCCCCTCTCAGACAAAGCGGCCGTTCAGAGTTCCCTGAATTGGCCTATGCACAAGCTCATAGTGTTTCCCACTTTACTTTGCTCTGCTCTGGCTCTTCTGGCCATTTCTTTCCCTTTCCTCACCCAGTCCTCTTTGGTGGCTGTATAGCCCAAGCCAAAGGTATGTGGGTTATACAGCACTTCAGCCAATGCAGAAATGCCCTTCCGGCCGCTCTTTCCTAATCCCATCCCAGATATATGCTGTAGCTTGTTCATGAGATACACTAATTGAGCACTGACATATAAGCCCTCATCAACAGCCAAGATATTTTGCACCACCCGAGTCTCAGCCAAGGTAAAACCAGACAAGAAAACATCCTCGTCACCATGTACAATCTCCAATACAGGTGCAGTAACCTCTGGCGGAGGATGCATAGATGAATTCCCGAACACAATGGCTACCCCATTTCCAAGAGGGTACTTCAACATTTGATGTAAGGTGTAAGAAACAGCTTTTACTTGGTACAACCATGGTCACCCAAGTAACAAGTTGAAAGTAGCCTGAACATCTAGGACATAAAACTCAATATCCTATTGGGCCGGCCCTACCTGTGTTCTAATCTGAACTGTTCCCATCATCTCTCTGCTTGTGTTGTCGTACGCCCGGATCACCTGGGCTGTAGGCACAAAGTCGACTAGTTTCAGGCCAATAGCATAAGCCGTGCGGCATGGACAGACATTAATCGCTGACGCGGTGTCAACTAATACAGCCAGCACCCACTTCTCCCAGCACTCTATGGATATGTACAGAGGCTTATTGTGTGCAGAGCCTTCCGGCGGCAATTCCTTATTGGAAAAGGTTAAAGTTGGCGCAGCGCCTCCCGGGAAAACCAATCCCACCAGTTGTTTCGGGGTGGTGTCAACAGACAACTTTGCTTTATCTATCGCTGACAGTACAGTTTGCCGGTGCACGCGCGATGCCATAAGCAACCCCCAGATAGATATGTCTGCTTGGATCTTCTTTAGCTGTTTCAGCACAGCCTCTTCCTCTAACAGTTTTTCCCTCTGTTTTTCAGCCTCCTTGTCCTTTCCGGATGGTTCGGGTTGGTCTAAGTGTGGGGGCTTGAAATATCGCCCACTTCTAGTCATATGATCCACCTCCTCAAAGTACCAAGTGTCGTCTAGAAGGTCTTAGGCCTAATCCTCGTCAGTGTGGGCAAGATGCAGATCATCATCTTCCCACCATACTCCTCTGGCAATTGACAAACAGTTGTCTGGTTCCGTTGTAGTTACTCTTATATCACAGTCATCCCCCACAGGGTGTTTGGCTTTTCCAACTTTCTGACTATTCTCATACCTTTCTTGTTCAAACCGTTTCAATGCGGCTTCTTGTTCCGTATCAACAGTACTAATAATGCCCGATTCCATAATGCCCGATTCCTGAGCTGAATTCTTAATACCGGTGCTCTCCGGCAATTTCCCCTTGTCCTTGGCCTTTCAGGCCTTCATAGCAGTTCCTGTTTTTGGCTCTTCTAGCTTTGGTTGAAGTCCCTCATCCACATCAGGTTCATCACTGAGCCACCTAGAGTTGTCTGTCGACCCGTTCAGATCGAACCAATTAATGTGCACATCTCCCGAATCTTGCTTATCGAAGAACTATAGATTGTTGATGTCTTCCTCCAAGTCGGCTAGGTCATCTAATCCCTGGCTTAGGCCATCCTCCCGGACCACACTGACCTCCATTCCTATTGGCAACTCCACCTCTGGTTTGGCCGGATTGGTCGGCACAATATAACGGCGTGGTTTGTATTCCTCCTTAGATAAATCCGTGGAGCCCTCAAGCACTAAACTGACATTGCCACTCTCTACCAAGGCTACCTTGCCTTCATCTACCACGGTCACAACCACAGGTTTGGGTTGGTATGCGGACACATTCATCATGTACAAATTTGTGCTTTCTAGGATGAACAACACCGGCTTAGGTAGGTAGACAGGGCTGATATATATACTGAGGTCGTAAGGGACGGCCAATGTTTGTATGAGGTTTATTTACCGGGATGGAGGGGCTTGGTTATGTGGTGGGAGAGGATTTGTAGTGACATCGGGTTTTTTAGGAGGTGTTATCACCTTATTGTCAATGAGATCTTGAATCTTATGACGCAATCTAAAGCACTGATCAGTATCATGACCATGTTGTTGGTGAAAAGCACAGTATTTGGCCGGGTTATGTTTAAGAGGGAGAGGATCGGGCAAGGGGCATTGTTCTAGCGGCTTCAGATGCCCTTTTCTGATCAGGACCCTCAGGGCTGCGGATAAGGACATATAGAGCGGTGTGAAGACCCTCTGGCCTTGGGCCTGATGGCTTGAGGTTTGGGAAGTTGTATTGGATGTGCCGGCAAAGGGGTTGGCAGTCTTGGGTGCGGTGATGACCATGCTCACATCTAAAGGCCTTGCAGCTGCACTACCGCTAGTAGTCGCATTGGAACTTCATGTGAAAGCCCTCTTGGGCTGCTACTTCTCATGGTCTATCAGATCCTGCTTCATTGCATCCTCTATTTGCACCCCTATTTCGTGGAAGTCAACAAAAGTAGACAAAGGCAAGGCTATCATCTTCTGTAATAATCTTCCTTGCAAGTTACGGACCACAATTCTGATCTGGTCCATTTCAGACGGCCGGATAGTCATCATGGTGGCCTTGGCCCTTCACCGGGTCACAAAATCCGAGAAGCCCTCCTTCAACTCCTGGCGAGTTGCTTTGAGATTACGAGTAGTGACCTCGATGCGAGTGTTGTAGGAGTACTCGCTATGAAGGCCTTGGCCATTTCCTCCCGATTTCTCTTCATAGAGTCTTCAAGCTTGGCATACCAGATGGCCGCTGTAGACGTCCCCGAACGTCCCGGGAGGGAATCCCGTTTTGTTCATTTGGGGTCACTATAGTTCGGACTCAAATTGTCACGATTTTGAATCTAGTCTCGCAAAGTGCAATGCAAGACTGATAAATCACCAAAGAGTCCAAATCCGACAAATCGTTTTGAAAACAGATTTTTAGAAAGAAGTGTCAAATATAGACTGCTTTGCCAGATACAGAGTCAACACCTAAATATTTTATTTTGGGAGAATTTAGGAAACCCCGACTCGTGCCTAAGGCCACGTGTTCGTCATCACCAAAGTTGCCTTGGCTCGGGAACTTGGGTACGATTGGGGAAGGTCACTTCGTGAGCACCCCCGCTTGCCCGATCAAAGATCGGCCTCTACTAACCATGATATCGAGTTTTGAAAACATTATGTGCTCTTATTCCGGTTATTAGCCTAGAATTACTATGTGATGCACACAGCATATCAAGTATAGACTAGATCGTCTAAGTTGGAACAAAACATCTCATGTTTGTTTTTGAAAGCGGTTTGCTACTCGCAAGTAGGCTAAAATGCGGATTTTGCCACCCTCAAGTGGGCTTAGAAAACATGGTGATTTGCCACTCTCAAGTGGGCTTAAAACTCGTAATCGATGAATTGTTCCAATTTAAATAATCCAACCTTCACCCACAGGCATTCAGGCAGTTATATCACATAAGCACATAGCCTCATGGTAAGCATACTATCATGGCAACACTCACACGCATGCAAGGATGCTAAAACATAAACACTTACCGAGTACTCCGAGCCAAAGAAAGAAGCTAATTAGAAAACATGCATGAATCCTAACTATACTGAGATGCCTAATGCAACACATGCAAAAATGAAACTACAATAGGCTCGGTTATTCTGAAATGGCATATGAAATGCAACAATCGATACATGTATTCAACTTGGAATTGAAATACAATGCAGTTAGCATGATGCGCCGAGCTTGGTGCATGCAATACAGATGAATGAATGCAAGCATGTGAACATATAGATGCTACTTGAAACATGCCCTAAAACTAACCATCATAAGCTGGTAAATAAAAGGGAGAAAGACGTGGGGTTGGAAGACATACATCACACGCACGCACACTTATTACAAAATTGCCCTCCTCGGAGGGTCCGAAAGAATAATACAAATTAACTAACTAACAAGCTAATTAATTATTACACAACACTTAACTAATTAAATGAAGTAATTAAGCTAAGAAAGCAATAAAGAGGCCTCGGGAAGAGGGATGAATGCATGCATGTTCGGTTTTGCTCGGAAATATTGCACAAGTCTCCAGGATGTTTCTGAACCACCTTCTGAGCACTGTGGAAGGTCACCGGCCAAAAGGCAAGGCCACCGGCCATGGGAAACTGGTCATCGACCATGTGTGAGGCTCTCAGCCAACAATGCATAGCCGGCCGGCACTGAAGATGGCCGACCGGCCATCTCTTTCTGCAGAATCCTGTTTTGCTGCAGCAGAGGGCAAACAGAGCATGGCAATGCATTTTCAAAGCAATGTTTGCACAACCACCCTCCTTATCATGTTTAAGACTCAAAGGAGTATGGTTTTCGACCCTCGGACCATCAATCATGCATTTCAATGCATGATGGCCAAAGAAGCCAAGTGTGCAACTCAATATGGAATGAAATGCACAAAACACATAAAGGGCCCGAACCTCTATCATAATTGATCAAGAAGCAAGAGATGCACACACAATGCAATGCAACCTAGGCAAGCAAGCAAGCATGCAAATAACTCAAGTGTGCAACAAATCTAATGCAACATGAGCATGTTAACATGCAATATGCAATAGGCATACAACCTAAACATGTGGACATGTATAGCATGCAACAACATGCAAAATGAAACAAGCATGCAACAACATGGTGAGATGGACTTACACTAACATGGGTAGCTCTCAAGCATGCCAAAACCAGTGGCCAAATGAGATGAGAACAAGGCCCAAGATTCATGCAAACATGCACAATGCAAGGGCTCCAAGCCTAAGGCACAAAATGCAACTCTCCAAGAGCAATGCAAGGATGAAACATGGCATACAATGGCATACATTCCAGCTCTAAAATGGCATACTAAGGCCTCGTTTGGCAAGAGGCTATTTTAGCCAAAAAGCCAAAAAGTTACTAAAAAAGTCAAAAAGCCAACAACCCATACCAAAAAGTCAAAGATTCCCTTTTCTCTTTACTTTTTGCACATCTTTTCGTAAAAAGCCAAAAAGTCATCCCAAACATACTAGTTTTTTTTACATCACATTTTAGCCAAATAGCCAAAAAGTTACTAAATTAGCCTGTTCCCAAACGAGGCCTAAATGATTCCAAAATGACTCCGAAGCATGCAAACACTCATGCTATGCATGCTAAAAGGCTCAAATACCGAAACTAGTGAAGCACACTTCACTATAGGTATACAAAGCATTGGTCAAATGGCAAAACCAGCCCCAAAAAGATCCTAGGAAGGTCTAATAAGACAGTAGCAAAATGGCCTAAAATGATGGCTCGGAATGCACAAAGATGAAGCTCATGCAATGGCTCATGAATAGGGCATACGAGCACAACTCTCAAGGGCACTCAAAGCATGGAAAATATGGAATTATAGCAACCCTATAAGCTCTGAAATGTCATGCTCAATGATGCCAATACATGCAAATACTTCAAGTTAGGCATGCAAGAGTGCTCAAAACTCAAAACTAGTCGAAGCTATTACACAACAAGTATGCATGGCAAGCATTTTTCAACCATGAGGCCTCAAAACAGAGCTAAGGTAGCCCAAAATATGCACGAAATCAGTTTAGATGATGGCCAAAATATGCTAGCATCAAGGGCCAAAACAACATGCAATGTATGTTAGTAAGCATGATTTACATTACAAGCCTATGAAGCATGTGAGGGGCCACCAAACCAGTCAAAACAGATTCATGGCATGCCAAAATATGACAAAAAACCCACTGAAACATGACCAATACATGCAAGAATGATATGCTCCTTTGATAAGCTATAAGAGGGGTTACTCTACACATGCAAGAAGCAAGCAAAAGGAGACCAAACCACCTATGGATAGAGCTTATGCAGGTCCTAAAAACCACCAAAAAAATCCTGAACCAAGCTTGGGATGCATGCAAATATGTGCTCCTTTGATAGGCCAAAAATGCTAGTAAACAAGATAACAAGGGCGAGGGTCACCCCTCTCCTTCTTAGGACCTCAAAATACCATCCCCACCACTGAAATCCCTCTGGATTTCAGTGGTGAGAAGGCCAATACAAGGTGGTCCCGAAGCTTACAAAAAAGGCACAAAAATGAGGCCAAACAAGGCCTAAGAGGGGGTAAACAACCCCAAACACAAAAGTGATCTTAAACAAACTTCAAAAGCATGCAAAAACAGAACTTTTATCAGTTATAAGTTAAGCTCAAAACAGCATGCAAGATAGGCTAAAAGTGTGTGCAAAAATGGGGAATAAAGAGGGTAGTTCTCACCCTTGATGCGCAACTGCAAAACCAGCAGGTTCTTGGACCAAGAACCAACTCTTTAACCTCTAAAAATGACCTCCAAGAACCTTAGATGAATGGTGGAGGTGTGTGGCTATGAGGTGTGGTGTAATAGGCCAAGAACAAGACCCTTTTGAACCCAAAATATAGAGATATAAAGAGAGATATATCTTGGAGCCTTAAACAAATTTTTGGAACCTCTCTAAAGGAGAGGGAGGCCCTCTCTTATAGAGAAACAAGAGGGTTCAAGCTTCTTGGAGAAGCTAAAGAGGTTCAAGCTTCTTGGAGAAACTAAAAAGGGTCAAGCTTCTTCAAGAAGCTAAAAAGGTTCAAGCTTCTTGGAGAAGCTAAAGAGGTTCAAGCATCTTCAAGGAGCTAAAAAAGGTTCAAGCTTCTTGGAGAAGCTAAACAGGTTCAAGCTTCTTGGAGAAGCTAAAAAAGGTTCAACCTTCTTGGAGAAGCTAAAAAAGGTTCAAAAGGTTCAAGCTTCCTCAAGAAGCTAAAACAAGGGTTCAAAAGGTCCAAGCTTCTTCAAGAAGCTAAAACAAGGGTTCAAAAGGTTCAAGCTTCCTCAAGAAGCTAAAACAAGGATGCAAATAGGAGGATACAGACTGTGCCACCTGGCACAAAATATCTGCATAAAGCAGATGAACAGGGTTCGGCCAGCAGAAAAGGCCGATCGACCAACACAAAGGGTCGGCCGACTAAAAACATTGCCGACCGGCCAACACTTTTGGCCGGTAGAAATAAAATAGGGCCGGTGGCAACATGCCAAGGCCGGTGGGGTGTGGGGATAGCCAACAAGCCATTTCCCACCCTCAGGTGCAAAGACCACAAGTCCTTGATCCAACCAAGCACAAAACAAATAAGTCAAGAGATTTTGAGGCAAGGCGCGCGACCGAGACCTCCAAGAACTCAAAACGAACACGAACATGGATAATCATCGAGTGTTTAAACGATGACGTCCAAGTCTTGAAGACGGTCAAAAATGGGGTGTCTACAGCCGCTATACCCGATAAGGTCCGGCCAAAGAGCGACAACTTCTGTAGTCTGATGAGACCCATGGGTTGCCAGATGTCAAAGAATAGCCATAGATGGACCATACGATCCCCGAAACCGTCAAACTGGTCTATATGCAGCATCTTAAATCTGTCTGGCAAAATCACTACCGAGTCAGTATAGCCATCTTCAATATCAGGGATCGAATTCACGCCCTGTGCCCGTTTAAAGAGCTTTTCCATCTTGCTCACTTGTAGCGCAGTAGGGTCAACCTCGAATTCAAACGGCACCTCTGTCGGGTAAATTGGTGTCTTGGAGGTCTGAGGTGGGATAGGATCCGCCTAAATGCCCGCATTTTCCTAGACATTGATTGTGACCCCGGGTGCCGGAATCCCCACTGGGGGTGCATGGGATGCGGAGGCTACTACAGGTTGTGGCTGCTATTGTTGAAGCCTTTCTATTACCTCTGCTTGGCGGGCGACAACCTCGGCTTGGCGAGCAGTGGTCTCAGCTTGTCAGGCAGCATCTAGCTGCATGTTCTCAATAGTTTGCTGGAGTTGGCGAAGCATATCCTTCATGTTGACTGGAGGACTTTGAACTACCGGAATTGGCAAATACTTTCTGTCTGGAGTGGAAGTAGATGATTGGGCCTGACTGGGCACAGACGAGGTAAATTGAGACTGCTAAATTGGCGAATTCTGCCGAATCCTCCTCTGTCTAGTAACCGGCGGGAGTGAAACAAACACTGGCTGTCCTCTAACTAGATCCCCAGATCTGTAAATCCTTCTAACTCGGGTCCAGAGTGCTTGGGGGGTAACAGAATCGTCCAAAGCAATGGTGAAAGACTACCTTGCAAAAAGAAAATAAAGCAAAAAGAAACAAAAATTAGAGACCGCATAGCACCTCGGCTCAAACAGAAACAACACGCAGTTGCAATCATAAGTTGGAGAACTGTACTCGAACACTGATTTTTGTCCCAAAACTGATACCGAGACTTGCAACTGATACATACATTCCTACAGAGTTTCACTCCAAAAGCACATATCAAGCAAGTGAGAGCCAAAACACCTCTATGATGGGGTAGGGCTACCCTGTCCTAATTTCGTCAGGAGCTAGGGATTCACTTTGTAAAACAAGCGGTTTCAAACAATTCTTGTATTCAAGTGAGCAACCTGTCCTAGTTTGGTCTAGTCTCTATGGTTTCCGATATGCAACTAGGTTGATTGGTCAAAAAGGGTACCTCGGTAAGACCACCTAATATACCTCTCACACCTAACACCGAGAAGTGAAAGGAGGATCAAATGGTACAATGGTAGTCTAGATCCAAGGGTTGTGTTCCCATCGTGGCAGAGCCCACAACCGGTCAGCCTTTTGGCAAGCTTTTCCAAGAAGCCTCCGGCAAACCACTTAGGAATAGCAGATGGCAAACACTATGACTTAGGTACATCGATGCAAATGCAAATGCAAAGAAACACATAAGTGTAAATAAAATAACATATCATGAGTTCGAGTCAAGTTCTCTAAATCCCCAGCAGAGTCGCCAGAAAATTTGATCTCACCTTTTTTTGCGCCCCGCCTTTTGGAAAGGTTTGAAATAAAAGCCTCACAGTTCGGACTCCCGCGGTTCTAAATCTAGTCTCACAAGTACAATATGAAACTGATAAACACCAAAGAGTCCAAATCCGGCAAATCTTTTGGAAAAATCGATTTTAAATCAAATAATGCCAAAATTAAACTGCTTTGCCAGATACAGAGTTGCCACCTAAAAATTTTTTTTTTTGAGGAAATTTAAGAAACCCTAACTCTTGCCAAAGGCCACGTGTCCGTTATCACCAAAGTTGCCTCGGCTTGGGAACTTAGGTACGAGAGGAGAAGGTCATGAATTGAGCACCCCCACTCGCCTAATCAAAGATCGACCTCTACTAATCATGATATGTTTGTTTATAAACATTATGCGTTCTTATTCCGGTTATTAAACTAGCTTTACTATGTGATGCGCACACGTACAACTATAGACTAAGTCGCAATAATCGGAACATTTCAACTCATGTTTGTTTGTGAAAATGGTTTGAATTTGCCACCTCAAGTGGGCTTAAAAGTTACGAATTTGCCACCAAACATAGTGGGCTTAAAACATGATTTGCCACTCAACAAAATAGGCTTAACACGCACATTCATTGAATTGTTCTAATTCAAACAAGCAGCCTTCATCCACAGGTATTCATGCAGTTTAGCATTAAAACACATAGCATCATCCAAGCATGCTAAATATGGCAGCATTTACACTTATGCAAGCATGCTAAAGTGTAAAAACTTACCTAGTACTCCAAGCCAAAACAGAAACTAGTTAGAAAGATGCATGATCCTAATTATGCAAAGATGTTTAATGCAACACATGCAGCAATGCAATTAATAGGTTCGGCTACTAATATGACATATGGATTGATTTGAACAACATGCGATTAAACACATATTCAAATAAGATATTGAAAGTGCAATGCAGTTTGAATGATGCGCCGAGCCTCGGTGCATGCAATACAAGATGAATGGATGCAAGCATGCGATATACTAATTGAAATATGACCCTAATCTAACCATCAAAAGCGATTAAATAAAAAGGAGAAAGACGTGGGGTTGGAAGATATACACTCACGCACGCACACTTATTACAACATTACACCTTCGCGAAGGAGGGTCTGAATGAATAAGCTAATCTAATTAAACTAATTAGACTAAACTAATTAGACTAATTATTACAAACCAATCGAATAACTAGCAAACTAGTTACTAATTATTACAATACTTTAATAAACTAGTAAACTAATTAATTAAGACACATGCACACTAACTAATCATGCAAGGCACTAAACTATGCTGCCACTACTTCACCTCGGGAAGTGGAAGATGCATGTGCTTGGTTTTCACCTCGAAAAGTCCTCCATTTTGCTCTCAAAAGGCTCTGTCTGCAGGGTTGAGCATACTTTAAGATCTTTCTGCTCCACTTTACCAAATCTTTGCTGAGGGTTACACCAGCCGCCTGTCGGCCATGGATGGCTACTGCCGACCATTTGCCGGCCAGAGGGGTGCACTGCCAGCCAGAAATGAAGCCTTGCTGGCCATTGATGAGGCACTGCCAGCCACTGATGCTCTAAGTCACCATACTGCAACAGAGCACAAACAGAGCAAAAAGAAGGTTTTTATAAGGGTTTGTTTGTTTGTACTGTACCCCTCCTTATCATCTCAAAACCTCAAAGGAGTGCAACACTTGGATCCAAAACCACCAGTCAAGCAATTTCATTGCATGATGGCCAAAGATCCAAATTGTACAATTTCGATAAATACACAAATATGACCAACAAGACCACCACCCTATCATGCATGATCAAGGGCAATGGAGACTAAGGAAAGAGACACATTTCATCACTATTGAGTATGAAATGTCCCATTTTCCTTGTGTTCAAACTAACGTCTGGTTTGAACACATGCAATGCAACACAAAGACATGCTTATCTTGTCACTTTTACTTGTCAATTTTATTTACACATTTCAATTACCAAACCATTCCTTAATCCAATTGTCCATTGGTGAGTGCCCTCTAATGGAAAGAGGGCTCAACCCACAAGTTGCTTTGGGCATGAAAGAGGCATTACACTATTGGTAATGAACCCCCTAAGGGATTAAACCATTAGGTGTAACACCTCAATTTCACACTTTGGCAATCAAATGGCTTGAAACCACTTTCAAAATAAAATCAAAAAGTGAAGAAATGGGGGAGATTGCAAAGATTTAGGTGCTGAAATTAAGTGATAAAAGCGCTAAAAACATGCAACCAACTCACACCAATGAGAGTTAAAGCCTTAAAACACTACACTAGTGAAGGAATTAACGCTACAACTATGCCATGTAAGGCTCAAATGAAACAAACAACCAAAAACAGAGGCAAAACAACCCTAAATATGGTCTAAAACATGTTGAACTCAAGACACAAAACGCCAAAACATTAAGCTAATGCATGGGGTTGCACTACAACTATGCAAAACAAAATGCAAACTAACCAACCAGCCCAAAACAGAGCAAAAATAGATTATTTCAGAGGCTAAGACATGCTGGACTTGAGCTAAAACAAGCTAGATTAATAGGCTAAGACATAAAGTTATCTAGGCATGCAAATAAGATACAAGGAGGAGAGGCTAACCTCTCCAATTTTGGACTTTGAAATAAGTTCTTTAGCACTAAAAAACCTTTGAAGTTTAATGGTTAAAAGGCCCAAAAAGGTTTGTTTTAAAGTGATGAATAAAGGCACAAAAACTTAGCAAACCAACTAGCAAGAAGAATGAACCACCCCTTAACCAAAAAAAAAGCTTCAAACCACCATTTTTAGGTCATAAAAATAGAGGTTCTTTTAGTTCAAAACCAGCCTCAAAACAATTTAAAAAGGTGAGAAAACAAGCATGCTAAACAAAGTGAGCAAACTGCCTCTTGAAGCAAAGAGCAATTCTAAGCACAAATCCAAGCTAAAACCACTTGTTAGAGCTCAAATCAAGTCTCAGGGAACCACAGCTCAAAGAGAAGTAACTTCTATCAAGGTAGTATATGCAAGAGTGTAGAGAAAGCAAACTTCAAGGCACAAAATTGTAAGAGAGAGAGAAAGAAATCTAGAGAGAGAGATTTTTTTGTCTTCAAATTTTTCCAACCCCTCCACATGCAAGAGAGGGGTCCTATATATAGAAAATACAAAATCCCCTTACAAACATCCAGC
Organism: Camellia granthamiana; assembly: GCA_036172215.1. Classification (NCBI taxonomy): domain Eukaryota; kingdom Viridiplantae; phylum Streptophyta; class Magnoliopsida; order Ericales; family Theaceae; genus Camellia; species Camellia granthamiana. Next base: position 38,379,442 of record CM069907.1, on the reverse strand, counting down.
CATACACGTGTTGGAAGATGCATGAATCTGTGCAAACAGCTGGCACAAAATATCTGCAGGAAGCACTAAGGCTTCATTGATGGCCGGCAAGGTACATCAATGGCCGGTAGGCCAAAAGCCATGGCCGGCAGCCTTCAAGGATGGTTGGTAGGCCATCAACAACCTCATTCTGAAAAGACCTAAGCATGGTCCAAAGATGAGACAAAATGGATGCAAGGTTTGGAAAACTCAAACCTGTGGCATTCTGCTGCGGACTTCGAGCGTTCGATAAGCAATCAGACTCGCCATTGGACGTACCTGCAAGGACATCCAAGTCTTAAAGGGCCGTCAAAAATGGGGTGTCTACACCTGCTCACCTAAATTAGTAGACCTTATATTTTCAGCCAATTACGTTTGAGTTGGTACTAGAGTTTGTCAAGGTGACAATTTTTTATGGGTTAATTGCACTTTTTATTTATATAATTTAATTCAAATTACACTTTAATTTTTATAATTTTAATTTAAATAATTTAATTCATACACTTTAAGTTTAGTTTTACTCTCTGTTTATTTGGATAAAAACATATTTTCAAATGAAAAACATTTTTTTGTAGAAAACTTTTTTCCAAATTTTTTTTTTTTTTCGAAAAATATTTTTCTATGCTTGGAAGTGGTAGTGGTGAAACGAATGTGGAGGTAGGGGGCAGCATGATGGTGGAGGACGGTGACAGTAATAACGACGGTGATGATGGCAGTTGCCATGGTGATGGTGGTGCGGTGATGGAGATGAGAGTGGTTGTGATAGTGTGGTGACATTGGTAAGACTTTAGTTTGGAAAATACTTCACCTTGTAAAAGTGAAAAATATTTTCTGTCCAGATAGGCTTGTATCTATTGATTATAGAAAATATTTTCTGTTGACTTTTATTTGTTATTATATCAAACACCAAAAAATATTTTCCGCCCAAACAAACGGAGTGTTAATTTGGTCCTACCGTCTAAATTGGAGGTTAAAATTAACAATTTTAGGACATTTGTTCATTTTATAAGTTTTCAATTTGGTTTTTCTATTAAAGATTAAATTAATAAGGGGTTGACTTAGTGGATAAAACTTGGGGCTTAGGGGTGTACTCCCTGCAAGTCTCATGTTCAAATACCCATTGGTAGCAATAAACTCCTTGGGTCATGTCTATATACAGCGTTCGCCTTGACTTTAAATAGGGCTCCCACAAGTGGCTGGTAGGATTGGTCCCCTGAGGTTAGTTGAGGTGTAAGCTGGTCCGGACACCCGGTCATCAAAAAAAAAAAAAAAAAATTGGAACATTAATTTTTTCAGGTGTACATGTAAAGAAAATTAACAAAAAATTAGACTAAAGGACCAAATTGAAATTATATTTAAAGTGTACAGACCAAATTATTCAAATTAAAACTAAAAGGATTAAATTAAAATTTAAATCAAACTATGGGGTGAAAAGTGTAATTAACCTAATGAACATGTGGCTGCTTTAAAATAATGGGAACAGAGGACCTCAACTCCATCTTTCTAAAATTATTCAAAGCCAACAACATCATTTGTGTCAATGTCACCAACATAATCTTCACCTTTCAATTTTTATTTTTATTTTTTGGTTTTTATGGGATTCACATGAGAATTCCATAAAAATTAAGGGTAGATATGTGTTTTAACATTGTCACATTAATGTCACCCATAACAGTAAATAATTGTTAAAAATGTTAGAAATCCTAAAAATTCTATTAAAATTTTTATCAAATGTCTTACATGAGTTTGGAACCTACATGAGACTCACATTATGTGGGTCCCACTCCCATGTGTGATATTTGATAAAAATTTTGATAGAATTTTTAAAATTTCTAACACTACTCAATAGTCGTTCCTTATTTTTTAACGATTGAAAGATTAATATCAGCAAAATCCTCTCCATTACATAGTTAGAATGGAAAGCATTCATTATATTAATGGTTGAGAAGGCACAAATCTCTATTTGAAATTCGAAAATAGCGGAGGGAAGATTTGAAATTTAAATCAATATAAAAATTATGAATTATTGATTTTAAATTTTTAGGGAGATTATAACAAGTTGGGTCTTGAATGACGAATTTTTTGTCTGCAAAGAGCTAATTTCGTCAATATAGATATTTGTGAGGAAATATTTTCCTCACTGGTTTCATCATTGAATGTTTGTCACTAAAAACTACCGTGACGAAAAATAATTTCTTCACCAATGAAATTACTTCAGTGACGAAATTTTTGTCACCAATAAAACAATATTTTGTCGCCAAAAATCCTCGTATTCGTCACCAAATAGTTATTCAATAGCATATTTATAACTTTAGTTGAAGAATAAATTTGTCACACATATTGATCATTGATGAGGAAATAATTTCGTCACAGTAAGATGTAAAGTTGACGAAATTTTTCGTCTCCAAAAGTCATACATAGACGACGAAATATATTTTGTGGCAAAAATATATATATGTGACGAAATTTTTTGTCACCATACAACAAAATCAATGAAAACTTTCATATATAAGCTACAATAAATTGTTACAAAAAATATTCATTAGCGACGAATAATCACTTTGTCATAATAACAAGTACAAATGACGAAACAAATTTGTCACTAAACTTGTTTCATATTTTATATTTCAATTTAAATTATTATTTCACAAATATCCCTGCTCATATCCAAATAGCCTTTTAAATATACTAAATCCACTATCTATTATACACTACTCCACAAAAAAATTCACTAAACAATTTATATTTTAAATCAAAATATATCCATCAAACAACTTTAATAATAATCCATTAAGTATAACAAAAAAAACCATCAAAGTCAATCTCAAAATGAACTAACGTGTAGTCCACAAAAAAAATCAACACTCAATCTTGATTTGCAACTAGAACTAAGTATCAGTTTATGAAAAAAAAAATTCAACACTTGATCTTAATTTGCAAGTATGCTTCCAAACGTCATCAAAAACCAATCTACAAAGAAAATAAACAAGAAAAACATTAACATATTATCAATTACATTATATGAACCTCTCTATCAATGTCAATACAAATTGTGAACATAATAAGTCTAGCTTAACAACCAGAACATCACTAACTTAGAGCAACTCCAACACTGCCTAGCAAAAATACACAAAAAAGTATACACATAGTTGTCTCTACTTTGGTTAGTGTGTATTTTAAGAAGGGTCATGCTAAGTAAGAAGCAACTAATGAATCTATTTTCATTAAATACATCTTCAAACTTGTTAAATCTTAGTTAATAATTAGTGAAACTGTTGTGCTTTAACTAGTATATACTACCCAACATTAGAAAAACAAAAACATAAAACAAGCGAGACTCACCAAAACGGTGATCTACGAGTTCATGAGATACCTCCTCCTCTAAATTGTCCTTTGAAACCTTGCTTCTTAAGAAACTCCATGATGCTTGATGTCATCTCAAAATTCTCCTCAAGCGACTCATTCATCTTCCTTATAGCACTATTTTGTGCTTGAATTTCTTCTTTTTGTGCTTGAATTTCATGTTTCTGTGATGTACTTTCCTCTTTTTGTGATTGAATTTCCTCCTTTTGCTCTTGCATTTCCATCTCTAGATGCCTCACATAGTCACTGTCAGTCAAAGCACAGGTAGTCCTGACAAAGAAGAAAGGCCTCAACCCAAGTCCTTTAATCCCGACCTTCGCTTCAGCACATTCATAGATAGCTCCTCCAAAGTAATTGGAACTGTAATAACCCGACCCTCGTATGTGTTTCTGCTATATTTTCAGTCCCTCATTATGCGCATTTAAATACTTACTGTGAGTTTTTTATGCGGCAATATGTTTAGACAAATGAATCTTATGACTAGAGGCCTATATCTGTTTAAGAAGAAACAATATCTGTCACAATTGGAATGTTTGAATCGGAAATTGGGGGCCTTAGAGACTTGATAATCCGAAATTGACTTTATTTTTGAACTCAACGTAATTTTTATGTACTAGTAAGCATTTCTGTGAAATTTCAATTTAGGATGATTAAACGATTGATTTTTGTCCTATTCACTTCTTATATATATAGGTGTTCTTTAACCATTTGACTTCAAAAAAAAACAATTTCCTAGTTTAAAATATCTCTTGGGAGAGGATAGGGAGAATAGAGAGAAAGGAACTAGAAGGGAGCCTTCTCCAAGATCAAAAAAATTGGATAATCTAGAGGGAATTTGGGAGGTTAAGATCACAAGTAAGTTTATTCATTCCCTATGACTCATTCCTTGAATTTAAGTAAGGTTTCTTCATAATTGTGTAACCTAGGGCATAAGGTTGAACCTAAAGTATGATCAATGCTTAACTTGGTTTATATTTTGTCACTTAGATGATGTAAAATTAAGTTGGTTATGTAAAGATAAAAGAATTATCTCCTAAGCTTACATATGATGTTGCATGCATGCAAGAGAATTAAGTTATGTTTATAGGTTGTGTTCAAGTAAAGAAGTAACTCAATTGGCTTGCACTTATAATTCTTGGGATGTTCTACACTTATGAATGATGTTATTGTAAGATTAAACCATAATATTGCATGAATTTTATGCTCAATTTGTGCTTCAAGATAAATTGGTTAAGTGAAGAAGAGGGTGAATTTCGGACTGCATTTTCAGGGAAATCGCCGCACGTGCGTGGGTCATGGCCGCACGTGCGGGAAGCACTAGCGCACATGCGGGGGTCATGGCCGCACGTGCGGGAATTGGCAAAATTTGGGACTTGGCTACTGTCTAAAAGGCACGTGCGGGGCATCACTGCCGCACGTGCGGGAATCACTGCCGCACGTGTGGCCCATGCCGAAAAAGATGGGTTGCTCCGTTTTACGTGTTCGACCCTCTAATATTGTTAAAATCTGTATTTGGTACATTTTTGAGGTTGATAAATTCATTCAAGCAAAACAAGTCCGAAAATGGTATAGCGAAGAAAAGGAAATAACTTGTGAGCTATGTATGTATGCAGGACACACTCCGGGAGGAACTAGTATGTCGTCACAACCGTGAGTAATAGTACTATCGTAGTATACGTTACTTACAGTTATCAATTGCCATTAGCACTCTGTTAATTGCACGTTAATCATGTTAACGTATATGAACAATTAAACAAAGGTGTATACCTCTGTATGACTCTGATTAATAGTTGATGTGAACATTTTATTCTCCGTAAGTAAATTACGTCATTTATTAATGAAGAAAGAGAACTTATGTTCATTCTGGAATAGTGTAACTATGGAAGCATACCGTTTTGCTACTAATGGGCCTGAGGCCGTTCAGTTATAAATCATCGAGTATGGAGATTTCTGAGGGATCAAAATAGTTGGATAAGCAATGTGCATCCGTATGAATCCAAAATAGTTCTGTTGTATTACATAAGAACCCGAGGTCATTCAGAACCTACGATATGAATGCAAAGGTTTAACGTTATTATGTGCTCTCTGTAATGATTCTTATTCTGCTATACACGAGATAACTGTGTTAATCGGTAACTAAGTCATGAGGAGTTTATGTGCACTATCCCATAATGGTATTCTTAAGGAACTGAGATTATTCTGTTTTTGTTTATCCGTTTCGGTTATGCTATGTTATGACATAATATGCATTGTTCGGTCTTTATGACCTAATAATTTCTGATATGAAACAAAATGCTGCATAGAACTAAGTGCTGCTATGCGAGCCACCTCTAGAATCTGTGCGAGCCACCTCTTGAGTTCATACATATATGAATGAGGCTTAAAGCCGTTCTGTGAAAGTTATGAGGCCTATGGCCATTTTGTATGATCTGTTAGTATGAAGCAAAGTGCTATACGGAACTAAATGCTGCAATGCGAGTCACCTCTAGAATCCGTGCGAGCCACCTCTTGAGTTCATATATGCATGAAAAGGGCTTAATGCCATTTTGATAAGGGCTGTATGCCATTCTGATAAGGGCTGTATGCCATTCTGATAAAGGCTTAATGCCGTTCTGTTTAAGGGTCAATTTGTGAATGTGTGAATCCACCAGGCCAAGGGCCAATCTATGATGTTGTGAACCGACGAGGCCGTTCTGAATATTAGTACAGAATCAGATTAACTACCAGGTTTATATATATATATATATATGCATTGCTCTGCATTGTAATTCAAGTGGAACATTGAGTTATTTAAGCACTATTATTCACTGAGGTTGTCTCACTCTGTAATTTGTCTGATCCTGTAAATAATAAATCTGGAGGTCAGCCATAACCCTCGATGCTCGTCTCCTTTTGTCAACCTCTGTGTGTCCAAGCATTTGGTGAAGCCTAACTGCTTTTGTGAAGTTTGCTAAGTTTTGGCTTATACTCTGTTTGTCTATTATATGTTGAAGTTTCCAATGTTTTTGTTATACGCCCAAACAAGGGGCGGGATTGTATATGTGTATGTAAATATTTAACATCTGATTCACTGTTTGAGATCCTGGCATGATAGTGGTCGCTCAATGGATGTAGTTTCGTTTTATGTCATGTTATTTTATAATATTTAATGCTTCCGTTCAGGCTCCATATGTATGTATATCAGATTTAATGTCTGTTTCCGATTAGGTCATGCCCAAACTTTTAAGGGCGGGTTTGGGCCATGACAAGTGGTATCAGAGCACGAGTTGCTATCTCACACACGAATCCATTGGGCTTTAGGATGTCTAGAAAAGACTTAGGTATCATGCATGACATCCTTATTGCATATGAAAAGATTGATGGCAACGTCAAGTGTATTTGTTAACGCCAACGATCATGATCCATGTTTATCGTATATTCTTGTGTATATAGTGATTGATTGTGATGCAGAACGTAATGAGCATAAAGATGGCAAATTCGGAGGGTTTTACCCCGCCTGGTTAGATAAAATGAAAAAGGAAAATTGTGCAACATATGTAAAATGAACTGCGATGGGATTAAAATAACAACATTGCACAGCGGAAGCGTGGTGAGGGTTCAAGCTGATTGGTAAGACAATTTATATGCAAATGGTTGAATGAAATGTATGTTAGTCATTTGTAAAAAATGATGATAACGTAAGTGTACTTTCTAACATCTGTTTGGATGAAGTGATTAAACTCTAAGTATGGAATATTTCTCAGACCAAAGGAAATGATATATGTGATGCTCTAATTTTTATGATATAGTTATGTCTTCCTTGCCATAACAATGTTCAGATCTGCGATTTTGAAAAGTTACTGTGTTTGAATGTTTTGATAAGATGTGTTTTACGTGATAATTGAAATTGTGCTGAGAGTGGCTGACTGTAAGAAGAAGTTATGCATCTAATGATCCCTCTTATAATTGTGTAAGAAGTTAATTGCATGTGATTTGTGAATGGAGAAAATTATTAATGGTGTCGAATGAGTTCTGTTTATGTGTAATCGGGATCTGTTTATGGGAATCTGCAATCTGGAATCTGCAACCTGAAATCTATCAGTTGTACTCTGAAATTTGTTTGTTTGTGTAGTTTGTAATTTGCAAGCAAGATTTCTTGCAAGGAATGGTTGAATGGTATAAAGAACCCCACCCATACTACGTGTCTGCTCACATAGTACTTGTAAAAAGATGGGTAGTTATTAACTACTTCGAGACCAGGACTTAATGATTGATAATCTGATAACTTACCGTACGAATTAAAATCCTGCCTATGTCTATTCATGACTTAAGATTGCGAAATCGTTCTGTGATAATGTCTGTGTAGATATGCGAATGGTAGATAAATTAATCCCTAGTTATATGACGTTGTAAACCCTGATAGAAACAAATGGAAATGGGAATATGCTATATTAATGTTTGATTAAGAGATGCACTGGGCATTTACCTCTTATTGCAGGTTTACATGGATTTGAACAATATTCATTACGTGGAAATTAGTTAGATAAATTATTCTTTTGTTATGTCCTTGTTTATTTTGTTTGACATTATAACCCTATGACCCTATGAATGGACCTAGTAGGACCTACATACGGAGAGTAACTAGATACTCTGTTTATGTTAATTGACTGAACCAGACGACTGGTCTATAAGTTTTGTATGGTTGTTTGCCGACCCCCTATAATTATAAGTTGTGAATACGAAACCGTGTGGTTGACCTCATGTCCTACAGTACAAAAAGAAAAAATCATCTAAATAGTGAAATATTGAAATGATTAGAAAGAGGCCAAATTAATTTGTGCTGTAACAAGAAGAAATGCTGATTAAAGGAAGCTGTTATACCTTACGGTTATGATGGAATAGTCAAGCATGATTTTGAATTTGATTTCTGGCTTTGTTTCTGAGTGGCTCCCTTTGCTCAAAATAACGGTTGTTTTTCATTGTAAGTACTGTTCAGATTTGAACTTACGACGGCATGACCAAGTGTCTGCAATGGCATGTCAGCATGACTTTACAAAACTGTATGTTATTTGCTTTGGTATCACCGGAACTATTTCATTGGAATATGGTCCTCCTTATGTTACTATATTTAGAAGTAGTGCTGTGAAGAATTAACGATATTAATTGGGATTCCTTTTCCCATTGTTCTGACATTGTCAAGAATTAGTATATATGGTTCTGAATCAATATACCGATATGACTTTATTATGATTTCCGAAATGGAGAAATACTAGAAACTAATAATGAAGCTAGTGGCTACGTACCTAGGTGATTTAGTTGTGACTGTTGGAAGGGAACATACTTTGCTTCCTAGACAGAACTTTGTTTGGTAGGATCTGATGTCTGATTCACTTATGCATAACTGGATTTGAATCTAACCACGTAATTAATTGATTTTGGAAACTATATAAAGACCCAAGAATGACTTAACTGGGCAAATTTGAACATGTACCTTCCAAGGAGATTGCATATGAACTATGAATGCTGGATCAATCTGGTTATGACCATAGTAGTCAACGTTTTTGTTATTGTGACTGAACTTAAGACATGTTATGAGAATATATAAATTATGCACTTAAGGAAACGGTGTTTACTACATTTTTGTATCTGAAAATTCCATAATTCAGTATTTGAGAGACAGGAAAATATTATAATTATAAACTCTGCCTTACTGAGGATTTTATGCCTTGTATGTCATGTAATGGATTCTTATAGCTTTATCTTATATGCTACGTGATTTTTTTAAATTGGCGATACGAAGTTTGCTTTACATGTTGATAGTTTTCACATAATCGTGATAAATGCCAGAGTAACCTGTGACTGGTTCGAACTGAAGAATTAAGTGAGCATCTATAACGAAATTAGACAATAGTATAAGACCAAGACTTCTAATCTTGTTACATAGTAAAACAAGTTTGAGGGACCAAACTTATTTAAGGGGGGGAGAGTGTAATAACCCGACCCTCGTATGTGTTTCTGCTATATTTTCAGTCCCTTATTATGCGCATTTAAATACTTACTGTGAGTTTTTTATGTGGCAATATGTTTAGATAAATGAATCTTATGACTAGAGGCCTATATCTATTTAAGAAGAAACAATATCTGTCACAATTGGAATGTTCGAATCGGAAATTGGGGGCCTTAGAGACTTGATAATCCGAAATTGACTTTATATTTGAACTCAGCGTAATTTTTATGTACTAGTAAGCATTTCTGTGAAATTTCAATTTAGGAAGATTAAACGATTGATTTTTGTCCTATTCACTTCTTATATATATAGGTGTTCTTTAACCATTTGACTTTAAAAAAAAAACAATTTCCTAGTTTAAAATATCTCTTGGGAGAGGATAGGGAGAATAGAGAGAAAGGAACTAGAAGGGAGCCTTCTCCAAGATCAAAAAAATTGGATAATCTAGAGGGAATTTGGGAGGTTAAGATCACAAGTAAGTTTATTCATTCCCTATGACTCCTTCCTTGAATTTAAGTAAGGTTTCTTCATAATTGTGTAACCTAGGGCATAAGGTTGAACCTAAAGTATGATCAATGCTTAACTTGGTTTATATTTTGTCACTTAGATGATGTAAAATTAAGTTGGTTATGTAAAGATAAAAGAATTATCTCCTAAGCTTACATATGATGTTGCATGCATGCAAGAGAATTAAGTTATGTTTATAGGTTGTGTTCAAGTAAAGAAGTAACTCAATTGGCTTGTACTTATAATTCTTGGGATGTTCTACACTTATGAATGATGTTATTGTAAGATTAAACCATAATATTGCATGAATTTTATGCTCAATTTGTGCTTCAAGATAAATTGGTTAAGTGAAGAAGAGGGTGAATTTCGGACTGCATTTTCAGGGAAATTGCCGCACGTGCGGGGGTCATCGCCGCACGTGCGGGAAGCACTGCTGCACGTACGGGGGTCATGGCCGCACGTGCGGGAATTGGCAAAATTTGGGACTTGGCTATTGTCTAAAAGGCACGTGCGGGGCATCACTGCCGCATGTGCGGGGACCCTTTGTCGCACGTACGGGGATCACAGCCGCACGTGCATGCCATGCCGAAAAAGATGGGTCGCTCCGTTTTGCGTATTCGACCCTCTAATATTGTTAAAATCTGTATTTGGTACATTTTTGAGGTGGATAAATTCATTCAAGCAAAACAAGTCCGGAAATGGTATAGCGAAGAAAACGAACTAACTTGTGAGCTACGTGTGTATGCAGGACACTCCGGGAGGAACTAGTATGTCGTCACAACCGTGAGTAATAGTACTATCGTAGTATGCGTTACTTACAGTTATCAATTGCCATTAGCACTCTGTTAATTGCAGGTTAATCATGTTAACGTATATGAACAATTAAACAAAGGTGTATACCTCTGTATGACTCTGATTAATAGTTGATGTGAACATTTTATTCTCCGTAAGTAAATTACATCGTTTATTAATGAAGAAAGAGAACTTATGTTCATTCTGGAATAGTGTAACTATGGAAGCATACCGTTTTGCTACTAATAGGCCTGAGGCCGTTCAGTTATAAATCATCGATTATGGAGATTTCTGAGGGATCAAAATAGTTGGATAAGCAATGTGCATCCGTATGAATCCGAAATAGTTCTGTTGTATTACATAAGGACCCGAGGTCATTCAGAACCTACGATATGAATGCAAAGGTTTAACGTTATTATGTGCTCTCTGTAATGATTCTTATTCTGCTATACACGAGATAACTGTGTTAATCGGTAACTAAGTCATGAGAAGTTTATGTGCACTATCCCATAATGGTATTCTTAAGGAACTGAGATTATTCTGTTTTTGTTTATCCGTTTCGGTTATGCTATGTTTTGACATAATATGCATTGTTCGGTCTTTATGACCTAATAATTTCTGATATGGAACAAAGTGCTGCATAGATCTAAGTGCTGCTATGCGAGTCACCTCTAGAATCTGTACGAGCCACCTCTTGAGTTCATACATATATGAATGAGGCTTAAAGCCGTTCTGTGAAAGTTATGAGGCCTATGGTCATTTTGTATGATCTGTTAGTATGAAGCAAAGTGTTGTACGGAACTAAGTGCTGCAATGCGAGTCACCTCTAGAATCCGTGCGAGCCACCTCTTGAGTTCATACATGCAAGAAAAAGGGCTTAATGCCATTTTGATAAGGGTTGTATGCCATTCTGATAAAGGCTTAATGCCGTTCTGTTTAAGGGTCAATTTGTGAATGTGTGAATCCACCAGGCCAAGGGCCAATCTGTGATGTTGTGAACCGACGAGGCCGTTCTGAATATTAGTACAGAATCAGATTAACTACCAGTTTTTTGTTTTATATATATATATATATATGCATTGCTCTGCATTGTAATTCAAGTGGAACATTGAGTTATTTAAGCACTATTATTCACTGAGGTTGTCTCACTCTGTAATTTGTCTGATCCTGTAGGTAATAAATCTGGAGGTCAGCCATAACCCTCGATGCTCGTCTCCCTTTGTCAACCTCTGTGTGTCCAAGTATTTGGTGAAGCCTAACTGCTTTTGTGAAGTTTGCTAAGTTTTGACTTATACTCTGTTTGTCTATTATATGTTGAAGTTTCCAATGTTTTTTTTATACGCCCAAACAAGGGGCGGGATTGTATGTGTATGTAAATATTTAACATCTGATTCACTGTTTGAGATCCTGGCATGATAGTGGTCGCTCAATGGATGTAGTTTCGTTTTATGTCATGTTATTTTATAATATTTAATACTTCCGTTCAAGCCCCATATGTATGTATATCAGATTTAATGTCCGTTTCCGATTAGGTCATGCCCAAACTTTTAGGGGCGGGTTTGGGACGTGACAGGAACCATACCAGTTTGGTAGTAATGTTCAGCTTGAATCTTTATCATATTATCCTATCATTTAAAAAAAAATAGAAAAGTGAAAGATACAATAAAAATTGCAATCATCCTAATACAAAAGATAAATATACATACATAATTTTTTTCGCACTCCAAAGAAATCTACTGCTTTGTGACATCATTAAAGTGTGTGTATTTGTAAACACATTACAACTTTGGCAGTTGGCCCCTATTTGCGCTTGTCTGATTTTATTTTATTTTATTTTTTTTATTTTATTTTATTTTATTTTTTTTTTTCAATTATCAGCTGCTACTCAGCTTTTGACATAATGCAGTGTATAAATAAATGAACATAGTGCATAAAAAATGATAAAAAATTTAGGGTATTTTCATAATGGTTGCAAAAACAGGAACCAAGAGGTTCCAAATCAAAGTGTTGACGAGTGTGAATATAAAGTGGTTCAATATAATTCTCCGTCATAAAAGCCACAATGAAATCTGTAAATTACCATAAAAGGTTGAAATTGTAACAAACAAATTATGTCAGAATTTCTAGCAAGTCATCAAGGGCAAGTTATATCAAAGGCCACTGAATTTCATTGTCATCAAGCAGTCTGGTCATAAATGAAACATTAATCAAGAAACCAAATATTCTGCCAGTCATATTTCCTAGTAAAGCACTCCATTCATCAAGCAATTGCAAGGTAGCTACCAAATTTGAAATAAATCCATCTCCAGCCTAACTACTTTGTTCCAAACTATCTAAACATTTCATCATAGGAAACCATTTAGAAAGAAAGGAATCCAAGCTTCTGAAGTTCTCACTCTAATGGTCTATAAAAATCCTCGAGGTAGAAAACATTTACAAAACGAACATAAACAACTAAAAAACTCAAAACTCTTTTTTACAATGAAATCAAAATGAATAAACATGGTTAGAAAATATTGACGAGTCAGGATTCTAAGGATGCCTACATGGATAACTAAGTTGAATGCTATATTTTACCTATTTGCATGCAATTGTCCAGTAACAAATATGTACCCAAGGGGGCAATGGGTTTCCTAAAAAGACAAACATCGAAATGAAGTGCAGTACCAATGTGTCATGTGAATACCTAAACTGATCTGCATCAATTATCAAGCAGCATTTCCTTCCACAGAACTTGCACCCTTTCTGCCTCACTTTGTGGCAGAAGTAGAAGTTTTACGCGGTGTAGAAGATAAGTAATTAAGGCGGTAACTGACTAGTGAAGGCCCAAAAATGCTGAATTTTCCAGTACTGCTGAAAGCTGTTTCAGCATCAGAACGCCTCTTGAAGACCACTTTAGCACATTTGCTCTTCTTCATGACCTAGACGACTGATTCATTCAAAGGTCCATAGCGGCTAAATATCTCATTGAGAATTGACTCGAAAGGGATAGACTCCAAGTCAGTGAAGTTCAGAATTAGTGTGGTCGAAGTCTCCTCTTCCTTGCATTTCTCATCCATGTCACATGCTAATTTTCCTTCCAATTGACAATCCAGAACAGCAGTTTCCTGTTTATAATCCAATTGTATACCTAACTCGAGAGCTACTTCTAGTTCAACAGTGGGGGCATTCTTTTTGTTTGGGACCTCAGGTTCAACTAGTACTTGCTCTTCTTCTGTGTTGCTTTGAACAATCATGCCAGTCCAATAAGAGTCTTCCATAACCTCAACCCCAGATGTTTCTGTTGTTTCCAATTTAGATAATTTTTTCCTAATATGCTTGCCAGACACTTTCTCAATTAATTTTTTGTATTCTTGTGAAATGGAATTCTCTAGGCACAATGAATTCCTGAAACTGGAGAAAAAAACTAACACTAGAAAGTAACAAGTTGTTTTTCATTCGATCTCTGGCAGACACAGCGAGTTGTGAGAGCATCTCATTCAGAGAAGGGTACTCCATTTGAATGGCCTCTTTTCTTTTGGATTTCTCAGAACTAGTCCTGGAAGGTCTTTTGTTTCTTCCATTTTCACCTACAGTTTTTTAGGATGAAATTTGTTCTCGTCACTAATTTTCATCACCATATATATATATATATATTCACAATAAAAAGATTTACAAGAGAAATTTAGAAAAAAAAAAAAAAAAAAACCAACCAATATACTAACAACAATTCCACCAACTCACATAACAGACACTAACGATAATAACATCAACAGAGCACATATCTAAAAGAGTTGTTAATCTTCATAATTGATACCCAACAACAACAACTAAAAATCATAAACCACCTAAACAGATAGATATCCAGAGAGCAAGAAAGATTCAAACTTGCTTGTGATAGATATAGACATAAGCAAGGCCACACTTTTACCACAGTAATGACAGTCAAAGTGAAAGTTCCAGCACCCACACAGGATAAAATCTGTGTTCTTCTTCGAAGAACAGAATGAAACCATAGTAAAATTCAACTCGCTCGCTCGCTCGCTCTCTCTCTCTCTCTCTCTCTCTCTCTCTCTCTCTCTTCCTCAAATCTTCATCATTTTCTTTCATTTTTGTTTCATTGTACTCACAAGATCAATGTCTTTTACTTTCTTAACTCAAATAAAGTAAACCCAAATATATTTACGAAATTTCTGTTCAAATAAAATAGCAAATTTTTTTATTCCAGAATTTTTTTATTCCGAAGCAAAAATCACCATAATTGAATCCGTATTTTATAAATCTAATCCCTAAGTAGAGCATTAATGGTTAACAATTAACTACCAAAAAAACCCAAAAAATACATACAAACTTGAAAACCCAAATGATAAATCAAACCTTTTAAATCACTCAATAAAGAAAACAATTCCAAATTTATTTACCAAATCAATAATAAAGCCAGATTATAAGCTAAAAAATTTGTGATGATTGAAAACCCTATCAATGGTTAAATTTTTGAAAACAACACTAGTTGTACCCATTTGTTTTGCTCAGACTGCATTGCCAAACATGTCGCAGTGAAAATTCAAAAGAATATATCGATGGTGAAGTGTCCAGAATTGAATTGTGAAGGGGTTTTGCAGCCCGAGTCCTGTCGTCTCATTATACCCAAATTAGTGTTTGATTGGTGGGAAAATGCGCTGTGTGAATCGATCATTTTTGCTTCTCAGAAATTTTACTGTCCTTTCAAGGACTGTTCGGCTGTGTTGGTAGATGATGGTGGTGAGGTTGTGACTGTTTGAGTTTCAATTAAATCGATGCAATACAAGAAAAAAAAAAATAGAGAAAAAAGTACCTGGGTTTAATATAGAGAGTGGAGCCCTGTTTATACAATAAGGGTTGACTGTAGTGTAGGCGTTGAATGTAGAGTAGCAAGAGCAAAGAGCAATGGCGCAGAGGCTATGGCAGAGGCATTACTTGTGTCCGTTTTGAGAGAGAGAGAGAGAGAGAGAGAGAGAGATGATAAACAAAAACAGAGACAAAACAGAAAAGAGGCAAAACAAAAATTAACCCTATTTTGACGGAGAGATAGATGATAAACATAAATTTGCACTTACCAATCGGTCCTATTAATTAAATTTATTTACTTGTAAATTTTAAGTAATAAATTTATCATTATAAAAATAAGAGATTGATAAATTTATAACTATAAATTTATTCATAAAAACAAAGAGATTGATAAATTTATCATTATAAATTTATTCATAAAAACAAGAGACTGATAAATTTATCAATATGACTTAATGGGTAATAAATCTCAAAAGTAAGATCTATTGGTAATTTTCCCAAATAGAAAAGGGGTAAAAAAAAATTAATATCCTTTTTTTTTTTGCCGCTTAATACATCAAAATTTTCCCACCAAAATTAGTGACAACATTATTTCCTCACCAACAAATTTCAAAAATATTAAAAATTATTGGTGACGAATATATATTCCTCACAAATAATTTTATAATTAGTTACAAATCCTTTTCTCACCAAAAGTTCCAAAATTTTGACACTATCCAAAAAAAATTAACTGAAAATTTTTTGGTGACGAAACTTAATTTTTCCTCACCTAAAGTGAAGTATTTATTGACGAAAATAAATTTCGTCACCTATTATTTTTATTTTTTTATTATATGTGACAAAATTTATAAATTCCTCATGAATCATTTTTATTTAGTGACGAAATTTATTTTCTTTACTAGTTTTTGTCACCATAAATTACTTTTGTTGTAGTGACTTACGTGTAGGTTCTACTAAGTAGACTTATTATGTAATAGGTCCTATAATAATTAATGGCATTTTTCATCATACACTGTTAAAAAACGTCATTAATTGTTAATTTTCAACGATAGTTTAAAAATTTTGTCGCAAAAATGTCACTAATTATAGTTTTAGCGACAGTTTAAAAAAATCGTCAATAAAAAAGTCATTAATTTTTAACTTTCAATGACAGTTTGAAAAATTCATTACAGAAAAATGTTATTAATTGTAAGTTTTAACGACAATTGATTAAAACCGTGACAAAAAAAAAAAAAAAAGTAACTAATTGTCAATTTTTAGTGACATATGTAAAAAATCGTTACAAAAAATTATTTTTAGCAACAATTGTAATAGGGCTTATTTTCAATACGATTTGATGAGAATTAAGTCTAACTATTAAGATCTATTGATATTTACTCTAAATTTTAATGACTTGTAATAATCTCAGGCATTACAAATTTGTAATAGAGATCTCTACTCCAATCGTATAAAAAGTGTACATAGTATGTGACTTATTATAATATTAAGGTCTCGTTTGGTATGCGAGTATTTTAGTCAAAAAATTAAAAAAATTACTAAAAAACTCAAAAGTCTGTAATTTATATCAAAAAGTCAAAAATTCTCTTTTCTCTCTACTTTTTGCCCATTTTTTCGTAAAAAATCAAAAAGTCATTATAAACATATTAATTTTTTATATCATATTTTAGCTAAAAAGTCAAAAAATTACTAAAATAACATATTCTCAAACAAGATTATGAAATAAACAAGATTATGAAATAAGTAAGTGAAATATTATTTTCTCTCATGATTAACATCACATTGGGTAAGTAGGGTCTTTACCTTAATGGTTGAGTATCAATTCTTATAGAGACGAATGTGAATTTTTTGTGTGGTTAATTTTTCCTCTACTATGGGGGTTGTGTGTAGGCGATGGTGGTTGGGCTAATCACTTGTTTAATATAATATTTTGACACATTTATCGATTAGCCATATTAATTAAATTTATTTGACTAATAAATTTATGATTGTAAATTTATTTATAAAATTGAAAAAGATTATAAGGTAATAAGTCCTAAAAATATGAGCTATTTTTACCTTTTCTATTTATAATTACTTTTCTAGCCAATATCGGAGAAAAATTCAAGGTCAAGTTTTCGTAAAAGTTTTTAGTCCATGCCGACTAATTAGTGGGTTCTAAAAATTTTAAAATTATGAAAGAATTACGAAATTAGACAGATTCTCTCGAATTAAATTGGAGACTTTAACGGTGGGCCTAACTCCAATGATCTTATTTGTTTATTTTTTATACCCTGTTTGAAAATAATTTATGAAAAAAAATTAAACTGTGACAATCATATTATTTCAATATTTTTGCTATAAAAAAATAAAATATCTATTTTCAAACCATATACCGTATATATTTCTAGTTATAATTATTAAATTAATTTTTTTTAAATGAATAATTGAGCCTATAAAATAAACAAATTGGATCTTGAGATTTTTAGAGTCTGACCTGTGGTGAGTCCATGGCCCGAACTCAACTAATCAAATCTAAATTTGGGCCGAAAACAAGTCATCTCCTCTCAAATATGCATTTTAATGATTCTCTACATCCTTGTAAACTTTGTACTTTATGAAGAAATATGAATCAATCACACTTTTAACTCCTATAATTTCTCAAATTTCACTTTGATTTATATAATTTTAAATTGAACAATTTGATCTTAACACTTTAAATTTAATTTCAATTTGGTTCTTCCGTTTAATTTTGAAGTTAAATTTCCTGAGATGTACGAGTAACAAAAATTTACAGAAATTTGAATAAAATTATCAAATAAAAATTGAATTTAAAGTGTAAAATCTAAATTGTTCAATTTAAACAATATGAATCAAAATAAAATTTGATTAAACTATAAAGGAAAAAAATATAATTTGCCCAAGAAATGTTTGTACGTGTGATGATGACAAAATATTAATGGGTGAATTTAGAATCTTGAGGTAATTACTTTTCACTATTATAATTTGACATGAATTTTACTTTAATTCCTATAGTTTAATTTAAACAATTTGGTCGTTACAATTTAAGTGTAGTTTCAATTTGATCATTCCATCTAAATTTCTATTAATTTTGTGTATGTGCACCCCATAAAAAATATTTAAAAACAAAAAACAAAACAAGTGTCTCCATATTATTAATTTTACTCTTAAATTTAAACAGAATGACCAAATTGAAACTATTAAATGTAGGGAACAAATTGTTTAATTTGAAACTATAAGAACAAAATTGAAATTTGAATCAAACTATGAAGTGTAATTAACCCTATAATCTTCCTTGCGGTAGTGCTTTTGAAAAGTAAAATTGAATGGCCTCCCTAATAGAAATTTGATAAAAACTTGAATTTTATTTTTTTGGGTTGAGAAAATTAAGATTAATTGCATATTTTCCTTCTCGCTTTGCATTTTCCAAAACAACATTAAGACAAAACAAACGTATTTACAAGGTGATGTTTGATAAAACAAAAAATTAAAAATTGAGAATTGAAAATTAAATATTAAAAACTAAATGTTGAATTTTGTAAGTTAAAAAGCTGTTTGATATAAATTTAAGTGTTGAACTAAAAATAAATTGTTTGATATGTATAGAAGCAAATTTGAAATTTATTATTTTCAAATTGCATATTTCAATTTTTATATTGTGGTGGCGGTGGCGGTGGCGGTGGCGGTGGCAGTGATGGTGGTGGTGGCGGTATAGTGATTGTTGTAGTGGTAGCAATAGCGATAGTGGTGCTTATGGATACAATGACAATAGTGAAAAAGGTGATAGTATAGCAGTAGTGGCGGTGATGGTGGTAACATGGTGGCAATGGTAGTGGCGGTGGCGGTGGCGGTGGCGGTGGCGGTGGCGGTGGTGATAGTGGTAGTAGCAGTAGCGGTGTGGTAGTGATTGTGAGGCCCCTGAAAATTTTATTTTCTTAAAAGCCGTTTACTTTTGGAATCTTGTAATGAAGACTCTTGATTTCTTAAATAATTTCAACTCTAACCCTAGAAGCGAAAACTCGCAAATCTTAATCAATTTTGGTAACCCAGTATAGACACCCTATTTTTGACCGCCCTTAAGACTTGGGCGCTACTGATGGTTTACTTGGTGATGAAAGTTGTGCAGCACCAAATGGTCGATTTCTTCAGCAAGGAGAGTCAAATCCTAATCTCACACCCCTTTTGGACTAAAATGATCTTGATCAAAATATTTTAGACCTTGAAACCCTTTTTTTCAAAATAGTTTTTGAAAAATGATTCTACGACGTTCCGAGGCTCGCATTTCGTTAAATGTTGCTCTTTTCGGTAAACCGAGCGAGGACAAAGTGGAAATAAATGAAAGAGAGATGAAATCTTTGAAAAATCTTTCAAAACACCTTGTTTAGGGGTTTGGAGTTGAAGAAAAGGGGAGTGGAGGGAAGAAACCTAGTTGAGGAAGAAGTCGGGTATGAATCGTTAAGAGAGAGAGACGAGCAGTCTTCGCTAAATCGGGCCTATCCTTTTGTATACTTGGATTTAAGCTATAAGGTCACCACTATTGGAAAGAAGACTTCCGGGCCTTCATTTTACACTCACGAATCTCCTAAAGACGAGTCCGGATGGGGGAGATATGATTGGTTGAAGTTGGGCATCATTCCGGTTGGACCGAAACTGAGTAGTCTTCACTAAAAGAGGCATAACTTTTTGCACAGTTGGAATTTTGAGGTGAGGCTACCACCATTTGAAAATCTTACTTCTGGGGATTCATTTTAGACACAAGAATGACCTGCAAAGGAGTCTAGATGAAGGAGTTATACCCATTTGAAGTCGGACCTGCAGAGCAGAATTTGCAGTCGGCCACAAATGTGCACAGTCGACCATGGAGATGGCTGGTCGGCAATCACAAGTAGCAGGTCGGCACCAAAGATGGCCGGTCGGCCAAGAGCGACCCAAATTCATTTTTTTTGAAGATATTTCTCCTCCAACTGTTTCCAGCTTGTGCCAGCTGTCCTAACTCAGATATTTTCGACCAAATGCTCTCTTTTTGCTATATATGAAGCTATATCTCATATATTCAAGGGGTTAGAACTTGGGAGCAATTTTGGGAGCCTCTCTCTCTAAAAAAAAGTTCTCTCTCTCTACAAATTTCAGAGCTAAATTTCAGCCCTTCTCTCTAGTTTGCTTTCTCTCTTGCTCTCTTGTGCCTAGAAGTAGAGAAACATGCCTAGTTTGCCTATGGATCCTTGATCAAAGTTGCCTATCTTTGGGAGGAGGTTGCTTGAAGCTTACTTAGGACTTTGTTTGAGCTCCAAAAGGTGATTTGAGCTCAGATTTTTGCCTGTTTTGGTGCTTGGCTTCAAGAGGTATAAACTCTACCCTTTAAACTTGTTTTTGCACAATTGTTTTGCCATAGTTTTCAACTACTTTGGGGCTGTTTTTGGGGTGGTGTTGAACTAAGAAAACCTCTGTTTTTCCTCTGTTTTTCAGTCCTAAAAAGGGTAGTTTAAGTCTTGTTTGGCTAGGGGGTGTTTCCTCCATTTTGCTCCTTGGCTTGTAAGGCCTTTTGAGCTATCTTTCAAGCTTTTCAAACAACTTCCTTTTGGCCCTAAAACCACTGAATTCTAGAGAAATTTCAGTGGTGGAAAGGTAGTTTTGAGACCCAAAATAGGCGGGGGTGGTCCCCCCTCCTCTTGTCTTGTTAGCATGTGTTGTTGGCCTATCAAATGAGCATGTATTTCTCCCTTCTTGAGGCTTAGTTTGAGCATGTTTTTGTGACTTTTTTAACATGTTATAACTCTTTTTTTAGTTGGTTTGATCACTTGTTGCATGCTCCTTACGCTTGTAGTGTAAATCCTCTTTACTAGCCTTGCATGCCTAATGAGTTAGCTTGTTATTCTAGCATGTGTTGGCTTAGTCTCAGCCCATTTTTGGTGTTATTTTGCCATGTTATAACTCTAATTTTGATTGGTGGACTCACCTCTTGCATGCTTTATACACTTGTAGTGTAATCCTTGCTAGCTAGCCTTGCATGCTTGTCTCTTTAACCTATTATTCTAGCTCATTTTGGCTATACTCCAGCATGATTTTGTTCATATTTTGGCATGCTTTAGCTATTTTTTGAGCACTTTTGGTCGTATGATGCTTGTTATGCATGCATATAGTGTAATAATCTTGACTAGCTTTGAGTTTTGAGGTATCTTGCATGCTTGGCTTGAGGTATTTGCATGTCTTGGCATCATTTGGTATGTTATTTTGGAGCATATAGTGTTGTCACACTTCCATGTTTTTCACTCTTTAAGTGCTCTCGAGAGTTGCACCTTTATGCCTTGTTTGTGAGCCATTGCATGAGCATCATTTTCTTGCCTTTCAAGCCGTCATCTCAGCACATTTTGGCCACTGTTTTGGCATACATGAGGTCTGTTTAGGGCCGGTTTAGTCCATTGAGCATTGTATTGCATGGTTCTAGTGTTGTGTTCTTTACTAGTTTCAATGTTTAAGCCTACTAGCATGTTGTACTTGAAGTGTTTGCATGTTAGAGTCTTGTTTATCATGCCACTTTAGCACTAAAAAATCTGCCATCTCCCTCATTTCTTCATTTTTGATTTGTTTTGAGGATTGGTTAGTCTTGAGGTTGTGTTTAATGCTTGGGATTGAGGCCTATGCTTAAATGGCTTCAACCATCTTTTGAGGGTTACTCCTAGTCAAAGGCATTGGTCTCTCCCATGCCTTAAAACCATTCTCTTTGATAGACCTCTCTCTCATTAGAGGACTCTCATATTTGGAGAAGTTGATTAATGAATGGATCGGTAATGTTAAAATGTGTAAACAAAATCAATGAAGTAAAACATGCCAAGATAACATGTTTGTGTTGCATTGCATGTGTTTGGATCAGACGTTAATCCAAACACAAGAAACGAGGGACGTTTCATACTTGAAGTGATGAAACGTGCCTCATTTCTTAGTCATCGTCCCCCTTGATTGTGCATGATAGGGTGGAGGCCTCTTGAGTCTTGTGTGTTACTTGTGCATTCTTCGACGTTGTACAAGCTTGACTCTTTGGCCATCATGCATCGTGATGCGTGATTGATGGCTTGAGAGCCGAGCACTACACTCCTTTGAGCTTGAGACATGATAAGGAGTGTAGTTACACACACATTTTCTTGCAAAATACACTGCCATGTCTCTGTTTGTGCTTTGTTGCAGCAAAATGAGAAATTGCAGGAATCAGTGGCCGACCGGCCATCAAATCTGCTGACCGGCCACCAAGGCTGCCGATCGACTATCAGAAGTGGCCGATGGCCAACAACTTTGGCCGATGGCCATCCCTCTTGGCCGACCATCCCTCAGCATGTTCCTAAGAGAGATCAGAAGCATCTTGGAAGTTGGCACAATTTTCAGAAGTCCAAAACAGTGCAAACAGAGGCATTATGAGGCATGGTAGTGGATTCCCGGTCGAGGTAATTGAGCATGCATATCTCCCTCCCCTCGAGGCCATTTTAACTGCTTTGTTTAGATAGTTAATTTGTTGATTCTGTAATTAATTAGTTGATGTATTTAGCTAATTTATTTCATCTTTGTAATATTTTAATTAGCTTAGCGTAGCTAGTTAGTTCATTTCATTCGGACCCTCCGTCGAGAGGGCACATTGTTGTAATAAGTGTGCGTGTGTGTAATGCCTGTCTTCCAACTCCATTTTTTTCTCCCTTTTACTTATCAGCTTTCGATGGTTAGTTTTAGGGCATATTTTGATTAGCATACCTTATGCTTGCATGCGTGCATCCATTCATCTATCTTGCATGCACTGGGCTCGGCGTATCATTCAAATCGCATTGTATTTCAATTCCTATTTGAATACACGTATCAAGTGTAGCATTCATATGCCATCTTAGATAGCCGAGCCTACTTAGTTGCATTTTGCATGTGTTGCTTTAGGCATCTTATATCACTAGGGTCATGCATTGATTTCTAATTGGTTTATTTTTTGGCTCGGAGTACACTATAAGTGTTTATGCTTTAGCATCCTTGCATGTGTGTAAGTGATTGCCATGACAGCATGCTTGCCATGAGGCTATGTACTTAAGTGATTAACTGAATCAATGCCTGTGGATGAAGGCTTCATTGCTTGAATTGGAACAATTCATCAAAATGTGCGTTTTAAGCCCACTTGTTTGTGGCAAATCATGTTTTAAGCCCACTTGAGGGTGGCAAATCCGCACTTTAGCCTAATTGAGGGTAGCAACCTCAAACCATTTTCGACAAGAAAACATGAGATGTTTTGTTCCAAATTGAGCGATTGAGTCTACACTTGTATGTTGTGCGCATCACATAGTAAGCTAGCTAATAACCAGAATAAGAACACATGTGTTTTCAAAACAATATATCATGATTAGTAGAGGCTGATCCTTTGATTGGGCGAGCGGGGGTGCTCATTTGATGACCTTCCCCCCTCGTACCCAAGTTCCCGAGCCGAGGCAACTTTGGTGATGACGGACACATGGCCTTAGGCACGAGTCAGGGTTTCCTAAATTTCCCCAAAATAAAATATTTAGGTGGCGACTCTGTAATCTGGCAAAGCAGTCCATGTTTGGCGCTTTTTGATTAAAATCAGTTTTCCAAAACGATTTGCTAGATTTGGACTCTTTGGTGATTTATCAGTCTTACATTGCACTTTGTGAGATTAGATTCAGAACCGTGACAGGAGTCCAAACTGGAGTAGCTATGAACACAATTCGCGCCTTCGCGCGCGGAGCGGAGTTCGGGCGGTCTACAGTTTCTGGCGACTCTGCTGGGGATTTGGAGAACTTGACTTGAACTCATGATATGTTGTTTTGTCTACACTTATGTGTTTCTTTGCATTGCATTTGCATAGGTGCGCCTAAGTCACAGTGTTTGCCATCTGTTATTCCTAAACAGTTTGACAGAGGCTTGCTTGGAAAAGCGTGCCACAAGGCTGACTGGTTACGGCCTCTGCCACGATGGGAACACAAACCTCGGTTTTTACCGAGGCACCCTTTTCGACCATTCGACCTAGTTGCATATCGGAAGCCATAGTGACCATTCCAAACTAGGACAGGTTGCTTACCCGAATATAGGTTGTTTGAAACCGCATGCGTGCGTAGTGAAACCCTAGCTCCTGACAAAATAGGACAGGGAAACCCTACCCCACCATAGGGGTGTTTTGGCTCTTACTGGCTTGGTATGTGCTGTTAGGAGTGTGTCTCTACAGGATGTATGTATCAGTTGCAAGTCTGAGTATCGGACTGAGGGTATCAGTTTACAAGTAGAATTTTGGGGCAGAATTCAGTAAAGAGTGCAGTCATTCAGCTATGCTCATATTTGTTCTAGTGAAACCAGGCTGAGATGCTGTTATCCAGCAAGGTAGTCCTGGAACCATAGCTTCAAAAGGCTTCGATATCCCCCGGGTACATTGGACTTGTGTTGATAGACTTTGTCAAGTCAGAGATTCAGTTCAAGGGCAACCAGTTTTCCTGCGCCAGTGGTAAGGCAAAGAAGGGCCAGACAGGGCTCATCGGTTCAACTGATCCGGCAGTCACCAGTCACATCACCTTTGTTCAAACTCAGTAGACCGTGATGGCGCAGAGTTCGGAAGAAGTTGTGGCCACGATAGCGACATTAAACCAGGGAATCACGATGCAGGATAAGACCAATGCTGAAATACAACGCCCATCTGGGGCACCTACCACACATCCAGTCTCAGGACCCCAGCTAAACTTTGACCCACTCCCGCCAGCTGAAGATTTGCATGGTTTGGATCCCTGAGAAAGGTTGGCTCAAGCCCGAGTTTTCAGACCCTTGGTATAGCCTACTGAGAGGCTTTATCCCCTTGAGACTATTGATCTTGATCCGAGCTCGGAGAAAATTGCTAAACGTGAAAAGCAAGTCGACATTGGAGACGGGTACACCGAAGCTGCCGTACAACTCCCAGACAGATTCAAAATGCCACATATTGACTATTTCGACGGGTCTGGGGATCCTATGGTACATGTCCGGTTTTTCGTGGATGTCTTGAAGTCGACAGGTCTGACTAAGCCGCAGAAACTCTCTCTGTATGGCAGAACCTTGTTGGGTGCAACCACCACTTGGTACGCCGAGTTGGAGGATACAGTGAAGCAAAACTGGGAAAAGTTGGCTGAAGCCTTTGTCGATCAGTATTCTTGCAATACCCAACTTGAAATGACCATGCAAAAGCTTGAAGCAACCCGCCAGAACCTAACGGAGCCTTTTGTGGAATTTGTTGCAAGGTGGAGAGCAAAGGCAGCACATATGACAGATCGCCCTTCTGAGAGGGATAAAGTGCGGATGGAGGTGCAGAACTTGGAGCCTGATATGTTGCAAAAGTTAAAAGTGGCTCCACTATTCACTTTCCAAAGTTTACATGAACTAAGGGTTCAGATTGAGAATGCGTTCAACAGAGGGATTATTCACAGAACAAATAAACCGGTAAGGAGGGTGTTTCCTGGGAGGACCAATGCTGGCGGTAGCACTGCTCCCAAACCCACTAAAAGCAAGGCAGTCGCCATAGCTAACCCTTTAGCCAAATTAAGCCTACAAACAGCCAGCCCAGCCCGAGCTCAGGGCAGAACTTTCACCCCCCTCTATATGAGCCTAACCATCGCACTAAAAGTCCTAATGGAGAGAGGGTATCTCAAACCCCTTAATCCTCAACTTTTGCCTAACCGACTCCCTAGCAGGCATAACCCCACAAAATACTGTGTGTATCATCAGTAGTGCGGCCATGGCACCGATTGTTGCTACCGCCTTCGTCATGAGATCCAGAATCTCATTGACAACCGAACAATAGCTCCACCTCAAAACCCCAAGGACCAAGTACCTCATCCACATCTCAACCTCGACCATACACTGCCACCCACCTGCAATCCTAGTATATACACCCCGACCCATATATCCAAGCCTAAGGTGTTTATCCCAGAAAGCATGGGCATAAACATGATGGATGCACTTGAACCCCAATCATCTTAAACTCGTGAACCCACTACTTCTGAGCTGGGAAGCATGATTGAAGATTTACAAAGAACTGTGGCAGATTTAGCCTTTGGAATTTTGGCTCCATCGTCGACTACATCACAGGCTAGAAGTTTCAATCCTCGATCTTGCGGCAAGTTGTAACTGAAAAGGGCCAACCTGAAGCCATCTCAGATCTGGGTGTTGGCGTGTCGACAACAACTGGGCTTCGCTCTGATATAGCGACCCGATCCTTTGATAAGGTGGAGGCAAGTGGTAAGAACAAGGTAGGGGCGGGTATTGGTCCCCGTGAACACCTTCAGTGGGCTGTTAAGGCTTTGAAAGCTGAGGGACTGGACAAACAGCAAGTGCTGGCAGATGTTGCAAAGACTGTGGATGGCACTTTTGCCACTCAGAATGAGAGCAGTTTGAATCAAGGGGCAAGCCGTGAGAAGGGCCGTCGTACTAGAAACATTCCTTTCAGCTCTAATCCTACACTCAGAAGAGATCAGCAAACCCAGTCAGCGCCTATTAATCCCTTTGCTGGTGCATCCAGCAAAACTCCACAAACCTCGAAGTACCAACCCCGAGGTCAGAGGGTCTTCCATGCCCTCTACATGACTTTGTCCAAAGCTTTCCAAATCCTTATAGGACAAGGCCATCTCAAGCCCCTGGAGCCGTGGCCATTACCAAAAAACCTCCCTCTCTCATATAATGCCACCAAGTACTGTGCCTTCCATCAATAATCCGGCCATGACACTGACATGTGTTTTTGCCTTTGCCACGAAATACAAGGTCTGATTGATAAAGAGGTCATTGTCGCACCAGGTCCTGCAAAGTTTATCGGCACTGGATCGGTGAACTTAGGGGATAATGTGATCATGTGATTGGGAGATCAACCACCTGTGGATGGCGCTCAGTTTACTCCAGATTTGGGGATGGCACGCACTATTTTGAGCAATTTACGAATGCTAGTTTTTCTACTTTCTGACTTGGGTATTGGGTCAGTATTGTTGTTTTGTATTGAGTTAGTCTTTTTGTACTGAATCAGTCAGGTCTGTCTTGTTGTGTTGAGTCAGTCTTGTTTTGTTAGAGTCGGGTGATTTCAGGGGTGTTACCTCGGGCATCACTTGCTTGTTTTTTGTTTGTCTTTTGCACTCTTTTGAGTCTGTTCCTGCCATGGGGCCAGTTGCACCAGAAGATTTGAATGAAACAGTAGTGATTTTCACACTTTTGAGTTTGTTTCTGCCTTGAGCTAGTTGTGCCAGCAAATTTGAATGAAACGGTAGTGCTTTTCACCTACTTTTTGGTGCCTTGAAATTGTTGTGTTGACCTAAGTTTTTCAAAACTTTTCGAACACTGTGATGAAAACAAAGAGGAAGGAATTCCTCGGGATTTACAAAAATTTGATCAAACTGAGAGAAAGAGAGGCGTGCTAAGCTCTTAATGAATGAAATCATATTTGTTAATGCGAGTACTGAGAAGGATCTTGGCTTGATCTACATTGGTTCTGCATTGTCTTCAGCACAAGTGACTAGTCGCTTTCTTAAAAGATTTCAAAAAATGTTTTGTGTCGTCCTGCGAAGACCTATGTGGAATTGATCTCGAGATTGTGCAGCATAGGATCGCTCTCAGCCTCAAGACTCAACCCCTTTTGTTTTCAAACCTGGAACTTGGATTCAGAATGTTCAATGATCACATCATAATGTGAGGCTTGTATGGCCAAATCAGAAGTAACCCTTACACTAGGGGCAATAACTTCAGATGTCATCAAAGAAGGCCCGCCAGGCCAGATTTGAAGCAGCCCTTGAACTAGGGGCAAGAAGATCAGACATGATCAAAAGAAAGCTTACAAAGCTGGATGAGAAGCAACCCTTGAACTAGGGGTAAAAAAATGTCAAATGTGCTCGAAGAGTAAAAAATTGGGACATTGCTCAAGCTAATGAAGACTGGCAAGAAAGCCAAATCCCAGAAGGGAGGAAAGAAGAAAGTTTTTGTTGAAGAACAACCGAGTTCTTATCCGCAACACTAGGGGCAAATTCAGCCCCTATTGGATGGACTTTTACATCATCAGTGAACATCAGCCATTATCTTGGATTCAGATGGCTTCGAGATCTCAAAACCATTCAACATGGACCAAGCTACACTTTTACCCTTGAGAGGCTCGCTGGGCCGAAAACCCGGAAGGGCGACCCAGGCAAAAGTTAGAGCAAAGAAAAGAACAAAAAAAAAAGAAAAAAATGAACGATGAAAAGAAAAGAAAATGAAAAAATGCAAAGAAAAGAACAAAAGAATAGAAAAGAAAAGAAGAAAAAGAAAAGAAATGAAAAGAAATGAAAAACAGAGCTCGTAAGGTTGAAAACCCGGAAGGGCGGCCTTGGCAAAAGTTAGAGCGTAAAAGGAGAGGTTAATACCCGAGTGTACCTTAACCCCGAACTACGTAAGGCTTGATTCCCATCGTCGAGATATGTAGGCAACTTCATTCTGAAGTCCAACCGTAAACACTTCAAATTCAACTGTCCTGTCCACGAGATTGAACAGGTCATCTTTGTCATTTCTGTATCCAAGAGTTCGATTGTGATCTTCACTATGAAAACTGGTTACAGTGTGCTGCGGTGCTATTCAAACAAGGGGCAATGTTCCATTGCGGTGCAGTGCCATTCAGATAAGGGGCAATTTTCCATTGTTTTGGATCTGAGATTGTGCATCTCAAGAGTAGATTCCGTGTTGGTTAAGCAGTGGCCACTTGTAAAAACAAGTTTTGAGAATTTTTTTTACTGGGTTGACTAATTCTCTCGAAAATTATTCCATTTTTCCAAAACTGGACCATTTCTTGGACCCAAAAAGAAAAATTTTCAGTGCTCATAACCTAGCTTGCATGGTTTCAAATCAGAAAATCGAACAAGTGTGTTAATCTAACTCTCATATTGGTCAAAATTGTTTTCGTAGAAAGCCAAAACAAAAAATAGTCAAAATGATGAACTAGGGGCATAGTTGAGTCAGGTTTCCTGTCTGTTCCCTATTGTCAATGTACTCGCCAGAAAGGGCACAACTGAAGCTAACAACAGAGTGCTAAAAGCTCTCTTATCCTCTAAGCAATGAGGTATTAAGTCAAATGCGGAGCACAAACTTGAATGGATCAAGATACTCCACTCCCTCATCTGGACAGGTCTGATCACATCCAAACTGGCCAAGAGCATCGTCAACCGATGTCAGTTGCAGATCTGCTGCACATGCAGTCGCATCACAACCCCTCTGTGGGAAAGCTCACTATTGTGAGCGGAAGAAAGAGAATCTAGCAGAATGCTAGGGGCAAGAGCCCGCAACTTCTTGTTTATCCATTAATCACCCAGGGAAGGGATAAAAAAAGAAGAGAGATTGAAGAATAGAGAGATGTACGCTAAGAGAAAAAGTAAGAAAAGGGCCTTTTCAGAAAACAAGAGATTGAGTGCCAGAGTGATGTGAGAATCACAAATAAGAAAGGGTGGGAAACAATACTCGAAGAAATAGGCTCCTAGTGAACCGAGAGGTCTCTCGCCTTTGTAACTGTAGACGTCCCTGAACGTCCCGAGAGGGAATCTCGTTTTGTTCATTTGGGCTCACTACAATTCAGGACTCAATGTCACGGTCCTGTATCTAATCTCGCAGAGTGCAATGCAAGACCGATGAATCATCAAAGAGTCCAAATCCGGCAAATCATTTTTGAAAGAAGTGCCAAACATGGACTGCTTTGCCAGATACAGAGTCGCCACCTAAATATTTATTTTCAGAGAATTTAGGAAACCTTGACTCGTGCCTAAGGCCACGTGTCCGTCATCACCAAAGTTGTTTCGGCTCGGGAACTTGGGTACGATTGTGGAAGGTCACTTCGTGAGCATCGTCGCTCGCCCGATCAAAGATCGGCCTCTACTAACCATGATATCGAGTTTTGAAAACATTATGTGCCCTTATCCCGGTTATTAGCCTAGAATTACTATGTGATGCGCGCAGCATACAAGTATAGACTGGATCGTTTGAGTTGGAACAAAACATTTCATGTTTGTTTTTGAAAGCGGTTTGCTACTCGCAAGTAGGCTAAAATGCAGATTTTGCCACCCTCAAGTGGGCTTAGAAAACATGATTTTTGCCACTCTCAAGTGGGCTTAAAAGCTCGTAATCAATGAATTGTTCCAATTCAGATAATCCAACCTTCATCCATAGGCATTTAGGCAGCTATATCACATAAGCAAATAGCCTCATGGTAAGCATGCTGTCATGGCAACATTCACACGCATGCAAGGATACTAAAGCATAAATACTCACTGAGTACTCCAAGCCAAAACAAAAGCTATGTTAGAAATCGATGCATGATCCTAGCTATGTTAAGAATGCCTAATGCAGCACATGCAAAATGCAACTAAGATAGGCTCGGCTTTTCTAAGATAGCATATGAGATGCAACAACTGATACACGTATTCAACTCAGAATTGAAATACAATGCAGTTAGTATGATGCACCGAGCCTGGTGCATGCAAGACAAATGAATGGATGCAAACATGCGAGCATAAGTATGCTAATTGAAACGTGCCCTAATCTAACTATCATAAGCTGGTAAATAAAAGGGAGAAAGACGTGGGGTTGGAAGACATACATTACACACACGCACACTTATTACAACAATTGGCCCTCTCTCGGAGGGTCTGAAAGAATATTACACAACCAAAATAAATAACGAATTATTACACAATACTAATTACTTAACAAATGAATTAGGTAACAAAGTAAACTAGCATGCTATGCTACGTGCAATGGACTGCCTCAGCTCTATTCCGAATGATGAAGGATGCATGCATACTCGGGTCGCCTTGTCGGGAAATTCCATTGCGACGCCTCGCCTCGCCTCGCCTTTGTTTGCAATTGATCTCAGAAACTTGCACAAAGCTCCAGAAGGCTGAAACTCCACCTTGGGAAGGCCACCGACCAGTTATTAGCATGGGAGACCACCTGCCGACCACCCTTTGTGGTGGAGACCAAAGAGGGTGGTCAGCCTGCCAGAAAATCTAGTCGGCCGACCAGTTTCCACCTCTGGTTTCTGGTTTTTCTGCAACAAAGGCAAGAGAGAGAAAAGGTAATGTATTTTCAACCAATGTGTGCATGACCACTCTCACCGTCCTTGCATAAGCTCAAGAGAGTGTAGTCCTCAATCCTCGTGCCACCAATCACGCATCTCGATGCATGATGGCCGAGAAGTCGAATTGCACGACTCGCTGTGAAATGAATGCACATATAAGCAAGTGAAGCCAACAACTTTATCATGGACAGTCAAGGGTGTCGGTGACCGAGAATTGAGGCACATTTTGTCACTTGGAGTACGAAACGTCCTTCGTTTCCCGTGTTCAGACTAAACCCTACTCCAAACACAAAGCAATGAGATGGCATACACAATGCGACTAACATGCAACCTAGCATACGCAATGCTATGGGCTAAAAGGGCATACACAATGCACGTGACATAACATGGCATACACAATACACTTACGAAGACTATCATGCGCACATGAACTAAATGGCATATACAAATGCAAGATGGACTTACACCGATATGAGTGGACCTCAGCCACACTCACATCAGTGGCCATATGATGGAAATGAGACAACCGAAATACATGCAAACATGCACGGATGCAAAGGACCGATCCTAAGGCACAACATGCAACTCTAACTAAGCATGGCAAAGGATGAAGTATGGCATGCAAACACACATCTTCCAGCTCTGAAACATAATGTACAATGGTCCTGAATCATGCAAATATGTCACACAATGCATGCAAGATGGCTCGAATACCGAAACTAGTGAAGCGGGTTACACTAGAGGTACACAAAGCAATGTATAAATGGCAAAACCAGCCCCAAACAGACCCTATGCAGGTCTGAAACAGTGGGAAAATGGCCCAAAATAATGACTCAACATGCAAAGAAATGAAGCTCATGCAATGGTTCGAAAACGAGGCATTTATGCACAACTCTCAAACACGTTTAAAGAGTGGAAATCATGGGAATATGGCATTCATATAAGCTCTAAAATATAATATATAATGGCCCCAAAGCATGAAAACACCTCAGTGTATGCATGTAATAGATCTCAAATCTCAAAGCTAGGCATGGATATTAAACTACAAGCATGCAAAACAAGTATCATTCGACCATGAGACCCAAAAACAGAGTTAAGGCAGTCCAAAACACATACAAAATCAGTTTAAGGCATGGCCAAAAAGTGCTAACATGAAGGGCCAAAACAACATGCAACCTAGGCTTTCAAGCATGGTTTATACTACATGTATATGAAGCACATGAGGGGCCACCAAACCAACCAAAAACAGAAACATGGCATGCCAAAATATGACCAAAAACCCACTGAAACTCAGTCAACACATGTTAGAATGAAGTGTTCCTTTGAAAGGCCAATGAGAGGGTTGTTCTACACATGTATGATGGACACACAAAATGGCAAAACTACCTCTAGACAAAGATTATGAGGGCCCTAAAACTCACTAAAAAGGGCCTGAAATGAGTCTAGGAAGCATGCAAGTAAAGGCCCCTTTGGAAGGCCTTGAAGAGGATTACTCTACACATGCATAATAAACATTCAACATGGAAAAAAAGGCTCTGGAAAGAGCCTATGTAGGTCACAAAACTCACAAAAAGTGGCCTAAAACATGGCTTTGAAACATGCAAATAGGGGCTCATTTGTAAGGCCAACAAAGCTAGTAAACAAAACAAGGGGTGAGAGGGTCACCCCTCTCTGATTTTGAGGCTCAAAAAGACATAATAACCACTGAAAATCTGCTGGATTTCAGTGGTTAAAAGGGCCAATAAATCTCACAACAAAGGCCCTAATGCATGGCCTAAAACAAGAGGAAATGAAGCATGCAAGGGGGTAGATGACCCCCAACAGAAAAATAGTCTTAAACAAACATGTTTAGAAGCTCAAAACAAGACTTTTTTCAGTTTATGACAAAGCCTAAATATGCTTGCAAACTAGGCTAAGATATGAAGCAAAACAATGATACAAAGAGGGAAATAGAGACTTACCCTTGTAGAGAAGAAGGCCAGCAGCTTCTAGACCAAAATAGGAACTCTTCAACTTTTGAAAATGAGCTCCTAGGTGCTCAGGTTGACCATGGAGGTGTTGTGCTTGGAGGTGTAGTGCAATGGAGCCAAGAACTAGGAGTTTTGGACACCAAAAGAGAATGATATAGAGAGAGAGAGGTATATGCCTTAGCCAAAATTTTCTCAACCCTTGCAAGTGGAGAGGAGGGTCTCTCTTATAGAAGAAGAGGTCCAAGGCCTGTCTTAGAAGCTTGGAGCAAAGGGGCCAAGCTTCTTAAGGAAGCTAAACCAAAAGGGTCAAGCTTCTTGAGGAAGCTAAACCAAAGGGGTCAAGCTTCCTCAAGAAGCTTAACAAAAGGTCAAGCTTCTCTTAGAAGCTAAGAGTAAAGGGCCAAGCTTCTTTAAGAAGCCAAAACAAGAGGGTCAATCCTCGGAGGATGGGGCAAATGCCTCCCAGCTGGCACAGCTGGATAGCACTCAAAGAGACAAAAAAGCAGAAGGTTGGCCGACCAGTTCAAGTGGTCGGTCGACCACTCCCCCTGGTCGGCCGACCAAGGGTCAAAAGGTTCAAGTTGAAAAGGTGGTCGGCCTACCCATATTGGTGGTCTCCTAGGTGAATGCAACTCAGTGGTGGTATGGGAGACCAGAAAATGTGGCTCCAAAGTCAAGGAGACTAGCTTCTTGACAAGAAAATCGGCCGGCGGGAGAAGAGGTGGTCTCCAAGAGAATTGCTGGTCTTCCACCCCCGTACCACCTTTTTAACAATGAAAATAGGGTCCCTGCCAAAAATGAACCCACACCGATGCAAAACGAGGGTTCGCGGGTCAAAACGCGCGGCCGGAGGCCCCGAAAACTAACTATTAAGCACTGGAGGTGGCGTGCGACCACAAAGGTGGTCTCCCGGGCCACAGTGTCTCTCTAGGGAGAGGGAACAAGGTGTGTGCCAAAAACTGGAGCAAACAGAGAAAGTTAAGCGGTCCCGAACTGAAGCGCACGACCGACGGCTTCGAAAACTAGAAACTGGTCTCCGAACGGGAATAGTGGCCTACAACCACGAAACGTAGCCTACGGCCACTGAGAGATGGTCTTCGAGACCTCTCCCTCCCTTCGAGAAGAGAAAACAGAGAAATGAGACCTGGTTCGCAAACCGAGGCAAAGCACAAAAGAGTCCCGAAGTCTGGAGGCAAGGCTCTCAGCCGAGACTCTGTGACCTCAGAATGAGCACAATATGCATCATCACCGAGCGCTCAATCGATGACATCTGAGTCTTAAGGTCGGTCAAAAATGGGGTGTCTACAGTAACACATTTGAGTCTTGTGTTTGTTGTGTTTTTGTTTGTCTCGATTCTTGTTTTGAGTCGTTTCGAGTGTCAATAGATGTGTTTAGGCTGTTTTACCTTTGTTTTTCCTTTGTTGAGTCATTTTGACTGTGGTTAGTCATAGGCTCAATACCCGGTCGAGAACTTGTTTCAATTTCAAAATGAATTGTTTTGTGCTTAGAGTGCTGTGCAGTTCTCCACAAATGTGCAAAACAGGATTTGTTCTTTCATAAAACTGCAGGGTTCAACCTAGGTCATGTGAGAACAATAGAACCAGGACCTATCTGAAGCTATATAGGTTCCAGACTGCAAAGCAAAAGAAAAGAAGGAAAATCGAAACATCTGAGTGTGTTTCAACTTCAGCAAATTCCGAGCGTGCATTTCAGATGTACCTCTTCAGGCCTTGTCAATGCTCCGAAATATGAGTGTGCCTCTACCTCAAGCTCAAGCTCAAGCCTGCTTCAAGCTAGAATGGCGATCAGAAGTGCTCTCCCTAAGTACCAATCCCTACCAGAGGCATCTTGGTCGTGTTTGCAATGAGTTCCTAGGAGACCAACTGCGATGCTAGAAACTAGAGTTCGAATGGCTGATGCTTAGAACGCAAAGGTTCGGGATTTTTGAGACTAAAGCCTAGTTTAAATACCCAGGGGTGTATCCCCGGCTTGAAATCTGTAAGGAAGCCCCATAGGTTGAGGTAGCGGGTATGCGCCTCGCCTCAATTCTGGATATTGAACCAACCTAGTTTGCCACCCTGTTGGAGAATAGGAAAAGTTGTGAATATGATCAGGAAGAAAAGCGGCATCCGAGGCTTTTACATGCAGATATCGCTCCTTTACAATGCTTCAGGACCTTTGTATTGTGAGTTGAAGGTCAGTGTTCGAAGAGTAGAGCGGTTCACCGCCACTCACCCCATGAGGTGCTTTCTAAAGCGCTGCTTTGTTTGTTTATTGCATTCCCCAAACAACATGCTTTACATTCCTTGTAACATGTATCATATCATCGCACTTCTTGCATTTATTTGCATATTGTGTTATCTTGTATCATTTATCCTTTACGCTGAGCAACATTTAGGATCGTTGTCCTTCGAAGCTTTCTCAGGACGCGTGAAGCGCGGCCCTGGGCGTGTTTTATCTCGGGACGCGTGAAGCGCGACACTGGGCGGGTTATATCTTGGGACGTGTGGAACACAAGCCCTAGCGGTTTTTCTTGTATCTCAGGACACGTGAAGCGTGGCCCTAGGCGGGTTGTATCTTGGGACGTGTGGAACATGAGCTTGAGCGGTTTTTCTTATATCTCAAGACGCGTGAAGCGCGGCCCTAGGCGGGTTTTATCGCGAGACGCGTGAAGCGCGAGCCCGAGCGGTTTTTTAGACCTCTTCTCACGATTTCAGCGTGGTTAGAGTGTTCCTTTCCTCACACGATTTCAGTGTGTTTGGAATTTATCTTAGGTTGCGTTGAGTGCGCCCCTGAGCAGTTGTTTTTGGACCTCTTCTCACGATTTCAGTGTGGTTAGAGTCTTCCCTTCCTCACATGATTTCAGCGCGTTTGGAATTTGTCTCAGGTTGCAAGGAATGTGCTCCTGATTGGTTTTCTTTGTTCTTCCTCCTCTCACGATTCCAGCGTGGTTGGAGTGCGTTGCCCCTTTTGCGTCTATTGCTCTATCTGTTACATCCATTGCATCATATCTGCTTTATCGCCTGGTCTAAGAGACCTTAAATCCTCTAAAGGTGCAATTCCTTTGGTATTTGTCGTGCTCGAACGACCTCCGGTGGTCTGGTATAGCCACTTACCTGTGTTTGTTATGAGTGCCTAAGAGATCAACTAAGTCGGTGGAAACTAGAGTTCGAATGGCTCATGCCTAGAACGCAAAGGTTCGGGATTTCCGAGACTAAAGTCTGGTTTAAATACCCAGGGGTGTATCCTCAGCTTGAAATCTGTATGGAAGCCCCATAGGTTGAGGTAGCGGGTGTGCGCCTCAATTCTGGATATTGAACCAACCTAGTCTGTCACCCTGTTGAAGAATAGGAAAAGCTGTGACCATAGTCAGGGAGAAAAGTAGTACCTGTGGTTCAACCGAGAAGAAGCGGAAGATCCCCAGCAACATAAGGTGAGTCATCACCAATTTCCCTTGTAAGGTACTTTTGAGAGCATCGCTTCCTAGCAGCATCTATCGTATCTATCATAAGTGTTGCATAACATTTGTCGCATTGCATATAGCATCTATCGCATGCATCTACTGCATTGTTCTATCGCCTGCATCCTTTCCATGTTAAGCTTAGTCCGGCATGTGCCCATACTTTTTGCGTTGAAGCATGGTTCTGTGATAATGTGTACGCGCCTATTCCACTAAGAGAATTGTGGTCTGAGGGTGTCGGCACCTTTTCAGTGTTAGACGTGGTCTGTTTTGTATCCATGCCTTTTCTAGGTAAAAATGTGGTTTGGTTGCGCGCCTTATTCACTACATCCATTGTATCCGTTGCATTGTATTTTGTCTTATAGCATTCAGCATTTAGGATCATGATCTTTCCACAGCAGATCATTCCTCACTTATATCATCCCACCCAATTACTTGTATCTTGTATTCATTCTGCGAAACACATAGTTCTGCCTGTGCATACGCCTACTCCACTAAAGAGAATGGTGGTTTGAGGGTTCCGGCACCTTTTCTATGTTAAACGTAGTTTGATTTTGCATCTCCATCCCTTTATGATATTTGTGTGGTTTTGCACTGCTAGTGGTTTGATGATTCAAATACATTGTATATCATGTTCATGATTTCATTACAATTGCATATCATTTTGCATCCTGTCCCTGAACTACGCTAGTTTGATTCCCTGCAAAGGGATATGTAGGCAGCCTGCGGGCACAACCATTTATTTATCTGTTTCTACATTTACATTTTGTTTATTTGTCCAAGCCTTCGGCCTTGTCAAAAATGGGTCGTCTCTAGGCTTTGACATTCACTCACGTCACTTCATGACTCTGAGCTCTGTCAAAGAGAGACAATTGTAGACACCTCATTTTTGACCGCCCTTAAGACTTGGGCGCTACTGATGGTTTACTTGGTGATGAAAGTTATGCAGTGCCAAATGGTCGATTTCTTCAGCAAGGAGAGTCAAATCCTAATCTCACACCCCTTTTGGACTAAAATGATCTTGATCAAAAGATTTTAGACCTTGAAACCCTCTCTTTCAAAATAGTTTTTGAAAAATGATTCTACGACGTTCCAAGGCTCGCATTTCATTAAATGTTGCGCTTTTTGGTAAACCGAGCGAGGACAAAGTAGAAATGAATGAAAAAGAGATGAAATCTTTGAAAAATCTTTCAAAACACCTTGTTTAGGGGTTTGGAGTTGAAGAAAAGAGGAGTGGAGGGAAGAAACCTAGTTAAGGAAGAAGTTGGGTATGAATCGTTAAGAGAGAGACGAGCAGTCTTTGCTAAATTGGGCCTATCCTTTTGTATACTTGGATTCAAGCTATGAGGCCTCCACCGTTGGAAAGAAGACTTCCGGGCCTTCATTTTATACTCACGAATCTCCTAAAGACGAGTCCGGATGGGGGAGATATGATTGGTTGAAGTTGGGCATCATTCCAGTTGGACCGAAACTGGGCAGTCTTCACTAAAAGAGGCATAACCTTTTTCACAATTGGAATTTTGAGGTGAGGCTGCCACTATTGGAAATCTTACTTCTGGGGCATCATTTTAGACACAATATTGACCTGCAAAGGAGTCTAGATGAAGGAGTTATGCCCATTTGAAGTCGGACCTGCAGGATAGAATTTGCAGTCAACCACAAATGTGCATAGTCGAGCATCACAAGTAGCAGGTCGGCACCAAAGATAACCGGTCGGCCAAGAGTGACCCAAATTCATTTTTTTTGAAGATATTTCTCCTCTAGCTATTTCCAGCTTGTGCCAGTTGTCCTAACTCAGATATTTTCGACCAAATGCTCTCTTTTTGCTATATATGAAGCTATATCTCATATATTGAAGGGGTTAGAACTTGGAAGCAATTTTGGGAGCCTCTCTCACTAAAAAAAATTTCTCTCTCTCTAGAAATTTCAGAGCTAAATTTCAGCCTTTCTCTCTAGTTTGCTTTCACTCTTGCCCTCTTGTGCATAGAAGTAGAGAAACATGCCTAGTTTGCCTATGGATCCTTGATTAAAGTTGCCTATCTTTGGGAGGTGGTTGCTTGAAGCTTACTTAGGACTTTGTTTGAGC
The DNA here is from genome assembly GCA_036172215.1 of Camellia granthamiana. Taxonomy (NCBI): domain Eukaryota; kingdom Viridiplantae; phylum Streptophyta; class Magnoliopsida; order Ericales; family Theaceae; genus Camellia; species Camellia granthamiana. Next base: position 38,340,385 of record CM069907.1, on the reverse strand, counting down.
TCCAAAAGGTGATTTGAGCTCAGATTTTTGCCTGTTTTGGTGCTTGACTTTAAGAGGTATAAACTCTACCCTTTAAACTTGTTTTGCACAATTGTTTTGCCATAGTTTTCAACTACTTTGGGGCTGTTTTTGGGTGGTGTTGAACTAAAAAAGTCTCTGTTTTTCCTCTATTTTTTAGTCCTATAAAGGGTAGTTTAAGCCTTGTTTGGCTAGGGGGTGTTTCCTCCCTTTTGCTCCTTGGCTTGTAAGGCCTTTTGGGCTATCTTGCAAGCTTTTCAAAAAAACTTCCTTTTGGCCTTAAAACCACTGAATTCCATAGGAATTTTAGTGGTGGAAAGGTAGTTTTGAGACCCAAAATAGCAGGGGGTGGTCCCCCCTCCTCTTGTCTTGTTAGCATGTGCTGTTGGCCTATCAAATGAGAATATATTTCTCCCTTCTTGAGGCATAGTTTGAGCATGTTTTTGTGACTTTTTTAACATGTTATAACTCTGTTTTTAGTTGGTTTGATCACTTGTTGCATGCTCCTTACACTTGTAGTGTAAATCCTCTTTGCTAGCCTTGCATGCCTAATGAGTTAGCTTGTTATTCTAGCATGTGTTGGCTTAGTCTCAGCCCATTTTTGGTGTTATTTTGCCATGTTATAACTGTGATTTTGATTGGTGGACTCACCTCTTGCATGCTTTATACACTTGTAGTGTAATCCTTGCTAGCTAGCCTTGCATGCTTGTCTCTTTAGCCTATTATTCTAGCTCATTTTGGCTATACTCCAGCATGCTTTTGTTCATATTTTGGCATGATTTAGCTCTATTTTGAGCCCTCTTGGTCGTATGATGCTTGTTATGCATGCTTATAGTGCAATAACCTTGACTAGCTTTGAGTTTTGAGGTATCTTGCATGCTTGGCTTGAGGTATTTGCATGTCTTGGCATCATTTGGTATGTTATTTCAGAGCATGTAGTGTTGTCACACTTCCATGTTTTTCACTCTTTAAGTGCTCTTGAGAGTTGCACCTTTATGCCTTGTTTGTGAGCCATTGCATGAGCATCATTTTCTTGCCTTTCAAGCCGTCATCTCAGCACATTTTGGCCACTGTTTTGGCATGCATGAGGTCTGTTTAGGGCTGGTTTAGTCCATTGAGCATTGTATTGCATGGTTCTAGTGTTGCGTTCTTCACTAGTTTCAATGTTTAAGCCTACTAGCATGTTGTACTTGAAGTGTTTGCATGTTAGAGTCTTGTTTATCATGCCACTTTAGCACTGAAAAATCTACCATCTCCCTCATTTCTTCATTTTTGATTTGTTTTGATGATTGGTTAGTCTTGAGGTTGTGTTTAATGCTTGGGATTAAGGCCTATGCTTAAATCGCTTCAACCCTCTTTTGAGGGTTACTCCTAGTCAAAGGCATTGGTCTCTCCCATGCCTTAAACCATTCTCTTTGATAGACCTCTCTCTCATTAGAGGACTCTCATATTTGGAGAAGTTGATTAATGAATGGATCGGTAATGTTAAAATGTGTAAACAAAATCAATTAAGTAAACATGCCAAGATAACATGTTTGTGTTGCATTGCATGTGTTTGGATCAGACGTTAATGCAAACACAAGTGTAGACACCCCATTTTTGACTGTCCTCAAGACTTGGTTGTGCTTGCAGGTACATCCAGCCACAAGTTCGATTGCTCGTCGAGTACTCGACTTTCACGGCGGGACATCACAGGTTTGAGCTTTCCAAACCCTGTATCCTTTTTCCCCCCATTCTTGGACCATATGTTGGTCCTTTCAGCATGCTTCTCATGGTGCACTGCCGATCACTCTCTGCCACTGCCGGCCATGCATTTATCCCTACCTGCCATTGATGAAGCCTGCCGGCCATCAATGAGGAACTGCCGGCCACTGCTAATGGCCGGCAGAATACCTTGTCTCAGTAGATTTCACGCCAGATCTTTTGAGCCAGTTCGTTTTCACTCATCCCTCCTCCATAAAGCCCTTTTCAAGCTTGTTTAATAAGCTTTGCATTGTTTTCCTCGATATAAAGAAAGGCTCCTCCTCCCTTACAGCGGTTCAGAAATTTGTGGCTTGAGTTATACATACACATTTGTATCTATATTTCTCTTTTGTTCTTGTTTTGTGCCTTAAAAGTGTCATTTTGTCTCACTTTTGTACACAAACACACACTCAAACACCATCCTTGTGTTGCTGAGGCTTCTTGAGGTTTGTTTTGGTGTTCTTGGACTGGTTTGAGCTCAAAGAAGTTGCTGGAGTTGCAGCTTTAAAGGTGGTCTTCAAGGGTGAGTTTCTAAGGCCTTGTTTGGCCTTGCTTTTGTACCTTCTTTGTGAGCCTTTGGGACCACTTTGTTTTGGCCTTCTCACCACTGAAACTCAGAGGAATTTCAGTGGCGGGAAGGGTGTTTTGAGGTCCCAAAAAGGAGAGGGTCATCCCCTCTCCTTGTGTCTTCAATACTTGCTTCATATGCCTCATGTGTGAGCATGTTTGTTAAGCTTATGTTGGCCATATCTTAGCTTGTATTTGGGGTTATTTTAGCATGGCATGCCACTTTTTTTACTTGGTTTTGTCACTCCATGCATGCCTAATACACTTGTAGTGTAAATCACACAAACTAGCTTTGTATGCTTCATAAAGTAGCATGTCATTCTAGCTTGTTTTGTTTCCATTTTAGCATGTTTTTGGTGATGTTTTGCCATGTCATACCTCTGTTAGGGTTTGGTTTGGTCACCTCTTACATGCCTCATGCACTTGTAGTGCAATTCCATGAAATAGCCTAACATGCATCATGCTTTAACATGTCATTCTAGCATGCTTTTGGCTTAATTTCAAGAAGCTTTTGTCTATGTTTTAACATGCTTTAGCTCTGATTTGTGTTATTTAGGCCATGCATGACTTGCTTTGTATAGCTGTGGGGAAGTGGTTTTAGGAAATACTCTTCCGATCTTGGGGGACGCTCGTGATCCACCGATAGTCACCTGAAAGGAAGTAAACACTCCGGTCGGGGGTGCCAGAATTAGCACTCCGACGGACAAGTCAGTCTTTCGTTCTAGATTACTTGTATTCTAATTTAAACACCACAAATATCACATACCTCTTTTTGGTTGATGTCTCTTCTATTTATATCTTTTCTTCTTTGGGCCTCGGGATTAGTTCCAAATCCATCCTACTATTTGGCATACTTTGTAAATAACCAATCTTCACTTGGCCCCTTGCTTAATTGGCTATTTAGCCGAATAAGGTTGGGTCCGAGTTTCCGTGGCAATGACTGAATACTTCGAATCTCGATTCTTCAACGTTCGACTACCTGGAATCTCTACGACTCCCAATATTCGGCCCCCACAATAGCTATAATGCATTCTAGCTTGTTAGCTTTGTGTATCAAGTCCACTAGCATGTATTACTTGGACTATTTGAATGATTTGGCATCATTTGTTATGTGATTTCAGTCCATGTTTCATGGTCATGCACTTGCATTTATCGCTCATTAAATGCGTTGGAGGGTTGGTCCTTTATGCCTTAACATGAGTCATTGCGTATGCCTTCATGCCTAAGCTTGCGAGCTATCATTTCAGTGCTTATTTGGGGTTATTTTACCATGATATAACTCTGATTTTTGTTAGTTAAGTCATCCCATGCTTGGTCTTAATAGGTGTAGTGTAATCCACCTTACTCACCTTGTAAGCATCATGCCTTATACCCCTCATGCTAGCTTGTTTTGGCTTCCTTCCATGAATGTTTTAGACTCATTTTGACATGTTGTAGGACTATTTTCGGTTGCCTTTGCCATATGTTTCATGCTTTGTGTAGCTACAGTGCAATTGGCCTTGTTAGCTTTGTGTTTTGATGACTCATACATGCTATCTTTGAGCTATTTAGATGATTTGGCATCATTTAATATTTCATTTCAGAGCATGTAGCATTGCCATGTTCCCACTTCATTCACTCTCTAAGTGTCTTTGAGTGTCGTGCATTGTTGCCTTGTTTATGGCTTAGCTTGTACGCTTACATGCCTAGGTCTTTGAGCCTCCATCTTAGCATGTTTCGGTCATTGCTTTGACCTATTTCAGTTTTATCCATGTTTGGTTCATGCACTTGTGCCATATATTGCATGCCCCCTTTGTAGTCCTCTTTACTAGCTTCATGCTTTAAGGACCTTTGCATGCTGTGCTTGTGTCGTTTGAATAATTTGGCATCATTTCATACCAAATTTCAGTGCATTTAGTGTTGTCACACTTCCATGTTTATCACTCCTTGAGCACTCTTGAGAGTTGTGCTCTTAGGCCTAGTTGATTGGCCAATGCATTGTGCATAAATGCTTTGTCTTTTGGTACTTTTGTTTTGGTGTATTAGCCACTGTTTTGGGCATGATTGAGGTCTGCCCATATTCGGTTTAAGTCCATAAGCATGTTGATTGCATGTTGTTGCATTGCATTGTATTAGAATGTTGTTTGCATGTCATGTTGCTTGCTTTACATTGTGTTCAATCGGGCATTACGTTGAACACAAGGTGGATTAGCTCATTTCGTACTTGAAGTGATGAAGTGAGCCAATCACCCTTGGTCTTCATTTCCTTTGACTTCCCATGATAAGAAGATGGTCTTGGTGACTTATTTGTCATGCATTTATTGAATTTACACATGTTGGATCTTTGGCCATCATGCATCGAGATACGTGATTAATGGTCTAGGATCCAATGATGCCCATTCCATTGATGTTTTGAAGTGATATGGAGTGGCATAGTGCGTACCTACCCTTGGGAGACCCTCTATTTTCTCTATTTTGTGCTCTGCTGCAGCTTGGTGTCACAGCACACCAGGGGCCGACACCTTCTTATCGTTGGCCGGCAGATCTTCATTTATGGCTGGCAATTTACACTTTTGGTCGGCAGTGGGGTCGGCAGCCACCTCTCATGGCCGACAGGCCACTAGTGCACTCCTCAGTACTATTTTGGTGAGATCCAGCAGCTAGTTCTCAAGGACACCCTGCAGACAGAGCCTCTAAAGAGCATTTGGAGAGCTTTCGGGACGGGAATCGAGCATGCATCTTCAACTTCTTCAAGGTAGAGCTGAGGTGGCCTAATTTACATATTTCAATGCTTAGCATGAGTTTGTAATTTAATTAATTCATTTGTTAATTAGTTAAAGTTTTGTAATAATTAGCTTAGTGTTAGCTAGTTATTCAATTTGGTTGTGTAATAATTAGTCTAATTAGATTATTAGATTAGTTGATTAGCTTAGCGTATCTAGCTTAGCTTATTCATTCGGACCCTCCGTCGGGAGGGCATATTTTTGTAATAAGCGTGCGTGTGTGCGATGCATGTCTTCCAACCCCATTTCTTTCTCCCTTTTACTTACTTGCTTTCAGTGGTTTGTTTTAGGGCATGTTTCGATTAGCATCTTAATGTTTGCATGTGTGCATCCATTTATTTGTCTTGCATGCACCAGGCTCGGCGCATCATACTAACTGTATTGTATTTCAATACCAAGTTGAATACATGTATCAATTGTTGCATTTCACATGCCATTTTAGGATAGCCGAGCCTATCTTAGTTACATTTTTGCATGTGCTGCATTAGTTATCTTAACATGAACTAGGATCATGCATAATTTTTAACTAGTTCTCTGTTTTGGCTCGGAGTACACTGTGACTGTTTACGCTTTAGCATACTGCATGTGTGTTATTTGTTGCCATGATAGCATGCTTGCCATGAGGCTAACTGCTTAACTGATATAACTGCCTGAATGCCTGTGGGTGAAGGTTGGATTGCTTGAATTGAAACAATTCATCGAAATGCGAGTTTTACGCCCATTTAAGGGTGGCAAGATCATGTTTTCTTAAGCCCACTTGAGGGTGGCAAATCCATGTCTTAGCCTACTTGCGGGTAGCAACTTCAAACCATTTTCAAACAAACATGAGATGTTTTGTTCCAATTTAGGCGATCTAGGCTATACTTGTGTGTTGTGCGCATCACATAGTAAGATTAGCTAATAAACCGAAATAAGAACGCATGTGTTTTCAAAAACAAGATATCATGTTAGTAAAGGGCAATCTTCGATCGGGCGAGCGGGGGTGCTCATTGCATGACCTTCCCCTCTCGTACCCAAGTTCCCGAGCCGAGGCAACTTTGGTGATGACGAACACGTGGCCTTAGGCACGAGTCAGGGTTTCCTAAATTCCCCCAAAATAAAATATTTAGGTGGCGACTCTGTATCTGGCAAAGCAGTCCATGTTTGGCACTTCTTTATAAAATCAGTTTTCCAAAACGATTTTCCGGATTTGGACTCTTTGGTGATTTATCGGTCCCGCATTGCACTTTGCGAGATTAAATTCAGAACCGTGACATTGAGTCTGAACTGTAGTAAGCTAATGAACAAAACGGATTTCGCACCATTTCACGCGCGGAGCTCGGGACGTTCGGGCGCGTCTACAGTTTCTGGCGACTCCACTGGGGAGTTAGAGAACTTGACTCGAACTCATGATATCTTGTTTTGACTACACTTATGTGTCTCTTTGCATTGCATTTGCATTGGTGCGCCTAGGACACCGTGTTTGCTGTATGCTATGCCTGAAGGGTTTGCCGGAGGCCCGCTTTGCGAAGCGTGCCACAAGGCTGGCCGGTTGCGGGCTCTGCCACGATCGAAACACAAACCCCGATTTTTACTGGGGCACCCTTTTTGACCATTCCACCTAGTGCATATTGGAAACCATAGTGACCATTCCAAGCTAGGACATGTTGCTTACCCAGTTATAGGTTGTTTGAAACCGCTGCATGCGTAGTGAAACCCTAGCTCCTGACAAGATAGGACAGGGAAACCCTACCCCAACATAGGGGTGTTTTGGCTCTTACTTGCTTGATTATGTGCTTTTAGAGTGTGCCTTTACAGGTTGTGTATATCAGTTTACAAGCTTGGGTATCAGGCCCGAGGGCATCAATAATTTGGGGAATCAATTTTACCTGAGGGTATCAGTTTACAGGTACAATTTTGGGCAGAGTTCAATAGAGAGTACAGTCATTCAGCTATGCTCGTATTTGTTCCAGTGAAATTGGGCTGAGATGCTACCTATTTTCTCTTTTGCTAGGTGGTCTTGGAACCGTAGCTTCAGAAGGCTCCAATATCCCCCAAGTACATCGGACTTTTGTTGATAGACTTTGTCAGGTCAGAGATTCAGTTCAGAGCAGCCAGTGTTTTCCTTTGCTGAGGCAAGGCAGAAAAAGGCCAGTTAAGGCTCACCGGTTTATCTGATCTGTTAGTCACCAGTCATGCCCCCTCTGTTCAATTCAGCAGACTCATGATGACGCAGAGTTCAGAAGAAATTGTGGCCATGACAGCGACCTTAAACCAAGGAATCACCATGCAGGGTGAGACCAACGCTGAAATACAACGCCCATCTGGGGCACCTACCGCATATCCAGTCTTTGAACCCCAATCATTTCAAACTTGCGAGCCCACTACTTTCGAGCTGATGGAGATGATCGACGATCTTCAGAGATCTGTGGCCGATCTAGCCTTCGGAATGTCGGCTCCACCATCGACCGTAGTACATACCGGAAATTTCATGCCAGAAGAGCCCCCACTATTGAAGCGAATTGTAATTGAACTCAGCCAACCTGAAGCCATCCCAAGTTCCGACAATAACATGTCGACAACAACAGGGCTTCGCACTGATGTAGCAACCCAAACCTTCGACCAAGCTGAGGCAAGCGGTAAGAACAAGGTGGGGGCAGACATTGATCCCTATGAACAACTTCTGTAGGCTATTGAGGCTTTGAAAGCCGGGGGACTAAACAAACAGCAGGTGCTCGCAGTTGCTGCAAAAACTGTGGATGATACTTTTGTCACTCAGAACGAGGGTAGTTCGAGCCAAGGGAAAAATCGGGAGAAGGGCCGTCGTACCAGAACTGTTTCTTCCAACCCTAATTCTACACCTGGGAAAGATCAGCAGACCAAGCCAACACCTGCTGACCCCTTTGCTAGTGCATCCAGCAAAAATTCACAAACCTCGAAGTATCAACCCTGAGGTCGCAGGGTCTTCCATGCCCTCCATATGCCTTTGTCCAAGGCTCTTCAAATCCTTGCTGAAAAGGGGCATCTCAAACCCCTCGAGCCTCGGCCTCCCCCTAGTTGTCTTCCACCTGGTCATGACGCTACCCAGTACTATGCGTACCATCAACAAACTGGTCATAGCACCGACAATTTCTTCTGTCTTCGCCACGAAGTACAGGATTTTTTTGACAACGAGGTCATCATCCCACCAAGCTCAGCAAAGTCTATCATCACTGGATCAGTGAACATGGGGGATAGTCTGATGTGATCGGGGGTTGTACCACCTACGGGCGGCGCTCAATTTACTCCGAATATAGCGTTTGGCACGCACTATTTTGAGCATTTGTGAATGCTAGTTTTTGTACTTTCTAACTTGGGTATTGGGTCAGTCTTGTTGTTTTGTTCAGAGTCAGTCTGTTCTTACTGAGTAAGTCAGGTTTGTCTTGTTGTATCGAGTCAGTCCTGTTTTGTAGGAGTCGGGTGATTCCGGGGATGTTACCTCGGACACCACTTGCTTGCTTTGTGTTTGTCTTTTCACTTTCTTTTGAGTCTGTTTCTGCTTTGGAGCCGGTTGTGCCAACAGATCTGAACGAAACAATAGTGATTTTCATGCTTTTGTGCTTGTTTCTGCCTTAAGCCAGTTGTGCTAGAAGATCTAAATGAAATGGCAGTCCATTTCACCTCCTCTTCTGTGCCTTGAAATTATTGCATTGACCTAAGTTTTTCAAAACTCTTTTGAACACTGTGTTAAAAACAAAGAGGGAGGAATTCCTCTGGATTTGCAAAAATTTGATCAATTGAGAGAAAGAGAGGCGTGCTAAGCCCATTAATGAATGAGATCATGTTTGTTAACGTGAGTACTGAGAAGGATCCTGGCTTGATCCATATTGGTTCTACATTGTCTTCAGCGCGAGCGATTTGTCGCTTTCTTAAAAGATTTAAAAAAATGTTTTACGCGGTCCTACGAAGACCTGTGTGGAATCGCTCTTGAGATTGTGCAGCCTGGGATCGCTCTTAGCCTCGAGACTCAAACCCTTTTCTTTCAAACCTTGAACTTGGATTCAGAATGTTCAACGGTTAACCACAATGTGAGGCCTGTGTGGCCAGATTTGAAACAGCCCTTGAACTAGGGACAAGAAAGTTAGATCAAGAAGGTCAGACGTCGTCAAAAGAAGCTTGCAAAGCTAGATCAGAAGCACCCCTTGAGCTAGGGGCAAAGATGTCGGATGTGCTCGAAGAGTAAAAAATTGGGACATTTCTCAAGCTAATGAAGATCGGCAAGAATGCCAAATCCCAGAAGGGAGAAAAGAAGAAAGTATTACTGAAGGACAATCGAGTTCCTATCCACAACACTGGGGGCAATTCAACCCCTATTGGATGGACTCCTACATCATTAGCGAACAACAGCCACTCTCTTAGATCCAGATGGCTTCGAGATCTCAAAACCGTTTGACATGGACAAAGCTACACTTTTACCTTTGAGAGGCTCGCTGGGCCGAAAACCCAGAAGGGCAACCCAGGCAAAAGTTAGAGCAAATGCAAAAGAAAAAAAAAATGCAAAGATGAAAAGAAATAAAAAAATGCAAAGACGAAAAGAAATTAAAAAAAAGAAAAAAAATACAAAAGAAAAAGAAGAAAAAAGAAGAAAAGAAATGAAAAGAATTGAAAAGAAAAGGAGAACATAGCTCGCAAGGTTGAAAACCTAGAAGGGTGGCCTTGGCAAAAGTTAGGGCGTAAAAGGAGAGGTTAATACCCGAATGTACCTTAACCCGAAACTACGTCAGGCTTGATTCCCATGCTTGGGATACGTAGGCAACTTCATTCCGCAGTCCAGCCATAAGCACTTCAAAATCAACTGTGTCCATGTAATGGTTCTGATCATCTTTGTCTTCTCTGTATTCGAGAATTCAGTTATGATTGTCACTATGAGAACTGGTTACAGTGTGCTGCGGTGCTATTCAAACAAGGGGCAACTTTCTGTTGTCATACAGTGTGCTGTGGTGCTATTCACACAAGAGGCAACTTTTCGTTGCCATGCAGTGTCCTTCAGACAAGGGGCAATTTTCCATTGTTTCAGATATGGGGTTGTGCATCTCAAGAGTAAATTCTGAGTAGGTCGAGCAGTGGCCATTTGTAAAAACACTTTTTGAGAATTTTTACTGAGGTTGACTAATTTTCTCTAAAATTATTCGATTTTTCCAAAATTAGACCATTTCTTGGACCCAAAAAGAAAAATTTTCAGCGCTCATAGCCTAACTTGCATGATTTTAAATCAGAAAATCGAGCAGGTGTGTTGATCTAACTCTCATAGTGGTCAAAATTGTTTTAGTAGAAAGCAAAAACAAAAAATGGTCAAAATGATGAACTAGGGGCACAGTTGAGTCAGGTGTTCTGTCTTTTCCCCATTATCAACATACTTGCCAAAAAGGGCATTTTATTTGCCAGAAAAGGGCACAACGGAAGTTAACAGAAAAGGGCTGAAAGCTCTCAACATCCTCCAAGCAACGAGGTATCAAGCCGAGTGCGAAGCATGAAATGGAATGGATCAGGATATTCCACTCCCTTATCTAGACAGGTCTGATCACATCCATACTGGCCAAAGGCATCGTCAATTGCTGTCAGTTGTGGATCTGTTGCACATCCTGTCGCAACCCCTCTATGGGAAAGTTCACTGTTGTGAGCAGAAAAAGAAGAATCTAGCGGAATGCTAGGGGCAAGAGCCCGCAACTTTTTGTTTATCCATCAACCACCAGGGGGGGATAAAAAGAAAAGAAGAGAGATTGAAGAATAGAGAGATGTACACTGAGAGAAAAATTGAGAAAAGGGCTTTTTCAGAAAAACAGAGCCTGAAGGCCGAGTGATGTGAGAATCACAAATGAGGAAGGGTGGGAAACAATACCCGAAGAAACAGGCTCCCTGTGCACATTTGAGTCTTGTGTTTTGTTGTGTTTTTGTCTGTCTCAATTATTGTTTTGAGTCATTTCGAGTGTCAATAGATGCGTTTAGTTTGTTTTACCTTTGTCTTTCGTTGTTGAGTCGTTTTTGTTGTGGTCAGTCGTAGGCTCAATACCCGGCCAAAAACTCATCTCTCAATTTCAAAAATGAATCGTTTTGTGCTCAAAGTGCTGTGTCATTCTCCACATTTGTGCAAAATAGGTTTCTTTCTTTTATAAAACTGCAGGGTTCAACCCAGGTCATGTGAGAACAGTAGAACCAGGACCTATCTGAAGCTACATAGGTTCCATACTGCAAAGCAAAAGAAAAGAGAGAAAATTTGGAGCATCTGATTTTGTTTTAACTTCTGCAAGTTCCATCACTACATCCCGTATGTTCAGAATGAGATGTTTGTTCAGATTGAGCAGTGTGCTGTATGAGCTGTGTGCCAAATAAACCGAGTACTGTGTTATGAACTGTGTGTTCAGAATGAGCAGTGTGCTGTATGAGCTGTGTGTTCAAAGTAAACAGAATACTGTGTTATGAGCTGTGTGTTCAGAATGAGCAGTGTGCTGTTTGAGCTGTGTGTTCAAAGTGAACCAAATACTGTGTTGACTGTTTCAAAGCCAGAATGGCAATCAGAAGTGCTCTCCCTGAGTACCATTCCCCGCCAGAGGCATCTTGGCAATGTTTGCAACGAGTTCCTAGGAGACCAACTGCGATGGTGGAAACTAGAGTTTGAATGGCTGATGCCTAGAACACAAAGGTTTGGAATTTCCGAGACTAAAGTCTGGTTTAAATACCCAAGGGTGTATCCTCGGCTTGAAATCTGTATGGAAGCCCCATAGGTTGAGGTAGCATGTATGCGCCTCGGTTCTGGATACTGAACCAACCTAGTCTGCCATCCCGTTGGAGAATAAGTAAAGTTATGAGTATGATTAGGAAGAAAAACAACATTTGTGGTTTTTGCGTGCAGAAGTTACCCCTTGTCAGCATTTCGGAACCTTTGTGCTGTGAGTTGAAGGTAAGTGTTCGAAGAACACGAGAAGGGGAGATCCCCGTCAGAGTAGAGCGGTTCACCGCCATTCACCCCGTGAGGTGCCTTTTGAAGTACCGCTTTATTTTTTTATTACATTTCTCTAAATATCATGCACTACTTTGCTTAAAACATGTTGTAGCATGTATCGATTCATCGCACTCATTGCATTTTATTTGCATCTTGTGTTATCTTCTTTCGTTTATCCTTTCATGCCAAGCAGCGTTTAGGATCATAGTCCTCCGGGGCTTTCTCAGGTTGCGTCATGCACGCTCCTGATTCTTTGTTTTCGGACCTCCTCTCACGATTTCAGCGTAGTTTGAGTGTCCCTTTCCTCACACGATTTCAGCGTGTTTGGAATTTATCTCAAGTTATGTTTTGAACACACCTGGGCGGGTTGTTTTCAGACCTCTCACGATTTCAGCGTGGTTTGAGTGTCCTTTTCCTCACACGGTTTCAGCGTGTTTGGAATTTTTCTCAGGTTGCGTCGTGCACACTCCTGATTGTTTGTTTTCAGACCTCCTCTCGCGATTTTAGCATGGTTTGAGTGTCCCTTTCCTCACACGATTTTGGCGTGTTTGGAATTTATCTTAGGTTGTGTTTTGAACACACCTAGGCAGGTTGTTTTCGGACCTCCTCTTACGATTTTAGCGTGGTTTGAGTGTCCCTTTCCTCACACGATTTCAGCATGTTTGGAATTTATCTCAGGTTGCGTCGTGTACGTGCCTAGGCGGGTTGTTTTGGACCTCCTCTCACGATTTTAGCGTGGTTTGAGTGTCCTTTTCCTCACACAATTTCGGCGTGTTTGGAATTTATCTCAGGTTGCGTTGTGTACGCGCCTGATTGTTTGTTTTTCCTCTTCTCATGATTCCAGTATGGTTGGAGTATGTCGCCCTTTTGTATCTACTATATTATCACCTCATCGCACTGTTTGTGCAGTTTACACTCGTGCTTTCTTGCACATCGCATTGTTTTGTGCAGTTTACACTCGCGCTTTCTTGCGCATCGCACTGTTTTGTGCAGTTTATCACTCGTGCTTTCTTACGCATCGCATTGTTTTGTGCAGTTTACACTCGCGCTTTCTTGCGTATCGCACTGTTTTGTGCAGTTTATCACTCGCACTATTTTGCGCATCGCACTGTTTTGTGCACCTTACTTGCATTGTGCATGCATTTCATCGCGTTATTTTGCACATCGCACTGTTTTGTGTGGTTTTTCAATCGCGCTATTTTGCGCACCTCATCGCACTGTTTTGTGCAGTTTACACTCGCGCTTTCTTGTGCATTGCACTGTTTTGTGCAGTTTATCACTCGCGCTATTTTGCGCATCGGGCTATTTTGTGCACCTTACTTGCATTGTGCATGCATTTTATCGCGCTATTTTGCGCATCACACTGTTTTGTGCGATTTTTCAATCGCGCTATTTTGCGCATTTCATCGCACTGTTTTGTGCAGTTTACACTTGCGCTTTCTTGCGCATCGCACTGTTTTGTGCAGTTTACACTCGTGCTTTCTAGCGCATCGCACTATCTTGTGCATTTCATTACATGCTCTCAGCTTGCATAAAAAATGCTCGTATCTTTTGTATTGAACTTGCATCGCGCTTTCTTGCGCACCTTTACCTGCACTTGTTAGTGCATTGCATTGTTCGCGCTATCTTGCCCACCTTATCTGCACTTGTTAGTGCACTGCATTGTTATGCACACCTTCTTGCATTGTTATGCACACTTCTCCTCTTTTCGAGACACCGGGATATGTCCCTGTGTTTTTCCTCCTTTTCGAAACACCAGGATACGTCCTTATGTTTCTCCCTCTTCGGTTAAGAGCATTTGGAATATGTTCCGATGCTTGTACCTTTTCGAGACACCGGGATATGTCCCTGTGTTTCTCCCTTTTTTCAAAACACTGGGATATGTCCCTGTGTTTCTCCCCTTTTGGTTAAGAGCATTTGGAATACGTTCCAATGCTTGTACAACCCTTTCCTCTCTCGCGTGTGATACGTTGAGAGGTTTACCTCTCCTCTCATGCGTGTGCCATGCCGAGAGATGCTCTCTTTCCTCTCATGCGTGTGCCACACTGAGAGATGTTATGTTTGAGACCCCAGGTGTCCTCGATAGCCGCTTTTAATCTTCTCCGCGTGAGATGCAGCGAGAATTGAATAATTCTCTTACATCCTTTCTATTGGAATGTGTAGGATTTCTACAACTTGTCACTTTGCTTAAATTATTGTATTTATTTTGCATAAATGCTTCATTATAGCTTTCTTTGCATAATCATAAGCTATGTTCTTGCATCGTGCATGTCATTTGCATTTTGCCGCAGCCTGCGGGCACATCTCTGTATGGTTATATTGAATGCTTGCCTGAGTCTTCGGCCTTTTCAAAAATGGGTCGTCTCTGGGCTTTGACATTCACTCCCGTCACTTTGTGACTTTCGAGTTCTATCAAAGAGGGGCAACTGTAGACACCCCATTTTTGACCGTCCTCAAAACTTGGTTGTGCTTGCAGATACATCCAGCCACAAGTTCGATTGCTCGTCAAGTACTCGACTTTCGCGGCGGAACGTCACAAGTTTGAGCTTTCCAAACCCTATATCCTTTCTGCCCCATTCTTGGACCATATGTTAGTTCTTTCAGCATGCTCCTCATGGTGCACTGTCGGCCACTCTCTGCCACTGCCGGCCATGCATTTATCCTTGCCTGCCATTGATGAAGCCTGCCGGCCATCAATGAGGCACTGCCGGCCACTGCTGATGGCCGGCAGAATACCTTGTCTCAGCAGATTTCACGCCAGATCTTTTGAGCCAGCTGGTTTTCACTCATCTCTCCTCCATACACGTGTATGGAGGGATGAAGCCCTTTTCAAGCTTGTTTAACAAGCTTTGCATTGTTTTCCTCTATATAAGGAGAGGCTCCTTCTCCCTCACAGAGGTTCAAAAATTTGTGGTTTGAGTTATACATACACATTTGTATCTATATTTCTCTTTTGTTCTTATTTTGTGCCTTAAAAGGGTCATGTTGTTTCACTTTTGTACACAAACACACACTCAAACACCATCCTCGTGTTACTGAGGCTTCTTGAGGTTTGTTTTGGTGTTCTTGGACTGGTTTGAGCTCAAAGAAGTTGCTGGAGTTGCAACTTTAAAGGTGGTCTTCAAGGGTGAGTTTCTAACCCTTAAATCTCCCATTTTTGCTTAAGCTTTTAGCCCAACTTGCATGTTGTTTTAAGCTTAACTCTTAACTGGAAAAAGTTCTGTTTTTGCATGCTTAAAAAGTTTGTTTAAGGTCACTTTTTCGTTGGGGGTTGTTTACCCCCTCTTAGGCCTTGTTTGGCCTTGCTTTTGTGCCTTCTTTGTGAGCCTTTGGGACCACCTTGTTTTGGCCTTCTCATCATTGAAACTCAGAGGAATTTCAGTGGTGAGAAGGGTGTTTTGAGGTCCCAAAAAGGAGAGGGTCATCCCCTCTCCTTGTGTCTTCAATACTTGCTTCATATGCCTCATGTGTAAGCATGTTTGTTAAGCTTATGTTGGCCATATCTTAGCTTGTATTTGGGGTTATTTTAGTATGGCATGCCACTATTTTTACTTGGTTTTGTCACTCCATGCATGCCTAATACACTTGTAGTGTAAATCACACAAACTAGCTTTGTATGCTTCATGAAGTAGCATGTCATTCTAGCTTGTTTTGTTTCCATCTCAGCATGTTTTTGGTGATGTTTTGCCATGTCATACCTCTGTTAGGGTTTGGTTTGGTCACCTCTTGCGTGCCTCATGCACTTGTAGTGCAATTCCATGCAATAGCCTAACATGCATCATGCTTTAACATGTCATTCTAGCATGCTTTTAGCTTAATTTCAAGAAGCTTTTGTCCATGTTTTAACATGCTTTAGCTCTGATTTGTGTTGTTTAGGCCATGCATGACTTGCTTTGTATAGCTATAATGCATTCTAGCTTGTTAGCTTTGTATATCAAGTCCACTAGCATGCATTACTTGGACTATTTGAATGATTTGACATCATTGTTATGTGATTTCAGTTCATGTTTCATGGTCATGCACTTGCATTTATCGCTCATTAAATGCGTTGGAGGGTTGGTCCTTTATGCCTTAACATGAGTCATTGCGTATGCCTTCATGCGTAAGCTTGCGAGCTATCATTTCAGTGCTTATTTGGGGTTATTTTGCCATGATATAACTCTGATTTTTGTTGGTTAAGTCATCCCCTGCTTGGTCTTATAGGTGTAGTGTAATCCACCTTACTCACCTTGTATGCATCATGCCTTATGCCCCTCATGCTAGCTTGTTTTGGCTTCCTTCCATGAATGTTTTAGACTCATTTTGACATGTTCTAGGACTATTTTTGGTTGCCTTTGCCATATGTTTCATGCTTTGTGTAGCTGTAGTGCAATTGGCCTTGTTAGCTTTGTGTTTTGATGACTCATACATGCTATCTTTGCGCTATTTAGATGATTTGGCATCATTTAATATTTCATTTCAGAGCATGTAGCATTGCCATGTTCCCACTTCATTCACTCTCTAAGTGTCTTTGAGTGTCGTGCATTGTTGCCTTGTTTATGGCTTAGCTTGTATGCTTACATGCCTAGGTCTTTGAGCCACCATCTTAGCATGTTTCGGTCATTTCTTTGACCTATTTCAGCTCTATCTATGTTTGGTTCATGCACTTGTGCCATGTATTGCATGCCCCCTTTGTAGTCCTCTTTACTAGCTTCATGCTTTAAGCACCTTTGCATGCTATGCTTGTGTCGTTTGAATGATTTGGCATCATTTCATACCTAATTTCAATGCATTTAGTGTTGTCACACTTCCATGTTTATCACTTCATGAGCACTCTTGAGAGTTGTGCTCATAGGCCTAGTTGATTGGCCAATGCATTGTGCATAAATGCTTTGTCTGTTGGTGCTTTTGTTTTGGTGTATTAGCCACTGTTTTGGGCATGATTGAGGTTTGCCCATATTCGGTTTAAGTCCATATAGCATGTTGATTGCATGTTGTTGCATTGCATTGTATTAGCATGTTGTTTGCATGTCATGTTGCTTGCTTTGCATTGTGTTCAATCTGGCGTTACGTTGAACACAAGGTGGATTAACTCATTTCATACTTGAAGTGATGAAGTGAGCCAATCACCTTTGGTCTCCATTTCCTTTGACTTCCCATGATAAGGAGATGGTCTTGGTGTCTTATTTGTCATGCATTTATTGAATTTGCACATGTTGGATCTTTGGCCATCATGCATCGAGATACGTGATTAATGGTCTGGGATCCAATGATGCCCATTCCATTGATGTTTTGAAGTGATATGGAGTGGCATAGTGCGTACCTACCCTTGGGAGACCCTCTATTTTCTCTATTTTGTGCTCTGCTGCAGCTTGGTGTCACAGCACACCAGGGGCCGACACCTTCTTATCGTTGGCCGGCAGATCTTCATTTATGGCTGGCAATTTACACTTTTGGTCGGCAGTGGGGTCGGCAGCCACCTCTCATGGCCGACAGGCCACTAGTGCACTCCTCAGTACTATTTTGGTGAGATCCAGCAGCTAGTTCTCAAGGACACCCTGCAGACAGAGCCTCTAAAGAGCATTTGGAGAGCTTTCGGGACGGGAATCGAGCATGCATCTTCAACTTCTTCAAGGTAGAGCTGAGGCGGCCTAATTTACATATTTCAATGCTTAGCATGAGTTTGTAATTTAATTAATTCATTTGTTAATTAGTTAAAGTTTTGTAATAATTAGCTTAGTGTTAGCTAGTTATTCAATTTGGTTGTGTAATAATTAGTCTAATTAGATTATTAGATTAGTTGATTAGCTTAGCGTATCTAGCTTAGCTTATTCATTCGGACCCTCCGTCGGGAGGGCATATTTTTGTAATAAGCGTGCGTGTGTGCGATGCATGTCTTCCAACCCCATTTCTTTCTCCCTTTTACTTACTTGCTTTCAGTGGTTTGTTTTAGGGCATGTTTCGATTAGCATCTTAATGTTTGCATGTGTGCATCCATTTATTTGTCTTGCATGCACCGGGCTCGGCGCATCATACTAGCTGTATTGTATTTCAATACCAAGTTGAATACATGTATCAATTGTTGCATTTCACATGCCATTTTAGGATAGCCGAGCCTATCTTAGCTGCATTTTTGCATGTGCTGCATTAGTTATCTTAACATGAACTAGGATCATGCATAATTTTTAACTAGTTCTCTGTTTTGGCTCGGAGTACACTGTGAGTGTTTACGCTTTAGCATACTGCATGTGTGTTATTTGTTGCCATGATAGCATGCTTGCCATGAGGCTAACTGCTTAACTGATATAACTGTCTGAATGCCTGTGGGTGAAGGTTGGATTGCTTGAATTGAAACAATTCATCGAAATGCGAGTTTTACGCCCATGTAAGGGTGGTAAGATCATGTTTTCTTAAGCCCACTTGAGGGTGGCAAATCCACGTCTTAGCCTACTTGAGGGTAGCAACTTCAAACCATTTTCAAACAAACATGAGATGTTTTGTTCCAATTTAGGCGATCTAGTCTATACTTGTGTGTTGTGCGCATCACGTAGTAAGATTAGCTAATAAACCGAAATAAGAACGCATGTGTTTTCAAAAACAAGATATCATGTTAGTAAAGGCCGATCTTCGATCGGGCGAGCGGGGGTGCTCATTGCATGACCTTCCCCTCTCGTACCCAAGTTCCCAAGCCAAGTCAACTTTGGTGATAACGGACACGTGGCCTTTGGCATGAGTCAGGGTTTCCTAAATTCTCCCAAAATAAAATATTTAGGTGGCGACTCTGTATCTGGCAAAGCAGTCCATGTTTGGCACTTCTTTATAAAATCTGTTTTCCAAAACGATTTGCCGGATTTTGACTCTTTGGTGATTTATCGGTCTTGCATTGCACTTTACGAGATTAGATTCAGAACCGTGACATTGAGTCCGAACTATAGTAAGCTAATGAACAAAACGGATTTCGCGCCATTTCGCGCGCGGAGCTCTGGACGTTCAGGCGTGTCTACAACAAGAAACGAGGGATGTTTCATACTTGAAGTGATGAAACGTGCCTCATTTCTTAGTCGTCGTCCCCCTTGATTATGCATGATAGGGTGGAGGCCTCTTGAGTCTTGTGTGTTACTTGTGCATTCATCGACATTGTGCAAGCTTGGCTATTTGGCCATAATGCATCGAGATGCGTGATTGGGGGCTCGAGAGCTGAGCACTACACTTCTTTGAGCTTAAGACATGATAAGGAGTGTAGTTGCACACACATTTCCTTGCAAATACATTGCCATGCCTCTGTTTGTGCTCTGTTGTAGCAAAATGAGAAATTGCAGGAATCCGTGGCCGACCGGCCATCAAATCTGCCGACCGGCCACCAAGGCTGCCGATCGACTATCAGAAGTGGCCAATGGCCATCCCTCTTGGCCGACCATCCCTCAGCATGCTCCTAAGAGAGATCAGAAGCATCTTGGAAGTTGGCACAATTTTCAGAAGTCCAAAAGAGTGCAAACAGAGGCATCATGAGGCATGGTAGTGGATTCCCGGTCGAGGCAATCGAGCATGCATATCTCCCTCCCCTCGAGGCCATTGTAACTGCTTTGTTTAGATAGTTAATTTGCTGATTCTGTAATTAATTAGTTAATGTATTTTTCTAATTTATTTCATCTTTGTAATATTTTGATTAGCTTAGCGTAGCTAGTTAGTTCATTTCATTCGGACCCTCCGTCGAGAGGGCTCATTGTTGTAATAAGTGTGCGTGTGTGTGATGCATGTCTTCCAACCCCATTTCTTTCTCCCTTGTACTTATCAGCTTTCGATGGTTAGTTTTAGGGCATATTTTGATTAGCATAACTTATTCTTGCATGCGTGCATGCATTCATCTGTCTTGCATGCACTGGGCTCGGTGCATCATTCAAACCGCATTGTATTTCATATCACTAGGATCATGCATTGATTTCTAATTGGTTTCTTATATCACTAGGATCATGCATTGATTTCTAATTGGTTTCTTTTTTGGCTTGGAGTACACTGTAAGTGTTTATGCTTTAGCATCCTTGTATGTATGTAAGTGACTGCCATGACAGCATGCTTGCCATGAGGCTATGTGTTTAAGTGATTAACTGAATGAATGCTCGTGGATGAAGGCTTCATTGCTTAAATTGGAACAATTCATCAAAATGTGCGTTTTAAGCCCACTTGTTTGTGGCAAATCATGTTTTAAGCCCACTTGAGGGTGGCAAATCCGCGCTTTAGCCTACTTGAGGGTAGCAACTTCAAACCATTTTCGACAAGCAAACATGAGATGTTTTGTTCCAAATTGAGCGATTGAGTCTATACTTGTATGCTGTGCGCATCACATAGTAAGCTAGCTAATAACCGGAATAAGAACACATTTGTTTTCAAAACAACATATCATAATTAGTAGAGGCTGTAGACTGCCTCGGGAACTCTCGGCTCTCCGCGCCGCGAGGGCGCGAATCGCTTTTTCTGAACTACCATAGTTCGGACTCGTGTCACGGTTCTGAATCTAATCTCACAAAGTGCAATGTGAAATCGATAAATCACCATAGAGTCCAAATCTGGCAAATCGTTTTGGAAAACTGATTTTTATAAAGAAGTGCCAAATATGGACTACTTTGCCAGATACAGAATCGCAACCTAAATATTTTATTTTTGAGAAATTTAGGAAACCCTGACTCATGCCTAAGGCCACGTGTCCGTTATCACCAAAGTTGCCTCGACTCGGGAACTTAGGTACGAGAGGGGAAGGTCATGCAATGAGCACCCCCGCTCGCCCGATCAAAGATTGGCCTGTACTAAGGATGATATGTTGTTTTTGAAAACACATGCGTTCTTACTCCGGTTATTAACCTAGAATCACTATGTAATGCGCGCATCATACAAGTATAGACTAGATCGCCTAAATTGGAACAAAACATTGCATGCTCGTTTGTTTGAAAACGGTTTGAAGTTTGCTACTCGCAAGTAGGCTAAGTCGTAGATTTTGCCACCCTCAAGTGGGCTCAAAACGTACAGTTTGATGAATTGTTTCAATTCAAGCAATCCAACATTCACCTACAGGCATTCAAGTGGTTAATCACTTAAGCAGTTAGCCTCATGGCAAGCATGCTAACATGGCAACATACACATCTCATGTAGTATACTAAAGCGTAAACACTCACAGTGTACTCCGAGCCAAAACAAAGAACTAGCTAGAAATCATGCACGATCCTAGTTCATGTTAAGATGGCTAATGCAACACATGTAAGAATGCAACTAAAATAGGCTCGGCTATTTAAGATGTCATGTGAATGCGACAATTCGATACATGTATTCAACTTGGAATTGACATACAATGCAGTTAGTATGATGCGCCTAGCTTGGTGCATGCAAAACGGATGAATGATGCATGCATGCAAGCATAAGGTATGCTAATTTGAAATATGCCCTAAAACTAACCATCATAAGCGGTTAGGTAAAAGGGAGAAAGAAATGGGGGTTGGAAGACATGCATCACACACACGAACGCTTATTACAACAGTTGGCCCTCTCGACGGAAGGTTTGAATAAGAAGCTAACTAGCTAATC
The DNA here is from genome assembly GCA_036172215.1 of Camellia granthamiana. Classification (NCBI taxonomy): domain Eukaryota; kingdom Viridiplantae; phylum Streptophyta; class Magnoliopsida; order Ericales; family Theaceae; genus Camellia; species Camellia granthamiana. The sequence goes on along the minus strand of CM069907.1, from coordinate 38,318,785 downwards.
TAAACTAATTAAACTAATTATTACATGACAAAACCAATTAACTGACAAGTTAACTAATTAGGTACAAAATAAGCTAATTAGCTAACAAGTTAACTAACTAGTTATTACAACACAAATAAGCAGCTAAACGCATTAACTACTTAAATACAGAACCAAAGCATAAACTAGCTAAGGAAAGCAGTAAAGAGAAGTCCTCGGGAAGAGGAGTGCATCCATGCCCGGTCGCCTTGTTCGGAAATCCGTCACGATGCCCCGATTTGCCTCTGTTTGCAACTGTTCTCAGAACCTTGCACAAAGCTCCACAAAGCTTCAACTCCACCATGGGAACCTGTAGGAACATGGCCGACCAGTTCTCGATGTTGGAGACCACCTGCCGACCACTTTTCTTTGCTGCAAACCAAAAAAAGTGGTCGGCCAACCACTTTTACTGGTCGGCCGACCAGTTTTTGATGCACTTCTCTAGTTTGCTGCAACAAAGAGCAAGAAAGGGCATGGCAATGTATTTGCAAGGTATGTGTGCATAACCACCCTCCTTATCATGTCATAAGCTCAAGGGAGTGTGGTTCTCGACCCTCGGACCATTAATCACGCATCTCAATGCATGATGGCCGAGAAGCCAAGATTGCACGAATCAATGTAAATGAATGCAGACATAAACACATAAAGCCTTGAACTCTATCATGTAAGATCAAGAGCATCGGCGACCGAGAATTGAGGCACGTTTCATCACTTTAAGTATGAAATGTCCCTCGTTTCTCGTGTTTGGACTAACACCTAATCCAAACACAATGCAAGCAACAATATGCATACACAATGCAATTAACAACATGGCATACACAATGCAAAGAATAACATGGCATACACAATGCAATGTAACATGGCATACACAATGCAATGTGACATGATCAACTTAACAAAGCTAATGACATGCAAACAATGCTAATGCAACATGAGCATGCTGTCAAGGCTAATGCATGCATACACAATGCAAGGCAATATAAGCATGCAACAACATGAGGCAATGCAACAACGTTCACATAACATGCTCGATGGACTTAAACCAAAATGGACAGACCTCAGTCATGCCTAAATCAGTGGCCATAATGATGAAACTAAGGCATGAAGATCAAGACGAGCATGCTCAATGCAATGGCCCATTGACTAGGCATAAGAGCACAACCCTTAAGAGTGCTCAAAGAGTGACAAATGTGGAAGTGTAACAACACTATAAGCTCTGAAATTAAGCAATAAATGATGCCAAATCATTCAAACAATACAAGCATGGCATGCTAGGGTCCTTAAGGCATAAGGCTAGCAAAGAGGACTATACAAAGGGACACGCAACACATGGCACAAATGCATGAACGAACCATGGACATAGCTTAATTAGGTCTAAACAAAAACCAAAACATGCTAGGATGAGGGCTCAAGGGCCTAGGAAAGATGGCATGCATGCTAGGCCACAAACAAGGTAACAAATGCATAACACTCAAAGGCACTTAAAGAGTGAATGAAATGGGAACATGGCAGTCCTATATGCTCTAAAATGTCATGGTAAATGATGCCAAATCATGCACACAATGCAAATGAAGCATGCTATGGTGCTCAAAACTTGAAGCTAGCAGGGCCAATTGCACTACAACTATGCAAAACATGAAGCATATGGTCAAGGCAACCCAAAACAGTCCTAGAGCATGTCAAAATGAGTCTAAAACATTCATGGAAGGAAGCCAAAATAAGCTAGCATGGTAAGCATGAAGCATGAAATATGCAAGGCGAAAAGGGAGGATTACACTACACCTACCAAGACCAAGCATGAGATGGCTTAACCAACAAAAATCAGAGTTATATCATGGCAAAATAACCCGAAAAACACATTGAAATGATAGCTCGCAAGCTTAGGCATGAAGGCATACGCAAGACTCATGTTTAAGGCATAAAGGACCAACCCTCCAAAGCATGGAAAGAGTGACAAATGCAAGTGTATGACCACACTACATGGACTGAAATCACATAACAAATGATTCCAAATCATTCAAATAGACCAAGCAATGCATGCTAGTGGATTTAATACACAAAGCTAACAAGCTAGAATGCATTATAGCTATACAAAGCATGGCATGCATGACCAAAACAACCCAAATTAGAGCTAGAGCATGCTTAAACATGGACAAAAGCTTCTTAAAGTGAAGCCAAAATCATGCTAGAATGATAGTCCAAAGCATGGTACACATTAGGCTAATTTGTAGAATTACATTACAAGTGCATAGAGCATGCATGGAACTATCAAACCAAACCTTAACAGAGGTATATCATGGCAAAACAACACCAAGAACATGCTGAGATGGACTCAAACAAGCTAGAAAGACATGCTCAAACATGAGGCACACAAAGCTAGTTTGTAAGATTTACACTACAAGTGTACTAAGCATGCATGAGGTGATAAAACCAAGTCAAAATAGTGGTATACCATGTCAAAATAACCCCAAATACATGCTAAGATATGGCCAACATAAGCTTAACAAACATGCTCAAGCATCACAAGCATACAAAACACAAGGAGAGGGGATGAGCCTCTCCTATTTGGTACCTCAAAACACCATGTCCACCACTGAAATTCCTCTGGAATTCAGTGCTAGAAAGGTCATGCAAAGGCTAAAACAAGAGCCTAAAGGGATGGCTCAAAACAAGGCCTAAGAGGGGGTAGACTACCCCCAACACAAAAGAGACCTTAAACAAACATGTTAAGCATACAAAATCAGAACTTTTTGCAGTTTAAAGTCAAGCCAAAATAAGCATGAAAATAGGTCCAAAAGCTTAAGCCAAAACAAGGGTTTTAAGGGTTAGAAGCTCACCCTTGAAGAACACCTTCAAAGCTGTAACTCCAGCAACTTCTTTGAGCTCAAACCAATCCAAAAACTCCAAAACCAACCTCAAAGAGCTTGGCAACAAAAGGATGGTGTTTGAGTGTGTGTTTGTGTGCAATAATATGATGAATATACACTTTAAGGCACAAAACAAAAGCAAACAAGGAAATATAGAGACAAGTGTGTATCTATAGCTCAAGCCACCAAATCTGAACCAGGAGAAGGAGGGGGGAGGTTCTCTTATATAGAGAACCAAAGGTCGAGCTTGTTAGACAAGCTTTTGGCCTAAAGCCATCCCTTCATACACGTGTATGGAGGATGGCTTCTATGCTTACCAGCTGGCACAACTGGCAAGAAAATATCTCCAAGAAGCTGGTGGAAAGCTGCCGACCACTTCAAAGTGGTCGGCCAGCTACTTGTAGTGGTCGGCCGACCACCACAAGTGGTCTCCCAAAAAGAAAACTGGTCGGCCAGGGGTAGAAGAGGTCTGCACACTGAAAACAAGTCAATGTGTAGTGGCCGACCAGAAAAGGTGGCCCAAAGACCAAGAAAACCAGTTGCGCGGCCAGAAAACTGGCTGGCAGGAAGGAAAGTGGTCTCCAAGGGGAATAACTGGTCTCCCACCCTTATACCACCTTCCAAACAAAGGAAACAAGGTTTGTACCAAAAACAAACCAAAAAGGATTCAAGACAAAAGTTCAGGAGGCAAAGCGCGCTGCCGAAAGCCTCGAAAACTAGTCTACCGGCACCAAAAGTGGTCTACGACCACAAAAGTAGTCTCCCAGACCACAGTGTCCCTCTAGGAAGAGGCAACAAGGCATGGTTCAAAAACCAAGCCAAACGGAGAACGTTAAACGATCCCAAGACAAGGCGCGCAGCCGAAGACTCTGAAAACCAGAAACTAGTCTCCAAGAGCGAAAAGTGGTCTACGACCACAAAGAGGTGGTCTATAAGACCACTTCCCCCTTCCAGGGAAGAGAAACAAGGCTTGGTCCACAAACCGAGCCAAAACACAAAGAGTTCGGAGGCCCGGAGGCAAGGCACTCAGCCGAAAACTCTGGAAACTTGAACGAGCACAAACATGCACTATCACCGAGTGCTCGATCGATGACGTTTGATTCTGAAGGTCGGTCAAAAAATAGGGTGTCTACAATTGCCCCTCTTTGACAGAACTCGAAAGTTAAGAAGTGATGGGAGTGAATGTCAAAGCCCAGAGACGACTCATTTTTGACAAGGCTGAAGACTTAGACAAACAGGCAAGATAACAAAGAGATGTGCTCGCAGGCAGGGCAAGATGCAAATGACATGCACAAACCCGAACATAACTTATGATCATGCAAAGAAGTTGTAATGAAGCAATTATACACAATAAATGCAACAGTTTAAGCAAATTCCATGCAAGGAAATAAATACAAACCAAACTACATCTCATGCAGAAAGGATGTAAGAAAATTCTGACTACGTCGGAACTTCTCTTGAATGAACCGTACATACAATATCGTCTGGTTCATTTGGTCGCGCCAGCTTCAAATGAACCGTACATACAATATCGTGCCTGCAAAAGAAAGAAACTCAACAGGTACAATATAGTTAGAAACACATGTTCAATGTTACATCAAAATGCAATTCCAATGCGAGATAAACGCGTGCATACACAATGCTGATGGAAAGGTGCGTAGCAATACAAGTGAAGAGCGCGTGACAACGCAAGTGAAAAGTGCATAACAATGTAGGTGGAGTGTGCATGACAATGCAACCTCAGTGCACATAACAATGCGAGCAAAATGTGCGTGACAACGCGAGTAAAGTATGCGTGACAATGCGGGAGAAGTATGCATAACAATGCGAGAAAAGTGCAACTTCAATAGTACATTTGCAGCAAAATGCCGTAAAAGGAAATGCAAGCCTTAACACGAGCAATTCAACTGTAACCTCCGAGTTATCTCTCGGAGGGGTCACAATATACTTAAAAAGGATACACCTTGCTCTTGACGAGTAACAATGAGCTACGCACCGAAGACTTGAATTGAAGTTCCCGCGGGGACAATTTTGAGCCAAAAAGTGTACTTTTCCTGCACTTTCTCGAGAGCCGAGGACTCCAATCATCACCAAAACACACAGGGAGAACAATGGAGCCCTGAAGATCATCCAGGAGGGTGGCCAACCACCTAGATCAGTGGCCGACCAGTTCTTGACCACTTAAGTGGTCGGCCGACCGGAAAAACTAGCTGGCCGACCAATTTAGCAAAACAGGGACAGATTGGTCTTTTCAAGGCCGGATCTTTAAGTGGACAACTTCAAATCACTTTCCATCACACCTCCAAGGCCAAAATCAACTTCTCCTCCTCCCTAGACCCTTTTGTCTCTCAGATCTACACTTTATACGCATTTTCCAATGCCCCACGCGAAGTTGTTTCGCGAAAACTTTCGATTCTCTTCGTTTTGAACCGATTAGAATTTGTTTTCAAAGCTTCTTTCTCCATTTTCACCACTTGAGGTATGTTTGTCTCGAAGTTTAGCACCTTTTCTCGGGCGTTGACTTTAGTTGACTTTTTCTCTTCCCAAAAGTTGACTTTTGTTGACTTTTTTGCAATTTTGGCTCATTTCGCTCATTTTTGCATCTTTCTTCAGATGGCCGATGATATTCCACATGGCAGAGGGTCCCCGAGAGTAGAGGATGAGCACAACATTATATTGTTGCCTCCGAGGATTCGGCCGTTCGACCTGGAGAGGTACCACCCGCAAGAGCATATACTACTTCCCAGTACCTTTCATCATTTTACCGACTTCGCGCGACGGGCGCCCGCAGACTTACTGCTACGGGAGCCTGAGTCCCACCTATCTCATCATGCGCGAGAGGTACGTACTTCATTTTACATTTTCTACGAAGTATTTTACATTTCTTGCACATTTCAAACTTTCGCTATGTATTATACCTGCTCGTTCTGAACACATTTACATACACAGCACTTCATTCATTTGGCGTGCAGCTCACGCATAGCACAATGCTGACTTGGCACATAGCTTATTCATAACACAATGCTGACTCGGTACACAGCTCACAACACAACATTCTGTTTATTGGGCACATAGCTAATAACACAGTATTCTGCTCATTCTGAACACACAGCTTATAACACAACATTCTGTTTGTTGGGCACACAGCTCATAACATAGCACACTGTTCAATCTAACCACACAGTTCATAACACAGTATTTTTCTCAATCTGAACACACAGTTCATAACGCAACATTTTGCTCAATCTGAACACGCAGTTCATAACGCAGTATTTGCTCAATCTGAACACAGTTCATAATGCCAGGTTTTGCTCAATTAGAACACACAGTTTATAAAGCAGTATTTTGCTCAATCTGAACACACATTTCATAACGCAGGGTTTTGCTCAATCTGAACACACAGTTCATAATGTAGTATTTGCTCAATTTGAACACACAGTTCATAACGCAGTATTTGCTCCATCTGAACACACAGTTCATAACGCAGGGTTTTGCTCAATTTGAACACGCAGTTCATAACGCAGTATTTGCTCAATCTGAACACACAGTTCATAATGCAGGGTTTGCTCAATCTGAACACGCAGTTCATAACGCAGTATTTTGCTCAATCTGAACACACAATTCATAATGCAGGGTTTTGCTTAATCTGAATGCACAGTTCATAATGCAGTATTTTGCTCAATCTGAACACACAGTTCATAACGCAGTGTTTTGCTCAATGTGAACACACAGTTCATAACGCCGTATTCTGTTTACTTTGCACACGGCTCATAACACTGCTCAATCTGAACACACACTTCATAACACAGCATTCTATTTAATTTGCACACGGCTCATAACTCTGCTCAATCTGAACACACAGTTCATAACACAGCATTCTATTTAATTTGCAGAAGGCTCATAACACTGCTCAATCTGAGCACACAGTTCATAACACAACATTCTATTTAATTTGCACCTGGCTCACAACTCTGCTCAATCTGAAAAGACAGTTCATAACACAACATTCTATTTAATTTGCACACGGCTCATAACACTGCTCAATCTGAACACACAGTTCATAACACAGCATTCTATTTAATTTGCACATAGCTTATAACACTGCTCAATCTGAACACACAGTTCATAACACAGTATTCTATTTAATTTGCAGAAGGCTCATAACACTGCTCAATCTGGGCACACGGTTCATAACACAGCATTCTATTTAATTTGCACACGGCTCATAACTCTGCTCAATCTGAACAGACAGTTCATAACACAACATTCTATTTAATTTACACACAGTTTATAACACTGCTCAATCTGAACACACAGTTCATAACACAACATTCTATTTAATTTGCACACGGCTCATAACACTGCTCAACCTAAACACACAGTTCATAATACAACATTCTATTTAATTTTGAAACTGAATACATCTGTTCATTCTATATGTAGGTATCTTCTCGTTTCACACGGGGTTACGGGTCGATCATTGCTAGGGAGTCGTATATGGAGCTCCGGGAGGCTGTTCGACATATTGTTGATGAGGCGGGATTTGGCCCGTTTTGTATGGGGTTGTCGCGTCATCCGGCGAGCAAGACCCTTTTAGGTGCATTAGTAGAGAGATGGTGGGACACCACCAACTCCTTTCATTTCTCTGCTATCGGGGACATGACGATGACCCCGTATGACTTCTCGATGTTGACGGGCCTCGACGTGGCAGGCCGGCCGATCCCATATGATGCGGATATGGGTGAGTGGGAGGCGGCTTGGACTTATCTACTCAGAGCCTATCCGCCGATCGACAGATCATCAGGTAGGGTCAGGTACACCTGGTTCGCAGAGTAGTACAGAAGGACTACGCCTGAGACTTTTTCGGCCATACAGCAGTATGCCCGAGGATTTTTGATGTTCCTCCTCGGGACCACACTGTTCACCGACAGGGGGAACACCGTTGGGCTTTATCTTCTCAGTGCTCTGGTAGACCTATCACAGGTCCAGCACTTCGATTGGGGTGGCGCTGGCCTCGCTACCCTTTACTACTATATGAGCGCGACCTCTCGGGAACGGAGGACCATAGTGGGTGGCTACTGGAGAGCCTGGGAGGTACATTCTGCCCTCTTGATGTACATTTATGTCTTTTATTATTTGTACACTGCACACGGCACACATTGCACACATTACATTCTATACTCTACATTCTGCACTTAGCATTCTGTATTTTCTGTATATTTTGTGGCACATTTTGCACTTAGCATTTTGCATCTTCTATACATTCTGTATTCGCATTCTGCACTCAGCATTCTGCATTTTCTATACATTTTGTATTCGCATTCTGTACTCAGCATTCTTTATTTTCTATACATTCTGTATTCGCATTCTGCACTCAGCATTCTGCATTCTCTGTACCTTCTGTACTCGCATTCTGCACTCAGCATTCTGTATTTTCTATACATTCTGTATTCTGACAGCCACTGTCTTGCCTTTCACAGCTGTGGGTTTACGCCTACTTCCCAACGCTCGCTCCCGAGCTGGAGGTCGAGGCACCACTAGGTGTGCCATGTTCACACAGATTCGATGGTCGGTACCGGTCTAGGCCCCAGGAGACTTTGCCATATCTGAGGCAATATTTCGACACTGTGCGGGCGACGGAGGTAATCCAGAACTCTTAGTTCTTCATGCTTTCAGTTTTGATTTATCTTGCATATTTATGACAACTAATCAGTTTATTCACTTGCTATCCACAGATCACTTGGCAGCCTTGGTTGGCGATGCCCGGGTATTCTCGGTTCCAATTCGCCGGGGCATGGGGCGCCTCCCGATACAAGGTTTTGTTTAAGGGACCAGCCGACAGAGCTTGGTTTCTCGGGGATCGCTTCATGCGTTAGACGATGGGCAATCCCGCTCAGGAGATCCCCTCACCGCCCCCACTGGACATGCGTTCTACAGAGAGCCTCACTTCCCAGGAGGTTGACGACCTTATGCAGGGTGCCGACGCAGTTCTTTTCCTGGAGGAGGGGGAGTACACGACATACCGCCATACATACTTAATGCCTCCACTGATAGGCGTCCGTACTCCTACGAGGAAGTCTGTTGATATGCCATCGTCAAGTCGCGCTCGACGTCAAACATCCCTTGCACTAGCAGGGCTAGCACATCGAGGGGTGGGGCTAGAGGGATGCCCTCGACTTGCCAGTACGCTGGGTGGCTACATCTTCTGACCGAGCTGACGGGCTGGTAATATGGGACATCATATCCGATTCTGTTGGAGCCTCCATTGCCCGATCATCGATGCGTCAGTGACCCTGACTCACCACCGGTATACTCCATAGTTTTCATTTATCACTCAGATATTTAGACATTCATTCATTCACTGATGACTTGAACTTGCATCTGTAGCCTCCCAGAGAGTATACTGAGGGGTTGCTCGGAGTGGTGGCCTCACTCGGGAGCATTGTCCTGCGGAGGGAGACATTGCTGTACGCCTCCGACATTCCGGTACTTTTCACTTTCCTTGCATTTATCATACTTCTAATGACATATGGAAACTGAACATTTCACTATATTGATTCACTGCATATGTAGAGCACATCTGACACATCACATTCACATACTATATCTGCATGTACACACTCTATGTGCCATACTTGCATCTGATATCTGATACACATACTCTGGCTGATGTATTCAAAACTGCCTTTTCAGGTCGTACCACTGCAGGCCGGCCCATCTAGGCCTTCTCGATCAGCTGGGAGAGGGGTCTCGACTCGGGGCCGGGGGAGACGTAGAGCACCTGTCAGATATGACGAGAAGTCCAGCGAGGAGGAGGAGTCAGCACATCTATAGTCAGAGACATCTGCATGCAGGGATGACGACTCTGGTTCTGGTTTTGAGGTTGGAGGTGACGCCGAGGAGGATTCCGAGGACGGTGACTCCGATTCAGATGCTGGTGCTGGTGGCGGTGGTGCAGAGGCTGCTCAGCCGAAGAGGGTGAAGAGCGCCTCTCGGTCTTGAGCCACATAGCACCAATGTAGGTGTTCCTGCTTTATTTTTCTTTTTTACATGTAGTTGTAGCACATTGTATAGCTTAGGTAGTTTTATTTTCTTCAAAACTTGTACCGTGTTATAAAATGTTGTAAAAAGAAACCATGATGGAATGAAAACAGCTTTTGTTCAAAAAGTGTTGTATTTTACATTCTAAGCATCGCATCACATCATTTTGCACAAAAATGAGATTGAATGGAAACTGAACATTCATGTACCGCCAAGTCAGGTAGTGAACCAACGTAACAAACAAAACGACTTAACTCATTAAGAAACAACAAGACTTTAACAAGTTTACAACTCGATAAGTAAAGAGGAACAACTCGATAAACAAAGAGCAACAACTCGATCATCAAAGAGCAACAACTCGATAAGCAAATGCATTTTGGGGAAACAAAGCGACGAAACACATCCGAAATAGAGGTAAACTCAGGCCTTTAGTACTCTCAGCACACAGGAAGGCTAGGGACTCTCTTTTGGAGACAAGGAAAAGCTGCAGACCACCTTTTTGCTCATGGCCGACCACCATAGGAGTCTGCCAACCAGTTTTTTGGTCTGTAAACCAAAAAAGGTAGCTGGCCGACTAGTTAAACTGGCTGGCTAACCAGAAAAAGTGGTCGGCCGACCACTTTGCCTGGGGACCTCCAGTTTTCTGACACTTGTCCTCTAAACAGTGCCTTATCCTCCATAAAGGTTCCAGCTTCGTGGTTCCCTCATTCTAACTCAGTTTTGTACCAAAATCGAGGCATTTCTTGTCCAAAATCTCACAAATTGGATTGCTACCTTGGATGGCTCGGAAAAGGTGAATTTCCGGGGCTTTGGCATAAATGCACTATTCACGATGAGTTGCACCCCGCTGCGTCTTCCGTTTCTTCATGCCGTGGTAAGGTTTTGGAATCCAGTAACATATGTCTTTAGCTTTGGCGGACAACAGATATGTCCCACTTTCAAAGACTTCCAAGCTTTGATGGAGTTTGAACACGAGGAAGAGATTTTGCCACAATTCCGCTTCGGCCACATCCAAACCTTAGGACGGATGTGTGGGCTTACTACGCATGACGCTCGGTCTTTGATCCGCGATGGGGAATTGGACATCCCCAGCTTGGTTCATCGATTTTCTGATGCCAGTGACTGCGACGACCATCACTGGCAGGATTTTTGGCGACATGCACTTTGCTTGTGCATGTTGTCTCATTTCTTGCTTGCCTCAGCCTCCGGAGGGTCTAGCGTCCGTTTGATCGAAGTTGCCCAAGGCTTAAAAGAGGGCAAGAGCTGTATCGCCATGACACTAGTTGAGACATTGATGGGTTTAGATGCTTTTCATCGCCGAGAGACGAATAGATTCGCGGGGAGTCCACTACTGCTGCAAGTAATGTTTCCCACTTTATCTCACATATATTTCTCAGATCACTTGGCCTTTAGGCTTGGTTTTTCTCTCAAAACCCTTTTCTTACTTTTCTCTCAACGTACACCTCTCTATTCTTTAATCTCTCATTTTTCATCCCTCCCTAGATATGGTTGATGGATAAGTTGAAGGTTATGGACTCATGCTCTGCCTATTCAGCTCGCGGCTATTTCTTCCGGCGACGTCTAGTCGATGCCCCTGATGAGGGATGGTGGTACGAATGGATGCGCAGTTTAACTACTCTTGACATTGCTTGGCGCTGCCCCTGGCTTAATCTACTGGCGATGAGCTACAGTATGCCTCGCCAGCCCGGGATTCAGTTGATCAGCCTGACACATTGTGTCTTTTACTTCCCATTCTGATTCCGGCATCAGTTTGGAAATGATCAAACTTGCTCGGTAGAGGGGATAGAGTACCCTGCTTCATTTATAGTCCGAGGCGCACAGCTAGCTCGGCATGCCATAGCATGGAAGACTAGAAAGCTTCTAGCCCCCGCTTCCACCTTCAGTTGCACCCTATCTGATGAATGCATAGCTTGGCTTGATGAAGAAGCGTAGGTTGGGCCTACTTTGGCATCAGAGGCTTCGACAAGCTCTGGGAGAGGACGCAGGAATACCTGACTATGCCCCGAATTTATTTGCTTTAATCAGTACTTTCAAGTTTTCTTTACGAATGTAATAAAAACCAACTTCAATTTGTATTCAAGAGTAGGAGAACTCTGTACTGAAATCAATGTAATTGAAGGTTGTGGGTACTAAAAATTTTCCGTTTGGTCCAAAAATGGTCTAAGTTGTAAAAAGATTAATTTGAGGAAAATCAACTTTTATTAAAACTTTTCAAAACCATTTTCGATATGGATCACAACTGGACACGCCTGAGATCTATCACTGAGATGTACAACCCCGGATCCCCAGCAACTAGAAAGTTGCCCCTAGTCTGAATAGCACTGCACTGGAGATCACAACCGAGCTCTTGAATGCAGAATAGACAAAGATGACCAACGTGATCATATGGACAAAGTTGATCAGGGAAGTGTTTATGGCTGGACTTCAGAATGAAGTTGCCTACTGTAGATGCGCCCGAACGTCCTGGGAAAATCCCGTTTTGTTCATTGGGCTCACTACAGTTCGGGCTCAAATGTCACGGTTCTTAATCTGATCTTGCAAAGTGCAATGCGAGATTGATAAATCACCAAAGAGTCCAAATCCGACAAATCGTTTTGAAAAACTGATTTTTAGAAAGAAGTGCCAAACATGGACTGCTTTGCCAGATACAGAGTCGCCACCTAAATATTTTATTTCTGGGAAATTTAGAAAACCCTGACTCGTGCCTAAGCCCACGTGTCCGTCATCACCAAAGTTGCCTCGACTTGGGAACTTGGGTACGAGAGGGGAAGGTCATGTAATGAGCACCCCCGCTCGCTCGATCAAAGATCGGCCTTTACTAACATGATATCTTGTTTTTAAAAACACATGTGCTCTTATTCCGGTTATTAACCTAGAATTACTATGTGATGTGCACAGCATACAAGTATAGACTAGATCACCTAAGTTGGAACAAAACATCTCATGTTTGTTTTTGAAAACGGTTTGCTACTCGCAAGTAGACTAAAATGCGGATTTTGCCACCCTCAAGTGGGCTTAGGAAAACATGATGTTGCCACTCTCAAGTGGGCTTAAAACTCGCAATCAATGAATTGTTCCAATTCAAATAATCCAACATTCACCCACAGGCAATCAGATAGTTATATCACATAAGCAGTTAGCCTCATGGCAAGCATGCTATCATGGCAGTCACTCACACACATGCAAGGATGCTAAAGCATAAAGACTCACCGAGTACTCCGAGCCAAAACAAAAGCTATGTTAGAAATCAATCCATGATCCTAGCTATGTCAAGAATGCCTAATGCAACACATACAAAATGCAACTAAGATAGGCTCAGCTATTCTAAAATGTCATGTGAAATGCAATTTGATACATGTATTCAAACAGGAATTGAAATACAATGCAGTTAGTATGATGCGCCGAGCCTGGTGTATGCAAGATAGATGAATGGATGCAAACATGCAAGCATAAGGATGCTAATTGAAACATGCCCTAAAACTAACCATTGTAAGCGGGTAAATAAAAGGGAGAAAGAAATGGAGGTTGGAAGACATGCATCACATACACGCGCTCTTATTTACAATAATTGTGCCCTCTTGACGGAGGGTCCAAATGAATAATACAGAACCAACTAGCTAATCTAAGCTAATCTAATTAAACTAGTTATTACACAACAAAATGAATAACAAGCTACAGCTAATTATTACACAGCTCTAACTAATTAACAAATAAGCTAAGTTAGCAATTAAATAAGCATATAAACTATATGATGTAGGCTACCTCAGCTCTGCTTTGGATGACGAAGGATGCATGCATGCTCGAGTCGCCTTGTTCGAAAATCCCTCACGACGCCCCGATTTGCCTCTGTTTGCAATTGATCTCAGAAACTTGCACCAAGCTCCAGAGAGATGAAACTCCACCTTGGGAATCTGTAGGGATGCTGCTGACCAGACATTGGCCTTGGAAACCACCTGCCGACCACTTTTTGTGGTGAAAACCAGAAAAAGTGGTCGGCCAGCCACTTTATCTGGTCGGCCGACCAATTTTTGCTGCTGGTTTCTGGTTTTCTGCAACAGAGGGCAAGAAAGGGGCTTGGCCAAGTATTTGCAACACATGTATGCGCGACCACCCTCCCTATTATTACATAAGCTCAAGGGAGTGTAGGTCTTGACCCTCGGGCCACCAATCACACATCTCGATGCATGATGGTCGAGGGGCCGAATTGCGCAACTCAATATGGAATGAATGCACATAAAAACACCTAAAGGCTAGAACTCCGTCATGTATAGTCAAGAGTGTCGGCGACCGGGAATTGAGGTACGTTTCATCACTTCGAGTATGAAACGTCCCTCGTTTCCCATGTTTGGACTGACGCCTATTCCAAACACAATGCAACAAACATGGCATGCACAATGCGACTCAATCATGCAACTTAATACAACACAACTTGGACATGCAAGTATGCAAGGGATGATCATGCAAATATGCAAACTAGCATACACGATGCTATGAACTATATGGCATGCACAAAGCTCATGACACTAACATACACAATGCACGTGGTAACCACCATACATAATGCAATGAAAATGGCATGCACAAGTGCAATGACCAATCATGTAACAATATGGCATGCTCAACGCTACGAACTACATGACATACCCAATGCGCAATGGACTTAAACCAAAATGAATAGGCCTCAGCCATGTCCAAATCAGAGGCCATTAATGTTGAAATCAAGGTACCAAAACACACACAAACATGTATAATGCAATGACCCAAGCCTAAGGCACAAAATACAACTCTCCAAGAGCATTGACAAGATGAAACATGGAGTACAATGGCATGTGTTCCAGCACTGAAATGGCATACAAAATGACTTCGAATCATGCAAACAACTCACGCAATGCATGTTGAAAGGCTCAAGTATCGAAAGCTAGTGAAGCATATTACACTAGAGGCATACAAGGCGATGCTCAAATGACCGAACCAACCCCAAACAGTCCCTATGTAGGCCAAAATAGTAGCAAAATGAGTTGGGATGATGGCTTTGAAAGGCACAAAAATGGGACTCATGCAATGGCTCACAAATAGGGCATAAAAGCATAACTCTAAAGAGCACTTAAAGAGTGGAAAATATGGAAGTATAGCAGCCCTACATGCTCTGAAATAACATTCCCAATGATGCCAAAACATGCAAATATCTCAAGTTAAGCATGCAAGAGACCTCAAAACTCAAAGCTAGTCAAGGCTATTACACAACAAGCATGCATGGCAAGCATCATTTGACTGAGAGGCCTCAAAAAAGAGCTAAGGCAGCCCAAAATATGAACAAAACCATGTTAGAGCAAAGCCAAAATGTGCTACAATAAAGAGCCAAAACATCATGCGAACCAAGCTAGTAAACAAGATTTACACTACAAGCATATGGAGCATGTGAGAGGTTACCAAACTAGCCAAAAATAGGGCCATGACATGTCAAATGATGACCAAAAACCCACTGAAATGGAGCCAAAACATGCTAAATTGACATGCCACCTTGATGAACCATAAATGGGAATACACTACACATATGAGAAGCATGCCAAGGGTGACCAAACCAACCATGGATAGAGTCTAGGAAGGCCCTAAAATTCACCAAAAAGTGCCTGAACCAAACCTTGAAAGTATGAAAATTTATGCTCCTTTGATAGGCCAAAAATGCAAGTAAACAAGACAAAAAGAGAGAGGGTCACCCCTCTCTAATTTAGGACCTCAAAACCACATGCCAACCACTAAAAATCCATTGGATTTCAGTGGCTAAAAGGCCAAGCAAGGATTAGGTCGAAGGCCCTAAGGCATGGCACAAAACAAGGCTAAACAAGGCATGCAAGAGGGTAGAAGACCCTCAACACCCAAGAGGCCTTAAACAAACATCACAAGCACCTTAAAACAAGACTTTTTTCAGTTGGAAGCTAAGCCCAAATAAGCATGCAAATGGTACCAAGAGAGAAACCAAAACAAAGCTTAAAAGGGAGAAAAGAGGTTACCTTTGAAGCTCAGCAAAACCAGCAAGTTTCTCAGCCAAAAACCAGCTTTTCAACCTCCAAAAAGGTCCTCCAAGAACCTCAATTCAATGGTGGGGTGTATGGTTAAGAGTTGGGGGTGTAAAGGTGAAGAACAACACACACTTTAGGCACCAAATATAGAGATATAGAGGGAGATATACACTTGTGCCTTAGGCAAAATTCAGAACCTCTGGAATGGAGAGGGAGAGCCTCTCTTATAGAGGAACAAAGTTAAAGCTTCCTCAAGAAGCTAAAACTTGGATGCAATCCCTCCATACACGTGTATGGAGGATATAGTCTGTGCCCTCCAACTGGCACAGCTGGCATCCATTCAGTCTGACAAAATAGGGGGAAAGCTGCCGACCAGAAAAGGTGGTCGGCCTGCTACTTTTAGTGGTCAGCCAATCACCCAAAGTGGTCTCCCAGGTAAAAAAGTGGTCGGCAGGGGGAATTGGTGGTCTCTACACTGAAAGCAAGCCAATGGTGGAGTGGGAAACCAGAAAATGTGGCCCAAAGACCAAGAAAACCAGTTTTCGGACCAGAAAAGTGGTCTCCAAGGATAAAAGTTGGTCTCCCACCCTTGTACCACTTCCCAAACATGGAAAGTAAGGTTTGTACCCAAGACAAAGCAAAACGGATGCAAGACGAGGGTTCGGGAGGCAAGATGCGCAGCCGGGAGCCTCGAAAACCAACTGCCGAGCATCGAAAGTGACGTACGACCACAAAAGTGGTCTCCCGGACCACAGTGTCCTTCTAGATAGAGGAAACAAGGTGTGTTCCAAAAACCATGCCAAACGGAGAACGTTAAGCGGTCCCGAGCCGAGGCGCACGGCCGACGGCTCTGAAAACCGGAAACTAGGCTCCAAATAGGAACAGTGGCCTACGTCTAAGAGAAGTAGCCTACGACCACTGAGAGATGGTCTACAAGACCTCTCCCTACCTCCAGGAAGAGAAAACAAGACTTGGTCCGTGGACCGAGTCAAAGTACAAAGGGTCCCGAGGTCCAGAGGTGAGGCTCTTAGCCAAGAACTCCGAAACCTCGAAACGAGCACAACATGCGCAATCACCGAGCGCTCAATCGATGATGTTTGAGTCTTAAGGTCAGTCAAAAATGAGGTGTCTACACCTACGTACCCCAAAGATGGGAATCAAGCCTTACGTAGTTCGGCTAAGGTTCACTCGTGTATTAACACTCTCCTTTTGCGCTCTAACTTTTGCCAAGGCCGCCCTTTCTGGGTTTTCAACCTTGCGAGCTCAGTTTTTATTATTTCAAATTTTTTGTGCTCTAACTTTTGCCTAGATCACCCTTTCGGGTTTTCGGCCTAGCGAGCCACTCAGGGATAGTATTTCTTCAACTTGTCCATGTTGATTGGTTGGGAAAACTCTGGGCCATCTAAGTCCATCAGAACTATAGCTCCTCCCAACCAGATAGACTTGATGATGTAAGGGTCAGTCCAATTGGGTTTGAACTTGCCCCTAGGGTCGTGGATGGGAGCTCGGTTGTCTTTGAGCACTAGATCCCCTTCTTTCAAATTCCTGGACTTAACCTTCTTGTTGAAAGCCTTGGCAATTCTTCGTTGATAACCCTAAGCATGATACAGTGCTTTCAGTCTTCTTTCATCAAAGAGCATGAGTTCTTCGAACCTGCTTTGCTGCCAATCTACCTCAGCTATCTGACACTCAGCCAATACCCGTAATGACAGAACCTCAACTTTGATAGGCAGAACAGCCTCCATTCCATAGACCAAGGAATACGGAGTCGCCCCTGTAGAAGTTCGAATTGAAGTCCGGTAGCCCCACAGAGCAAATGGCAGCTTATCTGGCCAATCGCGGTAGGTTTCCACAATCTTTTGCAGAATGTGCTTGATGTTCTTGTTGGCGGCCTCAACTGCTCCGTTGGTCTACGGCCGATATGTAGATGACTTATGAAAAGCCACGTTGTACTTCTCCAAGAAATCAATCACCTCCTTCTTGAAGTGGGAACCATTATCTGAAATGATCTCATTTGGAACCCCGTAGCGACAGATGATGTTGTTCCTGATGAACTTAGCAACATGGGATGCCTTCAACACCGCGTAAGATTGGGCCTCAACCCACTTCGTGAAGTAGTCTATCGCTACCAAAATGTACTTATGCCTATTGGACCCCTTCGGAGTGATAGCCCCAATTACATTAATCCCCCAAACTGAAAACGGCCATAGGGAAGTCATGTTGTACAGCTTTGACGGCGGAATGCTCATGCAGTTTGCATGGATCTGACATTTGTGGCATCGCCGGACAAAGCTAATACAATCCTCCTCCATGGTGGACCAGTAATAAACCTGTCTAAGGATTTTCCGGGCTAGCATCACCCCGTTCATGTGCGCTCCGCACTCTCCTCCATGGATGACCTCCATCAGGAACTTGGATTCTTCAGCATCAACACACAGCTTATGCATCCCGAGATGACCTCTCTTGTACAGTTTACCCCCGCAGACGATGAACTGAGCAGCCATTCTTCGAATTGCCCTCTTCTCTTTGGCGTTTGCCCCTGGTGGATACGCTTCCTTTTCCAAGAAGTTCCAGACATCGTAATACCAGGGATTCTCATCTTGTGCTTCATCTATAGCAGCAATCAACTCATAGACCGGCAGGAATTTCTGTTCGATAATGATCGAACGCATCCGGACTCTGAAAGGAATGTCTATCATAGAAGATAGAGTTGCTAGTGAATCAGCGAACCTGTTGTTCTCACTTAACAGATGAGCTAAATTCAGTTTCTCAAATCGAGGAATCAGCACGTCCAAGGTCTGGTGGTAGATTTTCATCTTTTTTTTCTTTAACTTTCCAATCTCCTTTAGCTTAAGATATAACGAGGTTCGAGTCCCCGATGACATCAATCCGTTTTGCCCCTAGTTCTAGGGCGGCTTCTAATCCAGCAATACATGCCTCATATTTTGCCTCATTGTTCGACATTCTGAACTCGAGTTTGAATGCTAGAGGTATGCGAGAATTGTCGGGTGCTATCAGCAACACACCTATCCCATACCCGTATTGGTTTGACGCTCCGTCAAAGTACATCGTCCAAGTCTCTTCTTCGACATACAGAATGGCCTCGTCTAGGAACAAATACTCAACTGCTTCATCCCCTTCAACTGGGTGATCGGCTAGGAACTCCACTACTGCTCTCCTTTTCACTGACTTGCGCATCACGTACTTCAAATCAAATTCAGAAAGCAGAAGCAACCAACGGGCTAGCCTACCCATAAGTGCTGGTTTCTCGAAGAGATATTTGATGGGATCTAATCTTGAAACCAGTATTACGGAGTGAGCTAACAGGTAGTGCTGCAGCTTCCTGGTAGCCTATACCAAGGCTAAACAAGCCTTCTCTAGCGGAGTGTAGTGGGTCTCATAATCCAGCATTTTCTTGCTCAGGTAGTAGATAGCCTTCTCTCCTTTGTCCTCAGACTCTTGTGCAAGCATGCAGCCCATTGTAGTTTCAATCACTGAAAGGTACAGAATCAACGGTTTCCCTGGCTCATACGGTGACAACACAGGTGGGTTCTATAAATATTGCTTGATCTGTTCAAAAGCAGCTTGGCATCGGCCGTCCTACTGGAACTTCTTTCCTTTCTTCAGGAGACCAAAGAGTGGTTCACAAGTCAAGGTTAATTTTGCAATAAACCGCCTTATGAATTGCACTTTACCCAAAAAGCCTCGCACCTCCCTTTCAATCCTTGGTGGTGGCATTTCTAAGATGGCCTTGATTTTGGAAGGATCGATCTCGATACCTCTCTGTGTGATCAATAACCCCAGCATTTTCCCTGTTGTAACACCAAATGTACACTTTTGAGGATTCATCCGCAACCGATACTCTGTGATCCTTTGGAAGAACTTCTGCAAGGCGGTGTAGTGGCCCTCTCTTTCCTTGGACTTGACAATCATGTCGTCCATATACACCTCAACCTCTTTATGGATCATATCATGCAAAATTGTGGTCGCAGCCCATTGATACGTAGCCCCAGTATTCTTCAGCCCAAAAGGCAACACCCTATAACAATAGGTTCCCCAGGGGGTGGTAAAAGCAGTCTTCTCCCGATCTTCGGGTGTCATCAAAATCTGATTGTAGCCTGAAAACCCATCCATGAATGAGAGCAGCGTATGCCCAGAAGTGAAGTCCACTAATTCGTCGATATGTTACAGAGGAAAGTCGTCCTTCAGACTGGCTTTGTTGAAATCCCTGTAGTCCACACATACCCAAATTCTGCCGTCCTTCGGCACTGGAACTATATTGGCCAACCAAGTTGGGTATTCAGATGCCAGCAAGAACCCTGCGTCAATTTGCTTCGTGACGTCTTCTTTGATCTTGAGAGCCCAGTCCGGGCAGATCCTTCTGAGCTTCTGCTTAACAGGTCGGGCCTCTGGGTCAAGAGGGATCCGATGCTGTACAATCTCAGGATCGATTCTAGGCATGTCTTCATAGGACCACGTGAAAACATCTTTGAAACCTTTTAATAAAGCGACTAAGCACTCACGCTCCTCCGAAGACAATGTGGACCCAATCTGGACCAGCCGCGGGTCTTTCTCAGTACCAACATTAATTGTGGTGATTTCATTAACCAAGGGTTTCACAAACCTCTCATGCTCTTGATCAAGCAAATATTTCAAAACCGGAGGAATTTCTTCCTCGTCGTTTTCATCGAAATTTTGAAAGTCCTGATTAATGCAATAAATCAAAGGCATAGAAAAGTACTCGAAGGCCACAGCCGCACAATTCTCATTTGTCACTTCCAAATCGCCCGATTCCTCTGTTACAATAGACTCAAAGGAAAAAGAAAAAGACGACCTAGACAGGGCTGTCGCATCCGGGTTGTCACCCCCAAGAATACCGGAGTCAGACTCAGACGAGCTAGAACCTAATTCTGACTACACAAACTCAATGGAATCAGATTCCGGCTCACTACCTGACCCGATGCTGCTCGATAAGAATCCCTCCTCGTATTGCCAGACGAGGGAGGGTGCGATGGATGCATCCAGAATGTTTGAAGATGGGCTCGCAGCCGTTTCATTCCCGATCATGGACACTGAGAAGTTATCCGCCAAGCACTCATGTACGATCGGAGAATCTGAAAGTAGACAAGCCAGTGCTACCCCCATTTCAAACTCTGCGCTCCCGGAATCCTCCTCCCTGCACTATTCAGCCTCAGTTGTTGGGTCTGTCTGCTCTTCGGCAACATCATCTCCAAACAACTGCAAGTTAAAGAAAATCTCAAATCCCTGCAAGTGCTGCTTCTCGGCATTTAACCATAGCTCTGGGAAGCCGCAGATTGGAAAGTCTCCCCCTCCCGGACAAAACGTCCGTTCAGGGTGCCCTGGATGGGCCGGTTGTAGACACCCATTTTTTACCGTCCTCAAGACTTGGACGTCATCATTTGAACACTCGATGATCATCCATACTCGTGTTCGTTTTGAGTTCTCGGAGGTCTCGGTCGCGCGCCTTGCCTCAAGATCTCTCAACTTGTTTGTTTTGTGCTTGGTTATGGACCAAACACTTGTGTTTTTGCTTCTGAGGGAAGAGGATGGCCTTTTGTCCATCCCCTCAACCCATCGGCCAAGGCTTGATGCCATCGGCCTTGTTTTCCTTCCATCGGCCAATAGTTTTGGCCGATTGGCACTGTATTTGGTCGATCAACCCTTATGATGGTCGATCGGCCACTTTTTCTGGCCGAACCCTGTTCATCTGCTTTATGCAGATATTTTGTGCCAGCTAGCGCAGCTGGCATCCACAATTAACACCCGCCATACACGTGTATGGAGGGATTTTCCCTTTGCTTAGCTTCTCCAAGAAGCTTTGCAAATTGGATTTCTATAAGAGGGGAGGCCCACCTCCATTCTCAGAGGTTCTGGATTTTAGGGTTAGAATAGTTGTATCTCTCTATCTCTATATCTCCCTCTCTTTACACTTTTGTGTGTGTTTTTGTGACCTAAAGTGTGATTTTGTCTTACTATTGCACACAAACACCTAGCACTACACCATCCTTAGTTGCTGAGGCATTAGGGAGTTGGTGTTAGGGTTCTTGAGCTATTTTTTATTAGAGAAAGGTGCTGGTGTTGTGCTCTTGAAGGTGTTCTTCAAGGATGAGCATTCTTGCTTTAGATACCCCTTTCTTGCTTAAGCTTTTAGCCCTTCTTGCTTATTGTTTTAAGCTTAGCTATTAACTGATAAAAGTTCTATTTTTACTTGCTTTAGAACTTTGTTTAAGGTCATTTTGAGGTTTGGGGTTGTTTACCCCCTCCAAGGCCTTGTTAGGCCTTGTTTTAGGCCATCCCTTTTGGCCCTTGCTTTAAGCTTTGCATGGCCTCTCTACCACTGAAATCCAGAGGATTTTCAGTGGTAGAGAGGTGGTTTTGGTGTCCTAAATAGGAGAGGGTCATCCCCTCCCCTTATTGTCTTAAATGCTGGCATAAATGGCTTATGTTGGTAGCATGTGTCCTTAGCTTGTTTTAACTACATTTCAGTAAGTATTTGGTGTTATTTTTCCATGTTTTACCTCTATCTAAGGTTGGTTTAATGGCCTCTTACACGCTTCATGTACTTGCCTTGCAATGCTCTTATTTGCCTTAACATGTATCATGTTGTAACATGTCATTTTAGCATGATTTTGGCTCAACTCCATGAAGCTTTTTGCCTTGTTTTACCATGCTAGAGCTTTGTTTTACCTCTGTCTAAGGTTGGTCATTCTTGCATTGTTTTGTATAGCCACCATGTAATCTGACTTGTTAGCTTTGAGTGTCCAAGTCACTTGCATGCTTTACTTGGGTCATTTCAGTGATTTGGCATCACTTGTTATGTTATTTTAGTCCATATAGTATGCTTGTACACTTGCACTTATCACTCCTTTAATGTTTTAAAGAGTTGATGTCTTATGCCTCATGAATGGACCATTGTGTATGCCTCCATGTTTAGGCTTCTAGGATGACATTTCAATGTGTTTTTGGTCTTGTTCTAACATGCCATAACTCTAATTTTGGTTGCTTAAATCATACCATGTTTGGTTTTGATAGGTGTAGTGTAACACCCCTTTTGTAGCCTTGCATGCTCCATGTTTTGAACCCACCTTTCTAGCATGTTTTGACCTTGGCCATTGCATGTTTTAGGCTCATCTTGACATGATTTAGGACTATTTTGGATTATACTTGCCATATGCCCTTTGTTTTGTGTAGCTTTGGTTCAAGCCCCTTTACTAGTCTCAGGCTTTAAGCCTTATGCATGCCATGCTTATAATTGTTTGGTTGGTTTGGCACCTCTCCTAACATGATTTCAGAGCTTAACATGTTTGTCACATGTCCATGTTTATCCTCTTTTAAGTGTGCTTAAGAGTTGCTCTATTATGCTTAAGTGTTAGGCCAATTGGCATACATGTTTGTATATGCTTTTGTCCCTCATTTCTTAGCATTTTGGCCACTGATTTGGGCATGTTTGAGAGCTGTCCATATTAGTTTAAGTCCATTTTCGCATGTTGTTGCATGTTTGCCTTGCATGTTGTTGCATACTTGGCCTATTGCATGTTGTCGCATGCTTGAGTTATATTGCATTTGGCATGCTTTTTGTTAAGTTGCTTTGCATGTTTGCATGCTAGTCCCATTGCATGTTGTTGCATGCTTATCATTGATATTGTTGTTGCATGCCTATTACATTGGAATGCTTGCATGATTATGCTACTTTGTTAAGTTCATCATGCATGTATTACATTGGTCTAAATATACTTGTCTCTTAACATGTTGTCACATGTTTGCCTCACATGTTGTTGCATGTTTGTCATTGGCATTGTTGTTACATGCCTTGCATGTTTACTTGTTTAGGTTGCATGCCTATTATAACATTGTTGTTAACATGCTCATGTTGCATTGGATTTGCATCATGCTTGAGTTGTTTGCATTCTTACTTGCTCACTTAGGTTGCATTGCATTGTGTGTGCATTGCCTTGCCCCTTGATCAAGCATGATAGAGGTTGGGCCCCTTATGTGTTTTTGTGCATTTCATTTGATATTGAATTGCACACTTGGCTTCTTTGGCCATCATGCGTTGAAATGCATGATTGGTGGCCCGAGGGTCAAGGACTATACTCCCTTGAGTTCATAACATGATAGGGAGGGTGGTCGTGCAAACATTGTCTTGTAAATGTATTGCCATGCTCTGTTTTTCCTCTGCTGCAGCAACACAGCATTCTGCAGGAAGAGATGGTCGATCGACCATTTTCAGTGCCGATCGGCAACAAATATTTGGCCGAGGGCCTTATTTTTGGTCGATGACCACTATCCCTTGGCCGATGGTCCCATCTTTTGGCCAATGGCCTCTCATCATGCCCACAAGGTGGTTCAGAAGTGTTACAGGAGTTGGCACAGCTTCCAGAGGTGTAGAGCAGTGCAAACAGAGGCAACATGAAGCATGGCGATGGATTTCCGAGTGAAGCCGTCCGGGCATGCATTCATCCCTCGTCTCGAGGCCATTTCAGTGTTTTAATAACTTAGAATAGTTATTTATTTTGATTTGGTTTTGTAATTAATTAATTAGCTTGTTAGTTAGTTAATTAGTTCATTTGTATTATTCTTTCGGACCCTCCGTTAAGAGGGCCAATTGTTGTAATAAGCGTGCGTGTGTGTGATGCATGTCTTCCAACCCCACGCCTTTCTCCCTTTTACTTAACCGCTTACCATGGTTAATTCTAGGGCATATTTCAATTAGCATCCTTATGCTATGCATGTTCGCACCTGTAACGCCCCGATTCTACACTATTGGTTGTAGGCAAGGGAGAGTCACTGCTGAGTCCTATGGTCAATTTTGACAGATTCTAACAAGTACTGACACAAGGTCTCATAAGCATCGATAAGGTGTATACCTCTGATTATATTGAATATAAATACATAACAACCACAAATAACCTTAATTGCAAAAGCTTGTTCCATTACATTACATCCAAAAAAGGAAATGTAAATCTTTGTACGAGTCTTCAAAAATATTAAAAGAGAACTTTTTAACTTTTCTAAGATAGCCAAAGGTCTTCGAAGGTTTCAGGCTCGTCGTCTCCAGCTATATGTTCCTCTTCGTCACCTGGTATAACACGCCGTGAGCTTTGAATGCCCAATAAACACACACACATCCCATACCTTTTTTTTCCAAGTCCAATACATAATCACAATTATAACATCAAGTAGTAAAGCATGATACACGAATAAATAAATAAATGGTTACAAGTTAAATGTTAGTAAACTAGAAATCCCCCAAAGAGATTTCGTCCTCCCAACCACAAGAATCGGATTTGGTTTATTCGGTATGCCCCCTCTTTTGCTGCTTTGTTGCAGACCGAACCTTGGATGCCTACCATTGGTTATATACCGCATAGCACCAACCGCAGGGCCTCAAAAGAGACCGTGAAATAGGGCCTTGCCCAAAACCCTCCTCACACCAAACCACCTAGTGTCCGAATACAACCGCTTCGTTCAAGGGTTCCGAAAACCACTTGCGCAAGACTTTAACTTCTGAATAGGGAACGCATCCCAACAAACCATATATCACAAATTCTCATCTTTTCATTACTCAAGTGCTCGAAACCCAATACCCTCCCAATTAGGTTTCCCGTTGAGTTAAATGTTTTAATCAATGTTAGTCCAACTTACAAGATAATAATAACCACATAAGCATGCATCCTTAAGATGAGAAAGATAAAGAACATAACATAACACATACAATATCATGCCAAGATATGATCATAAGCTATTAAACATTTCCATGAATACAAGGGCATAAAACATCCATACATAACAAAATTTCCAGATTTAACATCACCTGAAGATTATCCTTCACCAGACTCGGTCTTCCTATGGTTCGTAGAGAATTTGATCTAGTTTCTAGAACATTTTTCAAAAATGGGTTTGCTTTTCCAGATTTTGAGTTATTTAGAAAACATTCCAGCTCTGTCCAGATTCTGTCCAGATCTATCGATCGTTACGAAAATTTGATTTTCTTGCAAACCACTAAACGTTTTTCGATGAAACCAATTTGAGTTGAAAGATAACTCCTTAAGGAAGATTTTGACCTTAAATAGAGGTCCAGAATAATTTTATACATTTTTTTGGAATTTTTGAAAGTGGGCTGCATAAACAGATTCTAAGGTAGAATATCCAAAACAAGAAGATTTATGAGAAAAGGGTTCCACCAAGGGAAAGTTTTCGTTTCTTTTGTGAAGAAAACATGCTAACCAACATATATCTAACACAGAAAGTTTGCTTGAAGGTGTGCCCTTGGAAAGTTGAGAGATTGATATGGACAAAAAATGGTTTTGTACCGAAATGGGGAAAATACAAGAGAGATGGAATCAATTCTTAGCATTTTTAACACAAGTAACTCATAAATAACAGATCTGAAAAACATTATTTAGAACCCTTAAGAACATGTATTGAAAAGGAAAATGAAGAGAAAGTTGTGTTGTGGCTTACTTGCTAAGCTTTGACCAAGATGGCTCTCTTCTCCCTTCCTCTTCCTCTCAAAATTTCTCTCTTGTTCTCCTTTCTCTCCTTTAGTCGAATGTGGGTGTATGAGAGTGTTGCTTGGTGATATTTATAGGCAACTTGGTGTAACAAGGAATTGAAAAGGCAAGTTAGGATTTATTGGTTCATTAAAGCCCACTAATAAACACTAGTTGGATTATGAAAAGACACTAGTTGGATTATGAAAAGACACTAGTTGGCATTAAATGGACACTAGTTGGATTAAATGACCACTCATTGGACAATAATTTAAACATTATATACACTAGTTCGAAATAAGTCTAGTAACTGAGGGGCTTTAAGCAAATAATTTAAACATTATTTTTTTTGTTTATTTTTTTTTTAGAGTAAACACTTTTCAGGGGCTTCACAACACCATTCATCTGTATTGCATGCACCGGGCTCGGCGCATCATACTAACTGCATTGAATTTCAATTCCTACTTGAATACATGTATCGAATTGTCGCATCTCATATGCCAGTTTAGATTAGCCGAGCCTATTCTAGTTGCACTTTGCTTGCGATGCATTAGCCTTTTTAACATGAACTAGGATCATGCATGATTTCTAACTAGTTTCTTGTTTTGGCTCGGAGTACACTGTGAGTGTTTATGCTTTAGCATCTTGCATGTATGTGAGTGTTAACATGACAGCATGCTTGCCATGACGCTAAGTGCTTATATGATATAACTACCTGAATGCCTGTGGGTGAAGGTTAGATTACTTGAATTGGAACAATTCATTAAAATCTGTGTTTTAGCCTACTTGCGAGTAGCAAACTTCAAACCATTTCCAAACGAACGGATATGCGATGCTTTGTTCCAAATTAAGCGATCTAGTCTGTACTTGTGTGTTGTGCGCATCACATAGTAATTCTAGCTAATTAACCGGAATAAGAACACGTATGTTTTCAAAACAAAATATCATGTTTAGTACAAGCCGATCTTTGATCGGGCGAGCGGGGGTGCTCATAGATGACCTTCCCCAATCGTACCCAAGTTCCCGAGCCGAGGCAACTTTGGTGATGACAGACACGTGGCCTTAGGCAACGAGTCAGGATTTCCTAAATTCCCCCAAAATAAATATTTAGGTGGCGACTGTGTATCTAGCAAAGCAGTCCATGTTTGGCACTTCTTTCTTAAAAATCAGTTTTCCAAAACGATTTGCCGGATTTGGACTCTTTGGTGATTTATTGGTCTTGCATTGCACTTTGCGGGATTAGATTTAGAACCGTAACATTTGAGTCCGAACTGTAGCAGCAAAGCCCAAGGGCGCGTCTACAGTTTCTGGCGACTCTGCTGGGGAGTTAGAGAACTTGACTCGAACTCATGATATCTTGTTTTGATTACACTTATGTGTTTCTTTGCATTTGCATTTGCATTGGTGCGCCTAGGACACCGTGTTTGCCATATGCTATTCCTGAACGGTTTGCCGAACGCTCGCTTTGAGAAGCATGCCATAAGGCTGACCGGTTGTGGGCTCTGCCACGACGGGAACACAAACCTCGGTTTTCACCGGGGCACCCTTTTTGAGCATTCGACCTAGTGCATATTCGGAATCCATAGTGACTATTCCAAACTAGGACAGGTTGCTTACCCGATTATAGGTTGTTTAAAACCGCTGCGTGCGTAGTAAAACCCTAACTCCTAACAAAATAGGACAGGGAAACCCTACCCCAACATAAGGGTGTTTTTGGCTCTCATTTACTTGCTATGTGCTTTTAGAGTGGGTCTCTACAGGGAATGCACATATCAGTTTGCAAGTCTGAGTATCAGGCCTGCGGGCATCAGTATTTTGAGAATCAGTTATATCTGCGGGTATCAGATTCAATTTCGGGGCAGTGATTTTTGAGAACAGTGATCAGTGGTTGAGAACAGTTCATTCAGCGTGTGTATGCCAACTGTGTGTGGCCTTTATTTAAGCTGTTATGCTGTTCGTTTTTCTGGTCATTTTATTTCCTTATTATGCTTTATTTATCTTTTTGCAAGGTAGTTTAGCACCATTGCATCCGACCAGGCAGATATCCCCCGAGCACTCTGGGTCAGAGGTCGTAGACTTAATCGATCTAGGGATCTGATAGACGGACAAGCAGTGTTCCTTTCTTTACCCCCGATTACCAGACGGAGGTCAAAAAGGCGCAGGGTATCGGTACAGCGGTCGCCAGATCAGTGGTTTACCCCATCAGTGAACAGTCAGGCTGAGGCCTCAGTTTCTATTGCAGGGACAGATATACCAGTTATTCAGTTAGATCAGCACAATATGGCAAGCTTGGAGGAGATGATGCGTCAGCTCTAGGAAAGTATGAGAACCATGCAGCAGGACGCTGCCCGTCAAGCAGAATTTGCCAAGCAACAAACCAAGGTCATGGCCCAACAGGCAAAGTTAATCACTAGGTTATAGCAGCAAACTGGAGCATCTGTTTCACACCAAGTTTCTCCCCCACCAAGAGTTCCAATACTCGGGGAGATAGCTAACATCCAGGATGATATGGACATTCCAATCGGGTCGGCTCCACCCCTGATCCTACCCCAGCTATCCAAAGCACAGACCAACCTACCGGATTCTCCCTTTGAGTTCGAGGTGGATCCCACAGCGTTAAAAGTGAGCAAGCTTGAAAAGCTGTTCAAGAAGTCTCGGGGTGTGAAGTCCATTCCGGATATTGAGGATGGGTATACCGACTCGGCCGTGACGCTACCAAACCGGTTTAAAATGTCGCACATAGATCATTTCGATGGGTCTGGAGATCCTTTGGTGCATTTGCGGCTCTTTTCAGACATACTGAGGCCGATGGGCTTCTCCAGATTGCAGAAGCTTTCCTTATTTGGCCGGACCCTGTCGGGTGTAGCGGCCATTTGGTACGCCAAACTGGAAGACTCCGTCAAGAGAAGTTGGGAGGAAATGGCCGAGGCCTTCATAGCTCAATACTCCTATAATACACAAATTGAGATTACAACCTGTGATCTCGAGACAACTAGGCAGGAGCCTAAGGAGAGTTTCTCCGATTTTGTGACCCGGTGGAGGGCCAAAGCCTCGATAATGACCATTTGGCCCGTTCACAAAGATCAGATTCGGATGGTTGTGCGCAACCTCTAGCCAAAGCTTATGCAAAAGATGATCGTTCTCCACCTCCCCACCTTTGCAGACCTACATGAGATAGGGGTGTAGATCGAGGATGCTATGAAACAAGATCTGATTGACCAGGATAGAGAGCAGCCCAAGAGGGCATTCAACCGCAGTACAAATGTAGGCACAAGCAGTGCTGCAGCTGGCAGATCTTCAGATGTGGGAATGGTCACCACTACCACCCCAAGAACCTTTGCAGCTACGCCATTCACTGGTGCGTCCAGAAGTAGCTCACAAACAACCAAGTATTCACTACGAGGCCAAAGAACCTTCACTCCATTATATATGCCCCTGTCCAAAGCTCTGGGTGTTTTGATCAAGAAAGGGCACTTGAAGCCCCTAGAGCCACGGCCACTACCAGATAAACTCCCTGCTTCCCATAACCCGGCCAAGTACTGTGCCTTTCACCAGCA
This sequence comes from Camellia granthamiana, assembly GCA_036172215.1. Lineage (NCBI taxonomy): Eukaryota > Viridiplantae > Streptophyta > Magnoliopsida > Ericales > Theaceae > Camellia > Camellia granthamiana. The sequence continues at coordinate 38,288,747 of CM069907.1, read as the reverse complement.
GCACGGTCATGATACCAACCAGTGCTTTTGATTGCGTCATGAGATTCAGGATCTCATTGACAACAGGGTGATAGTGCCTCCGGAGAAATCGAATGTCACAACCAACCCTCTCCCACCACATGACCAAGCTCCACCTCCCAAACGCATCAATCTAATCCAAACTGGGGTTGTGTCATATGACCCTTGTATATATATCACCCCTTCTCACCTACCCAAGCTGGAGGTGTTCGTTCCCGACAGCACTGACTTGTGCGTATTGGACATCTCCCAAACCCAACCTGAGACGATGGCGGCTATCGAACATAGAAGTGGGTCAACTGCGGGTGCAGATCAGAATGATTATACAGAGCCTGAGGGGTCTGAAGGTTTCATGTACGACCCGAGCGGTTACATTATATCAGTGGGCCAGGCTAGGCCAGATGTGGAATTACCAGTAGGGGCAGAGATTTGTGCAGTACGAGAGGATGGACCTAATCAAGGGCTAGATGACCTAGCGGATCTGGAAGAAGACATTGCAAATCTGCAGTTCTTTGAAGGGCATGACTCGGGGGACATGACTGTCAACTGGTTTGGTCTGGTTGGATCAGCAGAATCTACTGGGTGGCTTGATGACCAGCCAGATATTGTTGAACAACCTCAGTTAGAACAGGGTCCGTCAAGGACGGAGTCATCAACAGTGGCCGGAAGGGCCGAAGATCAGAGTACATCACCGGAGAGCACCGGTGTTAAGAATTTTGCCCAGGATATGGGCAATTTGGGAACAGAAGAAACTGAACAATAAGCTGTACTGAAGCAGTTTGAGCAAGAAAGGATCGAAGATTCTGAGAGGACTAGAAAAGCCAAAGCCCCTGTGGGGACAGAACGTGCTGCGGGCATAGGAACGGAAGGTGCTGTGGGCACAGGAATAGTTGTAACGGAGCCGGACAAGTGTCTGTCGGCTGCCGATGGCATGTGGTGGGAAGATGATGATCTATGTCTTGCTCACACAGATGAGGACTGGGGGAATAACCAGCCGGATGATACCTGGTACATTGGCGAAGTTGACCACATGACTAAGAGCGGGCGTTATTTCAAGCCCCCGCACTTAGATCAACCAGAGGCGTCCGGAAAGGACAAGGAGGCGGAGAAGCAGAAAGAAAAGCTGCTCGAAGAGGAGGCTGTGCTAAAATAGCTGAAAAAGATACAATCAGACATCTCTATCTAGGGATTGCTTATGGCTTTGAGAGTACATAGACAGGCTGTCCTCTCTGCAATGGACAAGGCCAAACTTTCAATAGATACCACTCCTGAGCAGCTAGTTGGACTGGTCTTTCTGGGAGGAGCTTCCCCGATGTTGACATTTTCTAACAAGGAACTGCCGCCTGAGGGCGCAAATCATAACAAACCCCTCTACGAATGCAGAGACAAGTGGGTACCAGTGGTTCTTGTCGACACAAGATCCGCCATTAACGTGTGCCCGTCAAGGACAGCATATGCAATCGGGTTGAAGCCTGCGAACTTTGTGCCAACTGCCCAGGTGATACGGGCATATGACAATACTAGCAGAGAAGTGATGGGGACCGTGAAGATTCACACTAATGTTGGTCCAGGACAACACGAGATTGACTTTCATGTTTTGGACGTTCCCGCAACCTTTAATCTACTTCTAGGGCGGCTGTGGCTGCACCAGGTGAAGGCAGTCTTTTCCACCCTGCATCAGATGTTGAAATACCCCCACGGGAAAGGGGTGGCTATAGTTTTCGGGAATTCTTCAATTCATCCACCGCCAGAGGTGTCTACACCGATTTTGGAAATCGAGCATGGCGTGGAGGATGTGTTCCTATCAGGATTTACCCTAGCCGAGGCCCGGGTCGTACCGAGCATTTTGGCTGCTGATGAAGGGTTGTATGTCAGTGCACAATCAGTATACCTCATGAACAAACTTCAGCACGTCCTTGGGATGGGGCTAGGGAAAAGTGGCCAAAAAGGCATTGCACTATCGGCTGAAGTGCCGCATAACCCGCATACCTTTGGATTAGGCTACTTGCCTACCAAAGAGGACTGGGTGAGAAAAGGTAAAGAAATGGCTGGGAGAGCTAGAGCCAAGCAGACCGGGAAACATTTTGATTTGATGCATCGGCCTATTCAGGGCACCATGAACGGACGTTTCGTCCGGGAGGGGGAAGACTTTCCATTATGTGGCTTCCCAGAGCCGTGGTTGAACGCAGAGAAAAGGCGCCTGCTGGGATTTGAGATCTTCTTCGACTTGCAGTTATCCGGGGATGATGTTGCCGAGGAGCAGACAGACCCATCAACTGAGGTTGAACAGTGTAAGGAAATGGATTCCGAGAGCACCGAGTTTGAAATGGGGGTAGCACTGGCCTGTCTACTATCAGATCCTCCGATCGTACATGAGTGCTTGGGGGATAATCTCTCAATGTCCATGATTGGAAATGAAACAGCTGCGAGCCCACCAAGTCCATAGAGTCAGAATCAGGTTCCAGCTCGTCTGAGTCTGAGTCCGGTATTCCTGGGGGTGACAACCCAGATGCCACAGTCATGTCTAGGTCGTCTTTTTCTTTCTCTTTTGAGTCTGTTGTAATAGAAAAATCGGATGGACTAGATGAAGTGCTTAATGAGAATAAAGTGGCTGTGGCTTTCGATTACTTTTCTGTACCCTTGATTTATTGCATTAATTCAGACTTTCAAAACTTCGTTGAAAACGACGAGGAAGAAATTCCTCCGGTTTTGAAACATTTGCTAGAACAAGAGCAGGAGAGGTTTGTAAAACCGCTGGTTGATGAAATCACCAAAATTAACATTGGTACTGAGAAGGACCCGTGGCTGGTCCAGATCGGGTCCACGCTGTCTTCGGAGGAGCGCGAGCGCTTTGTCGCTTTATTAAAATATTTCAAAGATGTTTTCGCGTGGTCCTACGAAGACATGCCTGGAATCGATCCTGAGATTGTACAGCACCGGATCCCTCTTGACCTAGAGGCCCGACCTGTTAAGCAGAAGCTCAGAAGGATCTGCCCAGATTAGGCTCTCAAGATCAAAGAAGAAGTCACCAAACAAATTGACGCAGGGTTCCTGCTAGTATCTGAATACCCAACTTGGTTAGCCAACATAGTTCCTGTGCCGAAGAAGGACGGCAGAATTTGGGTATGTGTGGATTTCAGAGATTTGAACAAAGCCAGTCCGAAGGACGACTTTCTTCTGCTACATATCGATGAATTAGTGGACTTCACAGCAGGGCATGCATTGCTCTCATTTATGGATGGCTTTTCAGGCTACAACCAGATTGTAATGGCACTTGAAGACCAGGGGAAGACTGCTTTTACCATCCCGTGGGGGACCTATTGTTATAGGGTGATGCTGTTTGGGCTGAAAAATGCTGCAGCTACATATCAACAGGCTGCGACCACAATATTGCACGACATGATCCACAAAGAGGTTGAGGTGTACGTGGACAACATGATTGTTAAGGCCAAAGAAAGAGAGGGCCACTACACCGCCTTGCAAAAGTTCTTCCAAAGGATCAGAGAATTTCGATTGCGGCTGTATCCTCAGAAATGTACGTTTGGTGTTACAGCAGGGAAAATGCTGGGGTTCTTGATTACACAGAGAGGTATCGAAGTCGACCCTTCCAAAATCAAGGCCATCTTAGAAATGCCACCACCAATGACTAAAAAGGAGGTGCGAGGCTTTCTGGGTAAAGTGCAATTCATCAGACGGTTTATTTCAAAATTAACCTTGACTTGTGAACCACTCTTTAGTCTCCTGAAGAAAGGAACGAAGTTCCAATAGGACGGCCGATGCCAAGCTGCTTTTGAACAGATTAAGCAATACTTACAGAACCCACCCGTGTTGTCACTGCCTGAACCGGGGAAACCGTTGATTTTGTATCTGTCAGTGACTGAAACTACAATGGGTTGTATGCTTGCACAAGAGTTCGAGGACAAAGTGGAGAGAGCTATCTACTACCTGAGCAAGAAGATGCTGGGTTATGAGACCCGTTACACTCCACTGGAGAAGGCTTGTTTGGCCTTGGTATAGGCTACCTAGAAGCTGCGGCACTACTTGTTAGCTCACTCTGCAATACTAGTTTCGAGATTAGATCTCATTAAATATCTCTTCGAGAAACCGGCACTTATGGGTAGGCTAGCCCATTGGTTGCTTCTGTTTTGACAGAGTCCTGTAGCTTCGCATACCAAATAGCCGCTATACCCGACAGGGTCCGGCCAAACAAGGAAAGCTTCTACAATCTGGAGAGGCCCATCGGCCTTAGGATATCTGAAAACAGCCATAGGTGCACCATAGGATCTCCAGAACCGTCAAAACGGTCTATGTGCGGCATTTTAAACCGGTCCGGCAGAGTCACGGCCGAATCGGTATATCCATCCTCTATGTCCGGAATGGATTTCACGCCTTAAGCCTTCTTGAAAAGCTTTTCTAGCTTGCTCACTCTTAGCGTTGTTGCATTCACCTCAAATTCAAACGGTGAATCCACTACATTGGTGGGTGCTTTGGACAACTGGGGTAGGATTGGGGGCGGAGCCGGGCCCGTTTGAACGTCTGTATTTTCCTGGACGTTTGTTGTCTCCTCTAGTGTTGGAACTCTAGGTGGGGGAGGAGGTGGGTGCGAAGCAGATGCTCCGGCTTGCTGTGGTTGTTGCTGTTGCTGAAGTCTAGTAATCAGCTCTACTTGTTGGGCCATAACCTCGGCTTGGCGTGCAGCAAACTCTGCTTGACGAGTAGCATCCTGCTGCATGGCTTGCATACTCTCCTGGAGCTGACGCATCATCTCTTCCATACCTGCCATATTGTCCTGATCTAACTGAACAACCGGTATATTTGTCTCTGTAGTAGACTCGGAAATCTCAGCCCAACTACTCAAGGACCACTGATCTGGCAACCGCTGTACTGATACACTGCGCCTTACTAACCTCCGTCTAGTAACCGGGGGTAAAGAAAGGAACATTGCTTGTCCGTTTATCAGATCCTCGGATCGATTAAGTCTTCGACCTCTAACCCAGAGTGCTCGAGGAATATCTGCCTGGTCGGATGCAATTGTGCTAAACTACCTTGCAAAAAGATAAATAAAGCATAATAAGGAAACAATAAGCAGAAAAACAGACAGCATAGCGGCTTAAATAAAGACCACACAGTTGACATGACAACACACAGTTGGCACTTGTAAGCTGAATATACTGTTCTCAAACACTGTTTTACTGTGCCCAAATCGCTGCCCCCAGATCTGATACCCTCAGGTAAAAACTGATTTCAAACACTGATGCCCTCAGGCCTGATACCCAGACCTGCAAACTGATACATGCATTCTTGTAAAGGCACACTCTAAAAGCACATAGCAAGCAAATGAGAGCCAAAACACCCCTATGTTGGGGTAGGGTTTCCCTATCCTATTTTTGTCAGGAGCTAGGGTTTCACTATGCACACAGCGGTTTTAAACAACCTATAATCGGGTAAGCAACCTGTCCTAGTTTGGAATAGTCACTATGGATTCCGATATGCACTAGGCCGAATGGTCAAAAAGGGTGCCTCGGTAACAACCGAGGTTTGTGTTCCCATCGTGGCAGAGCCCGTAACCGATCTGCCTTATGGCACGCAGCCTCCGGCAAACCGTTCAGGAATAGCTGATGGCGAACACAGTGACTTAGGCACACCAATACACATGCAATGCAAAGAAACGCATAAGTGTAATCAAAACAAGATATCATGAGTTCGAGTCAAGTTCTCTAAGTCCCTAGTGGAGTCGCCAGAAACTGTAGACCACCCCAGGAACTCCCGGCTCTTCGTGCCGCGAGGGCGCGAATCACCTTGTTCTGAGCTGCCATAGTTCGGACTCGTGTCACGGTTCTAAATCTAATCTCACAAAGTGCAATGTGAAACCGATAAATCAGCAAAGAGTCCAAATCCGGTAAATCGTTTTGGAAAACTAATTTTTATAAAGAAGTGCCAAACATAGACTGCTTTGCCAGATACAGAGTCGGCACCTAAATATTTTATTTTTGGGAAATTTAGGAAACCCTGACTCGTGCCTAAGGCCACGTGTCCGTCATTACCAAAGTTGCCTCAGCTCGGGAACTTATGTACGAGAGGGGAAGGTCATGCAATGAGCACCCCCGCTCGCCCGATCAAAGATCGGCCTGTACTAAGCATGATATGTTGTTTTTGAAAACACATGCGTTCTTATTCCAGTTATTAACCTAGAATCACTATGTGATGCGCGCAGCATACAAGTATAGACTAGATCGCCTAAGTTGGAACAAAACATTGCATGTTCGTTTGTTTGAAAACGGTTTGAAGTTTGCTACTCGTAAGTAGGCTAAGTCGTAGATTTTTCCAGCCTCAAGTGGGCTTAAAACGTACAGTTTGATGAATTGTTCCAATTCAAGCAATCCAACCTTCACCCACAGGCATTCAAGCGGTTAATCACTTAAGCAGTTAGCCTCATGGCAAGCATGCTAACATGGCAACATACACATCTCATGCAGTATGCTAAAGCGTAAACACTCACAGTGTACTCTGAGCCAAAACAAAGAACTAGTTAGAAATCATGCATGATTCTAGTTCATGTTAAGATGGCTAATGCAACACATGCAAGAATGCAACTAAAATAGGCTCGGCTATCTAAGATGTCATGTGAATGCGACAATTCGATACATGTATTCAACTTGGAATTGAAATACAATGCAGTGAGTATGATGCGTCGAGCCCGGTGCATGCAAAACAGATGAATGATGCATGCATGCAAGCATAAGGTATGCTAATTTGAAATATGCCCTAAAACTAACCATCGTAAGCGGTTAAGTAAAAGGGAGAAAGAAATGGGGGTTGGAAAACATGCATCACACACACGCACATTTATTACAACAGTTGGCCCTCTCGACGGAGGGTCCGAATAAGAAGCTAACTAGCTAATCTAAGCTAATTAAACTGATTATTACATCACAAAACTAATTAACTGACAAGTTAACTAATTAGGTACAAAACAAGCTAATTAACTAACAAGTTAACCAACTAGTTATTACAACACAAATAAGCAGCTAAACGCATTAACTACTTAAATACAGAACCAAAGCATAAACTAGCTAAGGAAAGCAGTAAAGAGAAGTCCTCGGGAAGAGGAGTGCATGCATGCCCGGTCGCCTCGTTCAGAAATCCGTCGCGATGCCCCGATTTGCCTCTGTTTGCAACTGTTTTCAGAACCTTGCACAAAGCTCCACAAAGCTTCAACTCCACCATGGGAACCTGTAGGAACATGGCCAACCAATTGTTGATACTGGAGACCACCTGTCGACCACTTTTCTTTGCTACAGACCAGAAAAAGTGGTCGGCCAGCCACTTTTACTGGTCGACCGACCAGTTTTTGCTGCACTTCTCCAGTTTGCTACAACAGAGAGCAAGAAAGGGCATGGCAATGTATTTGCAAGGTATGTGTGTATAACCACCCTCCCTATCATTTCATAATCTCAAGGGAGTGTGGTTCTCGACCCTCAGACCACCAATCACGCATCTCAATGCATGATGGCCGAGAAGCCAAGATTGCACAAATCAATGTAAATGAATGCACACATAAACACATAAAGCCTTGAACTCTATCATGTAAGATCAAGAGCGTCGGGGACCGAGAATTGAGGCACGTTTCATTACTTTAAGTATGAAACGTCCCTCGTTTCTTGTGTTTGGACTAACACCTAATCCAAACACAATGCAAGCAACAATATGCATACACAATGCAATTAACAACATGGCATACACAATGCAAAGAATAACATGGCATACACAATGCAATGTAACATGGCATACACAATGCAATGTGACATGATCAACTTAACAAAGCTAATGACATGCAAACAATGCTAATGCAACATGAGCATGCTGTCAAGGCTAATGCATGCATACATAATGCAAGGCAACATAAGCATGAAACAACATGAGGCAATGTAACAACATTCACATAACATGCTCGATGGACTTAAACCAAAATGGACAGGCCTCAGTCATGCCTAAATCAGTGGCCATAATGATGAAACTAAGGCATGAAGATCAAGACGAGCATGCTCAATGCAATGGCCCATTGACTAAGCATAAGAGCACAACCCTCAAGAGTGCTCAAAGAGTGACAAATATGGAAGTGTAACAGCACTATAAGCTCTGAAATTAAGCAAGAAATGATGCCAAATCATTCAAACAATACAAGCATGGCATGCTAGGGTCCTTAAGGCAAAAGGCTAGCAAAGAGGACTATACAAAGGGTCATGCAACACATGGCACAAATGCATGAACCAACCATGGACAGAGCTTAATTAGGTCTAAACAAAGACCAAAACATGCTAGGATGAGGACTCAAGGGCCTAGGAAAGATGGCATACATGCTAGGCCACAAACAAGGCAACAAATGCATAACACTTAAAGGCACTTAAAAAGTGAATGAAATGGGAACATGGCAATCCTATATGCTCTGAAATGTCATGGTAAATGATGCCAAATCATGCACACAATGCAAATGAAGCATGCTATGGTGCTCAAAACTTGAAGCTAGCAAGGACAATTGCACTACAACTATGCAAAACATGAAGCATATGGTCAAGGCAACCCAAAAAAGTCCTAGAGCATGTCAAAATGAGTCTAAAACATGCATGGAAGGAAGCCAAAATAAGCTAGCATGGTAAGCATGAAGCATGAAGTATGCAAGGCTAAAAGGGAGAATTGCACTACACCTACCAAGACCAAGCATGAGATGGCTTAACGAACAAAAATCAGAGTTATATCATGGAAAAATAATCCCAAAAACACATTGAAATGATAGCTCGCAAGCTTAGGCATGAAGGCATACGTAATGACTCATGTTTAAGGCATAAAGGACCAACCCTCCAAAGTATGGAAAGAGTGACAAATGCAAGTACATAACCACACTACATGGACTGAAATCACATAACAAATGATTCCAAATCATTCAAATAGACCAAGCAAAGCATGCTAGTGGACTTGATACACAAAGCTAACAAGCTAGAATGCATTATAGCTATACAAAGCATGGCATGCATGATCAAAACAACACAAATCAGAGCTAGAGCATGCTAAAACATGGACAAAAACTTCTTAAAGTTAAGCCAAAATCATGCTAGAATGATAGTCTAAAGCATGGTACACATTAGGCTAATTTGTGGAATTACACTACAAGTGCATGAAGCATGCATGTAGCTATCAAACCAAACCTTAACAGAGGTATATCATGGAAAAACAACACCAAGAACATGCTGAGGTGGACTCAAAACAAGCTAGAAAGACATACTCAAACATGAGGCACACAAAGCTAGTTTGTAAGGTTTACACTACAAGTGTACTAAGCATGCATGAGGTGACAAAACCAAGTCAAAACAATGGTATACCATGTCAAAATAACCCCAAATACATGCTAAGATATGGCCAACATAAGCTTAACAAGCATGCTCAAACATGAGGCAAATGAAGGAAGCATACAAAACACAAGGAGATGGGATGACCCTCTCCTATTTGGGACCTCAAAACACCATTTCCAGCACTGAAATTCCCCTGGAATTCAGTGGTAGAAAGGTCATGCAAAGGCTAAAACAAGAGCCTAAAGGGATGGCTTAAAACAAGGCCTAACAAGGCCTAAGAGGGGGTAGACTATCCCCAACACAAAAGAGACCTTAAACAAACATGTTAAGCATACAAAATTAGAACTTTTTGCAGTTTAAAGTCAAGCCAAAATAAGCATGCAAATAGGTCCAAAAGCTTAAGCCAAACACAAGGGTTTTAAGGGTTAGAAGCTCACCCTTGAAGAACACCTTCAAAGCTGCAACTCCAGCAACTTCTTTGAGCTCAAACCAATCCAAAAACTCCAAAACCAACCTCAAAGAGCCTTGGCAACAAAAGGATGGTGTTTGAGTGTGTGTTTGTGTGCAATAATATGATGAATATACACTTTAAGGCACAAAACAAGAGCAAACAAGGAAATATAGAGACAAGTGTATTTCTACAGCTCAAGCCACCAAATCTGAACCTGGAGAAGGAGAGGGGAGAGGGGAGGTTCTCTTATATAGAGAACCAAAGGTCAAGCTTGTTGGACAAGCTTTTGGCCTAAAGCCATCCCTCCATACACGTGTATGGAGGATGGCTTCTGTGCATACCAGCTGGCACAACTGGCAAGAAAATATCTCTAGGAAGCTGGTGGAAAGCTGCCTACCACTTGAAGTGGTCGGCCATCTACTTGTAGTGGTCGACCGACCACCACAAGTGGTCTCCCAAAAAGAAAACTGGTCGGCCAGGGGTAAGAGAGGTCTGCACACTGAAAGCAAGTCAATGATGTGGTGGCCGACCAGAAAAGGTGGCCCAAAGACCAAGAAAACCAGTTACCCGGCCAAAAAACTTGCTAGCAGAAAGGAAAGTGGTCTCCAAGGGGAAGAACTGGTCTCCCACCCTTATGCTACCTTCCAAACAAGGAAAACAAGGTTTGTACCAAAAAAAAACCAAAAAGGATGCAAGGCAAAAGTTCGGCAGGCAAAGCGCGCAGCCGAAAGCCTCGAAAACTAGTCTACCGGCACCAAAAGTGGTCTCCCGGACCACAGTGTCCCTCTAGGAAGAGGCAACAAGTCATGGTTCAAAAACCAAGCCAAACGAAGAACATTAAGCGGTCCCGAGACAAGGCGCGCGGCCGAAGACTCCGAATACCAGAAACAAGTCTCCAAGAGCGAAAAGTGGTCTATGACCACAAAGAGGTGGTCTACAAGACCACTTCCCCCTTCCAGGGAAGAGAAACAAGGCTTGGTCTACAAACCGAGCCGAAACACAAAGAGTTCGGAGGCCCGGAGGCAAGGCACTCAGCCGAAAACTCTGGAAACTCAAACGAGCACAAACATGCACTATCACCGAGTGCTTGATCGATGACATCTGAGTCTTAAGGTCGGTCAAAAAATGGTGTGTCTACAGAGGCCGATCCGTTGATCGGGCAAGCGGGGGTGCTCATTTCATAACCTTTCCCCCTCATACCTAAGTTCCCGAGCCGAGGCAACTTTGGTGATGACGGACACGTGGCCTTAGGCATGAGTCAGGGTTTCCTAAACTTCCCTGAAATAAAATATTTAGGTGGCGGCTCTGTAATCTGGCAAAGCAATCCATGTTTGGCGCTTTTTGATTAAAATCAGTTTTCCAAAACGATTTGCCAGATTTGGACTCTTTGGTGATTTATCAGTCTTACATTGCACTTTGTGAGATTAGATTCAGAACTGTGATAGGAGTCCGAACTGTAGTAGCTATGAACACAATTCGCGCCCTCGCGCGGAGATTGGAGTTCGGGCGGTCTACACCTAGGAATCATTTCTAATACCCTAATACTGATTAAATGGCTCCCTAAATATGGATTTACCACTTGAAATTCTAGATTTTTCCAGTTTGCATCATGTTTGTCAATTGATAGCCTTTTTATCTGAAACAAGAAATCTAAATCTAATTAGATTCTCTAACCTTAATTTAATTTAATTCTACATTTAAATAAACGTTCCAATTTATAAATTAAATCGAAAACCCTTACATTTTTATTAGCCCCAAGTTAGTACTATTATATATAAATACATACATGTTGTACCTTTAAACTTATTTAAATCTTTTGTACACAAAAATATCTACAAATAGTATACAAATTGTACACAAAATAAAAATAAAAATCCCCTCAAATCCACCCCACATGGGCAAGCCACCCCCTTAAAGATATATATATGTACTTTGGAGACAAATTGCTTGATTTTAGGAAGAATATTTTACCAAACACTACAACAAAAAAAAAGTTTTTACAGTACCAAATACACGCCGTGGATACGATTCTACGACGTACAAGGTAAAGTCGTATTATGACCAGTCATGAAAAGTCATTCACTTTTAACGGCATGCTATAAAAACTTTTAACAGTGCATCTTATACGTCATGTTTAATTTTTCTACGACTACTTTTGCTCGCCGTTAATTCAAGAGACAAACTACGACACACAATGCTTGTTATTAAATATTTAACATAACGGCCTATTTTGCCTGTCGTAGAATATGTATAAATTTTTTTTTTTAAAATTCAGCAGGTTCTATTTCACCTGTTCTGTACAATCTAAAAAAATATTACAAACAAATTTCACAAATATATATATATATATATAAGTATCAATCAACCACCAAAATATTATTTCAAATATCAAAACAAAAATATTCATAAGTTTCGAACATCCAAAAACTATCTGTACATTCCAAACCATCCAAAAACTATGTTTCTAAATATCAAAAATTGTCCTCAATTTCAAAACTGTCCAAAAAGTTCTAAATTATAGATATTTAATGTTATACAGGAAGGCAACCCAAGAGCAGGGGTGAATTGGGTAATTAAAAAAAAAATTGACTAGAAATTAGATTTCAAATGATTGAGTGATTAAATGCTGCAGACAGACAGACAAAGAATAAACAGAGAATAAAAGAAAATCAAAGAAGAGCTTAATACAAGGATTTATAGTGGTTCAGCTCACCGGCCTACATCCACTCCTCAAAAGACCTCATTGAGAATTTCTTCACTAAGAATCAATGCACCACCAAGCTTCACCTAGTTTACAAAGGACTTACTTCAATCTGTTGAGGACCTCTCAACTAAATGCCTTACTTTACAAGTGTTTCACTCAGAAAATAAGGAACAAGAATAAGAGGTACAACTGTCCTCTTTTACAAATATTCTCTCTCAAAAGATGGATATGAAAATGTAAGCGAAGAGGTAATTTAAGGCACTCTCAGATGTGAAAATGGAAGTACAATGAAGTATAAAAGCTCTTGAATGCTCTGGATTTGTTGTATTGAAGAAGTGTATTGATTGAATAAGGAGAGCTTCATCTTTATAGTATTAATGGCTTCTAGTTGTTGGAGAGAGGATATTTGAATCTTCTAGCCATTGGAGAAAATCATGGAGGATATCTTCCAACTGTGTTTGATCAGAGCATGGTGTATACAGACTGTAGACAGGTCTTCAGAAGAGAAGGATCATTAAATACACAAGCTTTTCATTTAATGCTCTCCTTCATAGGTCAACTCTTGGTAGAAGATATGGTGATAGAAAAATCTGCTCAGAGATCAGAGATGATGTCATATTTTGCACATAGATCAGAAAAAGTGGCTGAGAAATGATCTATGTCAGTTTAGATCTGATATGGTAGGTGGGATTTTTTAAACCCAGATTTACAAGTGTCGACCCTTGCAAATTATGTGTCGTCCCTTTGCTCTCTTCGTTTCTTTGAGTTGAGTTCCAGGTGTTCCTGGTGTTGACCCTTATCATTCTTGGTATCAACCCTTGCTGTTGGATTGCATTCTGAAATTTAGTGTTGACTTTTGTTATTCTTGGTGTCGACCCTTGCTGTTGGATTGCACACTGAAATTTAGTGTCAACTTTTGTTGTTCTTGGTGTTGACCCTTGCTGTCTTGATGTCGACCCTTGCTTCTGGAGCACTTAGACATTTTGACAGCAAGTGCTAATCTCATGTTTTGAGGGGTTAAAAACCATTGAAAAACAACACTCTAGAATCATATATCTGCTAGAACCATTGAAGCACAATTTGTATACTATTATTTTGAAAACTTTGAATAATAAAATGAATTCTAAATATTTGTCAATAACCAAAATCAATAAAAATTTAAAGTTGAATAACCTTGGGGCTAACATTTAAGATACTAAATTTTCAATTTTGACATCACTCTCTTGAAGGTGAGAAGAGTGCAGAAATATGTTGAGACTCTTGACATGTTGAAGATCAAAAACTCAATGCCAAAGAGCAATGAAAGTCAAATTCCACTGTCGCAATCCCATTTCAACAGCAATAGGCGACGTGTTTAGTTGGGCATTTGTGAGGCTGAGATACTATGGTTGTTTGCCTATATGAGTGCATCAATATCAACTTGTATTTGATTTGAGGTTGGATAATTTGCTATGAGCCATTGTCAGCAACCGAAGTAGAACAGCCAAAGCTATTTTTTATGGCAACAACATCCCCTAAGCCAAGTCCATAAAATTTTACTGTTACCAAAAAAAAAAAAAAGTTATTAGTGGATGTTAGTTTCAATGAAAATTAAGTTATACTAATAACATGTAGACATTTAAAGCCAAAGCAAGCATATTTATGTGCAGAGTACATAATAGTGATAATAGACCATACAAATGCTTCAATACACCAAATTCATTGTACATACCTTATTTGCAATTTCAACATATAAATATTCATCATTGAATGGTGCCATATGTATTCTGTAGAAGCAATCAACTTTACAATATAAGGGGGAAAAAAGGAAAAAAAAAAAAAACCATATAACAGGGCACATATTTTATCATGGAAGCAAATATGGTAAGGAACACTAGAAAACAAATTTCACATGGGTTAACTTTAAAAAAAAAAAAAAAAAAAAAAAAAAAAAAAAAAAAAAACCTCTTTATAACTCAAAGAAGCCTCACTTTCTTTCCATAGAACTTAGCTATTACTAAGAAAGCATCACATATTCAAAAATTAACCCTCAAAATACTGTACCTATCTTCAATCAACCAAAACAAGAGTACACCGATAAATCATTGATCAGTAATGAGTGATATCTTCCTATTCTAATCTGCATCTACTGATAACATTTAACCATTAATAACAAGTGACAATGACACAGGGAAATCAGCTATAACATCTATTTTCAAAACTCATAAATTAAAATTGTACCAATCCTTGACATGTCAGGAGTCAAGGACCGATCGAAGATTGTTTTGATTAAGGACCCAATTAGTTAGGAGAAGCGGTTTCTTGAGATGCGAAAGAACGCAAAGATGGAGAAGTCTTTGAAATCAATCTCTAAGATTAGCTTGGAGGTCGATGGGCTTGCCGGGCAAGTATTTTATTTTATTTCTTTTTTCATACAAAATTCTAATAGGAGGATGAATTTGTTGTTGATAGACTGTTTAGTTGTGTTAGGACCCTCTTGTTGTCAAAATCCATGGAAAAACTTAATATGTAATCAAGTTGCAGATTTTCCAAATTTTCCAATTTTTCAAGTTGTTGTCTTCCCGCTCGAGCAAGGAAATTGACGCTCGAGCGGGGTTTTCACTCTCACAACATCTGGTTCATCTGCAAAAATGCTGGGTGATGTGTTTGGACACTCGAGTGTGGGATCTTCCGCTCAAACGTGAACCCTGTATAGAACAAGCAATATACAGTCCCCGCTCGAGCATTAATTCCCACGCTCGAGCGGACTACGCGATCTCTGTGTCTATATATTCGCATCTTGGTTCTATTCTAGGGTTACTTTTCCTAGATCTTGTTTAAGAGTCTTAGGGATTTGTTTGAGGTTTTCTTCTGAAAGTCTTGTTGAGTTTTCCTTGATGATTTGAGTCAGTTCTAAACTTATGATCTAAGATACATATATCAAGGAGTTTGTTACTTCATATTCAAGAGTGTTCTTCTTCGGTGAAATCCAGAGATTCACGCGTAGAGCATCAAAGGAGTTTGATACTGAGCGTGGTCGTTGATTCGGCATTAGAAGTTGTGGATTCAACTTCATATTGGTCAATTCCAAGACGAAGGCTGTGGCAAAAGATTTACAGAAGCCTAAAGACAAATTTCATGCGTTTGGTAATTTGTTGGTTGTCTTTGTAATCTTTCTTTCTTCAGTAGTGGATTGATTAGTGGCGTTTCACCCATGGTTTTTTATCACAGTTGAAGGTGCTTTAATTGTGGTTTTTCCACATAAAAATCGTTTGTGTCTATTTATTGTTTTTCGGAAACCACAATCTAAACCACTTTCATAAGTGCTTGTTGATTTAGATTATGTGTTTTGAATAATTGGGAATTGGTGGAATTAAATCTTTATCTAATCACGAATCACTTAGGAATTTCAATTGGTATTAGAGTAGGTCACTCTTTGTTTTTATTAAAACCATAGGAGTGTGATTTTGTGTGATTGGTGATATGGATTCAATTCGTGAAGGTAACTCAACCCATAGACCTTCGTTACTTGATGGTAAAACTATTCTTATTGGAAAGCTCGTATGAGAGCGTTTTTAAAATCCATCGATGAGAAAGTTTGGCACTGTATGATCTATGGGTGGAGTGAACCTCCTATCACCATTGATGGTATTGAGATTCCCAAACCCCTTGATAAATGGGACACAACCGATTATCAAAGCTTGAGTTGGAACAATAAGGCTCTTAATTCCATTTTTTGCTCCGTCACACCTGAAGAGTTTCGTCGTATCTGCACATGTGAGGTAGCAAAAGAGGCTTGGGATATTCTTGAAACGATTCACGAATGTACTACTTCTGTTAAAAGGTCAAAACTTCAACGTCTCACCTCTTCCTTTGAAACTCTTTTTATGCGGGATGATGAGATGTTTGATGATTTCTATGCTAAACTTAGTGACATTGTGAATTCCTGTTTCACACTCGGTGAAAAAATCCCTGAAGCTAAAGTTGTTAGAAAAATTTTGAGGTCATTACCCGAGAGGTTCCAATCAAAAGTGACAGCCATTGAGGAGGCTCAGAATGTTGATACCCTTAAGCTTGGTCAGTTGGCTGGAAACCTGCAAACTTATGAAGCCCACCAGATTTCCAAGAAAAAATAAAAAGATAGTGTGGCTTTCACTAGTGCTCATGAGATTGCAAGAACTTCTGAGACTGAGTTTGATTTAGAGTCTGAGATGATGGCTTTGTGTACTAAACAGTTCAAAAAAAATTTAAAGAAAAAGAAGCCTAATTTCAGAGACCCTAACTCAAAAGACAAGAGTAATGATAAACCCAAAACTTTTTCCACCAAAACTTGCTCCAAAAACTGAAAAGAAGATTGTAAAGAGGCAAGGGGTCAAGTATTATGAATGTCAAGGGTTTGGTCACATTGCCCTTGAATGTCCTTTGAAAAAGAATCGGAAGAAAGTCTACATAGTAACTTGGGATGATGAAAGCGGGTCGGAGCAAGAACTCGAAGAAACTGAATCTGGTGAAGACGGGGATAGTGCTTTCATGGCATTTTGGTCCACTTTCACACAACCTCTTCCGAAGCCAGTGGAATTTGCTTCTGGTCAGAATCTGCATCATGCTCCCACATTTGATGGGAGTAATTATCTATATTGGAAGATCAGAATGAAGGCGTTTCTGAGAGCTTTTGACCCAGAAGGCTGGCAAGCCATTGAAGAAGATGTTGAAAGTGCTGACAATCCGAGCAATCAGAGAGTCCTGATTACTATTCGTGGAGCAATTTCTGATGAAGAATAGCAACGGGTTGCTCACTGCACAAAGGTGAAAGATGCATGGGACATTCTAAGCCAATTTCATGAAAGTGAAGAATCATCTTCACCACCATCTATCACCTTTCCTGCCTTAGTTGCTCGACCGAATGAGGTCAAGGAGAATGAGGAGCAAAAAGAAGATGATGAAACATCATAAGACAATGATGAGATTAATGGTGATGATCTACAACAAGCTTATGAAAAGCTTTACGAGGAATCTCTGAATTTGTCCAAAATCAATAACAAACTCACTCTCAAGCTTAAAGCATGTGAAAGCGAGAATGTCAAGCTAAAAGGAGAACTTGTAACAGCAAAGCAGAATGTCATCAAGATCTCTAGTGACAGGCAAGACCTATGTGAGAAACTTCTATCATGTGAACCTGAAAGGAATGAACTCCTGAAAGTGTATTCCACATATGAAGAGAAGTTTGAAAGTCTTGAGATGTCACACGCGACATTGGAAGAGATGGTCAATCATAAAGATGAAGAACTCCGAATTGCTAGAACCACAATTGCCATGTGCAACAAAGGTTCAAAATCATTAGAAGACATCATCGGCTCTCAACAAATGGGTTGTGACAAAAGTGGGCTCGGCTATGGTAATGCAACAGCTCACAAGGAACAGGCCTCTACATCACATGACCTGAAGACTCAAGCAAAGGGAAAGCTGAAGGTACACCAGGGTGATCCCTCTCTTCATCTACCTAACGAAGCTAAGATCAACAAAAGGAGGTAAAACCTGTTTTCATTTGTCATCATTGTGGTAGGTATGGCCACATTCGTCCTTTTTGCTTTGAATTGTTTGGTAACGTGTCTCAAAAGGGTAGAAATTTGAATACTTTTTGGGTTAGGAGACAACCTTACATGTCTAGACGGAATACCAAGATTCATGAGGGTGTTCACAATGCCAAGACATTTACCAAGACCGCCAAACCTGATTTTGTTAAGACCAAAAAGATTTGGGTGAGAAAAGATGATTTGACTTGTTTAGTTGTTCACACTGCTCTAAAAGCACGTGACTCACACATGTGGGATTTGGATAGTGGGTGCTCTCGTCACATGTCAGGTGACAAATCCTACTTCACCTCCCTTGAAAAATATGAAGGTGGGATTCTCACCTTTGGAGATGGTGGCACTTCTAGAGTCATTGGTAAGGGCTCTATAAGTGTTGCTGGTCTTCCCAAGTTTGAAAATGCTTTACTTGTTGATGGTCTTAAAGCAAATCTTTTGAGCATTAGTCAAATGTGTGATTCCCACCATGAAGTATTGATTTCAAAAAATAAATGTGAAATTTTGGATAAAAAGGGAAATACTGTCTTGCATGGGGTTCGCACATCTGATAATTGCTATGAGATTGTTACTACTAATGATCTCTCTTGTCACTCAGCCATCATAATTAACATTGATTTGTGGCATCAAAGATTAGGTCACATGAATTTCAAAGACCAAACTAAGATAGCTAACAATGAGCTTGTGAGAGGAGTACCTAAACTGGGTAAGAATCTGAATCATGTGTGTGGACCATGTCAAATAGGGAAACAAACCTGTGCCCCTCATAAAAAGGTGAACAGTTTTACAACCAAACGTCCTCTTGAATTGGTTCACATGGACTTAATAGGACCTACTCGCACTGAAAGCATTGTAGGTAAAAGATACATTTTTTTAACTGTTGATGATTTTACTCGTTTTTCGTGGGTAAATTTTTGAAGGAAAAAATCTGATACGTTTGATGCTTTCTAGGCCTTAGTCCTTAAAATCCAAAGTGAACAGGGTGTTTCCATTGGACGTATCATAAGAATCCAAACTGATTATGGTCGTGAGTTTGAAAATAGTTCGTTTTCGGATTTCTGTGATATGCATGGAATTATGCATGAATTTTCTGCACCTATTACTCCACAACAAAATGAAGTGGTTGAGAGGAAGAATAGGGTTGTTCAAGAGATGGCTAGAGTCATGCTCCTTAGTAAGAAACTTTCTCCAAAGTTTTGGGCTGAAGCCCCAAATACTGCTGTTTATGTCATAAATCGTGTGTATTTAAGGCCTGGCACTTTACAAACTCCATATGAATTGTGGAAGGGATTGAAACCTAATGTAAAATACTTCAAAACTTTTGGGAGTAAGTGCTACATTTTCAAAGATAGAGAGCCTTTGGGCAAATTTGACTCCCGAAGTGATGAAGGTATTTTTTTAGGGTAGTCAACCACTAGTAGGGCTTTTCGAGTCTAAAACCTGCGAACTTCTTCTTTAATGGAATTGATCAATGTGATTATAGATGACACATGTTCTCCTACTCCAGCAACAAATGAGGATGAATATGGTGAGTCTCCAATCCTGGATACTGTACCACAAAGTCAAAAAGAAGCTGAGGTCCAAGCACAAGAAGTTGAGACAACACCATCTTCACATATAAGTCCGAGTCTAAAGAGTGCACAGAGAGACACCACTTCTGATGCTTCTGTCACCACAAGTCCTGAGTTCAAACCATCAGCAAGGGTGAAACTGAATCATCCAGCTTAACAGGTGATTGGAAGTGTATCGGATCGAATGAAAACTCGAAGACAAATTCGGGATGAGGTATCACATATGTGTTATGTTTCATTAATTGAACCTAAGAATATTAAAGAGGTCTTACTAGATGATAGTTGGGTGAATGCTATGCATGAAGAATTGGGTCAATTTAAATGTAACAATGTTTGGACTCTAGTTCCCAGACCTAAAGACATGAATGTGATAGGTACCAAGTGGAACTTTAAAAATAAATCTGATGAGAATGGTACTGTGGTTAGGAATAAATCAAGGTTGGTTGCTCAAGGCTACACACAAGTAGAGGGTGTTGACTATGATGATTCGTTTGCCCCAGTTGCACGTCTTGAATCTATTCGTATTTTACTTAGTGTTGCTTGTTTTCTTGGTTTCAAATTGTATCAAATGGATGTGAAAAGTGCCTTTCTGAATGGGTACTTGAAAGAAGAGGCTTATGTTGAGCAACCAAAAGGGTTCGAGGACCCTAAATGTCCAAATCATGTCTACAAGTTAGACAAGGCATTGTATGGGTTGAAACAAGCCCCTCGGGCTTGGTATGACAGACTTACTACCTTTCTTCTTGATAATGACTTTCAAAGGGGTAGTGTGGATAAGACCTTATTTGTAAAACATACTAAGTCCTATATTCTTGTTGCTCAGATTTATGTTGATGATATTGTGTTTGGATCCACTGCTGATCATCTTGTGAAATATTTTTTGGATTGCATGACACATGAGTTTGAGATAAGCATGATGGGAGAGTTATATTATTTTTCGGGTCTTCAAATTAAACAGTCTCCTTCAGGTATGTTTGTTTCTCAGTCTAAGTATGCCAAAAATCTTGTGTCAAAGTTTGGTCTTGAGTCTGCCAAACATGCACGCACTCCCATGAACACCAGTCTTCACCTTTCCAAAGATTCATCTAGTACTGATGTTGATCCTACCCTATATAGGAGTATGATAGGGAATCTTCTTTACCTCACAGCCAGTTGTCCTGATATTGCTTTCAGTGTAGGTGTTTGTGCCCGTTACCAAGCCAGTCCTAAAGAGTCTCATCTTCTTGATGTCAAACGCATCATTAAATATGTTAATGGGACATTGGGGTATGGGGTTTGGTTTTCTACTGATACTATAGCTGAAATTACTGGTTTTTCTGATGCCGACTAGGTAGGGTGTGCTGATGATAGGAAGAGTACATCCGGGGGGTGTTTTTACCATGGAAATAATCTGGTTTCCTGGCATAGTAAAAAGCAAAATGCCATCTCTTCTTCAACTACTGAGGCTGAGTACATTGCTGCAAGGAGTTATTGTGCACAAATGCTGTGGATGAAGCAAATGCTTCATGATTATAGGATAGAACAACACACTCTCACTCTTTTTTGTGATAATACAAGTGCCATAAACATTTCAAAAAATCCTGTCCAACAATCTCGCACCAAAAACATTGACATTCGTCATCATTTTATTTGAGAGTTAGTGGAAGAAGGCCTTGTTGTTCTTGAACATGTACCCACTGAGCATCAAAAAGCTGATATTTTTACAAAACCCCTTGATCTTCTTCGGTTTGAGTTTCTTAGAAAGACCTTGGGTGTAGTGCTCAGTAACTAGGGTGTTTCCTATTTTTTAAGTGGGTGTGAGTGGTTGGCTTTTTGTATACTTGGATGTTATAATCTCATTGTCATTGATTCCTGTCATCTTTGTATCTAAAATTATATGAACACTGCTCATGTTGCTTACAAAATTTTTTCTTTGTTCATAGCTCATTCTGAATGCCCATACTCATTAACTTCATGATCTCATTCTGTACACATCCTTGAGATAAACTGTTGCAGGGGTTTCCGCACAAGTGATCAAAGTTCTCTATGGACCACTAACAGTGTTTCTTGTATTTTTTCAGAGGAATTGACCTATTCTAGTATATCATGGGTGATGTTGAGTCTCTTAACCATCTACTATCTTTTTTCACTTCCATGGTTTCTCCCTCAGTTCATTGAAATCCGGGCATTAGGAAAAGGCTACCTCAGAGGCACCAACCAGGCCATCCTTTTTGATTTCATTCTTCTCTGGTTTGGTCTCCATACTCTTGAGCGTGCATGCCACCAGTGAGTGCCCACAAGAAAGAAAAGTTAAAAAAACAAAAAAAAACAAAAGGGAATCATTGATTGAGGGGGAGCCTTCGCGTTTACTCAACAAATACCCCGTGATTCCTAGTGGTTTGACATTTTTCTGTGATGTTCAGTTACTCTTGTCGAAGGTCCAGCCATCCGATCACTACAAGGATTAACTCTAGCTTTGTGGCTCTCAAGGATTGCACACATACACATTATTTTCGTGAGCTCTCATGTGTGTTTTTGAGTTATGCATTCTCATGTTGTTTATGATCATTGATTAAATTCTATCTGACTTGTTCATGATCTTGTGATTCTTTTTTTTTTTCTGTACAAGTTTACAGGATTCATGGTTGATGGATAATATCATCTCAATGTTATAGTCTTTCAATTATACTCCCCGTTGTTTACAGGACATCCTTTTTCGATTATGTTGTTTTTTATTTTATTTAAAATAAAAAAAATTTGGTTTGGTGGTGTTCTGTCCCCGCTCGAGCGGCAAATCTCACGCTCGAGCGTGGATTTCAGTCTTGCAGCATTTTGTGCCATGTTTTGCAGTTCTGTGAGTGTTGTTTTGGCGCTTGAGCGTCTATTTCCAAGCTCGAGTGTACTCGCGCGTGCTTCATATCCCGCTCGAGCGTTAAACCTCACACTCAAGCGAACTAGTTTTGATTAAAACTCCCTGCCTCGACTCTTCAGTTCATTTTTTCTCCAAGTTTCATTCTCTCTCCTAGGGCACCTTGGCGATTCAGTCCATTGCTCCTCCTTGGTGTCATCTGTGGTGATTTCAGTGTTTTTGCACACCTAAGGTATGTCTTTTCTCGATTTCACCTCTATTTTTCTATTTCTTTTGTAGTTTTTCTGTCACTTTTGGTTTCCTAGTATTCGTTATGATTGGGTCTGTTTCATAGTGTGTCATTTGGTTTGTTTTAAGTGAGTCTTTGGCACTTTGAGATGGGTTAAGGTCTTCTATTGTTGCATGCTTCATTGATTTCCATTGAGTCCATTTGTTCCTTTTGGGATATGGCTGCCTTGTTCAGCTTGATTTATCTTTGTTGCATTTTGTATTCTTGGGCTTCTATGCATTGACCATTTTGCTTAATAGCTTTATATGCCTAACTCATGTTGATATATTTGACTGTGCTACTAATGTTTTGGTTCTCCTCTTTTGGTTTATTTTGTCTTGGGTTGGGGGTTGGGGGTTGTGTGTTTTGTTTTTTGTTTTTTGGTTTTTGTTTTTTTTTTTGTTTTTTTTTTTTTTTTTTTGTAGTCATGTCTACTTTCAAGAAAAGGAAGTCTACTGCACCTCACCCTACATTTAACTCTGACCAGTTTCCCTTGGCTGAGAAAGCCAAGTTGTTTCGAGAGTCTTATCCAGCCCAAATCATTCATCTTGAACGCGATGTTCAACCCAATACCTTTGAGTCTATCCATATCCATCCTCTTTTTGATCCCTTGGGTGGGGATTTGGTACTCTCTTTCTCAGGTCCCCAACAGCTTAGCTGGGTTCGTGAATTCTATTGTAACATGGACAGTTTTGATGATATTGGTCCATCCTTTAAGACTTGGGTCAGGTCCAAGTCAATCACTGTCACCACTGATCTTATTCGCGAGTTGTTAAGAATTACTAAAGTCTACCCAATCTTCTACCCTTTTCTTGTGCGTCCAACTTGTGATTTCAATGAGGTTGCCACTACCTTATGTGGTTTCCCTCGTCCTTGGCCCTCTAGCTCCTTAATCAAACAAAACGAGCTTCTCCCTCAGTTTTGGTTGCTCAACGTCATTGTGTGTGCCAATATTATTGTTACCACCCATAGTTCAGAAATCAACCAAGACCAAGGGTTTGTCCTCTAGTGTCTCGCTCAGCATCGCTCCATTGATCTTGCCACCTTGATCATCTAGAAAATGGTTGTCGCATATGAGCGCAACAACCTTGGTTTACCTTACGGGTTCCTCATCAATCGGCTTCTCACCAAGTTTGAGGTCCCTTCATTTGATGAGGATGAGTTTGGTTCACCTACAAGGCCTTTTACGAAAAAGACTGTCTCTCAAAGTCAGGCTCACATTTAGGGAGTTTCTACTGGGGCGGGTCGGTCTGGTACAGGTTCAGGTGATACTGCTGCTATGGCAGAAGAGGCGGAGTTCGATGCAGCTGCTGCCGGTGGTGCTATTGGTGAGGGGGAGCAGCCACCTCCAGTTCGCACTATTCGTGGCCAGCTTTAGTCTTTTGAGCAGTCTGTTGCCTCGCGTTTTGATCGACTTGAGGAGCGGACGGATATTTTTGAGGCATGGCTCACGGATCTCGAGACCACTGTTGATGCTCGGTTCAGTACGTTGGAGGGTTCTTCACGGCGCATTGAGGAGTCTGTGGCCCAGTCTTCTTCTCAGTTGCCTCAGATCCTGTCTCTCCTTCGAATGCAGTCACAGCCACCTGCTCCATGATCATTACTGTCCAGTCATGCTTTTGGCTTCTATTTCTCTTGGTTTTTGATCCCTCTCGGACAAAAAAGGGGAGTGGTTTGTTTATATACTTGATATAGTTTGGATAATACTTTGATACAGTTTGGATCAGTTGGATAGCTTTGGATCAGTTGGATAGATGGGTATATTGTTTCTTATAGTTTTTTTTTTAATCTACACATATGTTGCTATTCCACAATTTTGGTTTGTGTGTTTATCTTTTCAGGGGAATTGCTGAAGCCTTGCATGGTTCATGATTTCTTTGTTTTTTTCTTGTTTTTTTTTTTTTTTTGAGGAGGTTGTTTTGATTAGCTGGTTTGTTTTTTGGCTTTTGCTAGGAAAATTCTTTTAGAATAGTTTTGTCCGGGATTTGACAAAGGGGGAGATTGTTAGAACCCTCTTGTTGTCAAAATCAATGGAAAACCTTAATATGTAATCAAGTTGCAGATTTTCCAGTTTCTCAAGTTGTTGTCTTCCCGCTCGAGCGGGGTTTTCACTCTTACAGCATCTGGTTCGTCTGCAAAAATGCTGGGTGATGTGTTTGGACGCTCGAGCGTGGGATCTTACGCTCGAGCGTGAACCCTGTATAGAACAAGCAATATAGTGTCCCCGCTCAAGCGTCAATTCCCACGCTCGAACGAACTGCACTATCTCTGTGTCTATATATTCGCGTGTTGGTTCTATTCTAGGGTTACTTTTCCTAGATCTTGTTTAAGAGTCTTAGGGATTTGTTTGAGGTTTTCTTCTGAAAGTCTTGTTGAGTTTTCCTTGATGATTTGAGTGAGTTCTAAACTTATGATCTAAAATACATACATCAAGGAGTTTGTTACTTCATATTCAAGAGTGTTCTTCTTCGGTGGAATCCGGAGATTCACGCGTGGAGCATTAAAGGAGTTTGATACTGAGCATGGTCGTTGATTCGGCATTAGAAGTTGTGGATTCAACTTCATATTTGTCAATTCCAAGACGAAGGCTGTGGCGAAAGATTTACAGAAGCCTGAAGACAAATTTCATGCGTTTGGTAATTTGTTGGTTGTCTTTGTAATCTTTCTTTCTTCAGTAGTGGATTGATTAGTGGTGTTTTGCCCGTTGTTTTTTTATCCCAGTTGAAGGTGCTTCAATTGTAGTTTTTTCACGTAAAAATCGTTGTGTCGATTTATTATTTTTCGGAAACCACAATCTAAACCACTTTCGTAAGTGCTTGTTGATTTAGATTTTGTGTTTTGAATAATTGGGAATTGGTAGAATTAAGTCTTTATCTAATCACGAATCACTTAGGAATTTCAAGTTGATTTTTTTTTTTTTTTAATATTGGAATTGTGTAGGTGTCAGCTCTTGAATCAGTAATCTCTAGAGGTGGGAAAGTTGTAGAGAATGATGTATTGAATCTGACCGAACTGTTGATGAATCAACTGCTTAAATTGGATGGGATTATAAGTGATGGGGATGTGAATTTGCAAAGGAAAATGCTGGTAATTTTTTATCTGCATTATGATGGGGATTTTAGATTTTGATTTGATCATCACTTTAAGATACTAAATTTTCAATTTTGACATCTCTATTGAAGGTGAGAAGAGTGTAGAAATATGTTGAGACTCTTGATATCTTGAAGATCAAAAACTCAATGCCTAAGAGCAATGGAAGTCAAATTCCATAGTCGAAATCCTCATTTTAACAACAGAGGTACTCGAACGGGCAAATATCCTCACCAAATCAATAGCAGCAAGCGAGGTGTTTGGTTGGGCATTTGCCAATACAAACACAGCCCCCACCACCACATCAACTGCCAAGGCATTCAACTTCTGGACCAGTTGTCATAACCACACAATGGGGGACAATTGATTTTGGGCCAGCCATGTTGCCAGGGCACCCTTCAATGTGCACTATTGCATCAACCCCCACCACTGTCAATTCAGTACAACATCCAAAATTCAATTGGGATTTGCTTTGAGTAAGTAGTGAACCAAGTATCCCTTCTAGTGTGTGTGGATGAGTGTTTTGGATTTACCTCAAGTTGGTTTGGTTTCTTATTCTCCATTCTTTTCTGTATTTATAGCACCTTTCTTTTTTATCTGTCATTCAGTTTAGAAAATAAATGGGGTCACTTTATTATAGCCAATAATATTACTTTGTTCTTTTCTATTTCTTTGTTATCCTCCCAAGTCATTGCCATTTGTATGTTTCTGGCTTTGACAGTGATAACAGTGTCTCTATGTAGATTTGTTACTTGAGATGTTAGGATTTTAAGTGAATCATAAGTGCATCTAGAACTCAAAAATCTCATTTGGTAAAATATTTAGGTGGTGTTTGGAAGAGTTTTGGAATTACCATATGAGAATAAAGTTGTATTTTGAGTTTGTCAGTTTTGGAATTATGATTTGAGTGTGGAAAATTTGTTTGGTTAGGAGTTTTGAAAAAAGTTTTAAAAAGAGTTTTGAATTGAGTTTGAAAATTTTAATGTGACATATGATAGCTGATACAAAAACTTACAACTCATAACCAAACACACAACTCAAAATTCTATTCAAAACTCATAAAAAAAAATTTAAAATATTCTGAAACTTTTTTTATTTAAAACATAAAAAATAACAGGTGCCAATTGTGAAAAAAAATAGCACTATTCCGAATGACAAGCCGAACGTCTAGGAGGATGACCGGCCGAACATCAGGGAAGATGACCGGTTAGCCCAAATTTTTTCGCCTTGAAAAGAAGTGGGTGTGGATATAACTTTTGAAAACACTAAACAAATAAGACACTCAAAACAAGAGGTGAAAATATGTTTGGAGAAGCTAACCAAACACAGTCACCTCATTTGTGTATGGGTAAAGCAGGTCAATCCAACTTTTGGTGTATTTGTGAGTTACAGTAATAGAAATGCAAAGTGCACAGAAATTTAAAAAAAAAAAAAAAGAAATAGTGGTGTAGACACCCCATTTTTGACCGACCTTAAGACTCAGATGTCACCGATTGAGCGCTCGGTGATGTTGCATACTGTGCTCGTTCAGAAGTCTCAGAGTCGCGGCCGTGTGCCCTGCCTCCGGACTTCCGAACTCTCTTCTGTGCCTTGCCTCGGTTTGCGAACCAGACTCGGTTTTCTCTGTTTTCTTTCCTGAGGGGGGGGAGAGAGGTCCCGTAGACTATCTCTCAGTGGCCGTGGGCTACATTTCGTGCCCGTAGGCCATTTTGCCCATTTCGGAGCCCGGTCCCCGGTTTTCGGAGCCGTCAGGCCGTGTGCCTCGGTTCGGGACCACCCAACCATCTCCGATTCCTCCGATTTTTGGCATGCATCTCATTTACTCCCTTTCGAGGGACACTGGGGTCTTAGATACCCACTTCGTGGCCAAACACCACTTTCGGTGCTTAACGGTCGGTTTTCGGGACCCCGAACTGCGTGTTTTGGCCCCCGAGCATTCGTTTTGCATCGGTTTTTGTTCATTTTTGGCAGGTACCTCTGTTTTATCATAACGAGGGACACTGGGGTCTTAGATACCCACTTCGTGGCCAAACACCACTTTCGGTGCTTAACGGCCGGTTTTCGGGACCTCGAACAGCGTGTTTTGGCCCCCGAACATTCGTTTTGCATCGGTTTTTGTTCATTTTTGGCAGGTACCTCTGTTTCATCACCAGGAAGATCACTGGAGGGTGGGAGGCCAGCAGCAACCAGTTCTGCTCCTCCGGCACCCCCCGGCGCCCGTTTTTCTCACTTCTGGGCTAATGTTGAACACCCTAGGGCCATTTTCTTCGAGCCAAAACCACATATTTGTGTTGTACACACATGGGAGGACCCTAAAAACACATGGCCGGCCATTAATTCTTTTTTTCATTTTGAAACCCCTCTTTAAAGTGGGTTGTTCTCTTTCCTGGTTCACAGTTGCCAATTTTCAACCACAGGGTTGTGTTGAGGACACATGGGAGGACCCTAATATGCTATGGCCGGCCATTAATTCAACTTTTCATTTTTGCCCCTTGGCCGGCCGGCCATAAGGGGTGGCCGGCCGGCCACCTTCCATAAAAGTGCCTAGTCGGCCGTATTCCTTGGGATGTGTGCATTCCAGCTGTGCTTTGGTTTTCCCCCAAAAATATCTTCTCCGGGGGACCCCTTTGGAGGGAAATAAGAGCTCATTTCCCTCCATTTTGGCAAAGGATTCCTCTCTCCCTCTCTTACACACATTAGTGTCCTCCCAACTCAAGAGAGGAAGCCGCAAGCTTTGATTGGAGCATACATATACATACAACTCCATTTTCTTCAAGTTTTGGGGCCATTTCTTCATCATCTCCAAGCCCTATCATCACAACTCCATTCCAGCAGCTAGGAGAGCTTTCTAGCAGCTAGGAGGCATCCATTCTTCAAGCAAAAGGGAGCCAAGACTTGTCTACAAGGGTAAGGCTCCATTTCTCTCTTTTGCAGCACTTTCTTGTCTCATTTCTTAAGCCTATTTGCTTATTGTTTTGGGCTCCGACCAGAACTGAAAGGGGCCTTGTTTTGAGTTATTCTTCATGTTTGTTCAAGGGCTCAACCTTGTTTGAGCCCTCCATTTGGCACTTTCTTCAATATCATCTTATATGCCATTTTTTTGCATGAAATTTCTAGCCTATGAGTGATCTGTTTTCGAGCATGATGTAAACTGTAAGAGGGCCTATTTTGAGCCCCTCTTCAATATTGAAGAAGGACTCAACCATGTTCGGGCCCCCTATCTTGCACTTACTTCACAATTCCTCCAATTTACCGTAAATTTGCATGATTTGTTTGGCCTACATGTAAATTGTTTCGGAGCATATCATGAACTGTGAGTAGGCTTATTTTGTGTCCCTCTACAACATTGTAGAAGGGATCAACTTTATTGGGGGTCTCCATGTTATACTTGTCATTATACCCCTCTTTGACCCCCATTTTTGCATGCTTTTTTAAGCTTATCTAGCTTCTGTTTTCGGCCATCATCAGAGCTGGAAAGAGTCATATTTTGATCTTCTTGACATATTTCATTAAGGGTATTTGCTGGTTTGATGAATTTTTGGGGTACCTCATGTTATAGCCTTACGTATCCTAGTTCTTGCATGACATTTTTAGCATGTTTGCATACTGATTTGGGGGATGTCTTCTACTGTAAATGTGCATATTTTTGGTCCCTAATCAGTGTTGTAGAAGGGTATTTTGCTGTTTGGGCATTGCATGTATCACTTGCTTCATAGCCTCTCTTGTGGAGCCACTCTTGTATGCCATTGTTGTCCTGTCTATGCTTATTATTTCGCCATGTCTTATACTGTAAAAAATGCTATTTTGGGGCTGCCTTGCTACTGTTTTGCATGTCATATACCAATTATGCATATTTAGTATGGCTCTAGGCCATTTCGGGTGCTTAATATCGCATTTCGGGACCATTCCGTGCATTTGGCGCCATTTCCCCACCTTTCGGGACTTTTTGCATCATTTGTGAGTGCTGAAATTCCATTTGCATGATTGCATATCATTTTCCATGTCATTTCGTGCCTTAGGGCCATCGCCTCGGTTTGCGTGCCAGTGTGCACGCATTTCGAGGCACTTCATTTTCATCCATCGGCCTCTTATGTGAGTGCGGCTGAGGCTCACCCATGTTAGTGTAAGTCCATTTTGTATCCTGTATGCCATTTTAGTCTTATTGCATTCCGTATGCCATTGCCTCGGTTTGCGTGCCCGTGTGCACGCATTTCGAGGCACTTCTTTTTTATCCGACGGCCTCTTATGTGAGTGCGGCTGAGGCTCTCTCATGTTAGTATAAGCCCATGTTGCATTGTATTTGTCATTTTAGTCTCATTGCATTCCGTATGCCATTGCCTCGGTTTGCGTGCCAGTGTGCACGCATTTCGAGGCACTTCATTTTCATCCATCGGCCTCTTATGTGAGTGCGGCTGAGGCTCGCTCATGTTAGTATAAGTCCATTTTGCATTGTTTTATGTCATTTTAGTATCATTGCGTTCCGTATGCCATCGCCTCGGTTTGCGTGCCCGCGTGCACGCATTTCGAGGCATCTCATTCTCATACCATCATGTATGTTAGGATTGTATCTTAGTTGCATTTCATGCATATCATGCATATTGCATTGTGTTCGGGGTAGGAGTTAGCCCGGACACGGGAAACGAGGCGCGTTCCGTACTCCGAGTGACGGAACGGGTCTCAGTTCCCAAGTCACCGACACTCCGGATTATCCATGATGGAGTTAGGTTTTGTTGTAGCATTCATATGCATTCATCCTATATTGAGTTGTGCAATTCGGCTCCTCGGCCATCATGCATCGATATGCGTGATTGGTGGCACGAGGATCGAGGCATGCATATATTTGTGAAATACATTGCTATGCCCCTTTACTGCTCTCTGTTGCAGCAAAATGAAGAATCAGCAACTTTTCGGAGTCTGGCACGCATTTCGAGAAACATTGCAAACAGAGGCTAATTGGGGCATCCTAGTGGATTTCAGCGCCAAAGCAGCCTAAACATACATCATTCATCAGAATCAAGGCAGCCCCTGGCTTGCATGCCAGTTTTACATTTTTCTTATTTAATTTGTTAATTAGGAATTTGTATATTATTTGGGACTGTAATACATTTGGACTGTAATATTCCTTTATTCGGACTGTACATTTATTTGGACCCTCTGTGCGAGGGCATAATTGTAATAAGTGTGGGTGAGTGTGATGTATGTCTTCCAAACCCACGTCTTTCTCCCTTTTATTTACCTGCTTACAATGGTTAGATTAGGGCATATTTCAATTAGCATACAGTATGACAGCATGTTTGCATCATTCATCTGTTTTGCACGCACCGGGCTCGGCGCATCATACAAACTGCATTTGTATTTCAATTCCAAATTGAATACGTGTTAGTTGTAGCGTCATCATATGCCATGTTTAGAATAGCCGAGCCTGCTATAGTTTGCATTTTTGCATGTGTTGCATTAGGCATTTCAGTATACTTAGGATCATGCATGATTTCTAATGTAGTTTCTGTTTTGGCTTGGAGTACTCGGTGAGTTTTTATGCTTTAGCATCCTTGCATGCGTGTGAGTGACTGCCATGAATAGCATGCTTGCCATGAGGCTATTTGCTTATGTGATATAACTGCCTTGAATGCCTGTGGGTGAAGGTTGGGTTATCTGAATTGGAATAATGCATTGATTGTTTGTTTTAAGCCCACTAGATTGTGGCAACACCATGTTTTTCTAAGCCCACCCGAGGGTGGCAAAATCTGCATTTTAAGCCTACCTGCGGGTAGCAAACCATCTTTCAAAAACAAACATGAAATGTTTTGTTCCAATTCAGACGACTCAGTCTATACTTGTATGCTGTGCGCATCACATAGTAACCTAGGCTAATAACCGGAATAAGAACATACAATGTTTTCAAAATAAGATATCATGGTTAGTAGAGGCCAGTCTTTGACCGGGCGAGCGGGGGTGCTCACGAAGTGACCTTCCCCAATCGTACCCAAGTTCCCGAGCCGAGGCAACTTTGGTGATGACGGACACGTGGCCTTTGGCACCGAGTCAGGGTTTCCTAAATTTCCCATTAAAAAATATTTAGGTGGCGACTCTGTATCTGGAAAAGCAGTCCATGTTTGGCACTTCTTTCAAAAAAATCTATTTTCAAAACGATTTGCCGGATTTGGACTCTTTGGTTCGAGATTTAGATTCGTGACATTTGAGTCCTTCAAACTGTAGTGACCCAATATCGAACCAGAACGGGGGGGGACTCGCACTCCTTCCCCCGGGATGCGTTCGGGGACGTCTACAGTTTCTGGCGACTCTGCTGGGGACTTAGAGAACTTAACTCGAACTCATGATATCTGGTTTTGACTACACTTGTGTGTTTCTTTGCATTGCATTTGCATTGGTGCGCCTAGGACACCGTGTTTGCCATATGCCATTCTCGAACGATTTGCCGGAGGCTTGTCTTGTCAAGGCATGACCATAAGGCTGATTGGCTCTGGGCTCTGACAGCATGGGAACACAAACCCCGGTTTTACCGGGGCACCTTTTTTGACCATTCGACCTAGTGCATATTCGGATCCATAGTGACCATTCCAAACTAGGACAGATTGCTTACCCGTTTATAGGTTGTTTGAAGCCACTGCGTGCGTAGTGAAACCCTAGTTCCTGACAAAATAGGACAGGGAAACCCAACCCCAACATAGGGGTGTTTTGGCTCTCACTTATCTGTTATATGCTTGTTAGAGTGTGCCTCTACAGGGAATGCATGTATCAGTTTGCGAGTTTGAGCATCAGGCCTGCGAGCACCAATTCAGTATTTTGGGTATCAGGCCTGCGGGCATCAGTATTTGGTGGAATCAGTTTTACCTGAGGGTATCAGCTTACAGGCGGAATTTTGGGGGCAGAATTCAGTAGAGAGCACACTCATTCGGTTTTGTTCGTATCTGTTCTGGTGAAATTGGGCTGAGATGCTGTCCGTTTTCTCTTTTGCTAGGTAGTCCTGGGAACCATAGCTTCAGAAGGCTCCGAAATCCCCCGGGTATATTGGACTAGTGCTGATAGACTTTGTTAGGTCAGAGGTTCAATTCAAGGGCAACTAGTGTTCTTTCGCTGAGGCAAGGCAAAGAAAGGCCAGCCAGGGCTCATTGGTTCATCTGATCCGACAGTCACCAGTCACATCATCAGTAGACCCGTGATGGCACAGGGTTCGGAAGAATTTGTGGCCGTGGTAGCGGCGTTAAATCAGGGAACTGCTATGCAGGCTGAGACCAATTTTGAAACGCAGCGCCCATCTGGGGCATCTGTCTCACATCCAGCTTTGGGACCCCAGCCGAACTTTGACCCACTTCCGCCAGTTGAAGATTTGCAGTGTCCGGATCCTCGAGAAGGGTTGGCTCAAGCCCAAGTTTTCAGACCCCTGGTGCAGCCTAATGAGAGGCGTTATCCCCTTAATGCTAATGACCTTGATCTGACCGCAGTGAAAACTGCGAACCTTGAGAAGCAATTCAAAAAGGCACAGGGCCTTAATTCCATTCCCGACATCGAGGATGGGCACACTAAGTCTGCCGTCCGGCTCCCAGACAGATTCAAAATGCCACATATTGACCGTTTCGACGGGTCTGGGGATCCGATGGTACATATCCGACTTTTCTTGGATGTCCTAAAGCCGATGGGTCTGACTAAGCCACAGAAACTCTCTCTGTATGGAAGAACTCTGTCCGGTGTAGCAGCCACTTGGTACGCTAAGTTGGAGGACAAAGTGAAGCAAAACTGGGAAGAATTGGCTGAGGCCTTTGTCGATCAGTATTCCTACAATACCCAAGTTGAAATGACTATCCAAGAGCTTGAAGCAACCCGCCAAAACCCAAAAGAGTCTTTTGTGAAATTTGTTGCAAGGTGGAGAGCAAAGGCAGCACAGATGACAGATCGCCGCCCTTCTGAGAGGGATCAAGTGCAGATGATGGTGCGAAACCTCGAGCATGATATGTTGCAAAAATTGATAGTCGCTCCATTATTCACTTTCAAAAGTCTGCATGAACCGGGGGTTCAGGTCGAGAATGCGTTCAACAGCGGGATCATTCCCAGAATAAGTGAACCAACGAGGACGGTGATTTCAAGAAGTACCAATGCCGGAAGTAGCACTATTCCCGAACCCACTGAAATCAATACAGTCGCCACAGCCAACCCTTTCGCCAATCCAAGCCTACAAACAGCCGACCTAGCCCGAGCCCAAGGCAGAACTTTCGCCCCTCTCTATATGACCCTGACTAGCGCACTAAAACTCCTGATGGAAAGAGGGCATCTCAAACCCCTCGATCCTCAACCTCTTCCCGACCCACTCCCAGCCAGACATAACCCCGCTAAGTACTGTATGTATCATCAGCAGCGCGGTCATGGCACCGACCGTTGCTACCGCCTTCGTCATGAGGTCCAAAATCTCATCGACAACCGGACGATAGCTCCACCTTCAGATCCCAATGACCAAACATTTCCCGCCTACCTCAATCTCATCCATATACTGCCATCCACCTATGACCCCAGCATATACATCACCCCGGCCCATCTACCCAAACCTGAGGTGTTTATCCCAGAAAGCATGGACTTATGCATGATGGGTGCACCTGAACCCCAATCATCACAAACCCACGAACCCACTACTTCTGAGTTGATGGGAATGATAAAAGATCTTCAAAGAACCATGACAAATCTGGCCTCCGGGACATTGGCTCCATCATCGACCACACCACATACTGGGAACTTCATGTCAAAAGGCTCCCCAGTCTTGGGGCGGGCTACATTTGAGAAAGGCCAATCCCTTGGCAAAGTGGAAGCAAGTGGAAAGAACAAGGTAGGGGCGGGCATGGATCCCCATGAACATCTTCTGTTGGCTGTTGAGGCTTTGAAAGCCGAGGGACTAAACAAAGAGCAGGTCCTCGCAGTTGTTGCAAAAACTGTGGATGACACTTTCGCTAATCAAGTTGGGGGCAGTTTGAATCAAGGGGCAAGCCGGGAGAAGGGCCGTTGTACCAAGAATATTCCTTTCAACTCTAATCCCGTGCTTGGAAGAGATTAACAAACTAGGCCAGCACCTGCCAATCCCTTTGCTGGTGCGCCCAGCAAAAATCCACAAACCCAGAAGTACCAACCCCGAGGTCAGAGGGTCTTCCATGCCCTCCACATGCCTTTATCCAAAGCTTTCCAAATCCTTGTTGGACAAGGCCATCTCAAACCCCTTGAGCCTCGGTCTCTCCCGAACCCTCTTCCGGCTACACATGATGCTACCCGGTACTGCGCATACCATCAGCAAACTGGCCATACTACCGACAACTGCTTCCGTCTTCGCCATGAAGTACAGGATCTGATTGACAACGGGGTCATTGTCGCACTAAGCTCTGCAAAGTCTATCGGCACTGGGTCAGTGAACTTGGGGGATAATGTGATTATGTGATCGAGGGATGAACCACCTGCGGATGGCGCTCAGATTACTCCACCTGTGGTGGGTGGCATGCACTGTTTTGAGCAATGTACAAGTGCTGTTAATTTTGCATTCTGACTTGGGTATTGGGTCAGTCTTGTTGTTTTGTTCTGAGTCTGTCCTTTTGTTCTGAGTCAGTCTTTTTGTTTTGGGTCTGTCTTGTTGTATCGAGTCAGTCCTATTGTATAGGAGTCGGGTGATTCCGGGGGGTGTTACCTCGGGCGTCACCATTTTGTTTCGCGTTTGTCTTTTCGTTTTGTCTTGAGTCTGTTTCTGCCAGGGGGCCAGTAATATCAACAGATTTGAATAAAACAGCAGTGATTTTCAAGCTCTCGCGTTTGCTTCTGCCGTGTGCTAGTTGTGCCGGGATTTGAATGAAATGGCAGTGCATTCCACCTGCTCTCTTGTGCCTTGAAGTCATTGTAATGACCTGAGTTTTTTCAAAACTTTTTGAACACTGCGGTGAAAACGAAGAGGAAGGAATTCCTCGGGATTTGCAAAACTTTGATCAACTGAGAGAAAGAGAGGCGCGCTAAGCCCTTAGTAAATGAAATCATGCTTGTTAGCGTGAGTACTGAGAAGGACCCTGGCTTGATCCAGACTAGTTTCATACTATCTTTAGCGCGAGCGATTTGTCGCTTTCTTAAAAATTTTCAAAAAATAAAATGTTTTGCGCGATCCTGCGAAGATCTGTGTGGAATTGCTCTTGAGATTGTGCAGCCTAGGATCGCTCTCAGCCTCGAGACTCAACCCCTTTGCTTCCAAACCTTGAACTTGAATTCAGAAGGTTCAACGGTCAACTATGATGTGAGGCCTGTGTGGCCAGATTTGAAGCAGCCCTCGAACAAGAGGCTAGGAAAGTCGGATCAAGAAGATCAGAAGATCAGAAGAAGCTTACAAAGCTAGAACAGAAGTACCCTTCGAACTAGGGGCAAAGATATCAGACATGCTCGAAGAGCTGAAGATGAGTCCTCTTGCAAATCAACAGCCACTCTCCTGGATACGGATGGCTTCGAAACCCTACAACCATTTGGCATGCACCAAGCTACACTTTTACCCTTGAGAGGCTCGCTGGGTCAAAAACCCGGAAGGGCGACCCAGGCAAAAGTTAGAGCAAGAAAAAAAAGAAAGCAAAAAAAAGAATGCAAAAGAAAAGAAAAAGAAAAAAAAGAGAAAAAATGCAAAAAAAAAAAATAGAAAATGCAAAAAAAAGAAAAAGAATGAAAAGATACAAAAATTGAAAAAAAAGAAGAAGACCAAAGCTCGCAAGGTCGAAAACCCGCGACGGGCGCCTTGGCAAAAGTTAGAGCATAAAAAGAGAGGTTAAATACCCGAGTGTACCTTAACCCCGAACTACGTAAGGCTTGATTCCCATCTTTGGGATACGTAGGCAACTTCATTCTGAAGTCCAGCCATAAAACAATTCAAATTTGATTGTGTCTATGTAATGGTTTTGATCATCTCTGCCTCCTCTGTATCCGAGAGTCTGTTTGTGTTCGTCGCTCTGAGGACTGACTGCAAATGCGCTGCGGTGCCGTTCAAACAAGGGGCAACTTTCCGTTGCCATTCAATGCGCCGCGGTGCCGTTCAAACAAGGGGCAACTTTCCGTTGCCATTCAATGCGCCGCGGTGCCGTTCAAACAAGGGGCAACTTTCCGTTGCCATTCAATGCGCCGCGGTGCCGTTCAAACAAGGGGCAGCTTTCCGTTGCCATGCAGCACTCTTCAAACAAGGGGCAATTTTCCTTCGGATCTGAGGTTGTGCATCTCAAGAGTAGGTTTCATGCTCATTGAGCAATGGCCGTTTGCAAAAATAGTTTTTGAGAATTTTTACTGAGGTTGACTAATTCTCTCGAAAATTATTTCAATTTTTCCAAAACTGGACCATTTCTTGGACCCAAAAAAGGAACATTTTCAGTGCTCATAGCCTGACTTGCATGATTTCAAATCAAAAATTGAACAAGCATGTTAATCTAACTCTCATGTTGGTCAAAACTGTTTTAGTAGAAAGCAAAAACAAAAAATGGTCAAAATGATCAACTAGGGGCACAGTTGAGTCAGGAGTTCTGTCTTTTCCCCCTTGTCAAAATACTTGCTAGAAAAGGGCACTCTACTCGCCGGAAAAGGCATCGTATTCGCCAGAAAAGGGCACAACAAAGGGCTGAAAGCTCTCTCACCCTCCAAGCAGCGAGGTATCAAGCCAAGTGCGAAGCACGAACTGGAATGGATCAAGATATTCCACTCCCTCATCCGGACAAATCTAATCACGTCCAAACTCCCCAGTAGGGCATCATCGACCGATGTCAGCTGCAGATTTGCTACGCACCTAAATGTAGCGCAACCCCTCTGTGGGAGGAATTCACTAGCTGCGAGCGGAAGAAAGAGAATCTAGCAGAATGCTAAGGGCACGAGCCCACAACTTGCTGTTTATCCATCAACCACCCAGGGGAGGGATTGAAAAGTGAGAGATTGAAGAATAGAGAGATGTGCAATGAGAGAAAAAGTGAGAAAAGGGCTTTTTTTTTTTTTTTTTTTTCAGAAAAACAGAGCTTGAGGGCCGAGTGATGTGAGAACCACAAATGAGAAAGGGTGGGAAACACTACCCGGTGAAACAGGCTCCCTGTGCACGTCTGAGTGTCGTGTCTTTTTTATCTCGATTTTTTTTTTGTTTTGGGTCGTTTCGAGTGTTACTCGATGTGTCTAGGTTGTGTGCCTTTTATTTCCTTGTTGAGTCGTTTTGCTGTGTTTAGTCGTAGGCTCAATGCCTGGTCAAAAACTCATCTCTTGATTTCAAAAAATTAAAATCGTTTTGTGCTCCGAGTGCCGTGCCGTGCCGTTCTCCACATCTGTGCAAAACGAGATTCGTTCTTTCGTAAAACCGCAGGGTTCAACCCAGGTCATGTCAGAATAGTAAAACAAGGACCTATCTGAAGCTATTTAGGTTCCGGACTGTAAAGCAAAAGAAAAGAAGGAAAATCGAAGCATCTGAGTGAGTTTCACCTTCAGCAAGTTCCGTGATTGTATTCCGGATGTACCTCTTCAGGCCTTGTTAATACTACCGAAGTGTGAGTGCGCCTCTACCTCAAGTGTAAGCCTGCTTCAAGTCAGAATGACAGTCCAAGCAACACCCGAGGGTTTTACATGCAGATGTTATCTCTCGCCAATTTGAACAGGGTGTGCCCTTTTTGAGCTAAGTATGTTGTGAAGTCCTCTAAGAGGTAAATCAGAGGCACCAGAGTACATATCTGATGCTCCTCTATTGCATAGAATGCGAGCTTTCATATACACTGTTGTTGCATGCGTGCCGCGCATCGTTATGATTCATGCATAGAATATGCTTGCTTTCGATTCCGCATAGAATATGCTTTACTTGTTTTATGCATAGAATATGCTTGCTTTCAATATTGCATAGAAAATGCCCCCATACTTGCATAGAAGACGCATTTTATCGCACTTTTTTGTGTATTTTATCTCGCTCGCACTGTCTTGTGCACTTACACTTTGTATCTCACTTACACTGTCTTGTGCATCTTGTGGTTGTATCTCACTCGCACTATCTTGTGCATTGCATATCAATCGCGCTATTTTGCGCACCGCACTGTTTTGTGCAATTTATCATTCGCGCTACTTTGCGCACCTCCATCGCACTGTTTTGTGCAGTTTACATTCGCGCTATTTTGCGCACCGCACTGTTTTGTGCAGTTTATCACTCGCGCTGTTTAGCGTATCGCGCTGTTTAGTGCATTTCAAAGCAATCGCGCTGTTTAGCGTATCGCACTATCTTGTGCATTTCAAATCACTCGCGCTATTTTGCGCACCTGCATCGCACTGCATTGTGCAGTTTATCATTCGCGCTATTTTGCGCACCTCAATCGCACTGTCCTGTGCTTTGCATATCACATCGCACTATTTTGTGCATTTCAAATCAATCGCGCTGTTTAGCGTATCGCACTATCTTGTGCATTTCAAATCAATCGCGCTATCTTGTGCATTTCAAATCAATCGCGTTATTTTGCGCACCTAAATCGCACTGTTTTGTGCAGTTTACATTCGCACTATTTTGCGCACCACAATCGCACTATTTTGTGCAGTTTACCATTCGCGCTATTTTGCGCACCTCAATCGCACTGTCCTGTGCTTTGCATGTCACATCGCACTATTTTGTGCATTGTATTACTCGCGCTATTTTTGCGCATCGCACTATTTTGTGCACATTACTTGCATTGTGCATGCATTTTATCGTGCTATCTTGCGCATCTCACCTGTACTTGCTAGTGCGTCGCATCACGCTATCTCGCGCACCTTACCTGTATCACACTGCTTTATGCATTCACCCGCCAGCACCGCGTGTGAAACTTTCGGAATCACATTGAATATATGTTGTTACCATATGGTGCTTGTTGAATTTCTCTCTTTTGCAGGCACGATATTGTATGTACGGTTCATTTGAGGCTGGTGCGACCAGACGAATCGCTCAGGTATCGTATCTTCTCCGTGTGAGACGCGATGAGAATTGAATAATTCTCCGCATTCCTAACTGCATGAAATGTAGTTGTTGCTTTGCATTCTTGCTTAAAACTGTTGCATCTATTTGCGAATACTTGCTTCATTACAGCTTGCTGCATTTGCATGATCATTAAGTTACATCTGGCTCCGTGCATATCGCTTTGCATTTTGCCCCTGCCTGCGGGCATGCCTGCGGGCACACATATCTCTGTTTATTTTGTATAATTGTCTAAGTCTTCGGCCTTGTCAAAAATGGGTCGTCTCTAGGCTTTGACATTCACTCCCGTCATTTCTTGACTTCCGAGTTCTGTCAAAGAGGGGCAACTGTAGACACCCCATTTTTGACCGACCTTAAGACTCAGATGTCACCGATTGAGCGCTCGGTGATGTTGCATACTGTGCTCGTTCAGAAGTCTCAGAGTCGCAGCCGTGTGCCCTGCCTCCGGACTTCCGAACTCTCTTCTGTGCCTTGCCTCGGTTTGCGAATCAGACTCGGTTTTCTCTGTTTTCTTTCCTGAGGGGGGAGAGAGGTCCCGTAGACTATCTCTCAGTGGCCGTGGGCTACATTTCGTGCCCGTAGGCCATTTTGCCCATTTCGGAGCCCGGTCCCCGGTTTTCGGAGCCGTCAGGCCGTGTGCCTCGGTTCGGGACCACCCAACCATCTCCGATTCCTCCGGTTTTTGGCATGCATCTCATTTACTCCCTTTCGAGGGACACTGGGGTCTTAGATACCCACTTCGTGGCCAAACACCACTTTCGGTGCTTAACGGCCGGTTTTCGGGACCCCGAACTGCGTGTTTTGGCCCCCGAGCATTCGTTTTGCATCGGTTTTTGTTCATTTTTGGCAGGTACCTCGGTTTTTGTACACACATGGGAGGACCCTAAAAACACATGGCCGGCCATTAATTCTTTTTTTCATTTTGAAACCCCTCTTTAAAGTGGGTTGTTCTCTTTCCTGGTTCACAGTTGCCAATTTTCAACCACAGGGTTGTGTTGAGGACACATGGGAGGACCCTAATATGCTATGGCCGGCCATTAATTCAACTTTCCATTTTTGCCCCTTGGCCGGCCGGCCATAAGGGGTGGCCGGCTGGCCACCTTCCATAAAAGTGCCTAGTCGGCCGTATTCCTTGGGATGTGTGCATTCCAGCTGTGCTTTGGTTTTCCCCCAAAAATATCTTCTCCGGGGGACCCCTTTGGAGGGAAATAAGAGCTCATTTCCCTCCATTTTGGCAAAGGATTCCTCTCTCCCTCTCTTACACACATTAGTGTCCTCCCAACTCAAGAGAGGAAGCCGCAAGCTTTGATTGGAGCATACATATACATACAACTCCATTTTCTTCAAGTTTTGGGGCCATTTCTTCATCATCTCCAAGCCCTATCATCACAACTCCATTCCAGCAGCTAGGAGAGCTTTCTAGCAGCTAGGAGGCATCCATTCTTCAAGCAAAAGGGAGCCAAGACTTGTCTACAAGGGTAAGGCTCCATTTCTCTCTTTTGCAGCACTTTCTTGTCTCATTTCTTAAGCCTATTTGCTTATTGTTTTGGGCTCCGACCAGAACTGAAAGGGGCCTTGTTTTGAGTTATTCTTCATGTTTGTTCAAGGGCTCAACCTTGTTTGAGCCCTCCATTTGGCACTTTCTTCAATATCATCTTATATGCCATTTTTTTGCATGAAATTTCTAGCCTATGAGTGATCTGTTTTTGAGCATGATGTAAACTGTAAGAGGGCCTATTTTGAGCCCCTCTTCAACATTGAAGAAGGGCTCAACCCTGTTCGGGCCCCCTATCTTGCACTTACTTCACAATTCCTCCAATTTACCGTAAATTTGCATGATTTGTTTGGCCTACATGTAAATTGTTTCGGAGCATATCATGAACTGTGAGTAGGCTTATTTTGTGTCCCTCTACAACATTGTAGAAGGGATCAACTTTATTGGGGGTCTCCATGTTATACTTGTCATTATGCCCCTCTTTGACCCCCATTTTTGCATGCTTTTTTAAGCTTATCTAGCTTCTGTTTTCGGCCATCATCAGAGCTGGAAAGAGTCATATTTTGATCTTCTTGACATATTTCATTAAGGGTATTTTCTGGTTTGATGAATTTTTGGGGTACCTCATGTTATAGCCTTACGTATCCTAGTTCTTGCATGACATTTTTAGCATGTTTGCATACTGATTTGGGGGATGTCTTCTACTGTAAATGTGCATATTTTTGGTCCCTCATCAGTGTTGTAGAAGGGTATTTTGCTGTTTCGGCATTGCATGTATCACTTGCTTCATAGCCTCTCTTGTGGAGCCACTCTTGTATGCCATTGTTGTCCTGTCTATGCTTATTATTTCGCCATGTCTTATACTATAAAAAATGCTATTTTGGGGCTGCCTTGCTACTGTTTTGCATGTCATATACCAATTATGCATATTTAGTATGGCTCTAGGCCATTTCGGGTGCTTAATATCGCATTTCGGGACCATTCCGTGCATTTGGCGCCATTTCCCCACCTTTCGGGACTCTTTTGCATCATTTGTGAGTGCTGAAATTCCATTTGCATGATTGCATATCATTTTCCATGTCATTTCGTGCCTTAGGGCCATCGCCTCGGTTTGCGTGCCAGTGTGCACGCATTTCGAGGCACTTCATTTTCATCCATCGGCCTCTTATGTGAGTGCGGCTGAGGCTCACCCATGTTAGTGTAAGTCCATTTTGTATCCTGTATGCCATTTTAGTCTTATTGCATTCCGTATGCCATTGCCTCGGTTTGCGTGCCCGTGTGCACGCATTTCGAGGCACTTCTTTTTTATCCGACGGCCTCTTATGTGAGTGCGGCTGAGGCTCTCTCATGTTAGTATAAGCCCATGTTGCATTGTATTTGTCATTTTAGTCTCATTGCATTCCGTATGCCATTGTCTCGGTTTGTGTGCCAGTGTGCACGTATTTCGAGGCACTTCATTTTCATCCATCGGCCTCTTATGTGAGTGCGGCTGAGGCTCGCTCATGTTAGTATAAGTCCATTTTGCATTGTTTTATGTCATTTTAGTATCATTGCGTTCCGTATGCCATCGCCTCGGTTTGCGTGCCCGCGTGCACGCATTTCGAGGCATCTCATTCTCATACCATCATGTATGTTAGGATTGTATCTTAGTTGCATTTCATGCATATCATGCATATTGCATTGTGTTCGGGGTAAGAGTTAGCCTGGACACGGGAAACGAGGCGCGTTCCGTACTCCGAGTGACGGAACGGGTCTCAGTTCCCAAGTCACCGACACTCCGGATTATCCATGATGGAGTTAGGTTTTGTTGTAGCATTCATATGCATTCATCCTATATTGAGTTGTGCAATTCGGCTCCTCGGCCATCATGCATCGATATGCGTGATTGGTGGCACGAGGATCGAGGCATGCATATATTTGTGAAATACATTGCTATGCCCCTTTACTGCTCTCTGTTGCAGCAAAATGAAGAATCAGCAACTTTTCGGAGTCTGACACGCATTTCGAGAAACATTGCAAACAGAGGCTAATTGGGGCATCCTAGTGGATTTCAGCGCCAAAGAAGCCTAAACATACATCATTCATCAGAATCAAGGCAGCCCCTGGCTTGCATGCCAGTTTTACATTTTTCTTATTTAATTTGTTAATTAGGAATTTGTATATTATTTGGGACTGTAATACATTTGGACTGCAATATTCTTTTATTCGGACTGTACATTTATTTGGACCCTCTGTGCGAGGGCATAATTGTAATAAGTGTGGGTGAGTGTGATGTATGTCTTCCAACCCCACGTCTTTCTCCCTTTTATTTACCTACTTACAATGGTTAGATTAGGGCATATTTCAATTAGTATACAGTATGACAGCATGTTTGCATCATTCATCTGTTTTGCACGCACCGGGCTCGGCGCATCATACAAACTGCATTTGTATTTCAATTCCAAATTGAATACGTGTTAGTTGTAGCATCATCATATGCCATGTTTAGAATAGCCGAGCCTGCTATAGTTTGCATTTTTGCATGTGTTGCATTAGGCATTTCAGTATACTTAGGATCATGCATGATTTCTAATGTAGTTTCTGTTTTGGCTTAGAGTACTCGGTGAGTTTTTATGCTTTAGCATCCTTGCATGCGTGTGAGTGACTGCCATGAATAGCATGCTTGCCATGAGGCTATTTGCTTATGTGATATAACTGTCTTGAATGCCTGTGGGTGAAGGTTGGGTTATCTGAATTGGAATAATGCATTGATTGTTTGTTTTAAGCCCAGTAGATTGTGGCAACACCATGTTTTTCTAAGCCCACCCGAGGGTGGCAAAATCTGCATTTTAAGCCTACCTGCGGGTAGCAAACCATCTTTCAAAAACAAACATGAAATGTTTTGTTCCAATTCAGACGACTCAGTCTATACTTGTATGCTGTGCGCATCACATAGTAACCTAGGCTAATAACCGGAATAAGAACATACAATGTTTTCAAAATAAGATATCATGGTTAGTAGAGGCCGGTCTTTGACTGGGCGAGCGGGGGTGCTCACGAAGTGACCTTCCCCAATCGTACCCAAGTTCCCGAGCCGAGGCAACTTTGGTGATGACGGACACGTGGCCTTTGGCACCGAGTCAGGGTTTCCTAAATTTCCCATTAAAAAATATTTAGGTGGCGACTCTGTATCTGGCAAAGCAGTCCATGTTTGGCACTTCTTTCAAAAAAATCTATTTTCAAAACGATTTGCCGGATTTGGACTCTTTGGTTCGAGATTTAGAACCGTGACATTTGAGTCCTTCGAACTGTAGTGACCCAATATCGAACCAGAACGGGGGGGGACTCGCACTCCTTCCCCCGGGATGCGTTCGGGGACGTCTACAAGTGGTTGATGCATAATGGTTAATCTTTTATATCTTGCTTCCTTTGGAGGATACAAAATGACAAATAAGGGAATATAAGTGAAAACAGATTTTTGTACTCGAATGACTAAC
This sequence comes from Camellia granthamiana, assembly GCA_036172215.1. Lineage (NCBI taxonomy): Eukaryota > Viridiplantae > Streptophyta > Magnoliopsida > Ericales > Theaceae > Camellia > Camellia granthamiana. The sequence goes on along the minus strand of CM069907.1, from coordinate 38,243,952 downwards.
CCATGCAACTTTATATAAAGACAAGTTTTATTATTGTTATGCAGGAAATAATGACAGTGGATTAATTTATACTTCTAAAAAGGATGTGTTTATTCTGAGTATATTAAACACTTTTTCGCACGTAGAAAACTGAAAATGTCGAAATTTTTTTTTTTTTTTCTTTTAATGATGTTATATAATAAAAGCTACTACAATAAGGAGCATATAGAAGAAGGAATGCAGAAAATAAATTTTGCTTCGTTTACTTACCTGTGTGAGGCCGAGATGCTACGTTTGTTCGCTTATATCGCTAAAAGAAAAAATAATTTTGGCGACCACCTTTTTTGAGTTTCGCAGATAGTTGACTTTCTGCGACTAACATTTTTTTGGTTGCTGATGAGTTGTGTTTTTGCGACCAACGACATTTTGGTAGCTAATAGGTAATTTTTTGCGACCAAAAAAAGAAATATGGTCGCGGAAAGTAATGGCGGGGGGGGGGGGGGGGGGAAGGGAAAGGGGGATCTCAAAACTTTTGGTGACTACATTCTGCAACCACACTCATAATTGGTCACAAATAGTTTACTTTATGCGACCAAAATAAATTTTAGTCGCAGATGATCAAAGTTTTAGCAACCAGTAGCTCTTTGGTAGCCAATACAGAACCTTTTGCTGGTTGAAGGCAGTGGCGGAAGAGTGAAAAAATTAGGCAAAATTTCTAAACTTTTGGTGAACAAGTGAATTGTGGTCGCAGAAAATAAAATGGTTCTTTTTTAAGTAAACTACATTGTTTTGAACATTTCCAAAACCTAGTGAGCTTCTCATCCTTTTGGCATTCCCCTTTTTCTCCCAATAGCCATAGTTCCTCTCTGCCTCTATACCCTCTCCATCGATTGTTCACTTTGTCACTCTTTACCCTCCCGATCAGCATTCTCTACATTCCATTCACTTCGTCACTTTCTACCCTTCCGATCGGCACTCTCTACACGCTATTCACTTTGTCCCCTGTTCTCCTTCCGCCACCAGTTCGATTACTTCCGTTACTAGTTCTGTTGCCTCTGCCACTAGTTCTGCTGCCTCCGCTACTTGTATTGTCGTGAGTGTTCTTTTGATTTTGTTTTCTTTCTTTTCTCTCACATGAACTCCTTTATTTTTCTCTCCATATACATATATATATTTATATACCTACATACATGGTGTTTGTATTGTAACTGATAAATGGCAGAATTTTACTACTTTTTTTGTTTAATTTTGGGATTTTTCTAAGCTATTTAGTAATGGAGCTATGCTACACAGTCTGAATGGGCCAACATATGCCTTACCCATTTTCTTTTTGTGCTTTGTTGAGGTTGAATCACAATTTGATATCTACTATACCTCTACTATATTTTTGAAGGAGAAAATATTGGTGACTCTATTATAAATTTATTTTCTTAAATCAACTCTATTGCTTCAAAAAAATAAAAATCAGATGTTCTTATGCTTAATTTATGTTTTATTCCATGAGCAATGATTATATAGGCATACCAGTTTAACTTTATGATTATCTACATCCAGTTTTTGTTTTTTCTTTCTTTTTCTTTTTTATAATTAAATTAGTTTTTTTTCTTCTTCTTATTCTGTAACTTTAATTATAGTTTTGTGGGGCTACTGAACAGTATTTTGTTTTTGTGCTATTCAAATTTGTGGAAATAATTTTACAGGTTGCTAGAAAATAGTATTCCTCTTATTTGGTTTTGGTTTTCAAAAAATCACTTTCAGAAAATTTTACTTTTTTATTTTTTGTACTTTAATGTTTTCAATATTTTTTTTAATATTTTGAATTTTTAGACATACCTAACATAAATACATTTAAAAAATATAATATTTGTGAAAAAATCTTTAAAAAATATACCAATATCAAAAAATACAAAAATTTAGTATATTTTTCACATTTTTGTGTATTTATTAATTTTTAAAAATATTTTACTATTTAGATACATCCAAATAACGTGTATCCAAAAAAAGTAAAAAAAAAAAATTCTTAAAATTTTAAAAATATTCACTAAAAATAAAAAATACAAAAAATAAAAAATTTAATTTTTAAAAAATTAAATTAAAAAAATTAAAACCAAACACACTGATTAATTCTTTTTTCTCTTCTAGAATCTTGCAATTTTTGTGGTAAAATCTATGATCGAAAAATAATAGCGCCAAAATAAAATAAAAAAATTCTGGCAGCAAACACGAAAACACATTAGAAAAAAAATAAAAATAAAAATAAAAATAGATGGAGAGAGACACCCAACTCTTGGGATTCTTCTGATCAAAAGGAACGAGGGTTTGCACATAGAAGATAGAGAGAGACACCCAGCCCTTGCTCCACCATTGTTGCCACCTCTTTCTATAGTAAAAAACAATAGCAATAGCAAAATCAAAAGCCCCATCAGTGGTTTGAACTGCCATTTAAGCATCGTCGGCGTTAAAATTCAAAATCGAAGACAAGGACAAGACAACGTGCCTGTTTGGCAGAGCTTAATTACAGCTTATTTAAGCTATTTTGATGTGTTTGGTTTAGCTTATAAATTATAGCTTATAGCTTTTTGGAAGTCAGAAATCAGCTTATTCTTTGAGTGGGGCAGGAGATGCTTTAAGAATAAGCTGGAAATCAGCTTATGGTCATAGTTATAAGGTATAAGCTGTTTAGGCATAAGTTATAAGCACTTTCCCACAGCTCTACCAAACAAGGCCAACGAATCGTCCGAAAGCCCAAATCTGGAAGCTCTTCCTCCTCCCAACGCCACCTCCGCCCAACGCCACCTCTACACAAGAGGGTTTCAAATCGATATTGGGACTTCGATCAAAATACTCTCCAAGCTCGTGAAGAATCTGCGATTAGGTAACCAAAAAGCTTAGTTCTTGAATTTTTTTTGTGTTGTTTTGTCTAATGCCCACCATGAACGAATGAGGACAAAACCAAAATCTGATTTTTTTTTTGTTTTCCCTTCTTTTTTTTTTTTTTTTTTTTTTTTTATCGGCAAAGAAAAATTTCATTTAACAGCAAGAAATTAAAAGTACAGGTAGATGACATACATCGAGAGAGATTCGGAAAGTACAAAAGTATCCCTACTACTGCTACTCGCATCCATACAACTAACCCCTCGGCTTCTTTTTTTTTTTTTTTTTTTTTTACAAAAAACAGAAAAAAAAAGTTAAGAAGGACTTAACTAAAATAAAATACATGAAACCCCACAAAATCAACCCATCAAATCTCGATTTTACCAACACCCAAGCAGCCCATACCATCCAACCTAGAGTCTATTCAAACAATCCAGAACGGCTAGTCTGCAATACACCAAACTTCTGCAATACGCCAATGCACAGCCGATACCTCCCCTAAGCTTCTGCAATACACCAACCACTCCACACCTACGCCTAGGCCTTGTTTGGGTACTCCCAAATAATCCAAAAAGCTAAAAAGTTACTCAAAAAGTTAAAAAGTTAACACTATTCACCAAAAGTCAACAATTACGGCTGCACAACTCCCAATTCAAATTTTCCTCTAAAAACCAATTTTCACAATTTTTTATTACACATTTTTCCATAAAAAGTCAAAAAGTTAACCCAAACATCCATAATTTCAACCTCAATTTTTTAGTCAAAAAAGACAAAAAGTACACTTATTTAGCCTTCCCAAACTTGGCCCTAGTCTGCTGCCCACGCCTCCCCTAAGCTTCTGCAATACACCAACCACGCCAGAGCTGCTGCCCACACCCACCACTCCACACCTATGCTGCTAATCCGGCCGAGAACACGCCACATCCAACACCGGAAAACTCCCCAGCTGAAGATGCCTCCGCTTCCAACACCGGAAAACTCCCCTACTACATCTCCCCTGCTGAAAACACCCACAGCAGCTCCAGCTCCCTTGTATTTCGACCCACTGCAGATCATCACCTAAGCTGCTGCCCACTCCACACCTCTGCCGAAGACACCCATTGCAGCTCCAACTCCCCTGCATTTCCACCCATTGCAGTTCATCCCCACTGCCACCGCTAACTCACCCCTATAACATCTCCCAACGGTTCTTCTTCGAACTCAATGCCACCACTATATTACTCACAAAGCCTCACCCAAAATTATTACCCACTGCAGCTCTTCTTCACCCCTCAAACTCTTACTCGGAAAGGAGTGCACGAATGAAACCAGACAGAGCGCTCGAACAAAGCATCGATACTTCTCCACCAAGTCTGAACCAGTGTTCATCCCTCAAGCTCCAACTCACAGAAGAGCGCTCGAATGAAGCAGCTAAACCGGGCTCCGAAATCACCAACAAAAACTTCTATAATTGGGTTTTTCTTACAAAAAAAATCAAACAATGAATCTGTTTTTTTTTTTCTTTTTTCTTTTTTCCCCTTAGTTTGATTTGGGTTTTGCCCACTGATTAGGTTTTTTTCAGTTTAGATACACCATTGAATGGGATTAGCATTGTTATCGACTTCCAACTACAAAGAATGAAGAAAGAGTAATTAAAAATTATTGATTGGTCGATCTAAAGTGAAAAACATAATTTTTCTGATATAATTTCTTTGTCCAAATAAGTTGTTGATTTGAGGAATAAAAATGGAGTTTTTTTCTGTAGTAAATTTTTCTGATGGAAAACAGAGCTACCACTCTTGCTGGTTAGGTACATAAGTAATGTATTTGTTTCATAGAATTGTGAGATATATTAATAATGTAATTGTGGGAATTTTCTACTGTAACAATAATATTAAACTCATAAAAATATTAAACATGGTTGTTTTGCCATTAATAGATTGCTTAGACGGAGAGTGGATATGTTGCCAATACCTAGCTAAAGTCCCTTTTCTCATGAGGTTATATAATACCCTATTTTTTGCCCTAGTAGATAAAATTTTGCAAATGATGACTACAAGTCATACATTCTTACAAGGGATAATTAGGTTAATTATTTGCCACTGCATTACAAGTACTTAAATAATTGAGAAAAGAAAAGAAAAAATGACAGGTGAACTTGATGCCTTATTTTAGTATTTTTTATTTTATTTATTTTTTATGGATTTCACTATTTGGCCAGATTGTGACTTTCATGCTATCATTCTGAAGGACGTGTGTATGTTCCCTCTACGGTATCTTTAACTATGATCTTGTAATGTGGCTGAAGTTTTCAAGAACTATTTGCTGCGACATTTTAAAACAAGGTAATGCCCTTTCTTCTTAACTTGTTTGTGCACAATGGGGGTTCAATTGGCAAATTATATACGTTGCTTAAGTGCTGCTTTCGCTATTTTGTAATAAAGTTATGAAATTTTCTTCTTTGTCACTTCTCACCTAGGTTGTAGATTTGTTTTGCTTTGTTTAATTGGTTTTATTTTGTGCTCTTTACTCATTGTTATTTTATGTGGTATGGGTGGGACGCAAAATATATGTGTTGATTACTAGAATGGATGAAAGTAATAATAACTTAATACTCAACGAAAAGGCAACTTGGGTCAATTTTTTTTGTAGCGTCATGTATTACTATCTCATTTTGTTGCTTGATGTGTTCCTTGGGTTTAATATGTTCGATACTTTACCCTATATATGTATTTAGGTATATGCATATATACACACATGTATCATGAGAACTTGACTTTGGTCTATAAATATTATAGGAAAAGTTGCACTTCTGAGAGGGAACACTTCAGGAAGGAACAATAATCCATATGGTGCACAAATAAGGATGGGTGAAACTAATAGAAAGTGGGCCTTATTTCATGTCTGGTTTTGCAAACTTATTCCAATATGATTAGCATGCTTTCTACTTTCTACTTCATTTTTTTTTTTTTTGGTCTTTTCCCTTCTATGTTTTGATGTTTAATAAAGGGGAGGTGGTTTCCATCTTATTTCACATGGTTGCAGATTTTGTTTCATGCATTATTTTGATCTGATTTGTCTGTTTGTAGGTTGAAATAATGGAAGTTGAATCATTTTAGGTTGCACTTGCAGACTTGAATCAGGGTTTGGTAAGTAGTCAACAGACGTTCCTTCATATAGCGAACGATCAATAAGATAGAGTCTGCAACTATATAGTGCTTTCTGGTTTTTTGTGTTGGGTCCTATGTTGTTGTGGTGAGGTTATTAAGGTAGTTGTCTTTACTATGTACTAGGAGTCTTATGTCACTTTTGCTTCATTATATGTGTTTTATAGACAGGCTGATGTACGACATTCCAAGGCACTGTTGGAGATTTAGACACTAAAAACATTTAAATTTGACATTGACTAACATAAAGATATCAACAAGTAAAATCATAAATCATGTAACCAATGAACAAAAATAATAAAGAAATTTACTCTTCCTGAATTCATCATTCCCTTCTTTAATTGTACTAACCATTCTTAGGTAATATGTACTATTATTTCTGGATAGGAGATTTGATTTCATTATAAAACTCATATTATTATTATTTTTTTTTCAATTATAAGCCATAGAGTTACGGGAATATTTTTATTAAATTTTCTTAGTTGTCTTCTTTCTTAATCCATATGATGTTACATAGGTATTTTAAGGTCATGCTGCCCTTACACTTAATTACTAGAACTTATATTTGAGTTGTATGATTCTTCTATTATCTTTTATTTTATTTTATTTTGTTTTGATTCTTCTATTATCAATATAAGATAAATAGGAAATATAAGATTATGAATCTTATTTTGTTGTACTCTGCTTTCTTTTCTTTTTTCTTTTCCTAGACTTGATTACATGGCAACAATAGTGAAGTGAGGATTTGATTTGAAATATACCATTGATGTTTTGTAGAACTTTCTTGACTTTTCTGTTGGAGCCTTCACAATGGATGGGGACTTTCAAAAGCCATGTCTGAAAACACAAAATTAAAATTAATATTAGTCAAAAACATTGTTAAATCGTTAATTTGTATTTTATTTTGTTTATTTAAACGTTGAGTGTGTGTACTTGTTTAGTTAAACTTAGTGTATTTATTTGGTTTGATTGAGTGGAATGAAACCTTAGTTACACATGGAGACTAAATTAAAAACTTCATGAGTTGCCAAGCTCCTCTCTCATTTCTTTACTTTAACTTGTAAATAGGAATTTTGGAAATCTCCTAACTCTCATATCTTTGTTGTTCTTCAAATCACCTCTCTTGTGAGTTGATTAAAATGATAAATTTGTGAAATGTATATTTCTAGAGAGGAAACCCCTAATTTTCCAAAAAATCCTAGGAAATGAGATTATTGAAATTGAAATGGAATTAATGAAATGGAATTCATTGTGAAACTAGAATATTTGTTTGTGCCTCTGTTTTGTTGCTTTAGATGCGCCTCTGTTTTGCTGTTTTAGATGCGCCTCTGTTTTGCTGCTTTTGCTGTTTTAGATGCGCCTCTTAGCAGAACAAAGTCTTCATCCTTAATTGGTGAAGAAGCTTGGGCTAATTGATCTGCTATCTCCTTAATTTGAGTCAAGTACTTTTCCATAGAACAAGAATTTGATAACAATGTAAAACTTGTTCTTCAATTGTTGTATCTGTGATCTCCTTAATTTGAGTCAAGTACTTTCTTTTGATAATAATGCCTAAATGAGTCCTCTTTTTCATTTTATAGGCCAAACAATCTGGGAACTCCTCCTTGAAACTTAGATTGTCGAACCATATCTACCAAGAATTGAATCCTCCTGCCATCCCTAACTTCAATCCTAAAATTGGTCAGATAGAAGTTAACCAAAGCAAGACTAGATGAGGCAAGTGGGATTATTTCTTTCCACAACCTTGGTACATTGCTAAATTCATATGGGGATGGTACCCACACTTGCTAGTACAAGGTTTGAATGCGTTTTTGCAAGCTTAACTCGTTCTATCCTTTTCATACCATTGCTCCGTGATAGTTTGATCCAATTATCATAAGACTAAAAAGATATGAATACATACATATATACCCACACTTAATGCATTTTTGCAAGCTTAGCTCGTTCTATATTTTTCAAATGTTGATTAATTTTAGTGGGAATGTAATTGGTAGGTTGAGTTAATTTCTATTTAGTCAAGAGGATCATAACCAAATTTATAATGGTAGGGAAATCCTAGTTCTACTAGGAAATAACTATAAGAATCCAATCCTAAGTGTAAGAACTCCAGTTAGAATTGACATTGGAAAAAATGCCTTCTAGCTTTTTAAGTTGCTCGTCACTCATTTGAATATTTCTACATGTTTCCTATCATGAAATTTAATAATTGTTTTTGAAAAACTTTGATTATAGTTGCCACCATCAATGAAGCATTCTCTTGTTAGATTAATTCCCTATTTTGTTGATTTTATTTTATTTTTTTGAACTGGGCAGTAAGGCTGTGTGTGATTGCTAGTTTTGGGAGTGGAATTAGATCCACAAATTTTTACAAAATTAAATAGAAATTTATGCAAAAATATTATTATTAACAACGCTTTTTTTTTATTATTATTTTATATTATTATTGCAAGTAGCTAGGTGTAGTCATGCATGTTAATGGACCTGAGTTTGCTGGTGCATTAATTCTAAGTTGTGCTTATACGTGGAGTTTTTGATATATTTCGCATGGGACAAATATGACACTTGGATATTAATGGTTTTTAAAATCTTTGATGGTTTTGGTAAATATGTTTTTGATATAAATTCGTTGTAAACTAAACGAATGGATGATTATTTTAGACTTGTAATATGTTCATGTTGACAAGTGGTCATAATTGGATAGATTAACTGCTATTTTGATTTTATGGTCGATGGTTTTTTGTTTCTAGATTGGATTGTTGATGGATTAGTATGTGAAATTGATTGGATGGACATGAATTATGCATTAATTGCAAATGTATTATAGGTATTAAAAAAAATAGCGTTAGATTTAAAAAATTAATTTTTGAAATTGAAAGCTCTTTTGCGACCAATAAAATTTTAGTTGCAATAGGTGTTTGTGAAGGTTCCAGGAATAACTATTGGTGATCATGGACGTGGTCACTAAAGCATAGACTTTCAGTGACTAAATAAATAGTCACGAATACGGACTTTCAACAAATTTAAACACTTTTAGCGACCAAAATAGGTAGTCGCAAATGTTAACTTTCAGCGACCAAAATAGTTGGTCACAAACGTCAACTTTCAGCGGCCAAATTTTTTGTCGCAAAATGATCAACTTTTGACAAATTAAAATCCTTTCTGCGACCAAAATATGTGGTCGCAAATGATAACTTTCCGTGGCCAACTTCACTTCTGGTCGCCAAAAACCTTATGTGACAGGCTTTTGGCGACTAAATTGCAACCAACGTTTTTTGGTCGCGAAAAAATATTAGCGACTAGGTATGAGCTTTTTGCAACCAAAAAGTTGGTCGCTAAAAGTGTTATTTCTTGTAGACTAGGGCATCAATATCAACTTGTATCTGATTTTGAGGTTGGGGTAATTTGCTATGAGCCACTATTAGCAACTGAAGTGAGAGAGTCAAGCTGTTCTATGTGGTAGCAGCATCCTCCGATTCCGACCCAATCCCATAAAATTTTCATGTTCCTAAAAACAAATGTACTAATTAGTGGATGTTTGTTTCAATGAAAAATTAAGCATATACTAATATGTAAATTCTAAGGGATGAGGGAATGAGGCATGGATTATGATATGAGTCAATAATATTAATAAAGCATCAATTAGGTTTAATCCAAGAAAGCAGAAGATTTCTTTTTCATTCTTTTGACATAATTAATCTTTGTGTTCCAATGAATGTGTCAGAGAGTTTTCTACATTAGTGTGGTAATTCTTTTTTCCTTTAAATCAAAGGAAGACACTCTAAATGAAACTCAGATAAGTTATTTCGGATACAAAATATGGATTCCATCCTTTATTAACCATTTTGCTACACTAAATTGGTGCTGGTCACCATATGAATGCACATCGGTATATGAAAGAGAAAGTAGGAAAGTAGGATAAGAGAAATAATAGCAAAGTGGAGACGGTAAAAAATGTGTAGAACTGTCAAAAAAGAAAGAGAATTAATTGTAATGAGAACATTAATCAATCCAATGGAGTGATGGGAAAAAGTTCCCGAAAAGAACCATCGGTGATGATCATTACAATCACAGAACAAAAACAGCAATAATTGTGCACAATTAACTATTAAACTATCCTATAAGCATTCAAGAAAAGATCACCAATACAATTTTTTATAACAAAAATTTCACAGTGGATTCACAAATGCTTACCTTATATTCATTAGTAATACAATTTCCTTCAAATCATGCAACAACCAAATCTTGAGTGCAACTTTGGGGACCTATCAGAGTAGAAGAAAAATAAAGGCATAGATAAAATAATAATGGATACTACAAAAAGATCTACATAGTATCTTAGATTACTCAGTAACTGAAACAGATACATTGTCATTGACAAGCTAAAAACGTGAGTAAATTTGCAAAACATCCACAAAAATCTCATCTTAATAGAAAAATAAAAAAAATGTATTGAACGGAATTCAACACTTCCATTCTAAGAAAAACGCATAAATCCATGAAGTAAAAAAAATGCAATGCCGCAATAGTCGCTGATTATCTAAGAAAGGATGCCTTGGGGAGTAAAGCAACTTCACAAAATTATTACATCTTAAATCAAGTTTAGTTGTAAACTTTAAAGCATTTATCAAAGTGCCTAAAGAGTGTTTTTAGTATAACAACATTATGCAGATATGCCAACTCTAGACTCTTGCTCAGAAAATCCAGAATTGATGAAAAATGAGCTGTCACAAGTTCCTATATTAACCTTACTTTGACTACGGCCTTCAAAACTTACAAAGAATAAACAAATGAAATCATATTCAAGCAATTGTAGGGGAGCTCATTCTTTTGGTGGTTCAACCAATAAAGCCCCAAAATTCCCCTGTTTAATGTCAAACAGTGAGCAAAAGGAAGAAAATAATTAGCCCCAAATAAAGTCTATAACTTGATAAGATCAGAACTCACCAAGGATCTTTTAACCTATAGCTGGAGTATTTGAAGTAGCCTTCCAAATTTCATCATCTCGTTTTGCTGTTAGGCTTGCAACAAGTTGCAAGGATTTCAACTGTCCCAAAAAATAATTAGCCCCATCAACCGATTCAACTACCCCACATTGAACTCCTCGGCACACAAATCAAGCTCCATCTGTTCATTAGAAACCCTACTCATACCCTTCAAGCTCTCAATCTCACCTTTCCTATCCTCCACCATCGAATTCAACCCGCTCAATTCGCACCCCAATGCCGGAAAAGAAGAATTAGGCGAAAAATCATTGTAATGGCTTCAAAAAGTTGGACCCATGTTGACCACATCTAGGGTTTTAGCTTCAAAAGATTGGGTAGATGATCAAAATTGAAATGCTTTTTAGTCATGGGAGTGGATCAATTGGGCTTGAAAAGGGATCGTGAGGAGGAAGAATGAGAGAGAGAGAGAGAGAGAGTAGGGTTTGGGGGAATTGTGGAGTTAGGTGGTGGAGAATAGAGAGGAGGTGATGGAAGACTCACGCATGAAGGTGCGAAGGGGGGTTTGGCGGCGGCCAGAGAAATTTGAAGAGAAAAATCAATAACCAAGTGGAAACAAACATACCTCAAGAATCAATAACAAACATACCTCAAGAATCGATAACAAACATGCCTCAAGAATCGAATTGAGATTTTTTCCAGATCAAAGTGAAGAGAAGAACGAAACCCTTCCCCTTCGAACCATCAATCGTCACCGTCGTCGTTGCCAAACCAATCTCGCCGCCGAAGAGAGAGCATCATTCTAGGTCAAAGTCTTGCCACCGCCAAACCAATCTCCCTTTTGAACCCTCTCTATTCTCCCTCTCTTCTCCTTTTAGCAACTTACAATGTTCCTTCAAAACCCATTTGAAGCGAAAAGTTTGTATTTTGATAAACTTTCCTTTTGTTCTAATATATTTTTGGTGATTGGCGCCTTCTATTTTATTTTGGTGCCTACTATTTTTCAGTCATACCATTTACGACATAAATTATGTGCCGTAAAAAGTGAAATATGTTTAACGGCTAATTTACGTGTGCCATATATAGTTGATGCATTAACAGCATATCATATGCACGTCATAGAAAGTTTTATTATTTACGACTAATATTGCAAGTCATAAAAAAATCATCGTTATTAGCATTTACGACCTACGCAATAGACACGTCGTGGTTGGGAAATTGTTTACGACATGCAAAAAAAAAGTTGTAAAAGTGAGAAACCACGACTTGCATTTACTGCATGTCATTGATGTGAAGTCGTAAAAATCCAATTTTGTTGCAGTGAAAATACAAATGCATTATGTATATATCTTACACGTGTAATCAAGTTAGTTTACTTAAGCCCTAACCCTAACTAGATCATGTTTTGGTACACAATTAGGCTTCATAATCATCCTACATTCCATTGAATTCAAACTAAATCTAAAATATCCAATCCATTTCCAACCAAAGGGAAATTTGGACTTTTCATACCAATTTTTCTTAAATACACAAATACTCTCTACACTTTTGAGCACAAATACATCATACACTTACATATTCAGCTGAGAGGAAAGAGAGGGCAAGAGAGTGAGCTTGGTGAAGGAAAAGAGAGAAAGATAAAGTTTTGTTAGCAATTCAACCAAACCTCAAGTAAGCCACATCACCATCTCTCATTCTATTTCCTTTTCAAATATATGTTATTAGAAGTTTAAAATCATATTTTCATGTGTTGTAATGGTGTTCATATGTTCAGAGTAGATGAGTTGAGTTTTGATCCTCCTTCTACTCATTATTTCTCTTAATAGATGCAAAATTACATTTTTCTTTCCATATCCCCCATTATTTCCAAAGACACACCATCACTTTAAAAATCTAAGTTGTTGATACATTATTTAGTATGTTTTCATCACAAAAGAAGTGAAAATTTTCTCTTAGTTGGCCTCGTTTCTCACCAATCTTCTTATTTTGAGTATTATGCATGAAAAACTATTTTTTACATCCAACTTTTGAAAATTTTAGAAAAATGTAGGAAAATCTCTTGAACCTCCATTTTATGTCAAAACTTCCTTAAAGAGTTAGCTTTCAAGGAAAATTGGTTTCACTGAAAAAGAGTGTGCGGTTTGAAAGAAAATCTGATTTTCGTAGCGGTCGATGGATTTGGACAAAGCTAGAGTGTTTCGTAAATAACTAAAAATCTAGAAAATTTATTCCATTTCCAAAATATGTAAAAAAAAACTAGATAAAATTCTCTATGAACCATAGGAAGACCAGGCTCGGGAAAAATCTGAAATGGTCCTTTTGATTTTAATCTTTAAATGGTACTGAATCTAGAAATTTAGCTTTACATTGGTGTTCTATACTCTTATCTTCGTGAATATGCTTATTAGTATATGATTATATTTTGGTGTGATATTGCATGTGTTATGGTAATATACCCTTTATTTAGTCATTTGATGATGCTTATATCTATGAAAATTTTATTTCAGTTACTTGTGCTAACTAACTTAAAACATTAATCTAAATGGAAAACTTGATGGGGTGGCTAATGGGGTTTCAATCACATAAATATTGTTATGAGATAAGGTTATGTTTAAATTGAATTGGTTGGCGGGATGTGTTTCCTTTTGAAGCTGAAGTCTTGCGCAAGTGGTTGTTTCGGAACCCTTGAACGGAGCGGTTGTATTTGGACCCTAGGTGGTTTTGTTGTGAGGAGGGAATGGGCAAGGCCCTTATTTTACCGTCTCTTTTGAGGTCCTCAGTTGGCACTACGCGGTATGTAACCATTGGTAAGCATCTGAGGTAAGGTCTGCAAAGCAGCAAAAGAAGGGGCATACCGAATCTGTGTCCGATTCTTGTGGTTGGGAGGATGAAATCTCTTTGGGAGATTTCTAGACTACTAACAACTAACTTTGTAACCCTTGTTGTTTACTTGAATATCATGTTTCTTTTCCCCATTATTGTAATTGCTATTGTATATTAGATTAGGAAAAAGGGACGGGATGTGTATGCATTTACTGGGCATTTAAAACTCATGGCGTTTCACACTAGGTACTCAAGAGGATTTTGTAGCAGAAAATGACGAGCCGAAAACTTTCAAGGAGAGCTAGAATTTTTTTTGTTTTGTAAAGTCCATCTGAAATTTTATTTTTTGGATGTAATATCGATGGACTATCTTTTGTTACTAAGGATATTTTGTATCTATTTTTTTTATAAAAAAAAAAAACCAACATAGTTCTCCATGTTGCTTATGAGACCTTTCATCAATGCCTCTTAAGATCTGTCAAAAGGGTAGCCTTGCTACCTAAGAAAGTTATACTTAGAAGGGAGGTTAATTTGACTCCTTTGGCAATCTAGGATCTGACTTGGCCATTGACCATAGAACTCATTAGTTACTTTCCTTGACTACAACCCTTAGTGCAGATTTTGGGGCATCACAGTGATGATGGTGGTGGTGGTGGTAGTAGTAATAGTAATGGTGGCGGTGGCATAATAGTGATAGCGATAGTAGTGGTGGTGGTGGCATAATAGTGATAGTGGTAGTAAGTTATAATAGTTTGTGTTGATAGTTATGTTTACTATTTATAAATTCAGTCAAAATCAAGTAAGTTTCGTATGACTTAAAATGTTTTTTGAGTTTTAACCTATATTTTAAGAGGTGCTCAAAATTTTAAGTGATATGAATTGTGGTTAATAAATGGGCTTAATTGATTATCACTTAATACATTCTGTTTTAAATGCTGAATCATATTATCAAACATTCCCTAAGTGGTACACTTATAGGTTTTTAAGATTATGAATCACCCAACATATAAGAGTTTTACAGATCAAATTTTTTTCCCTCTAAAAGTATAAATTTTGTTACGAAAAACATTTAGGGATTAATTTCAATTGTCTCGAGGACAATCGCTAAAAGGTCGTTTCAAAAAGTCAAAAAAAGAGTTTTTTTTAGACAATTTTGAAAATGTCACTAATAAATACACTTTTAGAGACAAAATAACTTGGTCCCAGAAAGGTTAGTAATTCATCACTAAATGTTTAATTTTGTCGCAAAAATAAAATAATAACACTTTTGGCGACAAAAATATGTTGTCTCCAAAATGTGATTTTGTCCCTAAATTTTTGTCTCTAAACTCTTAATTTCCTGCAGTGAATTTTATAAGATTAAGTGATTGAATTATTAGTACAATGATATTAGATTTGAGATGTAATACTGATTGATCATATTCGTTTTAACTTGTTGATTTGAGATTAACTTTATAAAATTTCGTAAAAAATTTATTACAAAATAGGTAATTTCATTATTTGTATGCAATGGGGATAAAATTATATTGGGTTAATTATACTTTTCACCTCTACAATTTATGTGTACACTTAAAAACAATTGACAAGTATGTTAAAATTGTTAATGGTAGCTTTCAATTTAGATGCAAGGACCAAATTAGAATTATATTAAATTATTAAATTTAAAACTATAAAAATTAAAGTAAAATTTAAATCAAACCACCAAGGTGAAAATTGAATACCATATCCAAATAATTCTACAGCCAAGCATGGTTTATTAGGACTCAAATCCCATCTCCTATCACAATAATAAAAGGCTTGCCTTCAATTGTCAGGGACAGAATCAATATTTAATCATTGTAAAGGTCAAAAGATAAATAATATTTTTTCACTGTATAGACAAATGCATATGTATTACAATACGATATATAAATGATATATATACATAAAAAATAAAAATAAAAAAAGCATTCAAATATCATAGAAACAATCTCTAATAGGATGAAAAAAAAAGTCGGTAAAAAATAAAAAGGGAATGTAAGATGGGAGAAAAAATAATATATATATATATATATTTTATACTAAGAAGTTATTTTATTTATGAAATAAGATATATATATATATATATATATTTAGAAATACTATGGCAAACATGATTTTTCACAAAAAATGAGGGCCATAGCCCCCAATAGTCTTTTCCTAATTCCATCCTGCTTGTCCCTGAGTCATCAAAATTTTTACTAGTTGAAGTCTATAATTAGGAAATTTATTTGGTGGTTTTGGGATGAGTTAGGTGACACTCCATCTTAACTTTTATTGGTTATATAGTGTGACTCAGTATTTTTTATTTAATTTATGAGAGATAATATAATAAGTGTCATGTGTTAAATAGTGTGGATTATTACTCCAAGACCACCCTACCTCTTGATAGAGTAGTAAGGTAACCATCCCCCCCTCCAAACAAAAAAAAAAAAAGAGAGAGAAAAGAAGAAAAAGAGATTGGAGAAGAGAAGAAATTATATTTTGCTCCAAGAGCAAATCTACCTGTTGCTCCAATTTGTATTTGAATGCCTAAAACAGTAGACTATAATATTTATGTGTTTCTTCTGAATAGACAACATAGTAAGTGTCATGCTCTGAGTGGTATGAAATAATATTTCAATATCATCAAATAATTTCTCAGAGAAGAGAGAGAAATGAGAGACAAAAAAGGGTATATGTTTTTTATTTAATTTTTTTTTAGTAACACAAATAAAATAAAATAAAGAAAAAGAAGAAGAATAAGAAGGATAAGCAAAACGACCCTCGTGTGCAATTTTTGAGTTGTTTTGAGTCTAGCTCGGTAAGGACGCAGGGTCGGTGCTGTGACAATGTGGGTGTTTGGGAAGTGGGGTTTTTTTTTTGTAGTTTTTTTAGTTGTAGGATATTATTGGAGAAATTTTTTTTTTTATCTTTGGGAAGATAGTTGGGTTTTTTTGTGGTTGGATATGATGTTTGTGAGAGAAAAAGTGAAATGATTATGGGGTTTGATGTAATATTTTGTTTGGATTTATTTTTTTTGGTTTTGTAACCAATTTGTCTTTTAGTGAAAAAAAGCCAAAAAAAAAACAAAAATTTTCCTTTCCAAACAGCGCCAATAAATGGTGTGGTTTGCATCAAATTTTTTTTTTTTTGCAATAATGTTTCGTAGCTCGAAATATATTGGCTTGAATGGCTCGAATACCCAAAACGCGTCGTTTTGGGTTTTTTTTTTTTTTTTTTTTTTTTTTTCATTTCGCCTCTTATTTCTCTCTCAAATGTTGAGCTCCTCCATTTTTTGAGAAACCCAGATCCATTCCCCGTTGTTTTCTCTTTGAAATACACAAAGGAAGGAGAAAAGGAGGAGAAAAGGAGGAGAGAGAGAGAAGAAGAGAAGGAGAAGGCAACACAGAGGAGGGTGTTGCTGGGATTTCATTTGTGTTGCCTTGCTATCATAGCCCACTTGTTTCCATACATTCTATGTGCAGCCAACAATCTTTCCTCTTCTTCCTCACTGAAAGCCCTCTTGTTTATCCTTGGATCTAACTGGTTAAACCACCTCAATCTGTAACTCTTCCCTACAACCACAAAAAAATAAAAATAAATAAATAAATAAAATAAAATAAAAGATTAATGGGTTTTTTCTTAGGACCCGAACAAGGAAAAGAAAATGAATTTGTGGACATAAATAATAGGGAGAGATGGATTAATTACCTGATCTTCCTTGAAGTTTCTTAGCAATCAAGTTCCAATTTTGAGGACCATATTGGGTAACAAGTTCTTTGAGCTTGGAATCTTCATGAGGTCTCCAATGTCCTCTGGCACAAAGCTTTGTGCGTGCAAATTTCTTCTCAATACTATCTTCATCATCACCTTGGTCTAAATCAAGCTCATTTCTATCAATTCCACCAGAACCCATATCAGTCCCATCATCTGTTTCCCTTCCTTCCTCCATTGGAGCAAAACTCTAAGGTTTGTTTTGAAATGGAGGATTCAAAATCTGATGATACCTATTTCTCTCTCTAAGATGGTTCATAGAGAGAGACTTGACCGGGGGGAGGTGGAATCAGGGAGTTGATATCCCGGAACCCATTGAGATCATGACCACCATTACTGTTCATGTGTTAGAGATTCATTTGTAACAGAAAACCTAGATGGAAACAAGAGAGAAAAGGTGAGAAAATGAAGGAAAAAGAGGGAGCTTTTTAGAAAAACAGGGTGTGTTTGGCTGCTGAGAAAATCGGAAAAGAGTAGTGAAGCTGGGATTTCATTTGTGTTGCCTTCACTATCAACCCTTCTCTGTATTGCCTTCTTCTTCTCTCTTCCTCCCTCTTCCTCTCTCTTTTTTCTCTCGCCTCTCTATTTCAGAGAGAGACAAAAAAAAACAAAAAAAAGGTGCCAAAACGTCGTTTTGGCACCTCGAGCCATTTGAGCCAGTCCCATTTCGAACTACCTAGCAGAGTTTTTTTTTTTGTTTGTTTTTTTACTTTGTGCAATGTTTTTTTTATTTTTTATTTATTTTTTGATCACTTGTTTATTATCAATTTTTTAAGGGTAAATTACAAATACACCCCTTGAGATTTACTTAAATTATAAATTGTCCCCAGTGGTTTGGAAAATTACAAATATCTCCCTGTCATAATTTTTTATTTAACAGAATTAATTAAAAAAGTGAAATTTCTAACTGTTCACCTATACAATAATAAAATAGTTTGAATTATTAATTGAAATAAAATTGTAACATTATTAAAAACTGTTAATTAACTTGATGATTTATTAATAAAAGGACCTATTTTATAGCGACCCCGGTCTTTTCCCATTTGATTATTGTATCCGGACTTATGTTCCGTGGATTCCGTTGTCATATTGTTGTTGATGTTGTCCTTTATTTCTTCAGTTGTGAGTTATGGGATTTGTTGGGCAGGTTGATTACAGGTTGGTTGGGTTTAGAAACCAAGTGTTGATGTCCAGTTTTCTGCTTGGTCGCTCGAGCGAGCTTCTCTTCGCTCGAGCGAGGCTTTTGTTTTTGGTCTGTCGCTCGAGCGAGCCTCCCTTGGCTCGAGCGAGGATTGCGTCCAATACTGGACCTGAACGCAGTGTTTGTTGGCTCGAGCGAGCTTATCTTCGCTCGAGCGAGGCTTTCATGTGTCTGGTCGCTCGAGCGACCAGGTCTTCGCTCGAGCGAGCCTATCGTATTTCAGTAGGCAGCAACGGGGAAAAATATCATTTTTCTCCTTGTTCCTTTCTTGAAACCCTAGCAGCCGAGAGTCTCTCTCTCTAAACATATCCTCTCTCTAGATTTCATCTCTTGCTAGTATGAATCCATCCTAGGTCCTTTGTTAAAAAGAAAGAGGAGGTCGAGGGCTTCGCTTTAATCGGAAAAATAGTGGATTTGGGGCACTTTGGTTTCGGGTCATCATCTCTATTTGAGTTCTTCTTTGAGGTAGGGATTCTCCTTGTTCTCTTTTCAATACTCCTACTATAGATAGACATGTGGTTACTTTTGTATTGCATGAAAACTATATCATGTTGGATTTTTTTTTTATAAATTCATGAGGATGAACTTGGGTTAGTTCTTGGTTTTGGATCTATTATCATTAGATGGGTTTTGGGGGTTAATTGGGTATGACTTAGCATGTTGTTGTTGAGAAGGAGGAAAACCCTAATATAATGATTATGATTATGATTTAATTTATATAATTAAATTGGAGTGGCTTGAAAGGAATGTGGTAGATTAAAAATGAGTTTTGGCTTTATTGCCTTGGATTTGATTTTGTGAAAATAAAAGGAAACGGGATTGGTTTTGTGGAATGGGAAAAGTACTTGAAAGGGGGATAAATGTTGGATTGTTGTATCTTATACTACTATGTTGGTATTAGTGAAGAGTTGGTGATCTCATGATAATTGAGTATGTTTATAGATGTACAATATACCTGCATCTAGAGGTTTTGTCCTTGGTCATCGGTGGAGGATGATATGTTTGAGTTGGGTTGTCGTGTATGTTTTACACCATTGTTGATTGAACATCATATGTGATGAAAGGTTGAGATACATTTTATATGTATATTTGTTAGGGAGGAGAGAGGGGTTGTACTCCAGTGTGTGTGAGAAGATAGGGGATGTACTCCACACACCTATGTGTTCATATATCTTAACACATTGTTTGCATCCTGATAGTTTATGTGGTTGCAATATACATGTTAGTTATGCCTTGTTGCATGGTGGTCGTTGGCATTATATGCCGCGCTTATAATCAAAGGTACCGTTACCTTCCAGCTAGCGCCTGGAGAACTGTATGCGCTTATAATCTAAGGTACCACACCCTTCCAGCTAGCGCCTGGTAAAATGGTATGTTGTTGTGAGAAGTGTATTCTGGCTTGCTACGCACCTAGCTAGTAGAGCAAAGTTGTGTTGTTATTGTTTCAGCGTATCTGGAAACATTGTGAATAGTATTGGTTTCAGTTTTGGAGGGCCGAGTGCCTCATAAGTTTATCTTGTGCATGTAGTTGAGTTATCTCCTTTGTTATAGAGGAATGCATGTATGATTATGTTAAAGTTGGGATTGAACTGAAATGCCCCTTTATTTTTATTTGGAAGTGTGAAGAAAACCGAATATCTTAGAATTATGTTTTGAAAAGGCACATTTGTTGTATGTGAGGGAAAATGGAAAAGAGTGGTAAGCTTGGTGAATTTATTTCCTAAGAAACGGTTAATGTCATGAAAGATTGGGAACAGGGGTTAATAAAAGGAAAAAGGAAAGATGAATCGCTTATAGCGTTGAATGAAATGGTTGTTTTCGAGAAAAGTTCATATATATATATATTTCGTATAAACTGTCACATTATTATTCTAGTACGAGAATGAGTGTTCATGATCATAGCTATCTGTACTGTTGTTATTGTTGAGGATCATGTTGAGATCCCTACTGGACTATATGTTCATCCCACGTTGTTGAATCTTTTTCAGGTATTTAGCAGGATGTACTACAAGATTTGGATCTTCTTAATTGTGGCCACGGGGCCTCTTTGTTGTTGGCGGAATGCCATATGTGTAAAAGGGTTACACCCTTCATTTGATTTATTGTTGTAAGCCTAAGGGCAACTTATTTAGAATGCTCATGTTGTATTTAATTTGCATTCGAATGAGAGAATTGTTGTTCATTACTTTTATTGAACATTCGAGTTTATTTCCGCATATTATCTCTGAAATTAAATTAAGTTAAGAAACTTGGTAATGACTTCGAGTAATAAAAAGTGGGGCGTGACAACTTGGTATCAGAGCTACCGGGTTTGAATACCTTGTGCTCGTGGGAAGTGGTTTTTACCACAGTAGGTTTACTACGTGTAGTGAGGTCGTTGCATATAGTTAACATGAAAGTTAGGACTTATGTGTTGCATTTATGTGAGCATGGGATTCAGTCTCCTGGATAGTATTCATAGCCGGTGAACTTGCTTTGAGGTCCTTTCGGAAACACGCCTGATCAACGTGGTTTCTGATAGGAATTCCTTGAGAGTTCCGGGATGAGTGGCTATCTTTGTGGACTTGATTCGATTATGTGTTTACCTGTTTAGATGTTTATATGCAGTAGAGATGTAAGTTTTGAGACTAAGTGTGTCTTGTGACTTAATAGTAGTGGAGTGTGCCTTGGAAAAGGCTATTGTGTTTTGCGCTAAGTGTGTTTTACCTTTGTGTTTAATAGGATGTCTACACGAGGGAGTAGAGGACGGTTGAGTAGTAGGAGTGCTGGGAGAGGCACATCAGTTCCTGTAGTACCTGCCGTTGCAGCATCGGCTGTCGGCGAGGATGTTGCACGTGAGATTGCGAGAGCAGTGCAAGATGCCCTAGTTCGCACTGAGGGCAGCAACGGGCATGCTCTCAAACTTACTAAGGAGTTCTTTCGCTCCAGTCCACCAGAGTTTGTGGGGGAGGCTAAGCCGTTGGAGGCAGAGAGTTGGCTAGAACAGATTTCCAAGACTCTTGATATGCTCAGAGTCGAAGATGAGGAGTTGAGGGTTTCTTTGGCGACTTTTCAGTTGAGGAGTGATGCGAGTTATTGGTGGAAGAATGTTAAGAATAATGTGGGTAGCACGTGGGTTGCTTTTACCGAGGCCTTCTTGGCCAAGTATTTCCCTCCTTCTGCTCGGGAAAGGTTGAGGGAACAGTTTTTGGAGTTGCGTCAGGATGATACTCCTGTGGCACAGTTTGAAATGCGGTTTGATAGTTTGTCGAGGTTTGCTCCAGAGTTGGTGACAACAGAGGAGCGTCGTTGTTTTGAGTTCGAACGGCGGTTGTGTTTCGATATTCGGGAGAAGGTAGCTGGATCCCTTTTGAAGGACTATTATAATTTAGTTGAGGCAGCGGCCCATGTGGAGGCCCTGATTGCGAGTGATGATGGGGTTAAGGAGGAGACCATTGAGGCAAGTCCTACGGTCCCTAAGCGCTCTAGGCTCAGTAAGGGATGGAGGCGGAAACATGCTCAGTCGGGAGCTGGTTCCTTTTCTTCACCGGGGGTTTCAGATCCTTCTGTTGGGGGTTCCGGGGAGGTGCAGGTTACAGACCAGTCTCTGAGTAGAGGGTCTGGTGGTTGTTTTGTTTGTGGTCAGCTGGGCCATGGTAGACGCTCTTGTCCTTTGCGTGCAAATTCTTCGGGGGTATTAAAACCTAGTCAGACTCCGTCGTACCCGTCCAGTCGGGGGCGTTATCGGTACCAGAAACAGGCAGGCCAGGCTTCGGGAGCCTCGCGGGGGGCGACTTATTAGTTAGCCCTATAGTGTTACCCTGGAGAGGGACCTTTTGTAATGTTGGCCGGTGGTGTATCACGTTTATTGATTTTGTTGTTGACCGGTGTACTATTGGATGCTACGGCTTCATGTTTATGTATCGCATATGCATGCATAGTATTGTTTGTTTAATCCTCGTGTATTGGGGAGTATGTATGGAATTTCGAACTCTCTATTTTATTTCGAGAAGTTGTTAATGGGGCCAATGATCCTAGTATTGTTGCTTGCTTAGCACTATGTATTGAGTTAGTCTTGTGACGGCCTGTGGGCCTTGTTCTTTTTAGAGATTATGGGTTGAGAACGGGAACCCGTGGGTGGATGTGATTGACGTGATTGGTTATCAATTGTGGGGTATGGTTTGTGAGTGGATTCGGTGTGATCCTTCTTGATTGGGTAGTTGTAATTGCGGTTGACCATGCCGGTCTTCGGTCAAGGAGATGGGTAAGCTTGCTATGCAGCCATGGGGAGGGAAATGGTGATACCCTTAGACGCCGTGTTGATGCGGTTTAATTTGAGGAGATCTGGTGAGATTCCAAAATTTGGGGATTTGTGTAGAGAACTCCGTGTTAGGGGTTAGTAATTTGAGTGGCACATCAGTGTGTGGATTACTGGGTGTGGAGTTTATTGTGTTGATTAGTCAGCTTGTTGGTTTTGGGTTCAGGGTTGGCATTGGTCACCTTGAGGTTAGTCTCGTTTGGTGTAGACTTGTGTGTGTTGATTAGGAGAACTGGAACTAATCGAACATGTTAGGCCATTGAGCCTAACGGTTGATAGAATACATTGATTTTATGTATTGACTGATTGTGTATATGACTTATGTGTTTATATGCATGTGTGTAGAGGAGGAGATGGGGGATGTACTCCGCGGTTTTAGGGGAAGATGGGGGATGTACCTCTAAACCGGTTAGTGGCTATCCAAGGTGAAGTTGTTATTTCTATTAACTATCGTTATAGAAATGTTATATTCTGTGGTGGTTGCGGCATCACCGTGTGCGTGATGGTTGTTGATAGTGTTATTTTGGAAAGAAATGGAAAACAAAACTTTTTCCTAGTGTTTGGGCCATCTAAGGGTGTTGTTGAGGAATTGATTTAATTCAAGGGTTTTGAAGAATTCCAAATGAATCTTTTGGCAAATAAACTGTGGTTGATTTTGTGTTTTGGATAACACTGTATTTGTGAAAAATATTTACAAAACTTTTGCGTTTCGCATGGAAAATGAAAGATTTATTTTGGAATGTTAACATTGAAAATTTGACTATCCTTGAGAGATGTCTCTTGAACAAGAAAATGTTTTCTTATTAATTGCTCAAAAGATTTGCTTTAGTTGCATTTTGGGAGTTATGTTGTTGAGTAGTGGCTTAGCTTGAAGCGCTAATCGGTTTTTCGCGAATTGTTTCGGGGAAGGTTTTGTTTTGTTGTGGCTTCTGTGCCTATAGTGTTGCGGTTTGGAACGTATTCCCTTAGTGAGTCTCTTCCTTGGTAAGAGTGGCTTCACGGTTTGTAGTGAGAGCGGTTTCACTCCTAGTATTGGGGGGTGTTGGTGTTGAGTAACCATTTGGCCTTGTATTCTGGCTTATGCTTAATTTCGGGGACGAAATTCTTTAAGGGGGGGAGGTTATAGCGACCCCGGTCTTTTGCCATTTGATTATTGTATCCGGACTTATGTTCCGTGGATTCCGTTGTCATATTGTTGTTGATGTTGCCCTTTATTTCTTCAGTTGTGAGTTATGGGATTTGTTGGGCAGGTTGATTACAGGTTGGTTGGGTTTAGAAACCAAGTGTTGATGTCCAGTTTTCTGCTTGGTCGCTCGAGCGAGCTTCTCTTCGCTCGAGCGAGGCTTTTGTTTTTGGTCTGTCGCTCGAGCGAGCCTCCCTTGGCTCGAGCGAGGATTGCGTCCAATACTGGACCTGAACGCAGTGTTTGTTGGCTCGAGCGAGCTTATCTTCGCTCGAGCGAGGCTTTCATGTATCTGGTCGCTCGAGCGACCAGGTCTTCGCTCGAGCGAGCCTATCGTATTTCAGTAGGCAGCAACGGGGAAAAATATCATTTTTCTCCTTGTTCCTTTCTTGAAACCCTAGCAGCCGAGAGTCTCTCTCTCTAAACATATCCTCTCTCTAGATTTCATCTCTTGCTAGTATGAATCCATCCTAGGTCCTTTGTTAAAAAGAAAGAGGAGGTCGAGGGCTTCGCTTTAATCGGAAAAATAGTGGATTTGGGGCACTTTGGTTTCGGGTCATCATCTCTATTTGAGTTCTTCTTTGAGGTAGGGATTCTCCTTGTTCTCTTTTCAATACTCCTACTATAGATAGACATGTGGTTACTTTTGTATTGCATGAAAACTATATCATGTTGGATTTTTTTTTTATAAATTCATGAGGATGAACTTGGGTTAGTTCTTGGTTTTGGATCTATTATCATTAGATGGGTTTTGGGGGTTAATTGGGTATGACTTAGCATGTTGTTGTTGAGAAGGAGGAAAACCCTAATATAATGATTATGATTATGATTTAATTTATATAATTAAATTGGAGTGGCTTGAAAGGAATGTGGTAGATTAAAAATGAGTTTTGGCT
This sequence comes from Camellia granthamiana, assembly GCA_036172215.1. Classification (NCBI taxonomy): domain Eukaryota; kingdom Viridiplantae; phylum Streptophyta; class Magnoliopsida; order Ericales; family Theaceae; genus Camellia; species Camellia granthamiana. Next base: position 38,218,839 of record CM069907.1, on the reverse strand, counting down.
TTATTGCCTTGGATTTGATTTTGTGAAAATAAAAGGAAACGGGATTGGTTTTGTGGAATGGGAAAAGTACTTGAAAGGGGGATAAATGTTGGATTGTTGTATCTTATACTACTATGTTGGTATTAGTGAAGAGTTGGTGATCTCATGATAATTGAGTATGTTTATAGATGTACAATATACCTGCATCTAGAGGTTTTGTCCTTGGTCATCGGTGGAGGATGATATGTTTGAGTTGGGTTGTCGTGTATGTTTTACACCATTGTTGATTGAACATCATATGTGATGAAAGGTTGAGATACATTTTATATGTATATTTGTTAGGGAGGAGAGAGGGGTTGTACTCCAGTGTGTGTGAGAAGATAGGGGATGTACTCCACACACCTATGTGTTCATATATCTTAACACATTGTTTGCATCCTGATAGTTTATGTGGTTGCAATATACATGTTAGTTATGCCTTGTTGCATGGTGGTCGTTGGCATTATGTGCCGCGCTTATAATCAAAGGTACCGTTACCTTCCAGCTAGCGCCTGGAGAACTGTATGTGCTTATAATCTAAGGTACCACACCCTTCCAGCTAGCGCCTGGTAAAATGGTATGTTGTTGTGAGAAGTGTATTCTGGCTTGCTACGCACCTAGCTAGTAGAGCAAAGTTGTGTTGTTATTGTTTCAGCGTATCTGGAAACATTGTGAATAGTATTGGTTTCAGTTTTGGAGGGCCGAGTGCCTCATAAGTTTATCTTGTGCATGTAGTTGAGTTATCTCCTTTGTTATAGAGGAATGCATGTATGATTATGTTAAAGTTGGGATTGAACTGAAATGCCCCTTTATTTTTATTTGGAAGTGTGAAGAAAACCGAATATCTTAGAATTATGTTTTGAAAAGGCACATTTGTTGTATGTGAGGGAAAATGGAAAAGAGTGGTAAGCTTGGTGAATTTATTTCCTAAGAAACGGTTAATGTCATGAAAGATTGGGAACAGGGGTTAATAAAAGGAAAAAGGAAAGATGAATCGCTTATAGCGTTGAATGAAATGGTTGTTTTCGAGAAAAGTTCATATATATATATTTCGTATAAACTGTCACATTATTATTCTAGTACGAGAATGAGTGTTCATGATCATAGCTATCTGTACTGTTGTTATTGTTGAGGATCATGTTGAGATCCCTACTGGACTATATGTTCATCCCACGTTGTTGAATCTTTTTCAGGTATTTAGCAGGATGTACTACAAGATTTGGATCTTCTTAATTGTGGCCACGGGGCCTCTTTGTTGTTGGCGGAATGCCATATGTGTAAAAGGGTTACACCCTTCATTTGATTTATTGTTGTAAGCCTAAGGGCAACTTATTTAGAATGCTCATGTTGTATTTAATTTGCATTCGAATGAGAGAATTGTTGTTCATTACTTTTATTGAACATTCGAGTTTATTTCCGCATATTATCTCTGAAATTAAATTAAGTTAAGAAACTTGGTAATGACTTCGAGTAATAAAAAGTGGGGCGTGACATATTTGTTATGAAATTAGAAACTTTAGGAGGCATAATGTAATTTCTTGAACCAAAGGGGTAATTTATAATTTAAGTAAACCTCAGGGGGTGTGTTGACACCCAATTTTTGACCGACCTCAAGACTTAGACGTCATTGTTTGTGCACTCGATGATTGTGCTTGTTTTGAGCACCCGAAGTTCTCGGCAGAACGCCTTGTCTCTGGGCCTCTAAACCCCTTTTGTTTTGTGCTTGTTTTTGGGCCAAACCGTGGTGCCTCTTGCCTAGAAGGGGGAGGGGCCTTGTCGGCCACTTTTCCCTTTTGTCGACCACTTGAAGTGGTCGGTCGGCTAGTTAAGGTGGCCGACGACCATTTTTCTCCTTTTTCAGATATTTCTTAGCTAGCTGTGCCAGCTGTTGTTCACTGAAGGCCATCTCCATACACATATATGGAGAGATGAATACAAGCCTTTAGGTTGATTTTCTATATATAGGGGGGTCTCTCCCCCATTTTGAGGGGTTAGAGATTTTTGAGCAAATTTCTCCCTCTCTCTAGAATTCTCTCTCTTTCCTCTTGTTTTATGCTTGATAGTTAGAATTCTCTACACATTTGCACACTAGCCCTTAACCAAATTGGACCACCTTGGAGCTAAGGCCTCTTGGAACCTATTTTGGGCTGTTGAAAGGTTGTTTGAGCCTAAGAGAGTGGCTGTTTTGTGCTGTGCTTCAAAGGTATAAGACTTACCTCATTTAAGCTCTTTGTACATACTTGTTTTGCATCTCTTTATACTGTTTTGGGCCTAGTTTTCAACTACAAAAAGTTCTGATTTTTGGGCCTTAACATGTTGGTTTGAAGTCATTTTGTGCTAAGGGGTTGTCTACCCTTCTTGTTGCTTATTTGTGTGAACCTTTGCACCATCTTTTAGCATGTTAAAGTCAAACTTTTTGGGCCTTTAAACCACTGAAATTCAGAGTCATTTCAGTGGTAAAAAGTATGTTTTGAAGTCCGAAAATGGAGGGGTTAGCCTTCCTTCCTTGTGTCTCACTTGCATGCTTAGTTAGTATCACATGATAGCATGTTTTTGTGGCATAACTTAGCTTATTTCCAGCATGTGTTTGCCTCTGATTTGGCATGATTTAGTGCTGTTTTAGGCTGCTTTGGTCATGTGGGCTTTGTTTTGTATAGTTGTAGTGCAAAGGGTTTCATTAGCTTGGCATTTTAGGCCTCTAAACATGTTTTGCTTGAGATGATTGCATATTGCAGTGTCATTTTACATGTAATTTCAGTGTATATAGCTCTTTCATATGCTCATTTGTTTCACTCTTTCATTGCTTTTGAGAGTTGTGTCTTGAGTCTTGTTTGCAAGCTAACATGTGAGCATGTTTTTTTAGCCCTTTGTACCTCAATCTCAGCATGTTTTAGCCACTGTTTTGGCATATTTTAACTCTGTCCAGAGCTGGTTTGGTCAGTTGAGCTTTGTATTGCATGCCTATAGTGTTGTGATCTTCACTAGTTTGGTGCTTTTGGCTTTTTAGCATGTATTGCATATGTTGCTTGCATGATTTACTGCCATTTTGCATGTCATTTCAGCACTGAAATATCTGCCACCTCCCTCATTTATTCACTTTTTAATTTCTTTGAGGTTGGTTAGCCTTAAGGTTGTGTTTAAGCTTGAGATTGAGACTTGTGCTTAATGGTTTTAATCCTCTTTTGAGGGTTTCTACAAACCAACGGCATGATCTTTCTCATGTCTTAAGTCATCCTTTGGTTGACCCCTCTCTCATCAGAGGACACTCACCTTGGACTTAACCGGTTAAAGAATGATTTGGTAATGTAAAAGGTGTAAACAAAATTGGACAAGTAAAACATGAACAAGATAAGCATGTTGTGTTGCATTGCATGTGTTTGGATCGGACGTTAATCCAAACACAAGGAAAATGGGACGTTTCATACTCAAAGTGATGAAACGTGTCATTTTTCTTGGTTACCGACACCCTTGATCACGCATGATAGGGTGGTGGTTATTTTGGTCTTGTTTGTGCATTCATTGACCTTGTACAAGCTTGGCTCTTTGGCCATCATGCATTGAAAATGCTTGATTGGTGGCTTGAGAGCTAAGAACTACACTTCTTTGAGCTTGAGAGATGATAAGGAGGGTAGCAGTACACACATTTCTTGAAAATGCATTGCTTTGCCTCTGTTTGCTCTCTGTTGCAGCAAAAGCAAAAGTCCAGAAATGGGAGTGGCTGACCGGCCACTTAAACTAGCCGACCGGCCAGTTGAGGTGGCCGACAGCCACTTTTTGTGGTTGACTAGCCACCAAGTGAATTTTTGTGCAAATGTATTCCTGTGTTGAAGCATAGGCAATCTAAAAGTTGGTACAGTTTTCAGAGATCAAACGGGTGCAAACAGAGGCATCCGATGGCAAGGCAAGGGAATTTTCGGGTGGAGCAACCGAGCATGCATGCGTCCCTCGTCCCTTGAGGCCGTTTAAATCGATTTACTAGTTAGTTAGCGTAGCTAATTATTCAATTCAAGTGTTGTATTTTAATTAGCTTAGCATTGCTAGTTATTCAATTATGTTGTAATAATTAATTAACTAAAATAGTTAATTAGTTTTAATTGTGTTGTAATAATTAGCGTAGCTAGTTAGTTAGCTTATTCATTCGGACCCTCATTCGAGAGAGAATAATGTTGTAATAAGGGTGTGTGTGTACGTGCATGTCTTCCAACCCCACGTATTTCTCCCTTTTATTTAACCGCTTTCGATGGTTAGCTTAGGGTCATTTTTCAATTAACATACATTATGCTTGCATGTTTGCATCATTCATTTGTCTTGCATGTACCGAAGCTCGGCGCATCATTCAAACTGCATTGCAATTTCAATACACTTCTTTGAATACATGTTTTTAAAGCATGTTATCAAATTGTATCAAATGCCATATTAGTAGCCGAGCCTATTTTATTGCATCTTTGCATGTGTTGCATTAGACACTTAACATAGTTAGGATTATACATATCTCTAACTACCTTTTGTTTTGGCTTGGAGTACTCGGTAAACTTTTACGTTTTAGCATACTTGCATGAGTGTGAGTGATGCCATGTTTCGCATGCTTGCCATGAGGTTATTTGCTTAAGTGATTAACTGCATGAATGTCTGTGGATGAAGCCTTTGTTGCTTGAATTGGAACAGTTTAACGAATGTGAGTTTTATGCCCACTTTGCGAAGTGGCAAATCATGTTTTAAGCCCATTATGATTGATGGCAAATTTGCATTTTAACCCACTTGAGGGTGGCAAATTCAAACCATTTTCAAAAACAAACATGAGTTGATTTATTCCAAGTCTTGCGACTTAGTCTATATTTGATTGTGTGTGCGTCACATAGTAAAGTTAACTAATAATCGGAATAAGAACACATGTGTTTATGAAACAACATATCATGATAGTAGAGGCCGATCTTTGATCGGGCGGGCGGGGGTGCTCATTTCAGGACTTTCCCCTCTTGTACCCAAGTTTTCGAGCCGAGGCAACTTTTGGTGATGACGGACACGTGGCCTTTGGCACGAGTCAGGGTTTCCTAAATTTTCCAAAAACAAAATATTTAGGTGGCGACTCTGTAATCTGGCAAAGCAGTCCAGTTTTGGCATTATTTGATTCAAAATCGATTTTTCAAAATGATTTGCCGGATTGGACTCTTTGGTGTTTATCAATCTCACGTTGCACTTTGTGAAATTAGATTTAAAACCGTGACAGGAGTCCGAACTATAGGACCAATTCGAGCTCTCCGAAAGGGGGGCGCAAAAAAGTTGAGCTACATGGTGTATTTGTAATTTACCCATTTTTAAAGGTAAATTATAAATATACCTCATGTGATTTATTTAAAATATAAATTCCTAATAATATCATTTTATTTTTTCATGAAAAAAAAATGAGAATTAATAATAAAATAGACTAAAAATAATTAAAATATATTAGGAGTATTAACTTTTCTTGTGTAAAAAACTCACAAGAAAAATGTGACCATACCCAGAAATGAATTTGTTCACACATTTTCTTAGTAATAAATAGGGATGTAATCGGTTCGATACGATCGATATTTAGATAAAATTTCACCGAATCGATAATGTCAGTTTTGTTATTTTGAACACTAACAAAAACTATTTTCCCCATCAAACCGTACCGAATCGAACTGATTAAAACGGTTCAGTTTTGTGCAGTTTAATCGGTTTAGGATCTTTTAATCTTGAGTCATTTTTAAATATAATCATTAATCTATATAAAAATAATAAATTAGTAATTTGTCCACTATTTCAAACATATTCAATCAATCCATTTAATAAATACTTTTTAATTTTTAAATTAACAAAAAGAAGTTAAAAAATACTAAGGTTTCAAGAATAATAAGTTGGAATTAAGATTGTATATAATAAGAGTTTACATACTTAGGTTATAAAGATGATAAAGTTAATTAGTTAAGGTTAATGATTTATTATACTTATTAATGATATTACATTATTAGATTATATATATATATGATAAATACAATATATGTTGAAAGGATCAGTTTCGGTTTAATTCAATGCATAAGGTAGTTGAACCGATACCGAACTGAAAATATAAAAAAAATAAAATAAAATCAAATTTAAAAACCACACAGATCGATTCTTGTTAAAAATAGATAAAAACATAAGTAGTTTGGTCCAATTCAATCGATTTGATCGATTTTTTTGATTTTTCTTACACTCCTAATAATAAATATACAAAATATATCCAAAAAGTGTAATGACTCCATTCAAAATATTATGTTCTATTATTTTTAACCAATCAAAATATGTGCATAGTGCAAGAACAAAATCGGACTCTCCTTACTCCATATATATATTTTTTAATCTATTATGCTGCATAATAATTTCAAAAGAAAAAGAACGAAAACCTACTTCGATTGTGTGGCTTAATTTAGCCAATTTGCAGATTCTAGTTTTAGGAAAGTTATTTTGTACTATTTATTAGTAACTTATTTTAATTTTAAAAAGCATATTTTGAGAAGCTATCTATTCCTGCTTTTGATTATCAGTTTCTATTGTAGACATGTTAATTTACAATTATACCCTTAATTTTTATCACTTTTTTTTTTTTGAAAATAGAAAAAATCCAAATGGATTATGGATTAAATTTTTATTATTTTTTATGAGAAATGTAAACTAGTAGTGAATAACAAAAAATTAAAAGTTAATTCAATTTATAATGAATAGGGGTAAAAATGATATTTATAAAAAAAGTTATTTCATAACTTATTTATCAAATACTACTTTGTAATTTAAATATATAATCTAGCAGCTATACTAAACAAATTAATAATTTTTAATTAAAATTAAAATTTATAATTCATTAAATTATAATCTATAATATGTTTCAACAAGGGAATGGTTTCCCTTCAGTCCAATCACGAATTGAAGGGAATTGTTGGGCCCATGGAAGCTTATCACGAGTTCCGTTTTGATAATTCGAACCGTTAATGTGTAAAACTCGTCGAATATTATATGTTTGTAAAAAATCACATTGATCAGATATCGATAGTTATGTAATCAAATCAGTTTTATATGAAAACAAATGAACGGTGAAACATAAATGACTTACAAAAATCTGATTTGATCATATAACTATCGATATCCAACCAATGTGATTGTTTACAAGCATATAGTACTCGACGAGTTCTATACGTCAAACGGTTCGGATTATTGAAATAAAACCCATGATAAATTTTTACGAACTCAATAATACTCTTCAGTCCAATCACGAATTGCAAGGAAGCCAATCTCTTTCAACGACTACACCAAACGCTCTATTGTCAGTGTTCTTATCCGAACTGAAGCCCCACCAGATAAGAGAAGGTACCTAGAGAGAGAGAGAGAGAGAAATTGATTTAGACAAGTGAACGAACTTTTGTCCGTCACGTGAAAGTTGAACTGATGGTGTGAGTTTATTTTTTATTTTTTTATTTTTTTGGATTTTTTTTTGTTTGTATTTTTGTTTTTTTGGGTATTTTTTTTAAAAAAAAAATTCAAAAAAATTAAGTTCTTGAATTCTACTTAATTAAACAGATTGAAAAAAAATCAGAAAAGACAAAAATAAAGTAAAAAATTGTCTTCCTTTTATTGAACTTTATTTATTTATTTTTACCTTGTGAATTCATCTACACAAGTCAAACTGAAGAATAAAAAAATTTGACATTATTTTAAAAAATATTTAAAGATTAAAAAAAAAAAATTTAAAATTGTGAATTATTTAGATCTTTCCAAACACCTACTAAAATTGGTGTTAAGCTAGCGAGTTTTTTTACAGAGATTTTTTTTAGTCCTTGGTATTAAGATTTTATAGCATAAAAGACATCAAATATTTTCATAATGTTTAAGGTCCCTCAACATCGATTCAAAGAAAATTCGATCCAGGCTAGAAAAATTCGATCTGGACTTCCCAGAGAATTTTTCACTAGAGAAATTCTGGAAAGGCTAGAGAATTTCTCTGAATTATAGTCTAGAGATTTTTTTTTGGATTTCTAGAGAATTTCTCTGATTTTCGCAAAATTTCTCTAGGTTCAAATCAGAAAATTTCTCTGCCTTCCTAATCACGATGTGCAATATTTAAATCGATCACCCAAATAAATAACAATAACAACCGATATATATATAGAAAGAGAGAGAGACTCACTGAACGGAGAATTTCTATTGGTTCAAACCAGAAAAATCTAGAGAAAATTGAAATTTCTCTAGCTTTGTTCACATAGAATTTTTTTGGCTTTATTTACAAATTTCTATGTGCTTGTTCACAATTTTAAACCAGAGAAAATTGTTTTAACCAAACCAGAGAAATTTTAGTACAAATCATTACTCTGTTTCCTCCGATCACCAATCATTTCTCTTCTTACCAGAGAAATTCTCTGGACTGTATAGACAAATAAG